>JAENPR010000175.1:0-600000 GCA_018135685.1 Themeda triandra
AAAAATAGCTAGCCTATCTTAAAAATAAATTCATGCCCAAGTACTCATCACTTCTTGGGTCGTAATTGTTAGATCGAAGATCAAATAGAGTTATGATCTAGCCTAGTCAGAAACCACATCACATATATAAGTCACGGATCATACCTTTGGATGAGTCCGCCATCGGTGAGATGTCGCAGTGAGATCGAGGTTGTCGTCGAGGAGGGAGAGGTGAGGCGGCGGCCTTCGGGTCGATCCAGCGCCTCTTAGGATCGGGAGGTGAAAGTGTCGGAGTGGAGAACTATCTCAGTTGTGCGTTGGCCAAAAGAGAAGCCGGACCACTCCATTGGTTGGCGGAGGCGCTACCGATCGTTGCGCATGGAGGAGCTGCATGCTTAGGATGCTTAGGAAATGCATGCTCCCCTTGACTCGGTTTCTCAAGTGGTGTGGACGTTGGTCCATTCCCAAAATAGCCGAGATCACTTATTCCAACAGTAATTACTATTTTACTAGGTTCAGTTATCATAGTTGTTCGGAATCCACAAATCATCCCGACCGATGGTCAGAATTTCTTCGAATATGTGCTTGAGTTTATTCGAGACTTGAGCAAAACTCAGATTGGAGAAGAATATGGTCCCTGGGTTCCTTTTATTGGAACTATGTTCCTTTTTATTTTTGTTTCAATTGGTCGCTCTTTTACCTTGGAAAATTATACAGTTACCCCATGGGAATTAGCAGCGCCCACGAATGATATAAATACTACTGTTGCTTTAGCTTTACTAACATCAGCGGCATATTTTTATGCGGGTCTTAGCAAAAAAGGATTGAGTTATTTCTAAAAATATATTAAACCAACCCCAATCCTTTTACCTATTAACATCCTAGAAGATTTCACAAAACCATTATCACTTAGTTTTTGACTTTTCGGAAATATATTGGCGGATGAATTAGTCGTTGTTGTTCTTGTTTCTTTAGTCCCCTTAGTAGTCCCTATACCGGTCATGTTTCTTGGATTATTTACAAGCGGTATTCAAGCTCTTATTTTTGCAATGTTAGCCGCAGCCATATATAGGTGAATCCATGGAAGGTCATCATTGAATTAACTAGTTTTTGAAATAGTTTTTTTAGCTTAGCCCAATTCATGCATGATTCCGGATAATCCTCTTAGTTGGAAAACTAAATAGTTCTAAAGGCGTATGAATATACAACCTAGAGTTGTAGGAGAGAGAATAGACTATATTATGGAAGATGTAAAGTATATATGCATTCAGGGGGGCGGAGTCAGGTTAGATCTATATCCTTAATGCCTATAAGACAATCATCTTTTGTGTGACTTTCTAAGGAATGATTTTAGAATCGGATTCAATAGAAAATGAGAAAATACGCAAACAAAATAGAAGAAACAAATGTATATGGGATTTTTTTATTCCTAAATTAGATTCATTATCTAATCCGATATATAGAATTTCCTTCTATATGGAACTGGATTCCATATCAAGTTCTATACAACATATTGTTATCAATTGTATATAAACGGTAATTTGTGTCTTGTTTTCATCATGCTAAAAGAAATCCAATGTATGGTGACGACATGTCTCCAATAAATGCTTAATTACTTTAATTTAGAGGAGGAGATTAACTTTGTGGTCAATTAACGATCAGCTTTAGGGCAAGCCAACCTGGAGGTGACAGTGAACTCTCAAGTCAAGAGAGGATTAGCTTGCTTTTCACCCTCCTCCTGATCCTCTTCCAGAGTTATACTACTATCAGCTTTACAGACACTTTCCTGCCGACTTTAAATAAGTGGCCTGCATGACAAAGCAAGTAGGCAGATCATCTTTAACAAAAACAAGACACGGCACCCGGGGGTGGATATGACGAAAGACGCCTTTTCAGAAAGCAGGGCAGGATTGGCAAGGAGCACCCTCGTTCATACCGGAATATTACTTTCAAGGACAGCTAATAATTCTTAAATATATAATACTACCTTTTTTTTTATACAATTCAAGATACGCTCAGACGAGAGCAAAGAAGATACCAGCCACAAGGTCCAAACTCACCCTGCAGGCCACAGGATCCCATACGAGTATGACAAAAATTAGGATGGATAAGCTATCTACCATGCATTTGTGTGATTATAAATGCAGTGCGAGTTTCTTTTGGACGATTTTAAATTAATTATATATGTATAAGCTTCGAATGACAGAGCGTCCTCTACCTCCATACCTAGAACAAACAGTAAATTATCCATCATATTTACTTCCAGCTAGAACATAATCTATACTCTATCAATATCATTATTGAACATAGTATTTACTTCGAGCTGGAACACAATCTATACTCTATCAATATCACTGAACATAGTATTTACTTCGAGCTAGAACACAATCTATACTCTATCAATATCATTGAACATAGTATTCACTTTCAGCTAGAACACAATCTATACTCTATCAGTACCACACACCAGTCACACGCAGTCGATTTTGGGTCACCTGATGGCTAGGATTGATGCCCAGCGGTTTAGCTGCATGCCTGCCAGGCCACCAACCAAACATGTTTTGAATGCCTGCTCATTTACATATGTGCGGTTATTTTTTTCTATAAGAGTTAAATTTAAAATCACAGTGTGCAATGGTAAAAACACATCAAGGCATAAAAACTAGTGTTAGTAGTGAATAGCTATCATGGAACATAGAAACCACTATGTGAAATTGTAAATTACTTTACTGATGCTTGAAAACTTTCATAGAAAAAAGCACCTTACTCAATCCAGTATAACACAACATATCACACTAACACACCCACGTATGCATAGAAACCCACCACAAGTTCTTTTTTTTAGACAATTCTTCACTAGAACTTCCAAACGAGAAATAGTTTTCACTATTAGATTATTAAAAATTTTGTGCACGATTTGACATCTAGTGTCATTTTTTTGGAAACCTTTAAAATAAAATATCGTTCTTTTAGTGAGATTTCAATGGCACGTTTTTTAGTATAAAACCCCACAAGCACGGCATAAAAATGTTAGAATGTTCTACTCTTATCTAAGATTTGAAATTTTAAACCATTGTATCTAGTTGTAAATACACACCATGGCAAAGAAATAAGTATGTCTAGACATAAATACCTAGCGCCAAGTGTAAACCATTGTGTGCAATTGTAAATATATTCGTCGTTATGCATAACAAAGCATACAACCAAACCCAATAATACAACATGCTATGCAGACCCATGCTTGCATACAGGCAAAGTAACCAAAATCATTTTATTTTTTCATGACAATTCTTCAGTAGAACATCAAATTGAGAAAAAAATTTCACCATTAAATTGATGATATTTTTGTGCACAATTGTACATTCATTGTGGGTAAATTATTTGTGAAGTATTAAGAAAAAGAATGATTTACTCTTTAAAGGAGATATTTCTATTGAAGCATTCTTTTGTATAAAAACCCATAAGTGCAAGCATATGTTATTCTTTGTAAGATTTAAAATTTGAAACTGAACAAGTCTGTGTAGCCACTAAACATTTTAGGGAAAGTTTTTATACAAAACCCCACAAATATAGGCATAAAAATACCAAGATGTGCTCTTCTCCCAAAAAAATGAAATTTGAATCCTGTTGATTGTAGAAACACAATCAGGTATAAGTAATCAAAACTTGATGCCATAGAAATCTATTGGCACAATCATATAGAAAATTTAAGTTCCTTGCTTTCTTCTTGCATTTGAAATTTGAGTCTGACTAGTTATACCAATTTTTTATATAGCTTTTAACACAAAAACTCATGTAGCTGAGTATAAACAGAACTGGTGGTTTTTATGCCTATATTTTTGGGATTCTATACTCGAGAACGCTTCGTAGATCTCTCTTCTCTCTAAAAGTACAAATATATTAATTCAAAAAATTAAAAGAATACATTCTCAATGGATCTCAAATTATGCAAAAATGTTAGCAATCTAGTGGTGAAAACCATTTCTTAATTGAATGTTTCAATTAAAAAGCTATCACTAATAAAAAAAGGATTGAATTTGGATGGGGTTGCATGCCTACATATGCTAGGTGTGAGTATCTTTTGTTACCTTTTCGCTATGATATTAATTCTATACTTGTTGAAGAAGTTTATGATTGTAGATTTGTTTTTTATACATACATGTAATACATCGAACAACAAACTCAAACCATAATCCTACAAATGTAAAACTCAAGTCTAAACATAAGACATTGTATTCAGTATTACCCCAAACAAGCATAAATAATCATTCGACAATCATAAGTTGCTTTAACTTCAAATAGAAATTGTTAGAATTTTGATTGTACTAAGGAGTGACTATGCAACCACATAAAATCTCATAAATAAGTTCAAAATTCAAAAAGTAGTATTATGTGTTACTACTCGCGCCAATTCTATAATAATAAAAATGATGATTTTTACTCTTGCAAATTAAGCTTTTTTCTAGCAAAAATGAAAGACTTTAACATGTAGATGACACTTAGATAGTAATTATTTTCCTTTTTTCACAAACATGTTCATCAAATTTCAACGGTCATGTATGTTTGGCTTTTTTTGACAAGGCTGTATGTTTGGCTTGAATCCTCTAGCACTAGATGCCAATTGTTCGACTAGGATCCATGTAAGATATGTCACGGTGGGTCGGAGCCAGATCTAAGGTAGATGTGGCAATGACAAACACCATGCATATCAATTGTGATCGCTGTCTTGGTTGAATAACTGAGTGTTAGCATAGAACAATGCAATATATATGCACACAATAATGGTGATGGTTTTGTTTATCGATCTCATTATGTTATTATTAGATTCTATCCTAGAAAGAACTCATTTTATGTATCTACTTCATTTTTTAAGATATGCATCAACACTTCACATATTTTGGAAAAACCTAAAACAACACAAAAGTCAGCACCAAGAATAATCACGGAAGATAATGAATTGTATGATTGGGAGGAAAAAACTGTACTTGTAAGACTACTTCTTGTCTGACTAATTTTGAACTTGCATAGTTTTGCAAATGAAGATTTCACGACAAGTGAGGAAAGATCAAACACAAACATATATGGAACCTAATCATTTAAAGCCATACTCAACTTATTTTCAAATCTAAGGTTTTTACTAAAAAGTCATTGAATAATGAAACCTTCCATAATTTTCAATAAACAATCTTGCAATTAGTGTAATTAAAGATATAAAAATGAATGAAGATCATAACAATTTTGTTAACTTTATACATTGGTCATGATCTTTACTAGAAAGAAGAACAGTGGCCCTATCCACTACCAAATCTGACATGGAAGGTGAGCAAACCCTACTCGACCACCTAGCGCCGGACCTCGCCAAAAGCAGTGGTCATATCCACTACCAAATCCGACATGGAAGACGAGCAAACCCTACTCGACCACCTAGCTCTGATGACCTCGCCAAAAGCAGTGGCACTATCCACTACCAAATCCGACATGGAAGGCGAGCAAACCCTACTCGACCACCTAGCTCTGATGACCTTGCCTTGGTGAGCTTGGTGAAGACAAGTGTCTTTGCCACATGGTGAGTGTTGAGGGCTCACCGACATCTTCACCTATTGTCGCCACGCTGCTACTAAGGTTTCCTTGGCTACTCTACTTTTTCTCTTGTCCCGTCCTCAAAACTCAGCTCATTGGTCGCAGGAGAAGATACATCGGTGCCTATGGGTGGACGCGTATGGGTGCGGGCGACGATAGTGATTTGGCTATAGCCTACGCTCACCAGGTGCGGAGGTGATGAAAGCATGGGGAGAGCGACGTCAACTGAGGGAGGGGTCGCTGGCGTCAAGATGAAGTATAGAAGAGATGAGGGGAGAACCTATTAGGGTTTGAGGCGTTTTTTCATTGTAGGCAAAGCCTATAATTAGACCTTTGCAGTGTGGCTTGATACAGTAGAGATAACTAAAAGTCGTTTTTACATTGCTCATGCCCTCACTTACATATCTGCCATTAATATGGATGGTCAACCTAACTACCTGACATACCTTTTTGTGTTACTTCCATTTGTTAGATCATCTTTTGTGTTAATAGTTTTTTTTAAATTAAGTGGGTCAAATAAATAGGAGACCTCACTGTAAAAACACAAAACAATATACACGATATACCTATAATTTTTTGAAAGGGAACGATATACCTATAATAATACTAGTATAATGCCCGTGCTAACGCTACGGTTTTATCTACAGAAAGCTCATAAAAACAACCAATTAGTTTGCATAGCATCTCTACTAATTGAGAACACTTGCATATAAAAGTCATAGTAAAGTTAATACGCATATTAATAACCATCTAAGTTACATTCTGCTTAACTCCCACCTTTTTGCCAAGGAGAACTTTATTATCACATATTCAACAATATCATTACAAGACAAGACTGTCGACCCAAAACTTAAAATACTCAAATCTTTAACATGATATATTGGCAAAGCATGCACATTCATGCACAACATTATTTTGCTCCACTCCAAACTTCTTAATTCTTGAGCTTTGCAACTACCGGCCTTAATTCTTGAGCTTTGTTTCGCATAGAGTAGGGCAAGAAAATATATATTTTGCCAAAATTCAATATAGGGCAAACCAAACAAGAATAATGTCTATTCGCAAAAAAAAAAAAAAACAAGAATAATGTCCTAGGGCAAACCAAACAAGAATAATGTCCCAACAGAGACCTTGCCGTGGACGGATGGTTAGGCATCAAAACTATACACCCTTCTCCGCACCACAAGGTAGTCAATTCTTTCCAGGCCTTTGATTATGCAAAAGTTGTATCAAAAAACTTATTGAGGCCGTAAGATAGAGGCAATATGGAACTTTTCTATTTGGGAATGTCTCAAACCTTTGTGGGGCTTTGGACTGTCCTCCATGAGCACCACCACTTCATCCACTAATGACAAGTGCAAACCTTCATCCTTTATCCTCCCTTCTTCCTAAATTTTTCCAAATCATCCTTCAAAAAATAAATTATTCCAAATCATAAACTAAATAAAACATACTCAGATCTACAAATAATTATTTGTGCATATACTTTATTGCCTAATAGAGTTCGATTTTTACCTATCTATGAACATATAAAGTGAAAGAGAAAAGGAATATGCAGTACCTAATAAAAATATGGCTGTGAGAACCATTCCTCCAATTGCCCATGAAACTCTTCAACCAACAGGCATTTCTCTTCCATATCTGAAAATCCTGAAGGTCTAATGAAGCCGCACCACTTAATGTTGGACGGTCTTTTGAAGAAGTCCATGAATCACATGGAATGGTGTCATAAACTCCACCAGAGTTGGTCCAGAAATTTGAATAGAAAAAAACAGCAAGATGGCATAACCCTGTTCCGTGAGAACCATGATCAACATTATTGCTTTACAAGTAGTGTGCTTCAAAGAACAAAGAATTGATGTACTGAATAAAAAACAGAGAGAGCAGAGGTAATAGAGTACCAATAGAGATGTACTCAATCAACCAGCTGGTATGTCCCAGTTGAAACACGTAACACATTAACATGGAAAAGCAATGGAGATCAAGATTTATGTGTGAAAATAGTTGTAATTCCTAGAGAATAACAATTGGATAAATATATTCATGTAGGTGCTTTTCCAGCCGCTTTATTGGATAACACGTTCCATATGCCATCTGATGCTATTATTAGCCTTCCTCTCGCGTTTGATAACTGAAATTACAAAAATAACAAAATCTCAGAAGGCAAAGATATGCTTCTCCCCAAACAAATCTCAAAACAGTATTCTTGCTGCAAAGAAACTGCTTTGTCAACAATTATTTTTTCCATGCTTAAGTTTGTATTTTCTAGATATCGTTCCTCGTTATCCACTGATCTAGTTTGATGTCAACTTATTCTCCCGAAGTAAAAAATAGTGAAAAAGATAACAGACCATAGGCTGATTTAGAAGTGCACAATAGATTCTATGCCTCCATTAAAGCCTGTAAGCTTTATATTATGCTTCCTGAAGGTCATTTTCATAGTAAAATATCAACAACACTACTATCTTTTATATAGGGGAATAGAGATGATTTACCTGTAGCAATCATAACTCCAACAACTGTTGGTGATGACAATAGCAGGAATGGCAAAGATAGCAACTGATATTGTTCCAGTATACACTACAACTATGCAACACAGATGATAGCAAAGAATCCTCCGGCAGCAGCCAGTGACATCAGGACTGAGACGATGATGGCATTAGCAGTGATAACCAGCATAAAGAACATAAATATCAGAATGGCAGTCAATGGTATAAGCATGATTGTCCCAACCTGCCAGATAAGACAAAGGTAAAATGTAGAAATGTAATTTATTTTTTGGGGGTGTGCGTTAAACAAATCGAGAAGAGGAACATACCTTCAAATGGGCGTAGGGCATTCAGTCTGGCCCGAGAAGGATTAGATCAGACAAGGGAAGTATTTAGTGTACTGAGACAGCAGTAGGATAAAATTCAGCAACACGTCTTCGACAAATAAACATTATATGGTTACCTGCAAATGGAAGTATGAGGTGTATTGAGACAACAGCAAGATAATATTCAGCATGTGTGTATGAACAACAAAATTTGTTTTCTAGTTCAGTTACCATGCGCGGAGGGACAATCCAAAGCCCAAATGAGTCAAGCTCAAGAGACTTTTACTAAGCTAGAAGAACCATCTATATTCTAATGACTCCTCGTTTTAAAATATGGTTCAGGCACATATTCTCAGGCAAATGATGTTCTGAACATGATGTTCTGAAACTGAACATTGGGCATTACCAATATGATTCTCAGCCAAATCTTACCCGCATGTGTCTATAGTATGAAAGATTCATACCTATATGATTCACCTCGTAGTTCAATCTTTGCTTTTTTTTATTCTTTCTATAAATGGCTCAACTATTTGACAAGTATGATGTTCTGAAATTGCACACAGGGATGGATCAATTTGTCCCAGAATTCCATGGTTTATTAGTGAGTTGAGTTCTACTCCGATATCTCTAGCCGGATACATTATGATGAGGAGCTATTTCTATCAGGAAGATCTCTATGAATATCCTGGACTGCATCCCATTTTGCTTTGTCGTGTTTCTATCTACAATTATACACATGCTTGAGGTCAGGAAAGAAGGAAAGAAGCAGAAGGGAGGAGGAGGAGGTGCTCACTGCTCACCAGCGTCGGGATCAATTGCTGCAGCGTCCCATCACCCGTGCAACCAGCAGATCGAGAGGGGATCATCAGGAACATGACATAATCGAAAAAAATGTGGTGATGGAGGGGCACCAGAGATCCGTACCTTGGCAGCTTCGGGGGCTGCGATGACCCAATCTTATCGATCGTTCCAATACACGCCGACCGTCGTATGTCCTCCATGGGCTCCGACGCTGTTGAGCTCGGCCGTGCAGATATAGACGGAGTCCGTAATCTTCCTCCGCCGCGTCGTGGAGACCGCGTCGGGGCTGCACCGCCGGTGACGCCGGACGCCGGCCACCTCGGATCCGGGGCTCGGCCGCCACTTGCGCCGCCGCGACGCTGCCACGACATACCGGGCTTTGGGGCCCGCGCCGCCACCACCAACTCCGCGTCTGGGGCCCAAGGTCCCACTGCCGCCACCTTCGTGTCTGGGTCCCATGGGATGGGACTCGCCGCCGCCGCCGTCACATTAGGGTTTGTTGGGATTGGGAGGCGTGGGAAGGATAGAAGTAAATGGGGCACGTGGAGAGGTTCAAACCCTATCAGCTTGAGCGCCGCGCGTGCGGGTGCGGGAAGCGCGCGTGGGCAGAAGGTGAAGGAAGTTGTGGCTAGTCCAGGATCGGGTCTCAGTGTAAGGGCCATGCGCTTACGCTGGAAGAATCAGATTATAAGATGATAATAAAATAATATATATATATATATAGAAATATAAAAAGGAAAAGAAAAGAAAAAAATCTGTTCACCTCCTTCCCTGGACCGCGTGGGTAACAAGAAGATGATGAAATTCGACGTCGTCGGGGTGAGATGTTGTAGGAGACGAAGGCCTCGTTTAGATCCCAAAATTTTCCCCCAAATTCCACTATGCAGAATTCCTATTCCCCATCACATCAAAAACGTTTACATACGCATTTTGAAGACTAAACGTATTTAAATCAAAAACTAATTGCACAGTTTTATCAGACTTTCATGGATCTAACATTTTCGGACTAATTAATCAAGATTTGACAATTTTTCGCACTAAAAGCCAAAACGATGAACAGTGCTCGGGGGTGGCACTGTGCAAATCGGCCACCCCCGAGTTGGTCATCTAAACATGGCCGAAGATTCTATTCGCCTCCCCCTTCCTTCTCTCCTCTGCTCTGCTCTTTATACTACTACTGCTTCTTCAGTTCTCACCTTCTCTCTCTGCCCTCAACTGACTTCCTCCTTCCTGCCCTCTCCCTCTCTCGATACCACCGCCTGGCTCCGCTCCCCTCCAAGCCTCTCCTTTTTCCACCCCCCAAGACTCCGACGTCCGTCCTCCGCCTTCCAGGGGCGGCGCCGGCTCCCGGGCAACGCAACAACTCCTACTACTCGGCCACCGAGCCAAAAGGGGATTCTTTTTCTTTTCCCGGTGCTCGCCGATCGATTCATGAGCGGCGGGCGGCGGCGATGAGGGCGGATCTCAGCACCATCCAGCAGACGCTCACGCCGGAGGCGGCGGCGGCGCTGGCGCGGGCCATCGACGAGGCCGCGCGCAGGAGGCATGGCCAGACCACGCCGCTCCACGTCGCCGCCGCGCTGCTCGCCGCGCCGGCCGGCCTGCTGCGCCAGGCGTGCGCTCGCGCCGCGGCCGCCGGTGCCGGGCCTGGCGCCGCCGCTGGGGGTGGCGCCGGTGCGCACCCGCTGCAGTGCCGCGCCCTCGAGCTCTGCTTCTCCGTCGCGCTCGACAGGCTGCCGGCGGCGGCGCACGCGGCGGCGGCGCAGGCCGTGGGGCCGCCGGTCTCTAACGCGCTCGTCGCGGCGCTCAAGCGCGCGCAGGCGCAGCAGCGCCGGGGCTGCCCCGAGGCCGCGCAGCAGCCGCTGCTCGCCGTCAAGGTCGAGCTCGAGCAGCTCGTGCTCTCCATCCTCGACGACCCGTCCGTCAGCCGCGTCATGCGCGAGGCATCCTTCTCGTCCGCGGCCGTCAAGACCACCATCGAGCAGTCGCTCGCGTCGCCCTCGCCGCAGCCCTCCACCGCCGCCGTCTCCGGTACCCCGACGGTCGCCGCGGCTCCGTCTCCCTCTCCGCTCCCGCGTGTCGGCCCAGCCAACGCCTACATCAACCCTCGCCTTGCGGCCATCGCAGCAGGCGGCGGCGGCGGGGACAACGCCTACATCAATCCTCGCCTCGCGGCCATCGCAGGCGGCGGCGCCGGCGGCGGGGACAACGCGTACATCAACCCTCGCCTTGCGGCAGCCGCAGGCGGCGGCGGGGATAACGCCTACATCAACCCTCGCCTTGCGGCAGCCGCAGGCGGCGGCGGGGACAATGCCTACATCAACCCTCGCCTCGCGGCCGCCGCAGGCGCCGGCGGCGGGGACAACGCCTACATCAACCCTCGCCTCGCGGCCATCGCAGCAGGCGGCGGCGGCGGGGACAACGCCTACATCAATCCTCGCCTCGCGGCCATCGCAGGCGGCGGCGGCGGGGACAACGCCTACATCAACCCTCGCCTCGCGGCCGCCGCAGGCGGCGCCGGCGGGGACGACGCGCGCAAGGTGCTCGACGTCATGCTCAAGCCGGCGCGCCGCAACCCGGTGCTCGTGGGCGACGCCGGGCCGGACGCGGTGCTCAAGGAGGCGGTACGGAGGATCCCGATGGCCGGGTCCCCTGCGCTCGCCAGAGCCAAGGTCTTGCCGCTCGAGGCGGACCTCGCCAAGCTCGCCGGCGACAAGGCGGCCATGGCGGCGAGGATCGGGGAGCTGGGCGCGGCGGTCCAGAGGCTCCTCGCTGACCACGGCGCCGTCGTTCTTGATCTTGGAGATCTCAAGTGGCTGGTGGACGGTCCGGCGGCAGCAGCGTCAGAGGGGGGAAAGGCGGTGGTGTCGGAGATGGCACGGCTGCTGGGGCGGTTCGGCAGCGGCAAGGTCTGGGCCGTCGGTACTGCCGCGTGCGCCACCTACCTCCGATGCAAGGTCTACCACCCAACCATGGAGGCCGATTGGGACCTCCAGGCCGTGACTATAGCCCGTGGCGCGCCGCTCTCCGGCGCAGCTCTCAGGTGTGCTTTTCTTCACTATCTGCCCTTCTTGTTGCATTTACCATGTTTGCTGCTGATTTTGTTAATTTTGGTTTTTGGTGACTCAAACTTGTATCAGTTTTCCCGTTGTCTTGGACCACAGTAAAATAATTAAGTTAGTTTAACCAAAATTCACTACAGTTGAGTAGTTCATCATGATTGCTAGTACTACTCTAAAAAGTTTGGTGCCTTTTCTAATAATGCAATAGGTTTCTAATTTTGTACTCTGTGATCCAAAACAAATGATCTAATCAATTTATGGAAATTTATAGGCCTGGAGCCACTGGAATTCTGGGCAACTCAGTGGGGATGTTATCGCCTTCGCTCCGGCCTATGCCGGTGACACCAACTGCACTCCGATGGCCACCAGGGGCAGGGAGTGACAATCCTCTGATGGCTAAGCCGGCCATGTGCCTGTTGTGCAAGGGTAGCTATGATCGTGAGCTTGCCAAACTCACAGCAGAACAGAAGGAAAAGCCAGCGTTACGCCCTGAGGCCGTTAAGCCTGGTTTGCCACACTGGATGCAGCCCAGCAGTGATCAACCACAGGTTTGTGTCTTTTCTATGTGTTAGCTTGTAAAAGCAGCGTTGCTTCTAATGGAAAGGTGATTGATATAGTCATTTATGCTTTCACAGACCAAGGAGCAACAGTTGAAACGGAAGGAGGCTGCCGAAGAGCTTGAGAAGAAATGGCGTGAAACATGCGCCCGTACCCACGGTAACCGTGCTGGGGCGCCAGCTATGCCGTTGGCTGCCTTAGCTCCACGCCCGCCCATTGAGCCCAAGCTACAACTTGCCAGGGGTGGTGTTCCCACCCTTAAGATGAACACCAACTGGGAGAAGCCTGAGGGTACCCCTACGTCTGAGCTTCGTAAGAGCCCGCCAGGCAGCCCAGTGAAGACTGACCTTGTGCTTGGTCCCTTGGATCCTGGTGCTACTGTCGAGAAAGACCAGAAGGAAAATTACACAGAAGGGCTAACTGCTATGCAAAAGGCTAAGATTGCTGGAATCTCTGATATCGAGTCTTTCAAAAGCCTCCTCAAGGTGCTCACAGAGAAGGTCAGCTGGCAATCTGATGCTGCCTCAGCAATTGCTGCTGTTGTAATACAATCCAGAACTGGCAGCGGGAAGCGGCGAAACATTGGGACAAGGGGCGACATATGGCTCCTGTTTGTTGGTCCTGATCAGGCAGGCAAGAGGAAGATGGTGAATGCATTGTCTGAGCATATGGTAAATGCTCAACCAGTGGTTATAAACTTTGGTGGCGACTCTCGTTTGGGCAAAGATGGTAATGCAGGTTTCTGGGGGAAAACCTCACTTGACCGGGTCACTGAGGCAGTTCGGCAAAATCCATACTCAGTTATCGTTCTTGAGGGCATTGATCAAGTGGACACTGTTGTGCGGGGAAAGATCAAGCGGGCAATGGAGACTGGTCGCCTGCAAGACTCCCGAGGACGTGAGGTCAGCCTTGGTAATGTCATCTTTGTTCTCACCACAAATTGGTTACCTGAGGAACTCAGGAGACCAAAGTTCGAAACATTGCTCCAAGATGAAGGAAGGATGTTCGAGGTAGCAAGCTCTAATTGGCAGCTAGAGCTTTCTATTGGGGACAAGCAGGTTAAGCACCGAGCGGATTGGCTATGTGATGATGCTCGTCCATCGAAGGTAGCCAAAGAATTGTCTGGTGGGCATGGTCTATCACTTGACCTCAATTTAGCAGTTGGGGCATTGGATGACACCGAGGGCTCACGGAATTCCAGTGATCTCTCTGTGGAACAAGAGCAGGAGAAAGGGCACCTTGCAGTCAAGTATTCAATACCAGCCCCTGACCGTGATCTGTTGAATCTTGTTGACGATGCCATTGTGTTTCGGCCAGTTGACTTTGCACCATTTAGGAAGACTGTCACAGATTGCATATCGGTGAAATTTGACTCAGTCATCCGGAGCAGCAACTCTTTCAGCATCGATGAAGACGCTGTTGATCGGATGGCTGGTAGCATCTGGCTCACTGACGAGAAGCTTGAAGACTGGGCTGAGAAAGTGCTTATGCCCAGCATTGAACGTTTGCGGCACAACGTGAAGCATTACAGTGGCCGTGCTGTTGTCCGTCTTGCAGCAGTCACGGACAAGGCATTGCCAAGGTGGGGAGGAGGGCGAGAAGGGCTACCAGTGACGGTACCTATCGCCATTGATGGCATGTAGAGAAGGAATTGGGGTACATTCTTTTGTATGGTAGGTATGTAAATAGTGGGGAGAACATGGGTGGAGGTTACTATAAAGCACATAGGGGAGGAAGGGAGAACATTCCTTTGACTACCAAATAGGCATGGAGGTTATAGATTTTATATAACAAAAAAATGTGATCTATAGTTTTGATAATATAATGTAGCTATGTTCCTTGAAACAAAAAAAGGTTTCTCTTTTGCACTTGCTAACGTTGCAAGGGTTGATGGTGTAGAGGAAGTAAATAATGATGTAGCCCTCAATCAAACTCGACTCCTATCACAGCAGTTGTGGTGCGTAAAACTGTTGAGCTTGCATCAAGTGGCGAATATTTGACATGTGAATATATGATTTTCTTTTCCGGGAGCTAGAAGAGGGGTTTGCTTTGTTTGATGTGAATGTATCAATACATCCTCAGCTTCCTGTAGTATGTCTTGGCATTTCTGTGGAAGCCTACTGTTGGGAAATGGGACACATATATTCATAGTTGAATAGTAAGGTCCAAATAGATTAAATGAAATACGTGTGGTCCCTCTATTGCCGACTTCTTTATGTTTTTTAATCATATTTCGCTTAGTTCCCATTTTCGCCTATCGTTTTCAAGGTTGAGCTGAGTGATGAATCTCAGCCATGCTGCGGTCCATGTCGCGAACCTAATTTCCAATAATTCCTAAAAACGTTTGTAAAGTAAGTGCATAAAGGTGTTCCTGATTTCTCACTACTTTACATGTGACCACATTTCTCCTTTATTATATGCCTTTTTGAGAGGTTAAAGGTTGACCACCCAGATCACTACACTTTATGCTGTGGTTCGTCTCTTTTACATCTGTTGCTTCCTCTACATCATTACTACCACTTGAGTTTATTTCCAAAATAAAAATGAAATCATCAGAGATTTTTGTTTTACCTCTGGTGTGTCATGTGGCCAATCAGGTGGTGCCCTCCCACCCACACCTAAGCCTAGCTATTTAATGTGTGTTAGTAAGCCTAGCTATTTAATGTGTGTTAGTTACTACTATGTGGCTTGGCTTGATCCACCAACACCACACTTAGGCCAGTCTCAGTGCATGGTGTCATTGCACTGTTTTCCAAACAAAATTGCTAATAAAACCTCCATGAAACAAACATTGAAACACCCTCCACAATGCAACAGTTTCAATACACTGTTTTCCAGGCTTAGAAAAGCACTTAATTGCTGCATATGTATGCATGTGTACATCCTTAATCATGTGTATACGACGCTGATGAAACGGCTCAAATAAGGTTTCATTCGGTTTCACTACCCAGGAAACGACGCCCAGTTTCACCATGGTGAAACCATGTTGCTCTCTCTCCTCCTCGTTTCAATCAAATTGCCGATGTGCCACTATATTTAATGCGCTGACACTACAAAACCCCCACTGAGACTGGCCTTATTTGGAACTGAGGCATCTTGTTTTTTTCTCCATGGAAAAATCCTCCACCTGGTCCAAAACCAAATGGCCACTTTTTGGCCTAATTGCGGGCCCACACTGATGTGGCAGATCACCAACTCGAATCAAGTTGGAAACATTCCATGCTTGCTTGTTTATTTATATTATTCGTATAATAATGTTAAGTGCTGATTAGAGGCCGGCCTGCCTGAGTCACCCTGAGAAAATTGTACCAAGTCTGAAACGGCCTTGTTTAGATTGTAAATTTTTTTAACTTTTGCTACTAGCATTTTCGTTTGAATTTATCAACTAGTATCCAATCATAGACTAATTAGATTCAAAAGATTCATCTCGCAAATTAGAGACAAATTGTACCGTTAGTTGATTTTTTACATACATTTAGTGCTATATACATGCATCAAAAGATTGATGTGTAAAAAATTTGAAATTTTGAGGGAAACTAAACAAGGCCCTAGCCAGCAAATTAGACTGCCAATCACCAGCTCACCAGAAGGATCTCTGGTGTCCCTAGTGCGGGCCCGTCTGTCGGCGACGCATCGAACGCTTGTCGCGGGGTACGTGTAGCCATGGCCAATCTTGTTTAATCCCATCAAGTTGGATCTATTATTAGCTTTGATCTGTACTTTTCAGCCCTCCCTCCATCGGTTTGTTTATCTGATCATGCTGGGTCACTAAAGCTTTGCGAAAAGGCAATGGCGATTGTTTAAAGCTCCTTTCCATGTGACGAAAAAGATAAGGTCTCGCACCATTTTTGTCTTATATTGATTTGATTGACATGGGAGAGGCGTTCGCTGATCAGCATCAGCATCCTCCTCAGACGGCGGCAGATAAACTTGGCTCTCAGGGGGTCCACATGTCACTGAATGATTGGGCGGCAGGGGTCGTATCGTAGGTAACACGTTTTAGTCAGTCACCATGCATGGTGGGGGAAAGGTTAGCAAGCCGTGTGACTGGGTGGGCACTGTCAGTTGCCTTTTGCCCAAGCTTTTTAGTTGCCAATGGGTTCATGCGTCTCCTTCTCTTTTTTTTTTTTTTATTATTTATTTTGTTTGTTATTGATTGATCTCGGCCGTCACTTGTTTGTGACTTCGCCTTTTATGGCCCTCTTGTCCCATGTGGAATGAAAGTGATTCATCATGAAGCAACAGCTTGGCTTTGAATGACAGTTTTCCTTTTGTTTCGACTCAAGTCTAGATACAAAGTGGAGGATGGAGTGAAAATATTTTGTCTTGCTTTTTTTTTAGCCTAGAAACAATTCTAGCAGAGGGTCGTACTTCAGTATTCATCGTACTTTTGAGGGGTGAGACAAAAAAAAATACTCCAACAGATACCTGCTACTAGACTCCTCAAATTTGAGAGTGCATCAATGCCCTATCCCACCCCTCTTCCTATGGGTCCTAGTCTAAGCCCTCAAATCACCATTTCTAGCAGTTACCTGTGCGTGCAATTCTTTCTCGCTCGTGACGAAACTCCACGCTCGCCGCTGTGCTTCCCATACCTGCGCGCTACCGATTCCCCTGTCTATGTGTCATCTGTTTCCGCAGCTCGTGTGCATCTCGTCCATGCGCCACTCTAGCAAGAAGACATCGGCACCACCAAATTTGCCGAAGAGGTCACGCCGCAAGCTCCTTCCTACCTAGTGGTTTCACCTCCCCATTCGTGCGCCTCTCAAGCAGGAAGATACCAGTGTCATTGTCTCTGTCGGTTGCGCCTCAGTTCCTTACCTCCTAGTCGGAGGCAAAATAGGATGTCAAGTGGATCATATGTATCGTTCTCTATGAGAATGAACTTGAGAGTCTTGTTTTGAGGGCTCATGTTGGAGGGCAACCCACAAAACAATCCCATAAAAGTAGGGGTCTTGTTTCTAGGGCTACTAATGGAGTTGCTCCAAAAATATTACATGGAAGGTTTTTTATGCCGAGATTTTGGCAAAAAAAAAAGTTGAAAAGATAAGATCACATAACAAGGTGCAAAGGAAGTTTTCTTATTCCTCTTCTCTTTCTCTCTTTTTTCTTCCTACTCCCTCTTATTTCTTCTTCCCGAAAAATGAAGAGGAGCTTAAAGGAAGGTTGGTCTCACAACCTAAGGGCATATCCACCCAATATCCTATTCTTCCTCCCTTATGAGTGAGCGAACCTTTGCTCCAGGAAATTGCTAAACCTTATCCTGATTTAGGAGAGGGAGAGGTCTCCCCTTTCTTTAGGAGAGATGGTGGTGAATTTTGGAGATCATCTGAAGACTATAGGGATAGTAGATGTGATAGGAGATTTTTCCGAAGCTTTTAGGTACATTTTTCATTGAAGGATAATGAAGAGTATAGGAGAATCTAGTGAAGATGTTCTAAAACGCCCCACAATTACATCCGCCCCTGATTATAACCTAAGTTCATCTGTACTCTATCCATGTGGAAATACACTAGACTTTTAGTGGAGCAAAATCACGTGAGAGCTGGAAAAAAAAGCCGACACACAGCTGAGGAGGAACATGGATGGGCTTCCCAAGCATGCACGTACTAAGTGCACTCACAAATACAGACTCTAACATAAAGTCTAAGTCTATTTATTACACTCTTATTTATGGTACTAGGAGGATTCCCCACATGTTGCCGCGGGCATAAAGAGGAATAAAAATATATTAGAATGGTGAATTACTGAGGTGCACCTTGTATGTCAAGATAAATTGCTAGTGACAAATAATAGTGGATTGTTGAGGTGGATGCATTGTATGTCAAGGGAAATAGATAGTGGACTGATAGTGGATTAATTGATGAAGTGGATGAAAATAAATAGTGAGGTTTGTCTATATAAAAGTTGTAGATTTTGCTAATGTGACAGTTTATTTATTAAAGAGATAGGAAGAACAAATAAGACTAGACTTCTAGTCTTATTTATACTCTATAAGTCCATGGTAATAAATATGCTTAAACTATGATGGGTCTACATTACTGTCCTATAACATGTAGAAAACCGCAGCAGGAGTCCTAAAAAGGGTGATCAATTCCTTCCTGAGTCAGCATTACATATTGATGCACAGCAGAGTGAAGTGAGGCGAGTGATGAGTCATAGCTGGCGCGTGACTCTCGCGATCACAGGCTCACAGTCGTTGCTTGCAGCAGTAACGACTGTACTGTAGAACCACAGGCTTTTGTGTCACCCGTACGTAAGTGCTCCTACGTAAGGTGGACGTACCTATGCGTGACAAGTGACCGAAGTGAGATGCTGCTTGGCGCTTGCGTGCAAAGATCCAACGGAGAGGAGACCGCGGGTTGCAGGGCAACAGCAACAGCAAACATGGCCGGGCGCACGGACATGCCTCATGCATGCCTGCCTGCCTTGCGCCCGGGTAGCTCGCCCTCTGGCGGTACGGGCACAGTGCCTTTTTCTTTTCGCGAGCACATTCATGCTGCTGGCCCTCATTTCCTCATGTTCATGTGTGCCGGGGCCGGCACTGTCCGTGTGCCACAAATTGAAGTGCTGTCAGGTGGCCGGGTGTCACGGCCACGTACTACGTACTGCTACAACGAAAGACGTGGTTCAAACATGAGGAGGGGTACTCATCAAAGTACTAATACCCTGTTAGACACCTTATCAAGCATCAAACACAAGTATATGGGAGTACCAAGTACCAACCATGCTGTATCATGTTTTTAGCAAATTAAACAGGTGCAAAAATTAATTTCCTCACTCATATGTTGTGTGCCATATATCATGATATAAAACCGCATCATACTCCTATATATTTTGTCCGTTCCAAATTATAAGTCGTTTTGACTTTTTTTGGTATATCTATTTGGTTGTTCATTTAGATAAATAATATTATCTAATTAGATACATAGCAAAATAGATGAGTCAAAAAAATTATAACGACTTATAATTTAGAGCAGAAGAAGTATATGATTTCATTTAGAAAATCGCAATGCCTTTTCCACAATCAAAGAAAGGATAAAATGATAGTATAATTGGCAGCCGTGTTTCTAGTTTTTCCTCTCTATTATTCTACAAATACAAAGATGACCAGCTCCTAGAAAGAAGCCGCTATCCACGTCACCATTTTTTTCAACCGTCGGATCTCGAATTAACGGCCCGGATCTGCAGAATCTGTTTTAAACGAGAAGCGGCTTCTACCAAACTTTGTTAACTTTTACCCGACTTCCAACTCCCGGCTCCGGCTTCTCATAGAATCTAACCAAGTCAATAAATATAGGGCTTCAGCTTCTCCTCTCCTAGCTTCCACTTCTTAAAAAAAAAAACAAGAAGAAGAAGCCGGCCTCAGCTCTCTCCCTCCCGTAACTTTTCCTCTCCTCCCCATCGCGCCGACGCAGCAGGGGCGACGCGGCGCCGGCCGCACGCGGCGAGCAGCGCGCGGCGGTGGCCGTCCTCCCGGCGCCGTCCTCCTCCACCACCACCTCCTCCTCTGCGTGGCAGCGGAGCGGCCGGCACCGCCGCCGCGGGCGGCGGGCGGCTCCAGCGGCGCGGCCAGGCGCGGCCGGGGCGGGTGGCACGGCGCGCCCGCCGTGCCGGACCCTCCCCTTTCCTCTCTATCGGCCTCCACATCTCCTCCCCGCGTAGCTCCTCGCAGTAATGTTCATGGTGGCCCCCGGGTTAGGGTTAGGGTTAGGGTTACTACATCGGCGGCCGCGATGGTCTAAGTTAGGGTTTCGCCCCATCGTCGGCGGCCGGGATCCGGCGACCTCCGTTGCCAGCGGCACAGATCGAACCCGGCTGCGTTCTACATAAAGCTTTACTCTACATTTTTTCTTGTGTGAAGTTAGTTTCCATTGATGTGAGCAAAATCAAAGTCCTATGAATAATGTGCTTTGTTTTCGTTTGCTGCTGTACTGCAGGGAGCTACAGCCACTTGAGAATTTTCCCCTACCAAGGTCAAAATCCATCTCTCTCGTATCTATTTATGCACATGCCTGAATGTTGTAGTTATCTCAAACCTATATTTTTGTTATCATGCTTGATCCTCCCATGCCTTTTAGGACTACGTACATACTACTGTATACATGTGATGAGATTTTATTTCATTCATAAGCATGGTCCTGGCATATCTATGCCATGGTTTTGGTAAAAAAAAAAAAAACATGCCATGTTTTGGTGAATACTGATCAGTTTGGATATGCAGTTTGGATATGCAGTATGAGCTATAATGTTATCACCAAAATTCCATAGTTTTTGTCACAAAAAAAAATGCCATGTTTTGGTTTACACTGGTCATTTTTGATATGTAGTATGAGCTGTAATGTTGTGACAAAAACTGCTACCTGAGATGGAAGTTGAAGAAACTTTGACAAGGAGTAACTACTTTCTAGAATAACTAATTAAAGGTGAATAGGTTAGTGTCAAGTATGAAAACCTATATCATGTATTGATAGCTTCATGTATTTCCTACCTATTAATTAGAATGGTATACATTCTGTTCCATAGCGTCTATCATTTTCTTTCCCAGATATAAGTACTTCAATGTTTGAAGATACTCTTTTATATCTAATTAACTGAAGCCTATTTCAGTCATAACTGAAGAATTTCTGTTCCACTCAAGCCTATTTCTATACAAAGATTCTGACATATATTTTTCTGATATATAATGTTTGACATATATTTCAGTCATTGCAAATTGACTGATATATGGTCCAATTGGTTACAACGAAACCTTTTTATTTGTGACAAAAGAAAGATTCAACGTATCATAGGCTTCATTGGAAAAAATTCTGTCATTCAAGCTTTATGCTTTTCTGTACCTGTTTTATACTCAATCATCATATTCCAGGCTAATAGGCTAAATTTCACTCAGTGATATCTCCAACTAATAGCGACGATGGCTATTTTTTACTTGCTCACAAACCTTCACTCTGGCCTCAAAAACTTTCAGCTTGGCTGAAGCTAATTTTTTTTGTACTTTAGAAGCCCCAAGTCTGCTCTGCTTATACCTTCTACTGCAATCACAAGGCATTATTTTTGGCTGTTTTCATATATATAAAAGAAAATAGTATTGAACCAGCTGCCGCCTTGGGCTGTTTCATTTTATAACCATTTTCTGTTCTGCGGGGACTGTAATATATTAAGTTTGATGTAGATTTAGCTTACCCTCTTATCAATGTTCTTTTCTGCACTCTGCAGGTGATTTGCCTTCAGTCTAATCATCCGGCTTCAGTAAACCATGTAGAGGTTGAAGGCTTGCTGGTGAGCAAAGATTACACAACTAAACATGCTATCTGGTCCAAGCAAAACATGTCTTTTTTTTTCTAATAATTGCATTTTTATTTTGTGATGTTCTGTTTCAATGTGTTGTACTGCAACAAGTGTGTTGGAACGATCGTCGAAGGTCGAGCACAGATGCATCTTCTCAAACTCTAAAACACATTAAGAATCCAGAGAAGATCACGTACTGGTGGTGTCAGGACTATCATGGCACCAAACCTCTTTCCCAACTTTCCTATGCATCCTGGAAAGCCATGACAAAAAAAAGGTAAGGCGTCTGTCGAAACTGATCAATGTGATACATATTTTCAGCAGAAATAGCTTTTATGTGCACAACAACTACGTATTGGCCTTTTGGGTTTGGTTAATGTGAATGTTCATCGACGGGGATCAATTAGGAAAGTTCAAGCTGTTCAACAGTAATTTCTAGACCTATGATCTCAAGCAGTTTTGCTTGCATTTCTGTGACATCGGTTTGCTATGCTAACTGTGAATTGTCTTGTTGGGTCTCAAAACTTGCTTGTTGATGTCGCATTATCAAGACTGCCCTACAAAATACGATCGTGTTCATTTACCGCCTGGAACCTTATTACCTATCATATTTTGTTTGCATTAGAGGTTTCTTCCAATTCTCAAAGGGCAAATGTGAACAAATATTTAAATTATGAGCACAAAATCGGGCCAAAGCCATATGAAAATAAAACCTCATTTTCTTCTCTATTGGTTTGGTTGACCCTACCTATTTATATGGAACCTCGAGGTTAAAGCATACATCCTTCTTATTGCAAAACACTAAGTTCAGTAATTTTAGAGCCTATTTATTCTTTCGAATATGAATACAAGTGTTGTGGTTAACCAACACTAACAAATGCTCCTCCTTTTTCTCTTTGTGATAATTTCAAAGTTCGAGTTCACTACGGTTAATCTGGATAGACCAACTTCCCTTTGCTAGATCATTATTGTCTTGGTAAGGTTCCATTCTACGAAATCTCTCGCTAGATCATTATTGCCCGCCCGCCAAATCGAGTGACGTGTTCTTGTATTATGAAATCTCTCGAGAGCTGCCATTCTTTAGTTGTAAGGTTCCGATCTCGGTGCATTGGTTGGTTCCAAGGTTTCATACCAATGCCAATCCCTTGTGAAAGAATCAACTCTCTGCTAGAAAGTGGTTAGCGACACATTTCACATAGTTTTCCATATATTGTTATGACCTTTCATATGCTTGGAACATTTTGTGGTTGCGGGAAATAGATATCCATAAACAACCCTCCGAGGGTCCTTGATCCGGTTGGTGCCAAGAATGAGGATCCTAACAATGGTTCTAATGTGTTTTACGTAAAGAGGAAAGAACTGTAATCCGCTTTGTGTGTTGACAGCCATACTCATTTATGTTTTTATTAGGTGTGCTTTTGTCTCACATGGGGGATAGCATTTTTTCTGGGGAAAAAACTTTAGATATATACCATCGAAGGAAAAAAGAGTAATAGGCGGTGTTGACATCGCAATGGCAATGGTCAGTTCATACTACAATGATGTCTTCTCGGCAGGTGATCAATCAAACACGGGTTCCCTACTACCAACACGGCCGAGAAATTTCTTTCGCAAACTTTTTAAAGACAATGTAAGTTTTCTCCGCCTAATCCTCATCACGATTTCAGATTCATTTGTACTTGCTTCAAACTACTGTTATTATTTGGAAAATATAACCCTAGGAAGATCTGCTTCCAAAATTTTAGGAAAAGGTAGTTGCATGATTCATCCTTATGTGTTGTCTGTATAAATAGCTATAATATTCTTGCTAGCATGTGTACAATAAATTGTCCTAAAAAGCATGTGTAAAAGAATTGTTTCAATTAAAACAAAATTAATGATGGAGCTAAACCTACTACTGACGTCTAGCATCTTTTTTTTTTTGGACAAGTCCCATTGTTATCCAGACATGCTGTTTATCAATAAGTTAAATAACTTGCTTGAACCTGT
Source organism: Themeda triandra (assembly GCA_018135685.1). Classification (NCBI taxonomy): domain Eukaryota; kingdom Viridiplantae; phylum Streptophyta; class Magnoliopsida; order Poales; family Poaceae; genus Themeda; species Themeda triandra. The sequence goes on from JAENPR010000175.1 coordinate 24,076, forward strand.
GCTGAACTACCATTATGCTCTTTAGATATCCTGTCATTCCAACTGTCCTGACAAGGATCCACTGGTGGCGGCTTTGTTTGGATGAAGCTCAGATGGTAGAGTCAAGCAAGACTTCTGTGACTGAAATGGCATTGAGGCTAAATGCTCAACACCGTTGGTGTATCACAGGAACCCCAATACAACGCAGGCTTGATGATCTCTTTGGGCTTCTACGTTTTCTTATGACAAACCCATTTGACACATATAGATTGTGGGTGGACATTATTAGAGACCCATATGAGGTATGTAGCATGCTAATAATGAATCTGTCACATGCTGAAAATGGAAATTAGAATGTGTACTAAACAGAGAACTCACCTGACACATATAAGCCACTTCTAACAAATATGGGAATTAGAACGTGTACTAAACAGAGAACTCACCTAAGCATTGACTGAGTCTGTCTCCATAGAGTTCACATGAACCTTTGATTTTTCATTGACATCAGTTTGTCCCCATATAGCTAGAATTCAATCAATGATTTAACATTTCATTTGCCCTTCACTACGGGTTCTACTCCGGTTGTTGGTGGTTCTCCAAATATTCGGGAGTTTTCTCCGGTGAAGGCGCAATTTTTTTGGTAATTCTTAAAATGTTAGTATGGGATGGCTCACAATTTTGTTTGTGGTACACTAAAACTATTAATTAAATATTTTCTAGGCTTGCTGGTAGTTCTTTAAATGTTTGTTGAGAACATGACACATGTGAGTGCTCCGGTATTTCTAATAGTAATTGTTGTGTTCATCTTCATCGTATTGTGGAAGTGCAAGTGTTTGTCTTATCCTATGCTATAGCAACATCCATATGATAGTTATCCCGAGAAAAAAAAAGTTAAATTATAGAAAGAACACCTTAACTATAAAGAAGAACTAAACAGAGAACTCACCTGACCTTTGATTTTCATTGACATCAGTTTGTCCCCATATAGCTAGAATTCAATCAATGATTTAATATTTCATTTGCCCTTCACTACAGGTTCTATTCCAGATGTTGGTGGTGCTCCAAATATTCAGGAGTTTTCTCCAGGTGAAGGCGCAATATTGCTGGTAATTCTTAAAATGTTAGTATGGGATGGCTCACCCTCCCAATTTAGGAAGTGATCGCTGGGACTGGATGGATGCAGTCGAGCCCTCATAACTTGCAAGATACTACCTTCAACATCCCAGTTTGTATGAAAAATGCAGATCCCATTTATGTATATATACGTTATGTAGACAGCTACAAATAACCACTCCCAAATTACTGCCATTTGCTTATCGTTTGCTTCCACATATGTTGTGCCATTAAAATCACACGTTCTATATGAAATCACAAATAAAATTATTAGAACTCACCTTTACAGCTGAAAAAACATAATTTACAACTTAAGCAAATCTATATGGCGCGCGAAAGCGCGCGCCAAGGTACTAGTTTATATATATGCTCCCCAGCATTAGTTGACAGACAAAGTGGTTCCACTTGGACCACACCTTTTTTTCTAGCCACTCCGTACAAGTAGTTCTCAATGCGACCTGGCAACCCCAATTTCAATCTCAATTCAATGGAGCCCCAGCCCCTGGCACAGCTCCCAACTATAGCTGCAAATTAATCTGCAACATGTGCGTTGATCCAGAGTTGGAATCAAATCACAAATAATCATGCGCACCAGTGTTGAAATGGTTCTTTTTTGTTTGTTTCAATTCAAGTGAAGCATGCATGATTCAGTCAACAACAACTAAGCTGAGAGGATCACACGCGCATGTGTGAGCGTGGCACAGTGGAGACCGCTTGGGAGGTCGGCCACAGACGATCAATGATGATGATAACTCTCAAGAGCCCGTTTCTTGGAAGGCAAATATATCATCATCCAACGCCAACGCCAACGCCAAATGGGATCACAGAAGAAAAAGAAGAAAAAAGTGGAGTCCAAAAAGGTGGATGGCTGGAAGAAAAGAAAGATGCATGCCTAGGTTCATGGAATCAAACAAGAAAAGACACGGGAGACTTTAAAACTGAAAAGGAATGGTGGGCCCCATCCCACGCCTCCACACCCAACTGCATTTCCTTGCATGTGCATCCATTTATTTGCTTTTCCTCTCCCGAACTAACTCCTCCCTCTCATCATCTCCTAGTCTCCCGTCTTCGTTAGGCCAGTCTTAGTGAGGAGTTTTATAGTGTTGTTTTTAAGGTCGCCATATCATGTGAAATAATAAAATAAAACTCAGATAAAACCCACACTTTTAATGTAAAGCTTCATTCTATAATTTTATATACATTAAATTTTATGACTCATAGGGAGTTGGTATTCACGTCGAGAGAGTTTCATCCCAATAACCCTCATTTCTTCTCTCTCTTCTTCAATACGGTGTCACATCATCCAAAATGCCTACATGGCAGCTCATTAAATACGAATGAAACTTTGATGACACTCAGAAAGAAAAAATCTCCATTACATTCATGTATACCTCGTCTGGCCTTGTTTAGATGGCAAAGTTTTCCAATAGTATTCTAGTACTTTTATTTGTATTTGACAAATATTGTTCAATCATAGACTAACTAGACTCAAAAGATTCGTCTCATAATTTATAATGAAACTGTGCAATTAGTAAAATTTTTTTATCTATATTTATTACTCCATGCATGTGTCCAAAGATTAATATGATAGAATATTTGGAATTTTAAAGACATCTAAACAAGGCCATGCTTTTCCACTTGCTACCAATAGTTGTCAAACAACAGGGATGCCAAATGGCTGAATTGACCAGATCAAATGGCCAATGGAATCAAATGTCAAAGGGACTCATAAACCTTCTGAAAATGGACAACTGCACTTCACAACCTCGTTGATCAATTTTCTCCTCAAGTTAATATTTCAGTTCAACCAACATTACTGGTTAGGCTTTACAGTAGTTGTATAGATCTAATATAGCACCTAATAAGTCCAAGAAGTTTGTTCATGCATAGTTTAGTTTGTAACATAACTGTAATTAATTCTATATAGAACATGGTTCAAGCACTGTTAAACTCATAGAGGTGTACAGCTTTCAGTTGACCTGAATATATATAAAAAATATATATAGCTACTATATGTAGTCAACTGAAAATAAACAAATAAATAGGGTTTTGCTGCGGTACTCCGAAATGACCGTGAGCCGTCTATTTACTTTGATCTGACGGTTCTAATCACCTATAACCTCCTAGGAGGTAATATGTGAAATACATATTTATTATTTTTTAATTTATTAAATAAAGAAACTTTTTGATTTTCTCTAGATTTGATTGATGCATGCAAGATCTAACAAATATGTTTTTTTTTCATAACTATACACTTTGATTACCATGTACTATTTTTGTACGTGACTATATGTGTGTAGCGTGTGTATACGTGTCAGTGAGAGGCTGGTAACGTGAGTACGTGTACGTGACTTAATAACATGTGTTTGTTAGCACGTTTATACAGTATATATTTATTATATGAGAGCCCGGTAAACGTCATTTGCATGCGTGTGTTAGAGTGAGTCCGTCCATGCAATGGATCACTGTTTGTAACTCTCTATAATGTACTAAGTAATAAGCATACATGACTGAAATGATCTACCTAATGTGTCAGGTCACTTTGGTAGAACACAATTTGGTAACACCGTGACACGTCCTCTATGTATAATCAATTTTGTTAGTATTAATTAAAATAATACACAGTCTAGTCATTAATTAGCTCGGCCAGATTAAACGGCAAGGTCCATCTAGCCTCCCGTGATTATAGGATCACGGCTCATGTTTTCACGGAGAAGATTCACCACGATCTTTTCTGCCGTTATTTAGAGAATCCGGAGGAACTAATTACATTTTATTGATTTTTTAATTTATTAACTAAATTATAAAATTAGAAAAATCAATGGTTGATTGATTTGAGATATTACCTCCTTAGAGGTAAAAGGTGTACCTGAGCATACTCCAAATAAATAACTCCATCATGACGAGATACTGGGGAGGAAAAAATCAGCCGAAGAAAAGCGCATACAGTACCGTTGGAGAAAGTCAGAAACCGGATCACTTTCTGTCACATGCTGACTAGGACGTGCAATTAACTCGAAAGTTGCGGAAGACGATACGAAAACGAGATGATGGTCACCTTTTCCGGGAAGAATAGTTTGTGTGTAATGAGGAGAACGTTGACCAAGGTTTGCTTCTTGCCGTGGATTCCATCTCTCCATCTCCATCTCATCTCCGTGCTTGCACAGGAACCAGCCAGCCTTTAATTTGTCAAAATGTCAAACAAGAACCCCCGGTTGCCAACTGATGCGACGACCACCATGTCGCTACAAATCCGTCGTCTCAATGGTTGTACACACTCGTTGTCTGTTGCAGGAAACATGCATGCTCAGTTCCTCCCATACCACACCTTTTTCCTTTTCCTTTTCATCAACTCATCTTTTGCTAAGCTAAAGAATAGCACTAGTGTCTTTGTGCCGTCATATATATAGTGAATTCTTTGATTCCTCGTGTGTCTTTTAGTTGAATCTGGAATTTTCGTTTAGGGTATAACAGATGGATGCTACTCCTCTGTCCAAAAAAAGATGACGTTATATAAACATATCGATCAAACTTTCTCAACTTTTTTGGTAAGTTTGTAGAAAATATGTGCAACGTCTATATTTTTAAATAAATTTATTAAAAAAATTAGATTTAAAGATCTTTCCGATGATACTTAATTACTTGGAATAAATATTTATATATTTTAATATAAAATTAGGTATTTTAAAAATGTTGACTTCCGGGAAGGCGAGAACGGCATCTTTTGGGACGGAGGGAGCATGAGCACACTGGGAGCGAAAGAAAGAGGATGTATGAGCTTGACAGATTGGCAAAATAATGCACACTATGAGCTGATGCCAAACCCTATCCGATCCCATCAGTGAGCAGCTTTAGCGATCTAGCATGGGGTTTCAGACTTTCAGTCAGAGCGCAAAGTGATCCGTTCATAAAGGCAGAAAGTTGCCTCCTGCTCCACAATCCAATCTTTCTGCTGACTAGATGCATGAAAAGACCTACCAGAGTCATTATGTACACAGTTCTACTAGCTTGTTGGCAGCCTTTTGTTGACAGCACGGCAGCAACCCAAGCATGATGAGATCAGAGAGACGCACGGGGGCGTTCGTACCCATGGGCAGATGTAAGCCTCGGCGTTCGGGTTACCCGAAAATTTCGGGTCAGTTAGTTCGGGTAATGAAAACTGCTATCCGATATTCTACCCGAAAAATTACTACCCGCAATTTTGGGTACCCACAAATTAGGGTTCGGTTTCGGGTTTTCCCGATCTACCCGAAATTGACATGACTCAATAATATGTATAGATAATTCTAGCAGTTGTACAAATATGAGATGTGCCAAAGTGCCGCACAGGAACATCCGATGTCATGGTTGTTGCTAGGCCACGTAGTGGGCTTGAATGTATATGTTGATGGCATTTTTTTTACAGTAGATGTTGGTGACATTAGTAGGCTTTGAAAAATTCGGGTAATTTGGGTAAATCAGGTACCGGGTGGTGTTACCCGAATTAATTTCGGGTATCTAGATTCACTATCCGAAATTGCAATTGGGTAGATCGGGTTCGGGTAGTTCGGGTGCGGGTTCGGGTAGTTCGGGTTCGGGTATTGGGTAGCGGGTAATTTGCCTAGGCTTAGGCAGATGGGCTGATGGGCATGGCGAATTCTCCTTCTCCCTCCCATTGATCAAGATCAAGATCAATGATCAATGATCTCCTGCCCTCCGGCTTGTTCCAGCAAGCAATTATGGGAAGGGCTGAAAAAGCCATTGGGATGGGATGGGGTCAGATGAGAGCTGCTGCCATGATTGATGCTCGACCGCGACTCATCACTTTTCGGTCTCATCGATCCATCACCCATCGCCATCCTGCCTATTGTGCTGTGCTCTGCAACCTCGATGCTACGGTTGGTTGGGTGAAAGTGAGGACGATGCTTGCAGCAATAGCAAAAGCCCCCTTTTTTTTTCATCATCCCTGGTGGGGGTGGAATGGGATCGGGTTCCCAAATGTGTAACATACACGCAGTGGAGTAGTATGTGTATGTGACCGTACGAACCAACCACGGGCGCGAAAGAGGCCATGCCGGAGTACAGGATTTCACATCTTTCGTGTTTCCGGAACCCTATCGTCTCACCAGGAATGAAATCCTTTGCCGCCTAACTAGTGGCACACCCGATGGCGAGGTATCTGATCTGCCTTTGCCATGTAGAATTGTCAAACCTGTTTCTTTCTAGAAAATTCTTACGGCCTACTCTCACCATCCCTAAATATATGTCATTTTGTATTTTGCGAGAAACAACTTTGAAATCTATTTTTTAATAAATTTATTTGAAGATACAAATATTATGTGTATTTTTTACAAATTAAATCAAGCTTGTGGCACATATACCAGCAATGATAGTGGGGCGGAGGAAGTATAAGCGTTCATGTGGAACTGAATTTTTATTTCAAGAGTCAAGAATTACATTCCGATTCTTATCTTAATTGAAGTGTTGCCGCTGGTGAAAACTTGACGGTAGCACGAGGATCCCCTCAGGAGCTTTTTGTGTCTAGACTACAGAGACTAGTTAGCGAATTAGAACATTTTGTGTGGGTCGTGAATCTCACTTTCTGTTTCATACTATCTATGTTTTCATTTCTTACCTTTCGAATTTGACGCATATATGTACTTGACATTTGGAAAGTGATGAAATATGAAATTGTAAGTCAAATAGCCAAGTTCATGATGTAGATTTGAATTCATCCCTAATGAAAGGAACCAAATGGGCCCTTGGGTTATTGCTTGCTAATTGGTTTGTGTGGCTTAATTCCTAGACAGATATTTGGATCGAAAGGAGTTAACATATTATTAGGTTTACATACAACTGCTTTTCTTCAAGTGAATCAGTCACTAGGTCCAGTTATATTGATAAGAAGGTCCAGAGTTAACAAACAAGGACTTTATAGAGTAACACAAAAACAAGAGCGGTAGCAACAACTATGGTGACTAACTAAGGCAAATCTACTGAAACACATGAGCAGGAAAATAACAGCAACAAAGACAAACCCCCTAAAGAAAGGACAAAGAAATATATTTCGCCAATATCCAAGAAGGCATGTTCTTTGAAACCCATCGGTGGCTTGAGCTTTTAGCTTTGACACGGTGGCAGTCTTGCATTGTAACCCTTGTGCTTTTTATCATTTTCAATAATGCGTAAATCTTTTAACACATTGCGTTGTAAACATTTCTTGCTTTTGACGTGTCCATTACACAATTGCTTTATCTTATTGTCAACCTAAAAAAAAAAAAAAAAATCTGTCGCTCTTGGTTGCACAAGCACAACCCACCTTCAACGACTCAAATTCTATCATCTTTAGATTTTGACTATTTTTTTAAAGATAATAATGGAGACAAGCCCGACTTCATCTCTTGAGACCTAGAGAATTAGACCAATTATACCAAAAATAATAAAAATGAAAAAGTGTCCATCTCAAAAGCTCAAATTAATATTGTGGCCATCCAAAGAAGACAAAGAGCGTGTCTCTAGTGCTCAATAAATTTGCAAGATGTGTTCCTTGTTGTCATTACATTGCTGTGATTAGCTGTGCTCCTTGACATAACCAGTACTATGTTCGTTTGAATAGTACCTAAAAAATATTTAGATCGGTAGTTGTCAAAACCAACCTTATTTCTTGTAACTACTTTTTTTTAATCATACTTGTATCTTTTTTTTTTACTGCATGCACCTCCTCTTAACACCGAGGACTGAGCATCTCCAAGAGACTTGGCATTTGGGTTGGCATTTGAGTAAAATGCAAAAAAGATAAAAAAAACAGGTCTCCAATGGTTTTGCAAACCAGGTTTGCATTTTGGCAAAGTTGACATTTGAGGGAGGAGACTTGGCAAAAATGCTAAGCCGTCCACAACTTGGCAAAGGCCGATCCGCGCAATTCCTGTGATTCGACCGAACTCCTGCGGGGCAGGATTCCGTCTTCGCGCGCCATATAGGCATCTCCCTCGAAGACAAGACTCATCGCGCCGCCTCTCCTCATCGCGCCACCTCTCCTCATCGCGCCGCCTTGCCTCTGTCCGCTGCTCATCGCGCCGTCAAAGCCATGAATCCAAGGGCGCCCTTCGTCCCTCCCACGACGGTGTTCGCGAGTTCAAGGCCGGCGTCCTTCCCTCCCACGTCGGACTCCGGACAGATCAACCACCAAGCCGGGTGAAGAACGTTGATATCATTGTGAGAACCAGGCATCCCGTAAAATGCATGCCAACACCAAAGGTCATAAGATGCAACAACTTCTAAAATTATAGTTGGCATGTTCACATACCCCTTGTACTGGCCCTGTGATTCCATTGTACAATTCTTCCATTCCCAATGCATACAATCGATGGACCCTAACATGCCTGGGAACCCTCTTTTCTCATTGACCGCTAGCAAGCTTGCTACGTCAGCCTCAGTGGGGTGTCTCAGGTACTCCGCTTCAAATATTTCTACAATTGCAGTAACGAACTTACGTAGGCTGTCTAGTGCAGTGCTTTCGCCAATGCGAATATACTCATCCATAGCATCAGCAGAAACCCCCATATGTGAGCATTCGAAGAGCAACGGTAACTTTCTGGAAGCAACTAAGACCCTTCTTACCTGCCGCATCCCTTTTTTGCACAAAGTAATGATCATGTGCTTCAACGGCAGTCATGATGCGTAGGAAAAGAGGCTTGCTCATTCTGAATCTGAAGAGAACAAACAAAAGTTCAACACCTCGACAAAAAAACAAATACTATGAAATTATGTAATGTGAAAGAACAACAACCTGCGACGAAATAAATCTGGACCATAGGTCGGATTATCCGCCAAATAATCCTGATACATCCTCTGGTGGCCGCCTTCTCTATCGCGATGAATGACAGCATGCCCAGGGACCGAACCATGTCTTTGTTTTTTACTAGAAAATTTGTGCAGAATCCGAGCAGCTGCGAACATAAAGCAATCATCATCGTCTGAAGACTCGTCATCCAATTGTCTTCGGAGACGTGATCTGGAAGCCCTCTTCCGCCGCAGCCGAGAACAATTACGCGCCTCACAACATTGAACAAAATAAAAAAAATATGGCAGACACAAGCATTTACGAAGGACAAACCTTGCCGATCCGCAGCGCAAGCCTGTTTGATGGAGTCGTCGGCATCGTGGGCACCAGGTTCCTGGACGACGACGACCGGGCACCTCCTGCACCTAGCTGCCCTCGGTCCAGGAACTGGCGATCTTCCTTGGCGATCTTCTCTTGGCAGCGACGGGGTGGACCTGATGGACGAGCAGATGCGGCGGCGACTGTCGATCTTCCTTGGCACCGACGGGGTGGACCTGATGGACGAGGAGACGCGGCGGCGACGAGACTGGAGATGCGCGACGGGACTGCGCGGGAAGAAAGACCGGCCGCGCGCGCGACTCCTCCTTCGCGCGGAAAAATTTTCGCTGCCGGGTCCACTTTGACAAATGCCAAGTTTAATTTACCAAATCCCTTGGAGTAGTCCTATTTTTAGGCTTTACATTTTTATTTAGAACTTTGCAAACAACACCAAATACCAACTCCAAATGCCAAGTTCTTTGAAGATGCTCCCTGTAGTAGGAGAGTGCGACATCCATGGATGGATGTGCATCCGCAAGTGTGAAAGTGTATGGTGGCCGGCATATTTTGGATTTCTCATCTTTTTCAATAATCTGTACAGGAATAAAATCCCTTGCTGGGTAGCTATTGATGATCCCACCTGTTAGGTGTCTGGTCCGCCTTGGCAAATGAGGACGTCCAGGACGAATATAATCCCGTTGCTTTTCTGAGAATTTACCTTTGACGTGAAGCACGATTTTTTTTTTTCTTTTGAGAATTTTTGTCAAAAAGTGTCACTTGGGATAATATATAAATTAGCATGATGTAAATTTTCTCACTTGTGAGTTGTCAAGATCATTATTGTCTCTGCTGCGGCAACTCCTATTACATCTGCAAACTGTTGTAGAGTGACATTTATTTGGATTCCTGAACTTCAGAATTTAACTCTATATATTATGTTCTAACAATCTTCTCGAAATTTGACTATTATCATTGAAGTTTTCAAGTTCAACCATCTAGCAAGCTTATATACTATACAAGTACTCATATATATGAAGGTTGCACCTCAAATTAGTCAATGATGCAGGACCTATAATTGTTGTTGCGTTCCAACTTATTACAAGGATAGACTACTCCTATATATTATAACGATTCTTTCCGGTGATGCTTTCCAACAACTCCTGAGCTCCCAGTCCAATTCCTTTCTGTCGCTTCCTGCTTGTGATCTTCCGGAGATCATGTCAAGGCCGCCGTCGTCGTCTGATTCATAACTAGTACTGTAACCCTTTTTGTTAATCCGGCTGACACATATCTTTTTGTGGTTACATCAGCCATTAGGTGTCCTAAACAAGGGACATCAACCCTAGTTTATTGGCCGGCCAAGTAGATTAACGTGACAAAAGTGCCGTCGTGTCGTGTTGCGTCATTTCATTGCATTGGATCCAAGTAATTGACCCTTCCTAAGCCATAATAAGTACCTACGTTACATGTCTCGTTTGTTTTTTCAGTGCCATCATGACTCATGACTAGACCCGAGGATGCGCTAAAAAATGTATATAAGAGGTGTCGGGTACCTAGATTAGGGGGTCCTAAATCAGGTACGTTAGAGGAAAATAACCCAACCCATTTTACCTCTAAATCTCCCAAGAATTAACCACAGAAACCCCAATCCTCCTCACACTGGGCCGGCCCACTGCCAGGCCCACAAGGCCTCAGAAACCCTCTGACTCAAGCAACGGCCGCTCACCCGCTCGAGAAGAGAAATACGGAAACCGCTCGAGCGTACGGCTGCTCGAGACGACGACGTAAACCGCTCGAGCGGGACGGAGAACGCTCGAGCGAGCAGCCGCTCGAGTCCGCCCACGATCATTATCTATCCGAGGCACGCACATGGCTACAGTATATGTAATAGTAGGAAGTATGCTCGCTCCGCCTAACCCCATGGCTACAGGGCGCGGCATAGTGAGAAGTATGTCGGTCGCTTCTCCTATTCCGCTGCCCATACCCGGGATTCAGGCGTGCCAGGCTGCACTATAACACCACGCCGGGTACTGTGGCGCGTGCGGCACTCTCTCCTGACGCCGTCGTCAACACTCTGTGCCACCAACCACGTCGTCCCGTCCCGTCGCTCGGATCATTGCCCCCTCGAGGCGGCTTCCAACCACTCGAGGGGTGGTGACGGACGCAACCTGAACAAGGGACACACAGTGTTCTGTCTTCCCACCTCGACGACCATACTGCGGGGTTCCCGGGCGCACGTGCTCGACTACGACAACGACATACCTCGACTACGTCATCCCACGACCGAGAAGGACGAACAGGCCATCGACGACCATACCGCTACAGGCTCGAGCCAGACCAAGCGGAGCGTCTACAGTCTCGACGATTTGACACGGTGCATGTAGCTCGACGTCACGCCACGACAGCCCTATCTACTCTGTACTCCTGAGCCTCCCTTTGGCCTATAAAAGGGGATGCCAGGGCTTAGTTCAGGGCACGTAACGACGCTTTACGCCTTCATTCACAACACGTTTCCACGCACGCTAAGTCTCAGGACTCGCTTGTATTCACCCCTGTACAAGCACCCCGGTGCAAGATAATACAAAACTCTCCCCTCTGCTGGACGTAGGGCACTCTTTGCCTGAACCAAGATAAACGATTGTGTCCATCTTGCATCACCATCCGGATTAGGGAGCACGCATAGAAATTTACTCGTTGGTGTAATACCCCCCGGGGTACGAAACACCGACAGTTGGCGCGCCAGGTAGGGGTAACGCGTGTTTTCACCCGATTCCCGCCATTTTCCGGATGGCATCGCCTACTCCTTCGCTTCCATTCGCCACGGTGATCTGGTTTGGGAGTCTAGAGTTTGTGTCGCTCGGCCCAGGCCACGACATGGCGCTACTCTCGATCGGTGAACCGGGAGGGGGACGCTCGTCACCCCCACGCGCTGGCGGGGTCGCGCGCCGACCGCACCACCATGGCTCACCACCACATTGCCGACGCCCCCAGCATCATCATCATCGCCAGCAGGCACAGGGCCTCGAGCGCCCAGCTCGTGTGCCTTCCCAGTCAGACGCCACGATGCACCCAGCCGGGGTGCCAAGTGTGCGGCACGAAGTAGCACATGGGCAGGGAGTCCATGACGTGGACCCCAGCTTCGCGTTTGCCATACGCTCGCCGAGAGAGCCCGGCACGGCGCCTCGAGCGCGCGCGCGGCCGACGTCGCCCAACCCGTTGCCGTACGGACTCTACCGAGCTCGTCGCAGGCGCCCGTTTGGGCTCACCAACGCCGCCACCACGTACGCCAACGAGATCCGGTCGGTCATGGGACCGCGGGAGGAGAGCCCCGGCCCCCTCCTGCGGGCTACCATGGACTTGGAGATCGTATGGCCGGCATCAGTGGACCGCGGGTTTGACAGAGCGCCTGGCTCGCAACGCCGCAACACGGTTGGGAATATGCGCCGCTGGATCGAAGAGGAGAGCACGGGGAGGCCCGGACGCCGTCCACGCCAACCCAGACTCCGATGACTCGGACTCAGGGTGTTATGACCCGGCTCGCGAGTGTTTTCATCTCAACGACGACGTCCCGTCGGATGAGGAGACCAGAGATGGCGCCGCCATGGCCGTCCCTGCAGCCAACCGTGCAGACGTAACCCCGGCGGTCGGGACGTCGGCAGCTGCAGCCCTGCAGGTGATCGAGCCGCGCGGAATGCCACCACAAGCCCAAGACAATCGACGGCCTGAAGACGATGCTCAAGCAGCACAATGGGCTCAGCTCAGGGAAATCGAGGCCAAGATGAATGAGGAACGCGCAAATCTGGAACTGCTCAAGCGCGCGCTTGAGCAGAACCATCCGCCCCCTCCTCGAGCTCTTGGCGCTCGAGGAAAGGCGCGAGACGTCTTCAACCGCATCGTCAACAACGGGCGGCCAGAAGCGCCGCCCGAGCCAGCCCACTTCCCTCGAGCAAGCCAAAATGTGCTCGCGGCAGCTATGCTGCTGCGAGACATGCCGGCGCCCTCAAATCCGCATGCATTGCGGATGCGAGATGAGATCCAAGGGCTCCTCCAAGTCGCGGCCGTCCAGCAGGCCGAGAGCTCGGCCTCGAGACAGCGTGAGGCAGCCCCAGAACAACCACGGCACGAGCGGGAGGGTTCCGTCCACCAAGAGGCACCCCCTCGAGGCGGTAGGGCCCCTGCTCGAGAACGCATCCTCGACAACCGTGCACCTCAAGATGCGCGTCATGACATCAACGACAACCGACGACGCAAGGCTGCGGGTGCCGAGGACCGTGGCTACAAGGCCCATCGAGGGGACGCTACGACGGCGACGAGGATCGCGGGTTCTCGAGCCACCCAGGCCCTCGAGTCTTCGATCGAGCTATCCGCAATACGCCGTTGCCAAACCCGTTTCGACCCCCCACGAGCGTGGTCAAGTACAACGGGGAGACCAAGCCAGAGCTCTGGCTGGCCGACTTCCGGCTGGCCTGCCAGCTGGAGGGGCTCGAGAGGATAAGGCAATCATACGCCGGCTCCCCTTTGTTTCTCTCGACACCGCTCGACGGTGGCTCGAGGAGCTTCCCCCCATCGGATCCACGGTGGGCCGACTTGGTCCAGATTTTCGAGGGGAACTTCAAGGGCACGTACATCCGACCGGCAACTCGTGGGATCTCCGTAATTGCAAGCAAAATACCACGGAATCTCTCCGGGATTTTGCTCGACGTTTCTCCAAGCCGCGCACCGAGCCGCCGCACATCCCGCACCACGACGTCATCCGGGCGTTTGTCTCGGCACCACGTGCAAAGAGCTCGTGCGGGAGCTCGGGCGCAACCGCCCAAGGACGGTGAACGAGCTCATGGACGTCGTCGCCGACTACGCCGCGGCGACGAGGCCGTGGGGGCCTTCTTTGGTGGGGGCCGGGAACAAGCCCGCGCCGTCCCCGGGAGGCGGTGAGGGCTCGAGCAAGGACCGAAGAAGAACGGGAAGAAGAAGAAAGGCAATCGGCAAGGCAAACGCGCGGTCGTGGAAGACGAGGTGGCCGCGGCCGAGCGCAAAAAGCCTAGACCCCTCCGGATGGGGGCGTTTTTCGACAAGATCTTTGAAGCGGCCGTGCCCCTACCACAAGGAGCCGGTCAAGCATAACCTCGAAGACTGCCGTATGCTTCGAGGTTACTTCAAGAAGCTTGGCCTTGACAAGGACGATGGCAAGAAGGATAAGGGCGGCGAGGATCGAGCCAACGACGATGACGACGATGGTGGGTACCCGCCCATCACCGAGTGCTACATGATCTACGGCGGCCCGACCACCCAGATGACACGTCGAGAGCGGAAGGCCGAGCGCAGGGAGGTTTTCGCCATGAAACCCGTCACGCCTCAATTCCTCGACTGGTCAGATGCTCCCATCACGTTCGACCGTGATGATCATCCAGACCACGTAACCAACCCCGGCTCATACCCTCTCGTCGTCGCCCGATCATCCTCGCCGCCCGCTTTACCAAAGTTCTCATGGATGGAGGCGTAGCCTCAACATCATCTACATGGAGACCCTCACGTTGCTCGGCCTCACAAGAGCCGACCTCCAGCCGAGCGCCGGGGGCTTCCACGGAGTGGTCCCTGGCAAAAAAGCGCTCACGATCGGCCGCATCGACCTCCCCGTCGTCTTTGGGACACGCTCGAACTTTCGTCGAGAGGTCTTAACCTTCGACGTGCCCAGTTTCGAGGGGACGTATCACGCCATCTTGGGCAGACCGTGCTACACAAAGTTCATGGCGATTCCCAGCTATGCCTACCTCAAGCTCAAGATAGGGACCAAAGGAGTCATCACATCGGTTCCACGTACGAGCACGCCTACCACCTGCGATGTGGAGTGCGTCGAGAACGGGAATCACCGATGAACGTGCGGGAACATCCGAAGACCTAGCCATGATGCTCGATCACATGGCAGCCTGGAGCCTCTCCTCCAACGCCCAAGCGACAGCCGGCAACTTCGACCCCGCCGACGACACCAAGAAGATTCCGCTCGATCCAAGCTCCTCGGGGAAAAGACGCCGGGCATCGGCGCCTCCTCGACAAATAGGAAGCGAAGTGCTCGTCGACTTTCTCCGCGCGCAACGCCGACATGTTTGCGTGGAGTCCTCGGACATGCCCGGCATACCGAGGGATGTCGCCGAGCACGCCTTGGAGATCCGTCCGGTTCAAGACCTGTCAAGCAACGCCGCGCCGCTTCGACGAGGAGAAGCGTAGGATCATCCGCGAAGAAGTCGAGAAGCTCGAGAAGGCCGGATTCATCAAGGAGGTACATCATCCCGAGTGGTTAGCTAATCGTATTAGTAGAGAAAAAGAATGGGAAAATGAGAATGTGTGTAGATTACACTAGTTTAAATAAAGCATGTCCCAAAGTCCCATTTCCTTTACCTCGAATAGATCAAATCGTTGATTCCACTGCGGGTTGTGAAGTACTTTCTTTCCTCGACGCCTACTCGGCTACCACCAAATCAAAATGAAGGAGTCCGACCAGCTCGCGACTTCATTCATCACCCCCATGGGCATGTATTGTTATGTCACAATGCCTTTCGGCCTTCGAAACGCCGGGGCAACATACCAACGCTGCATGCTCCATGTCTTCGAGAAACACATAGGAGAGACCGTCGAGGCCTACGTCGATGACATCGTTGTCAAGACTCGAAAAGTAGAAAACCTTGTCGAGGACCTCAAATTGACGTTTGGATGCCTCCGGGCTAAGAACATCAAGTTGAATCCCAAGAAGTGTGTCTTCGGCGTGCCTCGAGGCATGTTGTTAGGGTATATCGTCTCCCAGCGCGGCATCGAGGCCAATCCCGAGAAGGTCGCGGCCATCATGAGAATGGGGCCGATCCGAGACCTGAAAGGGGTGCAAAAGATCACTGGATGCTTAGCCGCACTCAATCGGTTCATTGCGCGCCTGGGAGAAAAAGCCTTGTCTCTGTACCGGCTCCTCAGAAAATCCGAGCACTTCACGTGGACGCCTGAAGCAGAGGAGGCCCTCTCGAAACTGAAGAGCATGCTCACATCTCCTCCTGTGCTCGTGCCGCCCCGACCGACTCGAGACGGTATACCCGCCGAATCCCTCCTCCTCTATGTCGCCGCAACCACTCAGGTGGTTAGCACAGTCATAGTGGTCGAGAGGCAGGAAGAGGGGCACGCGCTCCCCGTCCAGCGGCCGGTGTATTTCATCAGTGAGGTGCTCTCAGATGCCAAAGTTCGATACCCCCATATCCAAAAGCTGCTCTACGCAATCGTGCTCACCCGTCGAAAACTCCAGCACTACTTTCTTAGCCACCCAGTGACGGTGGTAACATCATTCCCACTTGGAGAAATTATCCAGAACCGGGAAGTCGTGGGTCGAATCGCCAAGTGGTCGGTCGAGCTCATGGGCGAGACCATCACGTACACCCCTCGGAAGGCTATCAAATCTCAAGTGCTGGCTGACTTTGTCGCTGAGTGGACCGACGTCCAACTCCCCCAGTCCAGATCCAGGCCGAGCTGTGGACCATGTACTTCGACGGGTCACTTATGAAGACAGGAGCAGGCGCGGGCTTGCTCTTCATCTCACCCCTCGGAGTACACATGCGTTACGTAGTACGCATCCACTTTGCCGCCTCGAACAATATGGCAGAGTATGAGGCGCTCGTTAATGGGTTGCGCATTGCCATCGAGCTTGGGGTCCGACGCCTCGATGCTCGAGGCGACTCGCAGCTTGTCATCGACCAAGTAATGAAAGCCTCGAGCTGCCACGACGAAAAAATGGACGCATACTGCAGTGAGGTGCGCAAGTTGGAAGCCAGTTTCCATGGTCTCGAGCTCAACCACATCCCAAGGCGCTTCAATGAGGCTGCGGACGAGCTGGCCAAAATCGCTTCATCTCGAGCGCCGCTACCCCCAGACGTCTTCTCGAAAGACCTCCATGAGCCATCCGTAAAGTGGGACTCGGGGGCTGGGGCAGGACCAGCTGTTGAGCCTGCTCCTACGACCGAGCCCCCTCGACGGGGCCACGGTCATGGAGATCGACCGGGCTACGAGCCCGCCAACCGACCGGGCGTGCACCATTCCTCGAGTATCTCATTCGAGGGAGGCGCGGAGGATCGAACAGGCGAGACGACTAGCTCGTCGAGCCAAAACTTACGTCCTTTACGGAGACGACGGAGAGCTCTATCGCCGGAGCCCAACTGGCGTACTCCAACGGTGCATCTCGATCGAGGAAGGCAGGAAGCTACTCAGAGACATGCACTCGGGGGCTTGTGGTCACCCGGCTGCGCCAAGAACCCTTGTCGGGAACGCATTCGGCGAGGCTTTTATCGGCCCCTTTGCAACCATTGACGCCATCAAGCTTGTTCGAGCGTGTGAAGGATGCCAATTCTACGCCAAGCAAACGCATCTTCCAGCACACGCCCTCCAGATGATCCCCCTCACATGGCCATTTGCGGTCTGGGGGCTCGATCTGGTCGGACCCCTCAAAAAGACGACGGGAGGCCACACCCACTTGCTCGTGGCCATCGATAAGTTCACCAAGTGGATCGAGGCCAAGCCCATCACTAACATCCGCTCGGAGCGAGCGGTCGAGTTCTTCACCGACATAATCCATCGCTTTGGAGTCCCTAACGTCATCATCACCGACAATGGCACCCGGTTCACGGGCAAAAAGTTCTTGGACTTCGCGATCGGAACCACATCCGTGTGGCGGTGGTGACGTCACCTACCCTCGAACTAACGGCCAAGTCGAGCGCGCAAACGGCATGATCTTGCAAGGACTAAAGCCAAGGATTTTCAAACGCTTGAACAAACACGGCAACAAGTGGGTGGCTGAACTCCCATCTCGTCCCGTGGAGTCTCGCGGGACCGAGAGTAGAGCCACCGGGTTCACCCCGTTCTTCTTGGTCTATGGGTCCGAGGCCATCCTCCCCACCGACCTCGAGTACGGGTCCCTCGACTCAAGGCCTACAACGAGCGAGACTAATCAGGAAAGGCTAGCAAACGCCATCGACCAAGCAGAAGAGGCTCGAGACACGGCGCTCCTACACTCTGCGCGCTACCAACAGAAGCTACGGCAGTATCACGAGAAGAATGTGCGCAAGAGGGACTTCAAAGTTGGCGATCTCGTGCTCCGTCGACGTCAAGATAACAAGGGGCGCCACAAGCTCACTCCTCCCTGGGAAGGTCCGTTCATCGTGGTCAAGGTGTTGAAACCAGGGACGTACAAGTTAGCCGACGGAAAAGGCTCGACCCTCACCAACGCGTGGAACATCGAACAGCTACGTCGCTTTTTCCCCTAGGCTTCGATGCCTTGTACATATTTCGTTTAAATTGTACCGTTAGTATGAATAAAAAAGTCAATTTCTTACTTTTTGTTCATACGTAAGGTGGGCTCGACTTTGTCCTCACAAAGTCAAGCCCCCCTCGGGGGCTAGACCAGGGGGGGACCCCCCTGAAGTCCTCGAAAAAACGCACCTAGTTTTTTCGAAAACAATGCTCGACGTCATTTTCCCCTCCTCGCCTCGAAATTTTTCGTAAGCTAAGTATTTGCGTCACCTCGAGCTCATCGAGCCAGGGCGATCGAGCACAAGGATTCCCACGCTTCCGAGCTACGGCGCCCTAACTCATCCCCTCTCGAAGTAGTTCGAGCACAGCGCCAACACTTAGCTAAAACAAAGTAAAGGCAGGAAATGGAAAATGGTATCAAGTGCGAAGAAAAAACTAGAGCATAACAATTCAAGTTATAAGCGTCAAGATTTTTTAGGCCACTTAGGCCATTCCACGATCAGAATATTTTTCTTACAAGGGCCTTGTTACCCAGATTTCGGCTCGCAGGCCGGCTAGAACTACTCTACGCCAGGCGGGAGGACTTCATGCAGCAGATCGCCTCCAAGACGGGCGCCCGGTTCCTCAGCCTCTGCCTTGAGCTGCTCGATCCGGGGGTTGACCCCTCCTTCTTGCTCACCCTCGACGTAGGCAAAGCCGCTCGCCACGGCCTCCATCCCGGTCCGGGCCTCCTCCCTCGAGACGCTGAACCCCGAGTAGAAGATAGCCATCGTCCGGCGCGCAGCGAAGACGAGGGCATCTCGGACGCGGCCCCGCAGAGAAGCGCTGAACTCGACGACTCGGTTGGCGTATCCACGGCCGGCGTCCGGCCTCGGCGTCCACCACGGGCGCGAAGCCCGGTTGGCGGCGAGGGTGTCGATGGCGCCGGTGATGCGGGCCTTGGACGAAACCTCGCCATCAAGCAACACCTGGGTCAGCCTTGCGTCCTCACGCGCCGCTGCCAGGTCCGCCTCCAAACCTGAAAAAGGACGACAAGGATCAAGTACTCCATCAGGTGCTCGAGCAACACGAACAGGCCACGCACAAAAAAGGACTAAAAGACTCGAGCACTTACCGGTGCAGCGGGTTGAGAGCCCTTGCTCGCGATCGAGCGCCCGTTGAAGCTCAGCCTCTTTTCTCCGGAGGGTACGCTCGACGTCGTGTTTCTCCACGCGCAGCTCCTCATAAGCCCTGCCGGCGCCCTGGATGGCGAGGTCTTTCGTCGTCATCTCTAGACGGAGATTGACCGCTTCGTTTGGAGACCGCTCGCCCGCTCTTTCTCCGCTTCAAGCGCGCTAGCAAGGGCCTCTTTTTCGGCGGCCCACCGGGTGACCGTTGCCAGCTCCTTCACGTAGGCCTCGGCGCCGGCTTTCTCTCTTCGGGCTGCTCCATGTCCCGCCGCTTGGCCTTGTAGCCCGCCGCGCGGTAGCCGCGTCCCGCTTGAGTTGCTCGAAGGCCGCATGCGGCTGCGCATAGTCCCGCGAGCGGTCTCGGCCTCTGCGCGGCTTGAGCGAGCTTCACACCGCCTCCGCTGCGCTGCCCGGCCTCTGCGCCACTCGAGCGAGTTCGTCGTGGGCTTTCTTGGCATCCTCCTTGGCGGCGTCCGGGCGGCGTTGGCCTCTCGAAGAAGCCGGGCACCGGTGCGGCTCCGCCAAGCATCCCGCCCCATGCGCACATACCGCCGGATCTCGTCCTCACTCTCACGGAGCGCGGATGTGAACCGACTTGGCGTATGAAAGCTTTGCGCCGTCTAAGCCACGAGAGAGGAAAAGTCAAATACAAGTAGCGATAAGTCAAACACAAATAAAAGGGGGTCGTGCTCGAAGGTACTTACGTAAGAAAGCCGGGCGAGGTCCTCGGAGACGAGCGACGTAGCGGCCTTCGAGCGTGTTCAAGCCACCGACGGCGCTCCTCGGCCTCCATATGCGCCTCGAGCTCCCTCGATCGTTCATCACGATCGCGGGGGCCTCGTGGTCGAGAGGTCGGGGAGCACCGGCGGCGGCCTTTCCCACAAAGGGAATTCCTCCCGCATCTCCTTGTCGATGGAGGAGTGGAGTCTCCTCACCGCCTCCAAATCGACGCCCGCCGTCACCACCCGCTCGGCCCGGGGCGGTCGGGCGTTGCGGCGAGCCCCGGGAAGAGGACGCCCGGGCGAGCGCCCGCGCCTCGAGCCTCCTCCGTTCTTCAATAGAGGCATCGGAGGGCTCAACGGGTCCGAGACCAACCGACCGCATATGGCCGTCGACGATGGGCCGCCGCCGTCGCCTCCTCGGGCCTCCTCCGGTGGTCGGCCTCGGACATAACGGTGAACTCCACCTCGCCCGTCGTCGAGTCGGGCACAAGGTGAGGCACCATGACCTCCCCCAACCGCGGGCGCGGCGGCGGCGCCGATGTGGCGCTGTGCGGTGCTCCTCATGTCGCTCCTCCCCTTTGATCGCCGCCCGGTGCTCGTCGCCGCCTACGGCGGCGGGCGGCTCCGCCCTTTGCCCCACCTCCCACTCGCCGGCTCCTCTTGCTCGCCCGGCTGTTCCACTTGCGGCTGGATCTCCTCGATGCCGGCGCGCGGGCCGCACCACCGGTCCCTTTCTGGCCGCACCACCGGCTCCACCGCCTTCTCCCCCCCGCGTGGCGCGGGTGCTCCTCGAGCGCATCCTCTCGGCGGCGGCTGGGCCTCACCCTCCTCGGCCCGTTGCTCGGCCAAGGGCTCGACCTCCATGTCCCGAGGAGGGTTGAGGCCCGGCTCGGCCGAGGCTCAGGCACTGGTCCCGCCTCCTGCATCTCCACATCTCCCACGGGCCGGTCGGCGGCTGCAGGCGTCTCCTCCCCCTCCTTCTCCCTGCGCACCTCCTCGAGCTGGCGCAGGCCGACTGGCCCGGAAGACTTGGCGCCCGAGCCCGGACTCTCCTCGAGCACAATGGGCTGCTGCTCCGATCCGGCCCCCGTCGCCGGCCCGCACCATTGCCCTTTGCTCGCCCGCCGCCGCGTCCACCGCCAGCGCGCGACGATGTCGGGGTCTCGAGCGGAACGGCGGTCAAGGCCGTGGTGGTGGTGGCGTCCTTCTCCTCCGCGCTTGCCTTGGCCACGACCCCGGCACCTACGCACGGATGCGGCCGCCATCGGGGCCGCCGCGCTTGAGCGCATCCTTGGCCCGCTCTAACCAAATGGGAGTAGAGGGAGGGAGAGTCACTCCACCCGGCATCGACGGGGTGCCGCTCGACCCCCGTGGTCCTCGGCCTCTTAGTAGGCACCATGGAAGGGAGGGATGGCAAGGTCTGCAGGGAACGCTTAGTCCTGGAAGAAAGAGAAAAACAAAAACTTTCACTATGACAAAATACTCGCACACAAACAAAACAATGCAACAAGGAGTAGATCGACCAGGAGACTTACCCTAAGGTTGGAGTAGCGCTGCTCAAGCCGCTTGGCTTGCTCGGAGCGCTCGGGGGCTTCCGAGCCTCAGTTGCCCCCCTCGAGTCACTCGAAGACTTGGGGGCCTCGAGCCCGCTGCTTGCGCCGCTCGGGGGCTTCGAGACCCTGGCGGCCGCTCCCGTTTTAGCCGACTCCTTGGGCGGCTCGGGCACAGCGTCCCTCACGGTATCCTGGGACCTGCGGGTCGAGATCCGCTCCGCCCGGCGGTCGCTAGAGGGAGCCCGGCGCTGCTCGCCGTACTGTGCAGAAGATGAAGTACGCACATTTGCAGCCTCCTGCTGCCGAGTGTGAGCACCCGTTGAAGAAGAACGGTGGCGGGAGGAAGATTCCCGCCGCGTCGGAGACGGCGCCCGCCCGCCATGGCTAGAAGGACGGGGCGACTCCTCCCGCCGCCCTGCTTGAGCCGGCGACGACGAGCGAGTGCGGCGGCTGGAGTGTTGAGACGCCCCACCCCGTTGCCCTGCTTGGGCCGGCGACGGCGCTCGAGCACCGCGGCTCGACGACCCTCCCGCGGACCCGCTCGAACGAGCGACGAGTCGCCGCGCGGGAGGCTGGCGCCAACGTTGGCTCCGCACGCGAGAGCGAGCAAGCGTCGGGGCTCGAGCGACGACGGCGTCATCACCGCGGGCGGTCGCATCATCATCATCGTCATCATCATCCTCCCCTCGTCCTCATCGGACGACTCGAGACCCAGGGGTCCGGTCGGTCGGGTCCGCCGCCGAGGCGTATTTCACGTTCCGGCGGCGCCTAGCCTTGCGCTTCTCCTTCTCCTCTAGCGCACGGGCCTTCGCGCCTTCTCCTCCCTCCTCGAGACCACGACAGCATGTCCTCGTTCGCCCCTCAGGCGTCTTACCTCACGGGCGGGCGCATCCTCCTTCACCGGAGGCCTCGACTCCGCGTGGTCGTTGATGTTACGGACAAAAGAACAGACCTCGATAAGGATTGCTCGAGTAAAACAAACGACGAAAAGAGGATCTCGAGAAAACTTACGTAGCCAAGCGGGTTGTACTCGGACGCATGCGGAAGAGGCCGACTTGGTTCTCGCCAAAGTTCCTCCCCCCGTCGATGGCGTCACGCACCCGAGCCACGATCGTAGCGACCGGGAGAGGCTCGTCGGACATCCTGCTGGCCGCAAGCGCCGCAGGGTCGGCGTTCTCCGTCATCTGGTCGAGCCGCAGCGGGCGCTCGGCAAGCGGGAGCACCCGGCGGCTGTGGAACTCGGCAACCACATGCGCGATGTTGAGGAAGAAGTTGCCGGACCTCCGGTTGCGGAGGCTCGAGATGGCGTCGAGCAAAGAGTTCATGCGAGGGCGCGCGCGCCGGCGGCCATGCGCCCGGTTGAAGCCGGGCTCGGTTAGCACCGCGCCGGTATATTCCGGAAGAGGCCCCCTCGTTGCGGAGGTAGAACCATTCTCGATCCCAGTTGGCGTTGTTCGACGACCACGTACCGGACAACCAGCATTCCTTCCTCTTCAGCCCGAGCGAGCAGGAACCCGCTCGAACATAGCGGCGGATCTTCGGCTGCACCGCCTTCTCCTTTTCCTCCTCCTCTTCCTCATTCTCCTCCTCGTTCTCCTCCTCCTCCTCGTCATCATCATCACCGTCGTCGTCGGCGGCCTTCTTGCTCTTCACCGCTTTGGTGAAAAGCGTCGCCTTGAAGACGTGGGTGAACAGGTCCCACTGCGGCGCCATCCCCAAATATCCCTCGCACACGGCGGCATAGGTAGCCGCAAGCGAGATGGAATTGGGGTTGAAATGCTGGAGCTCAACCCCGAAATGGTGGGGGAGCGCCCGCATGAAGCGGCTCGGCCGCGCACCAAGTCCCCGCCGGTGGAACCCGATGAAGCTCGGAATGTAGCCCTGCGGGGATTGGGCTCGAGGTCGCCGTCGTCCGGCACCCTCCACTCGTAACCCTCCGCCGGATTAGGCGGAAGTAATCCGCCGTTCACCGGATTGAGCGGCATTCCCACGGTCACCGTAGACCGAGGCCACGGGAGCGCGTCCGCCATCACCACCGGCACAGAAGGCTTGGCGGCGCCCTTGCCCTTGCCCTTGCCTTTGCCACTCGCGCCCGGCCGGAGCTGCGCCCGTCTTCTTGGATGACCTCCCCATGACGGTGACGGAAGCGGAACGGGGAGAGCAACGGGCGGCGCAACACAAGCGGCGGTGGCGCAGGAGCGGTGGCGCGAGAGAATGAGGCGGTCACGGGCTAGAATGGCGCGGCGATCACGGCAAGTGGCGGCAACGGCGATTGCGAGAAGACGGCGGCGCGGGTGGATCTAAAGCGAGCACAACCGCGGCGTGGACGGCGAGGAAGGCAAGATTGCGGGGAAGAAGAACCAGAGCCTCGCTCCTCTATATTTATAGAGCCCAAGATGATCCGCGTGAACCACGTTCAACGGCCCAGATTACGCCATCCAACGGCCATGCGCACCCGGCGGACTCGACGAAAAACGGTAACCGCATTAAATGCTCTGACAAACCGTCACCTACTTTTTAGGCGCACACGATGCGAGGTGGAGCGGAACCGTCACCAAGCCACGATCACCACGATACGCCGGTTTCCGCCTAAAAAGGCGCGCCGCTTGCAACGGACAAATGCGCATCAAATGGGCGCAATGACGGGACGTCTCGACGGACGGTCCCTTACACGGTAAGAAACCCAGGGACTCCGGTCCCACAGGTAAGTCTCGAGGGAGCGGAGGCTGACCCACGGACGGGTTCGAACAGCCGCCCTCGAGCACCCGAGTTAGGGGCGCCTATGGGAAGGAACCCTCGAAAGGTTCCGCTCGAGGACGAACCCTCGAACCCAGATGGCGTGTCCAAGGCAGGGCACTATGTATCTAAGAGATCCCGCCGACGGGAGGCACTCGAGCCGCCGGCCCCCTCGAATGGGGCCGGTCCTCTGGAAACTAAGAACCCCGCTTTAATGAGAGCGCCCCGGGCCACGGCCGTCTCCCCTCGAAAGGAGACGAGCTCTCACTTGGACTACCCGCCATCGGCTCACAGGGGTATGGCGCTCGCTCGACCGCGAGTAGCGCCGGACCTCTCCCACCACTTGGATCGATCCAAGAGATCCGGCGGAACCGGATCACGACTCCGGCCCGGCTATCCGGGGCACGGGGCTCGAGTCATACAAAAAACCTCCTCGACACGGGAGGAGCCGGAAATACTCGAGGGCTCGAACGGTTATTGAAAATCTCCCGCATTGAGATGCCATAACTCCAATTAATAATACTCTTGCCCAAAAACATTCATCTCAAAGCCCCCGGAGGAATGCCTCATTCCTCGGGGCCTCGGCTACTACCCGGGGACGCGCGCGCCCCACGGGAGAAAGGACGAAATGACTCCTCGGAATACCGACAATAAATCCAACTCTAGGTACTTCAACTCCACTTCATGATCCCTTGTTTGAAGTTTCACAATCAAACAAGGGCTCGGGCTACCGTCGGGTACCTAGATTAGGGTCCTAAATCAGGTACGTTAGAGGAAAATAACCCAACCCATTTTACCTCTAAATCTCCCAAGAATTAACCAGAGAAACCCCAATCCTCCTCACACTGGGCCGGCCCACTGCCAGGCCCACAAGGCCTCAGAAACCCTCTGACTCAAGCAACGGCCGCTCACCCGCTCGAGAAGAGAAATACGGAAACCGCTCGAGCGTACGGCTGCTCGAGACGATGACGTAAACCGCTCGAGCGAGCGACCGCTCGAGCGGGACGGAGAACGCTCGAGCGAGCAGCCGCTCGAGTCCGCCCACGATCATTATCTATCCGAGGCACGCACATGGCTACAGTATATGTAATAGTGGGAAGTATGCTTGCTCCGCCTAACCCCATGGCTACAGTGCGCGGCATGGTGAGAAGTATGTCGGTCGCTTCTCCTATTCCGCTGCCCATACCCAGGATTCAGGCGTGCCAGGCTGCACTATTACACCACGCCGGGTACTGTGGCACGTGCGGCACTCTCCCCTGACGCCATCGTCAACACTCCGTGCCACCAACTACGTCGTCCCGTCCCGTCGCTCGGATCACTGCCCCCTCGAGGCAGCTTCCAACCACTCGAGGAGTGGTGACGGACGCGACTTGAACAAGGGACGCACAGTGTTATGTCTTTCCCACCTCGACGACCATACTGCGGGGTTCCCGGGCGCACGTGCTCGACTACGACAATGCCATACCTCGACTACGTCAGCCCACGACCGAGAAGGACGAACAGGCCATCGTCGACCACGCTGCTACAGGCTCGAGCCAGACCAAGCGGAGCGTCTACAGTCTCGACGACCTGACACGGTGCATGTAGCTCGACGTCACGCCACGACAGCCCTATCTACTCTGTACTCCTGAGCCTCCCTTTGGCCTATAAAAGGGGATGCCAGGGCTTAGTTCAGGGCACGTAACGACGCTTTACGCCTTCATTCACAACACGTTTCCACGCACGCTAAGTCTCAGGACTCGCTTGTATTCACCGCATCTGCACCCCGGTGCAAGATAATACAAAACTCTCCCTCTCTTTGGACGTAGGGCACTCTTTGCGTCAACCGGGATAAACGATTGTGCCCATCTTGCATCACCATCCGGATTAGGAGCACGCATAGAAATTTACTCGTTGGTATAATACCCCGGGTACGAAACACCGACAAGAGGCCTGTAAAGCTCGACCTAATTGGACTCAATAATTCATCGAAAAGTTCTGAATGTTCTCCGTGCTGATTCTTGGGAGGAAAAGGCTAGGGAGGAAAAGGCTAGGAAGCCGGAACGTTTCTATAGAATAGAAACTGTAGGCACCTCAGACGCTAAGAATAATTCTGTACTCTCGATCGTGCGTCTGATGTAACCACCCACCTAATCCTGAATTTGCCTACTCATTCTGTATATTGTTAAGGCTAGAGCTTCACTAGTAGGACAAAGGCAGTGGTATTTTACCTGTAGTTTTGTAAAGATCCACATCTTCTAATGTCCAAATGTTTGCCCAATTTAAGCGAAACAAGAACCAAATTTTAGCTGTTAACTCCACTGTCCGCTGCAGGTACCGAATATTGAAAAGAATTGAAACGTAGTACTAGTACCAAAAACAAAAACAAAAAACAAAAAAAAACAAAAAACAGCGTCGCGTCCACGAAACATGGCAATACAAACAGTTGTAGCACACACAATGAATGCTAGTCTCCTAGAAACGCATTGATACCTGGCATACCAACCGACCGATCTGAAGCTGCAATTCAATTGGGATTCAATCCCAATCCACAATAATCCAGCCCTAAATTTGCCGGCATTCACGCTGCCGTCAGGGCTGTACCAGTACCAGCAGGCACAATCTGCGCAAAACAGAGAGCGGATCGCCGCCTTTACCGTTCTCCTTTTCATCTCATCTCAGCAGGTCCCCCAGGATGCTCAATGGTGAGCACATGGGGAACGAGTGATGAGCAGCAGCTGAAAAGGTTACTGCAGGACACAGCACAGAATCTATTCATGGATGAGCAACAGAAGCAGCTGCAGCCATGTTGTACAGAGGACGCAGCAGGGGATGATGACGACGAGGCAATCTGAATCTGCCGGAGCACATGGTCCTAGATTGAGACCGCTCATTCATGGCGCATCATCATGCGAAGCACAGAGACAGTAGCTCACTTCCTTTTCTCATCATCAGGGTTGCCCTCGCGGTTCAGGGCAAACAAATCACTTGACCAAACCAATAACATGTGATCCACAAGGTAGCACTATAGTACAAACCAACAGCTCGTACCACAACCTCTTTGCTTTCAGATCTTACGATATATAATAATGTCAACCCAGCTCAAATTTCAAAAGTGGACTAACACCTCCTTGTACTGCTAAGGATAATAACACAGCAGGTTGCCTGTTGGTGTAACAGCCAACATATGCCAAGGTGTACCCATTTAGATATAACAGAGGAGCTATTCAGAGTCAGATGAGTTGCCAGTGTCTGATTGCCGAACGCTTCGTTTGGTGGCGGCAGCCTGCTTTACTGCGTATGCAGACCCTTCTCCATCCAGGAAGATAACTTGGGATTTCGCGAGCCGTTCTTCCAGATCCTCGGTGCTGAAGTCGTCTTTGCCGCCAAGCTCATCAAAGCCAACCTTGCAATACCAGAAGAAAATAAAATGACTGTATTGTTAAATTAAATCAAAAGCCAAGGGATCACTAATTGAGTGTTCACTTACCACATAATCCTCAACCTTGGCATTCTTAACTATAGCAAGAGTCGGAAGGACAACTATCCTGAGCTTTTCTGTCAGGAAGGGAGCCTTCTCTGCATGAACTTTCACAAACCGTGTTTCTACATGCTGTTTTGCAAGAATCGACAAGTGTTTATCCACAACCTGCAGGTCAAGAGAGCATCATGATAAAATGGTATTGCACAGCACAAGATGGTAAGACTGAACACAGTTCAATTGATACCATCACTTCTAGTGACCAACACAATGAACGGATCATGAAATAATAGTAAGAGGAAAAACATCAGCTTTGAGATTATACAAAAAGAATTGAAAATTCAAAGACAAATGTATTCTATCTTGCAAGGCATCCCAACCATTGCAGTCTGCACCATTTGTTGCGAGACAGCCCAAACATTGCAGTCTGCATACCATTTGTTGTGAGGTTATGAGCTTAAGATGTTGTAGAGCAACTGCTATGCTCGATAAGCCTCGCCGCCCTGGTGCCTAGGATTATAGAGCTGAGAGATTAAGATATAGCACTTCTAGTGACCAAGACAATGAACGGATCGTAACTGTATCAACAGGATTATAGGAAGAAGAAAGCAAATATAGCACAAAGGAACATCAGTTTTGAGGTTATACAAGAAAAAAAGATAATTTTCAAACACAAATCTATTTGAATCTAGCCAGACATCCCAACCATTGCAGTCTGCACCATTTTGTTGTGAGACATCCCAAAATTGCAGTCTGCCCCATTTGTTGTGTGAGGCTATGGGTTTAAGGTGCTGTAGAGCAGCTACTATACTCGATAATCCTAGCCTTCCTGGTGCTAGGATTATGGAACTGAGAGAGGTTCAGATATCAACTTTTGCTTCCTTTATTCATGAATAATAACCACTCCCATATAGAGGACAAATGAACAACTTAGTCTTGATCCTAAGTTCCTATCAAACCAATCTTAACACGAACAAGCTCTGAACAAACACCTAACAAACCTAATAAGAAACACTAGTCCTCTTATCATGCTGTGCTGGCCTTCTTGCGTCCGTTGTAGGCCTGGCACCACGTAACACCACTCCATAAGACAGATCGAAACTATGGTGGATGAACAGAATGGGAAGTGTAACATTAATATACCACAACCCTAGCAAACCTTTGTAGATACTGTCCTAGAAAGGAATGATGTGGAAGAACCACATGAGATCATTTGGTTGCACCCACAACTTGCAACACGCTGTTGCAAACAATCACAAGCAACTGGTTACACAACAGAAGCATACTGCAAGGTCAATTGGAAGTGGTGATGGAAGATGGATGCCTACGAGCACATGACTGGATTATATAGAGGCTATATGCAAGGAAATACAAAGACTAATGAGTAATGACTGGTAGAGATTCCAAAATGTTTTAATTCATGCAAATCAAACATTTGCCCCCTCATTCTGAAATCAGGGGTCACAAGTGCAACCAAACCTTAGAGGCTAGATCACCTTCGATTACTGAAAGGTTCGATGTCCATGCAATGAACTAATGAACACATCATTGCTACCAGCAAAGCTTAGATAGCTACAGTTAACATTATTCCAACATGCACTGTGATTCATTATGATAAATCTCACCTCCTTCGATCACTGAAATGTTCTATGTCCGCGAATGAACTAATGAGCACATCTACTGATTGCTACCAGCAAAGCTTGGATAGATACAGCTAACACATTATTCCAACATGCACTGCAGCTCATTATCATAAATCTCAGAAGCCTAGAACCTTAACTAAGGTGTTGCAAGTTCATTTGCCAGAACTATTGGTATTTTCAAGGGGCTAACAATGAACATTTCCTGTGCCAACAATTGGAATTGTCTAGAGCTGCATCTAGATTGTTGAGAAAAAATGGTCTGGTAAACCAAACAAAGCACATAATTAACTTTCTATAGAGTCAAAGCTAGCTCTTTTTTATTGATAGGGTGCCCTTAGACTTTGATTCATGTTTTAATTTTAAATTCTGAAAGACGAATGGTTTTATCCTGATTTATGTATTTCAGAATAATTCCGGTTTGTTCATCTTTCTGAGCATTTTTGTCATTCAAAGATATGGTAACCAAAGTACGGAGCAACGTTCTTAGAAAAAAAACATGTATTATCCTTCAGTTGAGCAAAGCAAGGACCACAGGGCTCAAAGCACTTCCTGACAAAGGATAGATACCACGTTACCATTCATTTGTCATTATTTGAATCTAACTGTGAGGAAGAGTGTCAGTTAAAGTTAACAAAAGATTTCAGAGGTATATTATCTCTATAAGAGCTTCTACACAAATAGAAACAAATTTGACTACCTCAACACAAGAGCTTGTAACGAACTCACACTCCTATTTGCTCACTTTCATGAATTCCTAAGTTTTTCTTCAGCTAAGCAGGGATGATGTCCATGTAGGTCATCAGTTGTATCCCAAAGAAGATTTTTGGCTTGAAGTCCCTAGATGAACTATTCCTAGGCCAAAGGGAATTGAAGATGCCACCATAAGTGTTTGGGTGCTCAGGGCCACCAACTATCAGTTGGCAAATTGAGCCCTCAGTGCCACTCTTAGTAACTGAGGTGTAATATATTGGCTATGGATCAAGTCAAAAGGGTTACACATGAAAATGTGAGAATGGATTTGAGATCGAACACTTGAATGTGAAGTTTGTACTCTCATAACACCCAGAGTGAAAACTGATGAGGCGAATGAACACAACTGAAATTTATATGGGGAAGAAGTGGTTGAAGGACAAGCTTCGTGTAGTGGGAGGCTGAAATATAGGGAGTGGAAGCACCCTATTCAACCCTCATACTCTCCCACAGAGTCCACCTCATTTCTGTCTTCTTACTCATTCAAGTGATGATGTCCCTACACCATCCTTATCCATTATGCCCATTCCCGATCAACATGTGTCCATTACACCTACTGTGTTGTCTCTCCACATGAGACTCCTGCTCATGCTTCTGCACCTCCACCTTCGCTACCTAAACCTAGGGGTAGCATTACTACTGGGCCTGTTGACACATAGTTTTCCATGCATAAATGTTGTTGCTGAGCTATCCATGTATCATGAAACTTCTATCATTCCTGAATGGTAGCTTGTGATGTCTAAGGCTTGCTGCTCTTGATCGGACATGCACTTGGGATCTTGTTCTATTAACATCACAAGACATCTAAATGGGTATTCAAAAGACCAGGTCTGATGGTTCTATTGAGCGATATAAAGGTAGGCTTGTTGCTACTGTTTTCAACAGACTCATGGATGTGATTATAACGAGACATTTGCATTGGTTGCTTATATGACTACCGTCCATACTCTGGTTGCAAAGCCTGCTACTTCATCTTAGGATATGTCTGCTGTTGCTTTATATGATGATTTGTATGAAAAGGTAGCCACCCCTAGGTGCTGATGCTCCCTAGGGACATTTATGTCATCTTAGTAGGTCTTAAATAGGCTCCTTGTCCTTAGCTTCTGTGACATAGGCTGCTGGTTTTTCACCTAGTGCTAATGGTCCCACTCTATTTATTTCTCCACATAAGCATACTTTTGCTTTTTTTATTTGTTGATTACGAGTGACAATGTGGCAAACATTTCTCATGTGAAGCAGCATCTTGGTGAGCAATTTCAGATTTATGAAATGGGTCCTCTCAGTTACTTCTTAGGGATTTTGGTTTCCCATTCTGCAAAGGAATGCTATCTCTCTCAGTCCAAATACATAAAGGACCCTATTGCTTGTTCAGGCATTACTAATAATCGCATGACTGCTCCACTTGCAGCTTTGTGCTACTGATGGTATACCTCTTAAGGATCCTTCTCGATCCATGTTTGTCTCACTGCTACTAGACCTAATATTGCTCACGCAGTTCATATTTTATAAATCATGTTGCGAGTGCTCCCATTTATGTTCATTTTGGTCATTTGCTTCGTGTGCTGAGATATTTGGGAACATCATATCAATGCTTGTTCTATGTTTGTGACAGTCCGCTTCAGCTTCATCTTACTCAGTCTCTACTTGGGCGAGTGCTCCTACGGATTGTTACTCAGTCACAGGCTATTGAATTCTTCATTGTTCTTCTCTTGCATGGCAGTCCAAGAGAAGCATTTCTATCTCACTCCAATACAGAGGCCGAACTTCGAGCACTTGCAACTACAACTATAGAGATTTATGGCTTCGATGGTTGCTTGGTGATTTGGTATTCCATGAGATGTTCCCACACCTCTTCTATGTGATAATACTGGATCCATAAAGATTGCTATTGATCAAATGAAACATCGGTATTGCCTTATTTACTCGTTCCCATTATCACAAAAAAACAATTGCTCTTCAGTATGTGCCCTCAGAGTTGCAAGTGGCAGACTTTTTCACTAAAGGACAGATACAAGAGCAGCATCGGCTTCATTTGCTCAACTCAATGCTTCAAATCCTCCGCTTCCACCTTGATTTTGAAGGGGGTCCGCTTCCACCTTGATCATATGGCACATGAGGCTCCCTATATAATTTCATCTCTGCTAATGCAGTCAAATCTTCAAGGTTAATAACAGTTGAGACAGCATGGGGAAAGGAAGCATGGGAATGGGAAGTGTCCACCTAATTGAGCCATTTGTGGCCACTGGCCTCCTTTTTCCGCCATAAGCGGCCAGGAATTGGCTCCAAACAGGGCCTAAACCTTTTGCTATTTGAGGAATAGTATTACAAAATTTATGCCAATTACTGTTGTATTTTATCTGTACATAAACTATTTATTGCATTCCTACAGAGTGTCTACTGACATTTGTCAAGGATTAGCAAGCTGCTTCGCAGGATCCCAAGTGGAAAGACACTAAGGATCTTTGCACACTAGCAAAGAACAAGAAATCAAAATCTAATTACCTTTAACAAGCAAGATAGTAATATGGTACAAACAGGTGCTTACTGTGAATCTAACTCAAGAGTGGTTGCAAATCTAACAGATAACTGGAAAGACAGCAATAGGAAAGACAACAATGAGGAGTTGAGGACACTGATTTCTTGTATCTCAACTTTGAATGGCCTCATCATCACTTGAATGCAAAGAATATTTGCAGAATATTTTAATTTTAGTCCTTCAATTTCTTCCGCTGCCTCACACCTCGCTAACTGCTTCAACAGCCTAACAGAAACTAGAAATTTGCTCCCAAATTTGGCTAAGTTCATTATGTCTCCATCCACTGCTTGAGCTTTAAGTTCAAACAAGGACCAATAGCTAGTATAGTTGCAACATTTATTGAAAAGGGAAAATTTCCAAGTCACATCACCTGAATTTTAACTTTTATCTATACACCGTTAACTACAATTATTCTACCACTTCAATCCCTAACACTCAAAACTACATTCTTATACCCCCAAAACAACCACATTCTACTGCCGACTTGATGGTGGTTTTTAACGTGCAAATAGAGCAATACGGCTGATTTCTCAACAAATAAAACCACAAACACATGATATTGCATCGTTAGGAGCAAAACTAAGGCCTTATTTGGATGCACTCATATTCACATCAATAAATGTGTGTTGGGGTGGAAATTTGCTAATTTTTCCACCCCAACCCATGTGGATTGAGATAGGTAAAAAAATTACACAAGAAGAACTCGATATCTTTGTTTTCAAGGAGAATTGGGGATTGACTTATGGCCACATATCCCACAGACTCATGCTCTACTGCTAGGTCCTCCCCCCCCCGGCCCTCCTGTTGTATGAGGTAACCACCTAAAATCTGAACATGTAGCTCTAGTATGTCATCTTTGTTTATTTTGGCCCCTAGTTGTGGTATTTCACTGAAGGTGTGCGTTTGAGTGACACAATGGGGTTTTTAACAAGTATAAAATAATCCAACATATGTGTACAACAAAGCCTCCAATGCGTCAATAAATGAATTTGATCAACACAATGGGATGTACGAACCTCTCCCGGACAAGATCAGGGCATTCGTGTAAGTAAACGTGGAAAAAGGAAAGCAATAGCCAAATACTCCATAAAAAGTATGGTGTCGTGCTCTAGGGTATTCGATGTATGATTGTGCTAAAGTAAAATAACTTGGTACAATTTCTAAATTGACAGTGCTCCCCCTAAAAGCTGAATCTCTGGTTTTGCCACTGAACTGATTGGAAACGAAATGGTGAAAGGTATATGAACTATTGAGGATAATAGGAAGTTAAACACCGCCTAGACTAGTCTCTATAGAGCTATATAAATACGGCGCTGGCACTATCTTTCAATCTTGCTTATATACAACAGAAATTTCAGCAGTTCAATGAATGCCGAGCCAAAGGGAACCATATAGGACCATTGTGAAAAGATCTGGTCTTGATCAAAACGAGTACGAACAGCAAAATAACACACCATTCCTAATAAAAGCCAATTTGCCACGAGATCCGCATCTAACTGCGCCAATCAATACCACAACAGTGACCATGAGAGAGGAGCAGCACCTTGCAGGGCCAGTTGTCGCGGTAGAAGTGGCAGACGAGGCGCTCGCTGGCCTTGGCGGCGTTGAAGAACTCCTTCTCGGGGACCTCGGCGTACTCCCCGTGGCCCAGAGCGCGCCACTTGGCGCGGCGCTCGGCGGCGCGGCGCATCTGCTGGATCCGGCGCTCGCGGAGCGCCTCGATGTCGTCCGGGTCGAGGCGGTCGAGCGCCGCGATCTCCTCGTCCAGCTTGTCCTCCACCGCCCGCGCGGCCGACAGCACCTGCTTCTCCAGAATCTGCGCAGCCACCAGAATCAGAGGGAGCAAGGGCGGAGAGAGGGGCCGGGGTGAGGAGAGGCGGGCGGAGGGATGGATACATGGCTGACGACCTCGTCCATGGCGGCGGCGACGGGGAGGGGAGGAGGGTGCCGGCGGCGGCAGGCTGAGATCGGGATGGGAAGCGGAGGCCGGAGAGTGGAGATCGGAGACTGGAGAGGAGCGGGGAAGGAAGGAGACGGTTGCTTTGCCTGGGCGATGGGCCCACTGCTACGGCCTACGGGCCTAGTACGGTTTTTTTTTTTCTGGAAATTTAATCACACCCAAATTATTCCTTGGTCCTCAAATACAGGATATGTGAATTTAACTTATAAATACAAAATTATAAAGTATCTTCTGAATTAATCAATCTCATCCATGTGTGCCTATATCAGATAAACTGACGATTGGGCGTCACCAAATTAAGCTTCTTCTCGCTTGTTACTCGCTTCGTTCCAAATTATAAGACGTTTTGATTTTTTTAAGACATCCATTTTACTTTTTATCTAGATCTTACGTATGCCAGATACATAAAAAACGGATGTACCAAAAAAGTTAAAGCGACTTACAATTTGAAACAAATGGAGTATTATTGATCCTTTTTGTTATGTATCTAGACAATTTAAAACATAGAATAGCAACCTTTTTCTAGTCAACTTTCCATTCTGCAATTATGCAGTCAAATGAGCAAATGAAGGAAGCACTAATGCTCTGATGAATTTTAATGTGAAATGACTCGTATCACTAAAAAAAGACTTTTAGGAAGTAGGCATTTCGAGTTTTTTAGGAGGGCCCTCGGTGCAAAGGCCATTGGTAGTCACCGAGGCGGTTGTACTGCCAGCCTCAGTAAATTGTTTTAAAAAACAACGCAAGCTTAATCATGTCTAAATCTAGGCCTCGCGCCCAGGGTCCACCACCGTTACAAGTCATCGAATCCACGCTCGCTGCCACCGTGGGTCGTCAAATCCACGCCCACCGCAATTTGATCCACGCCCTCCACCACCGGATCCCGCCGAGGCCGAGGGATGCACCGCCACCACCGGATCTGCCCGCACCAAGGCTGGATCCGGCCTCCTCGAGCACTACCGTTGCTGGATCCACCGACACCAAGGCCGAATCTGGCCTCCCTTTGTGCTGGTGGAGCTTGATAGAGATGGTGAGGGGGAGGCATGCGCCATCGTCGCTGGAGATCGAGAGGAGGAGGGTTGGAGGCTTGTTTTTTTTGTTTTTTCTGCTTCTGTTCTCCCTCGTTCTTCACATTGCACCCATAGGACTTGTGGCCTTCCTTGTGGCATGCGTAGGCACATGTAGCAAACCATAGTTGCTCCCTAATTAATTACACAAAAAAGTTGCTCCCTAATTGTTGACGCAAAATGTGACCGCCCTGCGTCTCACACACAGCAAGCTGTAAAGCCTAGCTTCAATCGGGTGCCCGAGCGTTTGAATCCGGAAGCGTGCCAGTCGATTTGACCTGAAAGTCGACAAGGGATAAAACGGTAAGATCATAATCGGAACGTCCGGGTAAGACCAGGCAGTTCCATCTTTACGGCCCCGAAGCCACTTACGACGACACATAGCTATAGAAGCTATCAACGGATTGCAGTTCATTCGGCTAAAGTGACATAACCGATGTAAACATAATGAACTTGCCGAATAAAAAATGAAGACATGTTTGAACAAGATTAAATTATTAAAGCATATCAAACTATATCTCGGGTTTAAAGCATCATCAAGCACTAATAACTAAAGATAAGTAACTTATAAATATAAATCTACTAAATAACACATGCATAGGCTACTCCAACCAGTCGCACGTCTAGCCTTCATAAACCCGTCGAGTGTAAACCCAAGCAAGCTAATCCACCGCATGATACCACTCACTATGAACTTACACCACTCCTTACTAGTAGATCAATCCACCGCATGATACAATCTAACAATAAAGAGCTAAAAGCATGCAATTACCTAACAGATCTATAAATACTCGTTACATGTATAAGCATAACCGTATCGGCAAGATTGCCGAATCGGGGTCCATGAAGAAGGAACAAACAAGTAACATGTAAAAGGAGCCTATCGATTAAACCGATCTCTAGTCCACCGGATGACTAGCTCTAGAGTAACCCAAAGACTCGCATCCGCGCATACGCATCCGGTCCGTCAAGGCTTATCTACATATAACGTGAATGAACCCACAACACGTGACAATCTAGATCGATCTAATTCGGCTATATGAGTTTGATCTACTCGATATTGAATAAGCATGAAAGGAACGATCAACAAGCCGAAAGAGTATCAATCTAGATTGGGCAAAAGAGTGTTGTAAATAATTAATCATTAAATAAAGCATGCAACACATGATAACTTAATGAATCTATTAGATCTTGCCAAATCTAAGAGAGCCGATAACTATCTCGCTTACACTAAGCTATCAAGCGGACGCCGCCGCACGGCCATCTAGTCGAGATAAGCAAAGCACAAGCAAAGACTTCCGTTGTCAAGAGACGCCGCCGCACGGCCATCCCGTCGAGACAAACAAGACTACTTGCATCACATCTAAATCCACCGCATGATACTAGACATGATAACAAGGTTGCCGGGACTTACGGAGGTCGACGGATCGATTGACCCTCTCGAAGAACTCGACGACACGACTAAAGGACTCGAAGGGTGGCACGTAGCCGGTTGTATTGATTTGGTTGTGAACCCCTATTACAATGGTCGAGGGTTTATATTTATACCCCGGATGTAACATGAGTCCTAAGCACTTACGAACTATTTAAACAAAATTGGAAAGACCGACATGCTAACTCTATCCATAATCGGAGTCCTTGACTATCACGACTCCTTCCCTTTCTGGTCAGCTTCATCTTTCCTTCTTTCGCCTTCAAACGAAGCCGTTACCGACCGCTTGATCATTTGCCGAACACACGGAAATTAGCCGACCGCATACGCATTTGCCGAATCTCTCTCTCTGCCGTCTGCGGGTCCACCTGTCATATTCCTGACCAAATTTTGGTGTTAACACATGCCCCCTCAATTTCGAGATAAAAGGGCTTTATTTAGAAATTGACTGTCAGCGCCTTTCGCCTAGGTCAGCACCGCCAACGCTCGCAGCCGCCACCTGAGATCTGCGTTTGCTGCTGTCTTCAATGGCGACGGAGACTTCAACCAGCTCCATCATGGCAACAGGAACTCAAGAAGAGTTTCTAGAGGTAACCCTACCTGCTTTACCCATTCGGCAATTTTCTTGAATCAGTTTTCAGATGCACTTCTTTGATCCATTCGCTTTAATTTCTTCTTAAAGGAGATGAAGAATGAGATCTTGATCTCCAATCTTGCGTGTCCTGGATCATTTTTTCTTGGTCCGATGGGAGACCCTAATCCGAGGGATTTCATTGAAAGGGAAACTTTGAGGATCCCATTTAAATCTAGGATTGCCCCCTCAAATAGATGGCCAAACACCTTCAAGACCTGGCCCCTTCCTTCAATCACAGGATGGCGTGATTGGTACCGCAGGATGCAATCCAGGAACAGCGACTTCTGGGAATCTCAAGATATTCAGCACTGTTTGGAGCTTTCTTTAGCCGAAATGCCGAGAAATGACTCCCTGTTGATAGCTGCTTCCCACTTCTGGTCTGATGCCATTAATGCATTTGTCTTTGGTCATGGCCCAATGTCAGTTACTCTATCAGACATTTTCATGATGACTGGTCTGAATATCACCAAACCAACCTACCCCTTTAAATATAAAAGCACTAGCTCACAGAAGGCAGTCAAATCAGGAGGAGGTTGGGCAAAGTATGTTCAGACTTATGCTTCAACTGGCCCTGTATCTGATAAGGAGTATAGGGCTTTCATGAATATGTGGTTATGCAGATTTATCTTCTCGTGGCAAATCCAATGAGCCCACTCGAATCACATAGTGATGGTGAAGAATTGGTCAGCAAGCCGATCCCTTTGGGCAAATATCTCGCCGGGAGCATTCTACCACATGATGCATCGATCACCGTTCGATGAGGAATCAAGGTGAAATCTCCCGTGTCAATGGACCATGGTGGCTTCTTCGATGTGGTTGCAACTATATATGCATCAGATTGTTTCTGTTGATCTTCACAACCTGAACTTTCCTTCAACTTTTAGAGTTGTACTGCTTGATAGCTTTAGCCGATTTGAGTCTCTGCCCCCTTGCGGTTGTTCATCTTCTCGATCTGTTTCAGGGCCGTCGGGAACACCGGCGACTACATCGCCAACATCCGGAGGCGGGTCGCCCGGGCCGGCACCCACACTCCTTCTTCCGCTTCCGCTCCTGCTCCTGCGGCGGACGCGGCGGAGGGAAGCAGCCGTGGTGGTCGCCGTCTGCAGTAAGAGATAACTTCCATCTTGTTTGCGGTTTCCTTTTGTTTTAGCCGATCCTGATTGCACCTTGTTTGTAGGACGGCGAGGATCAGCACTGGCCAATGGCGTTTCCTGGCGCCGGCCGCAGCGTTCGACGCTCCTGCCCCCGCGCCGGTTCCGGCTCCAGCCCCGGCTCCTGCTCCTGCTCCGGCGCCGGCCTCCGCCTCGGCTTCATCGGGGTCCTCCTCCTCGTACCGTCCTATCTGGGACAGGAATGATGAGGAGATCCCGGCGTACAGCCGCTACGATGCTGCCGCATACCGCCGCGAGCGGGACGAGGCGATGGAGCTTCTTGGTGAAGAGACCAAGAAGTTTGGGATCGCCACTGGAGTTGGAGGACAAGCCGCCGGCCGAGCGAGGCCGTCACGCATTATTTGCTCTTCAACAAATGTTTTCGATTTTTCCGCTCTTCCCGATTTATCTGTTCACTGATCGATCTTATGTTCCTTTGCAGACCTCACCGCGGAGCTGGATCGCCTGAAGGTGGCGGCGACGGCGGCGGCCAACCATGTGAACGCCCGGGGGCGACCACGCGATCGCCTTGAGGCGATTCCCGGTCGTCGACCGGGTTGCCCTTCATGGCGTGCGCCTCGGCACCTCCCTCGGCTCGGCGGGGATGTCGTCTGGACCGGGGACGACTACGCTCCGATGCCGACCGGCTTCCGCGGCGGGCTTCCCCACGAGGTCGACGACATCGAGGGCCTCCCCGGGCGGGGTACGACGCCCACGCCGACGCCATGGCCAACGCCACCAACCCGAGTCTGTCCTCAACAAGCTCTTCAATGAAGAAGAGGAGTAGCTTGTATTAGGATTGGCGCGGGTTGTAAATAAAATTTAAATGAAGAATGTTGGTCCTCTTCTTGTTCTTGCTTGTCTGTGATGACATTCGTCTGTTGCATTTGCTTCTTTGCAAATTTTTCCTTAGCTAGAACTCGACCGCAACACTCTTCCCGAACGAAAACTCCCGAATCGCATGACATCACTTTAGCCGATTAGATCTCGGTCCTGTTCCATGACTTGACGGTTTGTAGCGTAGTACTTCAATTCTCTTTATCTTCTCCCGATAAACCTATCAGTTGAGAGATAAGATCAAACTATTCACTTATACTTTTAAAAAATCGACTAAAGGCGATACAACTGTATCGGCTATTTTTTGTTCTGAAGACGATACACACGATATCGGCTATTTTTGCACTAGAGGCGATAACATTATCGGCTATTTCTCTCCAACTTCTTTCCTTTGCTCAAGGCGATTTTATTCAATCGGCTATACCACGCTTATGTCATAGTCACAATTAAGATCCAACTTCGATACTTGGATAAAACTTCTTAAGGTATCTCGCCATTGATGGCTCTAGTAAGTTCTTCTCCAAACAGCGTTTTCAATATATACGCATTGCCAGGTGCACAACTGATAACCCGAAAAGGTCCTTCCCAATTCGGAGACCACTTGCCGAATGTTCTGTCTTTGGTACCAATCGGCAATATTGTTTTCCAAACCAATTCTCCTTCTGCAAATTGCTTAATTTTAACTCTCTTGTTGTAGTACTTGGCAACACGTATTTTATTCTTCTCAATGTTCTCCAAGGCCTTAAGACGAATCAAATGCAAATCTTCTAATTCATCCATCATCGATCCTTATAATCTTTTTACGTCAGTCTTTTTGTAACTCAACTCTCCTTGATCCCGATCGCAACTCCCAAGGCATTATAGCATTATGTCCATAAACCAACTCATATGGAGATGCTTGTGTGGATCCATGGCAAGCCATTCGGTAAGCCCATAATGCTTCATTAAGGACCAAGTGCCATCTTCTTGGCTTCTCATCGATTTTCTTCTGGATAATCTTGATCATGATCTTATTTGATGCCTCTGCTTGGCCATTGGCTTGTGCATAATAAGGAGAAGAATTATATAACTTTATCCCCATGCTTTCGGCAAAGTCACAAAACTCTGAAGAAGTGAACTGAGTTCCCTGATCGGTTGTAATGGTCTGTGGAATCCCAAACCTATGAATTATATGCTCCTTGACAAACCGATCATATTTTTCGATGTGACCTTTTTCAAAGGGATAGCTTCAACCCACTTGGTAAAATAATCTGTTGCTAGCAACACAAATTTATGTCCTTTGCTAGATGGAGGATTAATCTGTCCAATTAAATCTATACCCCATCCCCTGAACGGCCATGGTTTGATTATTGGATTCGGAGCGGATGTGTGCTCTTTGAACATTACCAAATATCGACAATCTCGACACCCTTTGTAATATTCAAAGCAATCCTCCAACATAGTCGGCCAAAAGTACCCTGTCCTTCGATTATCCATTTCATTCGGTAGGCCGACCGATGTGCACCACAAGCTCCTTCATGAACTTCAAACATAATCTTCTTAGCCTCTTCTTGACTCAAGCACTTGAGCAACACTCCATCTATAGACTTATGGTACAACTGATCATCAAGAAGTACGAATTTAAGGGCCTTATACCTGAGCCTTCGGGAAACTTTTTGAGATGGGTCTTTCAGATAATTGATAATGTCACTTCTCCAGTCATTACTTATCTGATCAGAATTGAAAGTATCTTCTTCTGCTGTATAGACTTCATGATTTTCCCGATATCCAGAGGCCGCTTGAGCTAATTTATTTGCTTCTCCATTGTGCTCGGGTATATGATGCAAAGTAACTGCGAAAAGCTTTTCGGAAGTTCCCTACACTTGTTCATGGTACCCTTGCGGTACATCATTTTTGCATTCATATTGTCCTGTCAACCGATTGATCACCAATTCGTAATCACCAAACACTTCAACGGAATGGCCTTTACTTCAAGTTAACAGTGAAGCCCTCTAAGCAAAGCCTCATACTCGCCTAATTGTTAGTGACAGGATATTCAATTGAAAAAGCAAACTCAAATATCTTTCCACGTGGGGATATCAAAAGAATACCAAGACCACCACCTTTGTCACATGATGATCCATCAAAAAATAATGCCCATGGGGCAATGTTAATCATATCAACGAGATAAATCACGATGTTGAGTAATAAAATCGGCAATTGCCTGTCCTTTCACCGCTTTTGCCGACTCATACTTTAAATTAAACTCGACAAAGTGCTAGTACCCATTTGCCGATTCTTCCACTTAAAATCGGCATTGACAACATGTGTTTAATTACATCAAAACTAGATATCACCACGCATTCGGCATTTAACAAATAGTGCCAAAATTTTGTGCATGAGTAATAAACACATAAACGAGCTTTTCTATAGCCGAATACCTTGTTTCGGGATCTAACAGTTTTCGGCTAAGGTAAGCTATTACTCTCTCTTTTCCATCAAACTCTTGCATAAGGGCCGATCCTATTGTTAGGCTATCGGCCGCCACATACGGCTGCCTTGAAAGGCTTTTCAAGTTGTGGAGGTACCAACACCGGTGGTGCCTTCATATATTGCTCGATCTCATCAAAAGCCTTTTTGCCGTATGTCACCCCAAACAAATTTCGATCTTTCTTGAGCTTCAACAATGGAGAGAAAGGTAATACTCTTTCGATAAATTGGATATGAATCTTCTTACAAAATTGATCTTGCCCAAAGAATGACTCGCAACTCGTAAGGTTAGTTGGGGGTACAACTTTGTCTATTGCTTCCATGCTCTTTTTCCCAACTTCTATCCTCCTTTGTGGATCAAGAACCCCAAGAACTCACCACCGAGACTCCAAAAGCACACTTATTTGGATTCATCTTTAAGCCATGTCTCCTCGTGCACTCCGAGTCTTCCTCAAATCGGCTAAATGTCCTTCATGGTCTCTGGACTTGACTACCACATCATCAATATAAATCTCCACAATTTTGCCGATCAACTCGTGAAAGATATAATTCATGGCTCTCTGATAAGTTGCACCAGCATTCTTCAATCCAAATGTCATTACTATCCATTCAAATAACCCAATGTGGCCGGGACATCCGAATGCGGTCTTTGCAATATCCTCAACCGCCATAAAAATCGATTGTAGCCGCATTGCCATCCATAAAGCCGATGACTTCATATCCCCCCGCCGCATCCACTAGTAAATCGGCAAGCGGCATTGGGTAACCATCCATGGGAGTAGCTTTGTTGAGATCTACGAAATCTATGCATACTCTCATCTTCCCATTCTTTTTGTAGACAGGTACTATGTTTGAAATCCACTCTGCATACCTGCATGGCCGAATAAAGTTCGCTTCAATCAGTCTTTCAACTTCTTTCTTTACATCGGCCAATACCTCCTCTTTATAGATTTTTCGTGGAGGTTGTTTGAAAGGACGAAATCCAGGTTTTATAGGCAACTTATGCTCAACAATTGATCGATCCAATCCAGGCATCTCTGTGTAATCCCAAGCAAAACAATCTTTGAACTCCATCAGCAACTCTATTAACTTCAATTTATATTCGGGTCTAAGTTTGCACTAATGTACATCGGCCTTGACTTTGTGCTATCACCAACATTGATTTCCTCTAACTTGTCGGCCGACATGAAACCACGACCCGGTTGCCTTTGCGCCATCGATTGGATTGCCCATTAAAAGTTCATCCGAATCGAGCCGATTTGCTCGGATCGGTCGTTGATCTCTGTTGAACACATTGACGGGACCTTCTTTCCATATCTTACCCGAAAGGCAATCTTGTCCATCATACTCCCAATAAGCAGGCTCGGAAGTGGCAACACTCACTGAATCATCAGCTTGAACAATTTCTACATCATCTCCTATCCACTGAATAAGGATTTGATGCATAGTTGAGGGTACACAACAATTAGCATGGATCCAATCCCTTCCAAGAAGCATGCTATATGCCCCCTTGCCATCAATGACAAAGAAAGTAGTGATCAAAGTCTTGGATCCAATCATCGGTTCCACATGTCTTGCTCCACGAGTATTAGAAGCATTGCCTGCCAAAATCTCTAAGGATCATGTCGATCGCAACAAATCCTCACTTGTCATACCAAGCTTTCTGAAAGTAGCATAGGGCATAATATTGATAGCAGCCCCTCCATCAACAAGCATCTTGGTTAAAGGCTTGCCATTGACATATCCCTTCAGGTATAATGGTTTCAGATGACGGTTTTTAACTGGCTTATCAAAGACTGCTTGCCGAGTCAACACAAGCTGAGCCATCAGGTCTCGGCATTCAGTTTCATCAAAGTCTGAATACACTTCATCTTGAACTTCTTGATCTTCAGGAGCTCTAAACTCTAATGGAATAAAGAACACCATGTTAGTATCACCGAAGGACCCTGTCCATCATCCTTTTTCTT
Organism: Themeda triandra; assembly: GCA_018135685.1. Lineage (NCBI taxonomy): Eukaryota > Viridiplantae > Streptophyta > Magnoliopsida > Poales > Poaceae > Themeda > Themeda triandra. The sequence continues at coordinate 68,607 of JAENPR010000175.1, forward strand.
AGGACGCCACACTGGCTTCTTTTCGGCTAATTCTGTTTCGGCTCTTGATTTCTCAAACGCCGAACTCTTCTCTTCGGCTTTTCCGCTGCACTGGGAGGGCACCATTGACCTCTTTGCCACCCGTAGGAGCTCTCTTCTCGCATTATGAGCACCGCTATGAGCCCAAGCTTGGTCTCGCAAATCTTTTCCTCCGATATTCATCAAAACCGTTTATTTTTAGGCGCCGATCGTTCTCGGAATTTTCATTCCAAGTCTATCATGAACGGGACGGTTGACTCGGGATTGCTCGTACTCGAATATTGATCACCGCATTGGGGCAATTGTTCCTAGCAGCAACTTCAAGCCTTCATTCCAACAATGTCTAAAGAAGGAACAGTTCCAATGAGATCGTTCTTGTTCTCTCCTGTACTCTTCTTGTTCTCTTTGGCGCACTTCGCTTCATATCTCCGACGTTCCGCCATGAACCCGCGCTCCTCTTCAATGTACTTCTTTGTTCCTCACCATACTCCATCTTCTTTTCCCACTGCCACTTATTCAACAAGTGTCGTCTTTGTAACTGCGCTTTGACTCAAGCATGTATTCGGCAATTTCCCTTAGCCGCATCCGAAGTCCGACCCTTCTCTCGTTCGGCTATTTCGAACCGTACTTGTTGCACTTCCTCCTTGGTAACTTGCCGATCGGGATCAATGGCACCACTCTCCTTGGCTCTTTCAGAGGTCAGAACCTTCATCTTTCCCTTTTCCTTGGACTCATTGGCATCAACCATGCCTATAGAAAAAGAGACCATGTTCTGAGGGAACGGATTTTTGTCTACTTTCATTTTGCCATCAAATTTCAAATGTCCATCCTGAATAGCCTTCTGAATCTTTGCTCTGAACACTCGGCAATCATTGATATGATGAGAACTTGTATCATGAAACCCACAAGTACTTCTTATCCTTTACTCCTTCAGACGACATAGGATGTCCTTCCGCGGCTTGACGCGTCCCTCTTGGATCGATACGAAAGAGCTTATCTCGCTTTGCCGACATCAAAATCATAGGATCCCTTTTGTCGCTTCACCCATCGATGACCGACCAAAGTAGGCTCTTTTGTCCAGTTCAACTCGTTAGCAGCTACTTCATCTTCATCTTCATATTCGAGATGCCTCTTCTAGAAATCCACTCGATACATGTCAATGGTTGCACTTGTTCTTCCGAAAACGAGCATCTCTCCGAACCCTTGGGCTTGATTGCTCATGGCTGTCAATTTTTGTGCAAGCTGTCCAAGGTCTTCAAACTCCATGCCGAATAGCTTGTCTCTCGATATGTGGCGGCATGCCCGCAATGACCAATTGTGCGAGTTGATCATCGGAATAGTCGAGAATAGCACATGTTCTTCGCTTCTCGAATCTACGAAGATACTCCATTGGTGTCTCGTAGTCTTCATCCTCATAGCCCAAAGATCAACCATCTTCTTCTCATTGGTCCCCGTATAAAAGTATGAATGGAACTTTTGCTCCAATTCTGCCCATGTACCAATGGAATTAGCCATTTCGCGATGCAAACCATGTGAAAGCCGGCCCGTCGGAGACATAGGAAAATATCTCGATCCTCCATGCTTCATCGGCGGCTTCTCCAAGTTGCATCGGATATCTCACGACATGCTCAATGGTATCTTGGTGTCATCGACCGCAGAACTTGGTCAAATCCGTTGGTGGCTTAACTCTTGGTGGAAGAGCTACCCTATTGTACCACTCGGGAAAGGAGATTTGTATGCATACGTCGATGCTTTGGTTTCGGGCCGAATTGATTCGCATCATATCAGCCATTCGCTTAGGAGGTCATCATTTGCATCTTTTGCTCCCGTCTTCTAGAAGGCATTCCCGATGCACTCGTATCCCGGATTCGGCAAAGCACTCGAGCACCGTAATCGTGAATTCACCGTATCCATCTCCATAGACACTCTTCTCGCAATCTATTTGCCACTTTGGGGAGATCTTGTAAGCGAGATGCGGGTATATCTGTTGTTGCACCAAAAGTTACTTGACCATAAGTTTGCGCTCGGCAACAAAGGAGGCTTCTCTTTTTCATCATGAACAGCTCCATCCTTGCTTGTACCGATCATCTCTTCTCCTCCAGTTGACTTCCCTGAAGATTGCTGAGTGTTGAAGTACACTGGCCCAGCAAGCTCTCCAAATCTTTCTTCAAAGCGCTTGTCAACCGGGCTGGACCAAAAGTGTCGGCCATGATTTTGCGGAATGTGCCCTTAAAAGCTGTGTTGTGATTCAACATAGTGTCTCCCACGGCTTTGTATATGGCTGCAACTACCCTCTGCATTTCCTCCTCGTCGTAATGTCGATCGACCACGAGAAGAACTCGTGGGCGTGATTGCTTGACGATCACTCGCCACTCTTGTTCTTGGAAAAAGACATCGACATTTCGCGAAACCGCTCCATTGCCTGTTCCACTATCCGGCGTTGCTCGTCGCAGCTCGTCTATGGTCACGTTTAGAACGTGACTGTTGTCAATTTCCGATCCCATCTTAGATTGAGAAGTTGTCCCACCGGGCGTGCCAAAAAGTGTGTTGACGCAAAATGTGACCGCCCTGCGTCTCACACACAGCAAGCTGTAAAGCCTAGCTTCAATCGGGTGCCCGAGCGTTTGAATCCGGAAGCGTGCCAGTCGATTTGACCTGAAAGTCGACAAGGGATAAAACGGTAAGATCATAAGCGGAACGTGCTTGGGTAAGACCAGACGAGTTCCATCTTTACGGCCCCGAAGCCACTTATGACGACACATAGCTATAGAAGCTATCGCAGCAAGTTGCGTTCATTCGGCTAAAGTGACATAACCGATGTAAACATAATGAACTTGCCGAATACGTAAATGAAGACATGTTTGAACAAGATTAAATTATTAAAGCATATCAAACTATATCTCAGGTTTAAAGCATCATCAAGCACTAATAACTAAAGATAAGTAACTTATAAATATAAATCTACTAAATAACACATGCATAGGCTACTCCAACCAGTCTGCCGCACGTCTAGCCTTCATAAACCCGTCGAGTGTAAACCCAAGCAAGCTAATCCACCGCATGATACCACTCACTATGAACTTACACCACTCCTTACTAGTAGATCAATCCACCGCATGATACAATCTAACAATAAAGAGCTAAAAGCATGCAATTACCTAACAGATCTATAAATACTCGTTACATGTATAAGCATAACCGTATCGGCAAGATTGCCGAATCGGGGTCCATGAAGAAGGAACAAACAAGTAACATGTAAAAGGAGCCTATCAGATTAAACCGATCTCTAGTCCACCGGATGACTAGCTCTAGAGTAACCCAAAGACCTGCATCTGCCGCACGGTACCCGGTCCTGTCAAGGCTTATCTACATATAACGTGAATGAACCCACAACACGTGGCAATCTAGATCGATCTAATTCGGCTATATGAGTTTGATCTACTCGATATTGAATAAGCATGAAAGGAACGATCAACAAGCCGAAAGAGTATCAATCTAGATTGGGCAAAAGAGTGTTGCAAATAATTAATCATTAAATAAAGCATGCAACACATGATAACTTAATGAATCTATTAGATCTTGCCAAATCTAAGAGAGCCGATAACTATCTCGCTTACACTAAGCTATCAAGCGGACGCCTGCCGCACGGCCATCTAGTCGAGATAAGCAAAGCACAAGCAAAGACTTCCTGTTGTCAAGCAGACGCCTGCCGCACGGCCATCCCGTCGAGACAAACAAGACTACTTGCATCACATCTAAATCCACCGCATGATACTAGACATGATAACAAGGTTGCCGGGACTTACGGAGGTCGACGGATCGATTGACCCTCTCGAAGAACTCGACGACACGACTAAAGGACTCGAAGGGTGGCACGTAGCCGGTTGTATTGATTTGGTTGTGAACCCCTATTACAATGGTCGAGGGTTTATATTTATACCCTGGACAGAACATGAGTCCTAAGCACTTACGAACTATTTAAACAAAATTGGAAAGACCAGACATGCTAACTCTATCCATAATCGGAGTCCTTGACTATCACGACTCCTTCCCTTTCTGGTCAGCTTCATCTTTCCTTCTTTCGCCTTCAAACGAAGCCGTTACCGACCGCTTGATCATTTGCCGAACACACGGAAATTAGCCGACCGCATACGCATTTGCCGAATCTCTCTCTCTGCCGTCTGCGGGTCCACCTGTCATATTCGACCAAATTTTGGTGTTAACACTAATTAAGCTTCTTTACTCCCTTGATGGTGTTATATTGATAAGGTTGGGCTTGTGTTGTCTTGCCTTCTGCTTGGATCATGTCCTTAGTGAGGTGGTGAGCCACTTCTTACTTTAAGTTGCTCATTCTCCATTGTAACTTGTGTACATGTTTCTACAAACACATTCTTAAAATAAACTTGATTGTAAAGAGGTGAGTTCAATTTAAATAATTATTGCAAGAATTAGAGGCATCCTTTTTAGCTATTTGATTTGATTCTTCAATTATTGCCTCGGGGTACTACCGATAGCTTCAAGTCTGCAACATTTTAGTTAGCTCAGCATTATGTTTGCAAAGGGTTTTCATTTTAGCGAGCAAGCTTTCAAGTTTCGTGTGAGCTAGCTAACTTTTCTTTTAGATCATTAGTAATTTTAATTAGTTGCTTATCGATAGTGTTGTCGCAATTCTTTGACTTTGATTTTAATTTTGCATACTTAGTTTTATTTGTAAATTACACTAGTACAACGTAGACGTCCACAACACGTACGCACGCTCACCCTATGAATATACGTATGCAAACCCTATCTCTATGAGCACCTCTAAAGAACCGAGTCCGCTAAATTTAGCCTTTTGTATATGCACACTTCATAAAAGAATTGGACGGATTGGGCAAGTTCTTCATAGGAAGGTTTTTCATCGTCATCATTATTGCTCTCCCTAGAGCTTGAGCTTTCGATGTTACCTCGTGCCATAAGACACGAGAAGAGCTTTCGAGGTTATCAGAGGCGGTTCTCTTAAGAAAACCGCCTCTGAAGACCCTTCTTCAGGGCCGGTTAAAAACCCGCCGTGAAGGTGTCTGATCTTTACAGTCGCTGGCATAGTGTTGGCCAGAAACGCCGCGCCTGAAGGGGCGATTTCACCGATACAGATCTAACTTTGTGTACTAGTGTCACAGGCATGCTTGGACACTTATATGACAGCCAACTTTTGATCAAAGATATGATTATTTCTATGATGTTTTTTTTAAAATTCATCATAGAAGTTGATATGTGATGCCACTTCCATGACCGTTGGTTTTTTGTCATAGATTCATCATAGAAGTGAAATAGTGAGAAATTTGGCATATTCCATGATGAAAACAAATCATCATAGGAGTTGAAATCTGTATTATTGCCTCTCATAATTCGTCTATCAATCCTAAATCACTCACACCCACTATTGTGTCTTGATTGCAAACCAAAAATGGCCCTATCAATATATCCTTGAGCCCATTTTTTTGTTTTTCTCTTTCTTATATTCAAAGTATGATCAATTGATCATATCTTTCGGACCATCACCATCCAACATGATCTCTATCTTGCTCCAACACTTGGATAGGACCGCCTTAGCAATTTGACACACTTAGCTCAAAGGTTAGTCCTAAGATTCAGAATCAAACTAGGGACTTTCAATCTTCCACTTTTTGGTAATTGATAACAACCCTCACAAAAAGTATATATTTAATAAAGATTTGAATTTGCCATGCTTGTACAAGCAATTTGATCGTGGATAAAGATATTATATTCATCGTAGATTCAATTTTGGTAGCATTAGCTCCCCTACAAATGTGCTAAGAGTTTGGATTGAAAGCTTTGCACATATGCATGAGTTATTAGTGGTGGGAGAGTAATTCTACCAAAATGATGCTAAGGTGTAAAGAATGGACCTTGAAGCGTTATACCAGTTGGAGTCGCCATTTGCACCATCCTTAGCACCATGAGTAGTTAGATACCACTTGTAAGTAAAAAACACTAGCTACCTCACGGGATCAGATATTATAAGCAAGGCTCTAGATTCACTTGAAAATACACTATGTCTAACTACTTTCTAAGCATGCTAGTGCCAAATCATCATACAAGATTTACTACTAGCACAAACCACACAAAGCATTAATATTTCTTGTGCTCAAGTAGATAATTCCGTAAGCACACAGAATATCATCATATCATTTCACCTGGGAGTATTCTAGAGTATCATATTTATCCTTAGGGAAGTAATGGTTAAAGATAGTGGTAGTTAACCATCATGTATCTACTAGCTAGTATACTGACTACAGCAAAGTGGGGTAAGTGCTATACAATAAATTGGGGTTGACACATAGAAGATCTACACATGAATATGTAAAGTGGAAGTGTGACAACCAAGTGAGATGACAATAAGAAAGATAGCACACAATCCTAAATTGCTTTTATTCAAGCACTACTCTAGCAACATACTTTGGTGACAGATAAACCAAGAATAGCAGTGCAAGGTAGGATGCAACACTTCAAGGCGTACATGCTCCAGATCTAACCAAACACAATGCATAATGAGCTATGAGTCCACCTAAGCCACTATAGAACCACGCTCAGTGACACTCGATGAACAACAATGCTTGCCACTATCTCGATCGAGAACAAATATATACCCACAAGTTACTCTAAAAATGTGTATGTTTTGGGGCCATGGGCCATTATTTATTATTTCCATATTGCTTGACAATATTGAGCGAATATTTAGGGATAGGTATGAAGATGTAGCGGGCAACAATATGCAAGATATATTTAATCTTTACATTCAAGATGTAGTAGGCCTTAGACCTTCATGAGCATGTGCCCCTCCCATGGGCCATTATTTATTATTCTTTCCATATTGCTGGACAATATTGAGCATATCTTTAGGTATAGATACAAAGATGTAGCCAGCACCAATATGCAAGATGGTAGGTAGATTTGGCTACTATAAAATGATATATCATCTTCTCATGACAAGATAGATATGTCAATCAAATCCAGTTAGTATTTGATATCTCTTTATAATCTTAAGGACATTGTTATTCTCTATCTTAAGAATATCATTAGTTTCTTAGGGATGTTGTGAGTTATTCATGGTCTACTATATAAAGAAGGTTATTCTACCTTCGATTGCACAAAAACACTATAATACAAACTACATACCTATATACCAAAGGTTAATACATAGAGAACCTGTGGGGATACTTCCATGGCCACTCAAATTCCCCATGTTCTCATTGTGGATGATTGTCGTGTCGATTGCGTTGTTGCTTCATTTATCCTCAATCGCTTCAACCTTCGAGGTACCTTAGTTACTATGAGATTTAAAACAATTATCAAGTAGTTCTGATTTATTGTTCTAGTTGTGATTTTCACATATTTTTGAACAATAGAGAATGTTGGCCTAGTATTATCATAGATATGATATCACCACATATTCATTTAAATTATTTGCATCTTATGTACATCATAATAGAAATTCAGAACGTGTTTGCAACATATATATAACAGAGCAAACACATAAGGATGTAATGTTATTTTACTTTTATCCATTGTTTTTTCTTTCTAGGTAAATCTGTATTTTTTAATTTCTTTAGTGACTATAGCGGGAGATGCCATGGAAGCCTTGGAATTTTTGGATACGGTATATCAAAATTGTTTATGTAAATCTATGTATTTCTTTATGTTATAGTGGTTGTTTACTATATTTTACATGTTTACATCATGAACTTGGAACATATAGAACAGTGGCCATGTGGACCTTATTTTGGCTGAGTACTGCATTCCAGACATGACTGGCTATGATTTGCTAAGGGAAGTGAAGGTATATCTTGTTTTCACCATTTGTGGTCTTAATCAAAGCTTTATTTCATATTATTTTAGTTTAATATTTATTATAATGCCTCTATGTAATCTAAACACAAATGACTTATAAGAAACTTTTTTCCAATCTAGGAATCACCAAACTTGAAGCACATTCCTGTGGTGATTACATGCACTGATTTAATCCCTGAAAGAATCATTGAGTGAGTAAAAGAAAACAATGAAATATTGCATGAGGGAAACACATGTTATCTAAGTAACCAAGTTATTTACATTTTCCTTATTTAGGTGCATTGAAGGAGGGGCAGAGGAATACATGATAAAGCCACTCAAGGTTTCTGATGTGCCTCGTATTCTTAGCTACATGTGATGAGCTCAAGGGAGACCATGAATAAAAAGCGAATTTTCAACACTTAAAACTAAGTAGTCTATGAGTTATATAGTTCTCTATCAAAATCATGCTTATGTGTAACCCTCTGGTCTTTTTATTTTGTCATCCATTGTTTTTGTGCCTTTTGTAATCACTGTAAGACTTTTTTGTGCCATGTGGCGTTTTGTGGATGAAATCCATGTTGTTCCTTTTCTTTCGACAACTTTAAGCTCGTGGTTCATCTAAACATACTTTTTTTTGCCAAACATGGCAGGAAACTATGGAACAATATTGTGTTCATTGTGTTTTCTTTGTAGTTTCGTACTCCATGTAATCTTGTTACGAAAACGTAAGCAGGTTATGCCAATAGAAACTCTGTGGTAGTAGGGCATCATAGATCTTTAGAATGATGAGTAAGGTTATCAAAAGGCCAACAATAGAAGGAAAAAACTTATGTTCCCAAATTTGCATTTATGATCTAAAGGTATAACAAACACAAAAAATGACATACTTGTAGGGTAATAAGTGTGATGATTCGCATCATATATTTTCTCCTTTAGATCCTTGTGTAATGGATTTAATCACATATATGTTTAACTAAGATGCATTAGTGATTCGACACATGACAAACACTTATTATTAAAACACATTAACTATACCACTTCTGTACCATATATATATAGGTGCCCTAGTCCCTAAACAGTAAACCCTAAAAGCTAAATCCTAAACTCTAAACACTAAAACCCTAAACTCTAAATCATAAATATAGGAAAAATACAGCTGCAAAATAAGTTTATCAAAGAAAAGTTCGACGGTGGAGATAAGTCATGCTGGGCATTTCAGATAACATTTTCAGAATTCATGGCACCGGTGATATTATGGCCGGTAAAAGAAAAGAAAGGAACAAAGGTGCAATAAACAAAGGATAAGCTTGAGTGCATTAAGACCAAGCACATGCACATGCGCCACCGAACACATAATGCCCAAATCCACGATCCATCATTGATGCAGTCATGCCAATTAGGGCTTGTTTGGATCATTTGAATTGAATACGTTTTAGTTTAGGCACATATTAAGCTAGTTATATGCTTGGAATGGAATTTGACTGAAGTTAGAGAGTGCAAACATAGCATGGTGATCTTTAAAATCAATTTCTCATCTCCCGTACTATGAATTTGAGATAAGCTTAAAAATAAAGTTTGAAAAGTGGTATAATGTTAAATACCAAACCAAACAGTCTAGTTTGTTGTAGAGATTTCAATTTCTCTATACATAACGCTGCATAACTCTCAGGTCAGATTAAGGATGTGTTGTATAACCTCTAGTTTAATGTAGTACTCAATGGAGTAACCCATCAGACCTACTTTTATTAAGAACAAGTTGAGTTGCTCACATTTTGTAACGCACGACAATTTTGCTAGTTCATTCATGCTGGGTTGACGACCGGCTCGCTCTGCGTCGTGCCTCCCCGGAGTCCCTGCTTCCTCGCGGGAAAAACCAGCCATACAAAACTGTCCCATCATTCCTCCTCCCTCCGGCCCTCCGCTCCAACCGCCTCACCGCGCGCTGCTCCCCTCGCCGCGCGCCACGGCGTCCTCCGAGGCCTCCACCACCGAGCGATCGCGGCCGCGGCCGCGGTCGCGGTCGTGGTCCGACGTCGCGCTGTCCATGTCGTCGTCCTTCTCGTCCGTGGCGTCGTCGTCCTTCTCGCCCGCGGACCAGCGGGAGCCGCCGCCGCCGCGCTCCCCGCCCGCGCCGGCGCCGCCGCCGCTCGTGGGCGCGCTCATCGAGTCGCTCTCGTTCCGCGGCTGCGGCTTCGGCCGCGCCGCCGCGTCCGCCTTCGAGAAGGAGGACCTCCGCGAGCGCGCCGCGTTCCCGCAGCGCCTCCGCGCCGCCGTCCACGCCGCCATGCGCGCCCGGGACCCCGCCGCGGGGGCCTTCGCGCTCGTCGACCGCGACGGCGACGGCGACGGCGACGGTGACGGTGACGGTGACGGAGGCGGGGGCCGTCGCCCGCGCAACCGCTGGTTCGACGCCGCCGTGCACGACGACGCGCCCGAGTCGCCGCTCGTTGCCTTCGTCAACCCGCGCAGCGGCGGCCGCCTCGGCCCCGTCGTCAAGTCCCGCCTCCAGGAGCTCATCGGCGAAGACCAGGTCAAATAAATTCCACACCACTCTCTCTCTCTCTCTCTCTCTCTCTCTCTCCATATCGATGGTCGGCGTCGCGGGCTACGTGGACCTGCTGTCGCGATGCGGCGAGGCGCGGGCGATCGCGCGGATCCAGGCGGCGCTGGTCACGTCGGGCCAGCTCCGGCGGAGCGCGGAGCTCCACGACGCGCTCATCCGGGCGCTCTCCCGCTCGGCGCGCCCGCACCTCGCGCTGCCGCTCTACGCGCACCTCCTCCGCGCGGGGCTCCTCCCCACCCCGCACACCCTCCCTTCCCTCCTCAAGGCGGTGGCGCTGTCCCCGGCGGCCCCGGGCGCGGGGGCGCTGGCGCTCGCCGTGCACGCCCACGCCGTCAAGCTCGGCCTGGAGCGGTTCGTCCTCGTCAGCAACGCGCTTATCCGCGTCCACGCGGGCGTCCTCGGCCGCCTCGCCGACGGGCTTCGGCTCCTGCGGACGGCCGCGGCGGTGGACGCCTCCACGTTCAACACCCTCATCACCGCCTACGCGAGGGCGGGCCGGGTCGCCGACGCCCGGGCGCTGTTCGACGAAATGCCGGCGAGGAATGCTGTGTCTTGGAGCGCCATGGTGAATGGGTATGTCCAGGCCGGTGATGGGAGGGAAGCGCTGCGGGTATTCGCACAGATGCAGGCTGAGGATGTCCGCCCGGATGACACGGTGCTCGTGGGGGTGCTCGCAGCTTGCGCGCAGCACGGGGCGCTGGAGCAGGGGAAGTGGGTGCATGGTTACCTCCAGGCTCATGGCATTAGGATCACCGTGTTTTTTGGCACTGCTCTGGTTGATATGTATTCCAAGTGTGGTGAGGTGCAGCTTGCAATGGAGGTGTTTGAGAGAATGGAGGACAAGAATGTGCTGGCGTGGACTACTATGATAAAAGGCCTGGCAATGCATGGACGAGGATCAGAGGCATTAGCCCTCTTCACTCAGATGGAGAGCTCAGGTATCAGGCCGGATGACATTGCCTTCATTGGTGTGTTGTGTGCGTGCACACATGCAGGGCTGGTTGACAAGGGCCGAGAGCTTTTCGATTCCATGGTGAGAAAGTATGGCATTAAACCAAAGATTGAGCACTACGGATGCATGGTAGATCTCCTGGCACGAAATGGCTTTCTTGATGAGGCCAAAGACATGATTCAGAAAATGCCCATGAAACCCGATGCCTTGATCTGGGGAGCTCTGATGGCTGGTTGTAGATTTCACAAGAATGTGGAGTTGGCTGAGTATGTTGTCAGGCATTGGATCTTGTTGGAACCTGACAAAAGTGGTGCTTATGTACTTCTAGCTAACATTTATGCTGCATCAGGCAGGCATGCTTCCGCTAGGGAAATTCGGCACCTAATGCGTGAAAAGGGAGTTGACAAGACACCTGGTTGTAGCACTGTCGAGGTTAAAGGAGTTATTCATCAATTCATTGTTGGAGATCTCTCTCATCCTCGCATAAAAGATATTCTGTCAAAATGGCATGAGATTGATTCTAGGATTAGGTTGGAGGAGGGTTATATCCCAGACAAGAAGGAAGTTTTGCTTGACATCGAAGAAGAAGAGAAGGAGGGTGCTCTTAGCCGGCATAGTGAGAAGCTGGCAATTGCATTTGCTTTGATTAGTATGAGTGACAATATGCCTATTCGGATATTCAAGAACCTCAGAGTTTGCCACGATTGCCATCATGTCACCAAACTAATATCCAAAGTATATGGGAGAGAAATTATTGTTAGAGATAGAACACGCTTCCATTTGTTCAAAGATGGGAGCTGTTCTTGCAAGGACTATTGGTAGCAGTTAACACTTTCTGTGCTCAAATTGGTACATGCATTCATGAGTATCGTCTTGAATGAATTCATCAGGGATTCCCAAGAAGAGGGAATCAAGTTGTTTAAATGACAAGTTCCTCACTTCTATTTCTACACATCTGCACCTATAGATATGCTGCTGCCAATTCAAAATCCATGAATACAGTTGTGCTTTTGTGATAATCTGTATGATACAGTATTTAATCTGAATTGGCATTATGCTATATTCAGTTGAGAGAAGTAAAGATATTGTCTTTTTATATAGCCTATAAATGCAACAAGTATCTACCAGGGTATGTGAACCATGTGGTTTAAGTGGTAATGCTACTGATCCATTCACCTTCTTACCTGACTATGACACTTCAAGCAAGAGGTGAACTGTCCAACATGGATGAGGATCAAATCTTTGTTTAGGGAGATTAGGGAAAATGGAGATAGTGAATTTTCTATAATATACCAATATTCCAAAATGGAATTGGGTAGATTTTCTTACGTTGCCATAAGAAACTTATTATTTATATATAATCAGCACACTCTGTTTATGTATATGGGGGGCACCTGTGCATTGCTTCTAATAAGTCCTAGGGTTTTTTGTACTGAGGAAATTTAAATTGTTTGTTCTCACAGCTGATGGACTTGCCACATACATGATATTTCCTCATGTTTCATGCAAAATTTTATCATAGCTGTGTCAAGTTTGTTGGAGTTAGTTCATTTCATATTAATATGAGGAACTTCATTTCATACAGCCCTTTATGAAGCTGTTATGCTTGATAGAGAACATTACTGAAATTAGGAATCACTTAAATTTGCAAACCATAGCTTTTTAGTTCCTATCTTTGTTACAGGAAGTTGCAGAAACACAGATTTTTGTACCTGTGCTTAGATGAAGGGTGGGAACATTTATCATCATGCTCTTTAATATCTGGGGTTGCTCAGTTCTGTCTGTTAATGAAACTTTGAGATGACTTTGCACTAAATGCATTCTTATTGACAACACCTTTTCTAAATCCAGGTTTTTGATCTTACTATTGTGAAGCCTTCTGACTTTGTGGAATATGCTCTGGCTTGTTTGGAACAACTTGCTGACTCTGGTGATCACAGTGCGAGGTTTGTTCGCCATCATCTGCGAGTCATGGTATGTACAAAACTTTGGTGGCTGCAATCATTTCAAAGACTACAATATTAGTTGCATTCCTCCCAGTTGTTTATGCATTTCAAGGTACTTGTAGATTCATGAGTTGCATTTTCTGATACTAGTTTGACACTTTGACCACAAGTACTGTGAAGCATCTAAAAAGATACTCGACAAAAGTACATTGTTTTATGTTTCATATAACACAAAAGACCTAGAGTGGTTTATGATATCTCCTCACATTCTAAAATACTATGGTTTAAGATACTAACCTTGATTTTTGTTTAGATAGTTGTTTTCTTTGTGTTATTGTGTAAATGATGTTGAGATCCCCAGCAATGATCCAAAGTTAAAAGCACCTTTTGGCTGTGCTCCAGTTTATTTCATTTTCTATAGGTTAGGCTGAGATGAGATCCCCAATCTTATTGTTAGTCAATATTCCTTGTTATCAATGAGAACTCTACTTTTGAGATATTTTGAACACAAAGTCTGAATTGCTACCTTAGGAAAGTTGTTGCTTCCAAATACTTATTATAGTTCATGTTTCCTAGGTTGCAGGAGGCGATGGTACAGTAGGTTGGGTGTTGGGATGTTTAGGAGAGCTATACGTTCAGAACAGGGAGCCTGTCCCTCCAGTTGCTGTAATACCACTTGGAACAGGAAATGATCTCTCCAGAAGTTTTGGTTGGGTAAAAGATATCCTTTTCTTCACTTTACAGTCTTATGAAGTTACTATAGGTTTTTCATCACATGATAGTTATTTTCAGGGTGCTTCATTTTCTTTCTCATGGAAAGCAGCTGCTAAGCGATCTCTTTACAAGGCTATTTTTGGCTCAGTTTGTTGTTTAGACAGGTGACTCTTGTTTATAAGATAGGAATTCGTTAATATCTTCAATGCATTATGTTGCAATTTAATGTTCGTAATATATCCCTGTACCATTCTTAGTATTAACATGTTCGCTTCGCATCCATTGTGTTTGATAAATGGAGGATCATTGCCCTTACAATTTACTTCTTTTTTTTCCAAATAGATGTTTCAGACGTCAGCATGATCTTATCCAATACACTTTTTTGTGCATTATCATCTTTAATTATATGGTGATAGAAAAAATTTCATTTAATTTCATTCTGAAAACTCTATGTCTAAAACTATATTTATTTGGAAACATAGATAATACCTACAGATATAATTTGATATGCTTACAGCTCTAATTATACAGTTGTATCAACTTTGTTATATACAAATGGAGGAATTGAAGGGTGCTAACTTCACTAGGTGCTACCCATATCCTATTTAATGATGAATCTATTTAATGAAGAATCTGTTTAATATCGGTGTATTACTTTGGTGTCATCGTTTTGTGATTAAATCTGCAGACATGATTGCTATCCTAGAAGTTTTCCCACCCATGTTTAAGCCTTTAGATGATCATTTGTATATAAAGATTGCCCACTATCCCTCTTGCAATTTGTGTACCTTTTCATTTAGCTTGTTAATGAATGTTTATTTTTTGCACCAGCTGTAGCGGCATAATTTCTTTATGATCGAGTTCCTTCTATAAGTAAGATTTGTGCATCTATTTCACCACTTCCAATGCTTCATATTATGTTTAATTTTGCAGTTGGCATGTTGTTGTTTCTATGCCTGAACATGGAGAAGAGGAAAAGGAAGATTTGGACCTCCCTCACTCACTTAGGCGTCTTGGAGAGTGTACATTTTATGATGTAATGTGTCAATGACTCTAGACTATCATCTTGGGTTGTCACTGTTATGCCTGATGGTAGAACTAATAGTAATGGAAGTCTTTCTTTCCTGCAGGATGGCACTGCTAAGGGAGAGTTGCCTGAAACAGTTTCCTGCTTTGATGGTGTCTTCTATAACTACTTCAGCATAGGTAATTTCAACATGTTCGTTAACACCTCCTTAGGTGGCTTTTCCAGAAAGGGCTTCTGCACGAATTTTAAACAAGTAGAAATCAATACAAAATGATTTTTTTTTTTGGAGAATAAGGTTTCAAAAGGTCACAATTTACTTTAAAAGCAATTAGATTTAAAATTGGTTCCTCAATAAGCAACTATTTTTTAATAGCTTTTATGATGTGAGAAGATTTTTTCCAGTTGCTGGCAGAAGCTCAAACAAACTGGGTCATATCTTAAGTGCGTTTCAAAATCCTTTCATTCATTAGTTCAGCAAACAACTTGGTTACAAACAGTTCCAAACATGTATAATCTTCTTGGGTGTGTTCTCAATACATACATAAATAAATAAACCTTGGGTAACTTCCTACTTTCTTTTCTTGTGTATAAATTGTATATCAGAAGGTGAGCCTTTGTTGTACATTCTTAATTTTAGGTTTCTATAGTATAAGAAGGTAATAAATCATTCTCAATACTACCTTGGAGACAAAGAGATGAATATTATTTCAGGAGTTCACTTTCCTATTAACCCATTGATATGAAAAGGGATAGGGATAGATGGATCAGCAGAGAAACCCCGGATAGCCGCCATTCCTCGGGAACTATCTAAGGGTTCTTCTTGCTTTCCTCTAATTGATACAGGATGGTCTCTTTTATAGAGACAGTTTACTTGACCCCTAAGGAAATCTCCTAACCGAATCAATCTAATCTAACTTAACCCTTTCCTAACAAACCAAATCTAATTCTTTCAGGTGTTCACATTCCCATTAACCCGTTAATTCATATCCACCATCATACAAAATGATATATAGGACATTAGGACTTAACATATACATGCTGCAATTGAGTTTGTCATTACTTGTTTGTTATTTTTACATTACATAATAAGTGTCTTAAGGACCGGTCTTGAAATACCCTTCTCTTGTATTACAGGAATGGATGCTCAAGTGGCTTATGGTTTTCACCAATTACGTGATGAGAAACCGTTTCTTGCAAATGGACCTTTATCCAATAAGGTAAAGTAACTTATGAGTGCTCATCCCTACATGGTCATTCAAGTTTTATAGTTTATTACGAATCATTTATGACAAATGAAAACTTTTGAATATATGCTTATAATGTTAATTTAGAATGGGTTAGTATCCTGGAGCTGTCTTTGTTGATGACCTTATATCCCATTTAGGCTTAGGTAGTCATGTAGTTATTTTGTCACAGGCGTGATTGTAATCTGAGAATGATGGGTGTAGTTTGTCGTGTGTCTACTCGGGGTTCATTTTTCTGTTCTTAATATAATGATTTTTTTTTTAGAGAAAAGGGTTTCCCCCGCTTTTGCATTAACAAAAGCCAAACAGGTTTACAGTACCAGTGCATAAGCACGTTCAAACACAGGTTCTCAAGACCACACTATCAGCGGCTAAGTGCCGTGCCAACTCAACTCCACCATAAGACGGTTCCTGCGTAATACTATGACTAGGCTGGCGACTCGCTCTAACTTCTACTCCCCTCGACTCATCCAGACTTGAAGTTCCCTCTGAAGGCCGAACAGCCGATCGAACCGACCCTGATGACGAAGCCATCGTTCCCGGCGTCCACTGGAGTTGAGGTAGTAAGTTTGCCTTGTGTTCCAGAAACTTGATGAAGTCCTCCAGCTTTGTTCTTTCCTCCTCCTTGAACAGCGGAACCCATCTTCCCACCATGCGCGCAATCCTCACCAGCACCTTGTTTACGCCCATCCATACGACTCCCTGAAAGCAAAGTTCATTTTGAATCTTCCATAAGGTCCACAGCACAGCTGCTGAAACAGCATTAATAACAGTATGACGATTATAAGCAATCCATAGTCTGGCAACAGACTCAAAATTTGATCCAATATTCATTTGAAAGTATTCATTCACAAACCCCCACACAAGTTGTGCTACCAAACCTTCAAAGAACAGATGAGAGATTGTTTCTTTTTCAGAACAGAATAGACAGGATAGGTCCTGTAACTCCACTCTCTTGGATAGATTATCCCTTGTCAGCAGTTTATTTTTAGCTAGCAGCCACAAGAAGATTTGCACTCTAGGAGGCACTGTTAGCTTCCAAATAGAACTGACAAACATTGGAGTCACTCCCCTGTTATTGATTATCGTGTACAAAGACTGGACACTATACTTACCAGAAGAATAACACCACACGATGTGATCCTCCTCCTCTGAGAAGATAACAGTTTGCATAATGCTACAAAGTTCATACCATAACCCCATCCCCTTAGTATCTACAGTCCTCCTAAAAGAGAGTTTCAGCTTCTCTCCATCCCAAACATCCCTCAAGGTCTTGCCATGTTGTTCATTAATCACATATAGAGGCCAAAACACCGTTGCTAAAGACATATTGCCTAGCCACACATCCTCCCAGAATCTAACCTTCTCTCCATTCCCAACCTTCTATTTTATTCCCAGTAGTGCTGCTTTCAAAGCCCAGATAACTCCTTTCCAAAAAGGAGAAACCCCAGTATCACTACAACATAAAACATTAGGCTGACTTGTATTATACTTAGCATCTATGATATCTTTCCAGATAGCATCAGAGCTAAGTTGGTATCTGAAGATCCAAGAACCCAACAAGGCCAGATTCAGACTTCTCATGTCAAGAACCCCCAATCCCCCAAACTCTTTTTTCAAAGACACTAACTGCCAATTGGCCAGATGGAACTTATGATGGTCAGCAGTATCATTCCAGAGAAAATGTCCCATATGGGAATTAATCATGTCAATAGCCCATCTAGGGAACTTGATAATGGAAAGCAAATAAATTGGAATGCTAGCTAGGCATGCTTTAAGCAAAGTTAATCTGCCTGCATAGGATAACAGCCTCCCCTCCAGCCAGCTATTCTTTTAATAATTTTATCAATGACAGGTTGTAAATCCTGTCTTCTAAGTTTTGTGTAGTGGAGGGGTACCCCAAGGTACTTGATAGGAAATTCACTTTTTTTTGCAGCAAAGAAGTTTGGCAAAAGCATTAGTTTCATCTTCATCCAAACCCACTGTTAGCAATTCACTCTTATCATAATTGATCTTCATACCAGACATACTTTCAAAGCAAACTAGGAGCCATTTTAGAGTACTAGCCTTATTCAAATCATTTTCCAGAAATATCTGCAGTCAATGTAATGATATCCAGCTCTTCTGTGTGTTGAAGGAAAAAAATGTAAAGGATATCTGCGGTCAATGTAGTGGAGGTTTCATTGGTCAACAAACAATGATGCTACCATTTTTAAGAAAGGGAAAATCAATTTCAATAACATATGCACTACTTGTATTAAGTTATAGTTTTCCTTTGGTAATCCAAAAGGGTAGAATCACCATTTTCTTCAGCTGTGTTTTGCAAGCTTTTAACACGCAGTTAATTATCTGCAAAACAAAGGTAGTGATATGAAATTTTAAGTGTAGTATACTCATTAATATGTATAGGTTCATAGTTGATGATTTCGCTCATCAAGACCACATCTCTTACCTCTCCCTTGTATAAATAATTCCTAGAATAAATGATTAAAAATGGAGTTGACAATATCACCTTTCTCCTGTAGCTTAAAATAAACCTGAACTTGCACCTTAATTAAATACTATAAATTTTCTAACTAAAGCATTGATGATTTTACAAATTCTGGTTTCACTATGAATGGAAGCAGGCCTTGTCGATGGATAATGCTTTTAGTTCATTGTTGGTCAAGGTAGAAACATGAAACTAATTTGATAACAGGAATTAAAACCAATAAAATACAGCATGGTGTAGTTGCATTGAAATAATACATATTTTCACTGTGAACAAACAAAACTAGGCTCTATTCTGTGACTATTGTGTTGCTTACTGTATGATATATATTTTGAAAAACTTCTTTTTTTTTATCTTTTAGAGTGAGCATTTCTAACTAAATTACTGATTGGCTGATTTTGTGACAGTTAATTTACGCAGGATATACCTGCAAGCAAGGATGGTTCTTTACGCAATGTATTAGTGACCCTGAATTAAGGTATGGTAGCGGCTTTATTGTGAAGTAATGAATCGTACATTGTACAGATACCTACATGAGTGATACCTCCCCTGGTCAAGTGATAACTTCAATATTTTCAGTTTTTTTTATAAAAAGTCCACTATCAATAATAATGTGCCGACTTTAAGTCCAAAAATCAATAAGGTCAATTTTAAGAAGTTTGATAGTTAGTGATTAATGTTTTAGGTTTTTTCAGAGTTGCACGTTTTGTATGTGAACTCTGGATATAGCTGAAGATTATAATTTTCCATTTGAAATATGCAAACGGATTTCCTTGCAAATAGTAGCATGTGATGTAATTTGGACAAAATTCTGTAAAAACATGATTGTATTAGTTTATTACACCAAAAATCTAGTAATCAGATAATATTTCAGTTCTTGGCAATAACAGATTTAATTGAGTCTTTAGTTTAGATGTCCAATAACATAGGCTTCCAGTTTCCTTCTGAATTCTAGTTATACATTTGTTAGTTCTTAAGACTTTCTGCATCTGTTTTTATTTTGTTCTATTCAATATAATATGAATCCGACTCATCGAGGAATCCAAAATGTTCACTATGGTAGACTGCTTGCTTTTATCAGAAGTGAATCACCAGGGTTGTACTGATTTGTCAAACCTAGTGTAGCAGAGCCTGCATGGGATATCTCATTTTGTTCTTTCTATAATATGTTAGGGGATTGAGGAACGTTCTCTGTTTATCAATCAAGAGGATGGACAGCTCTGAGTGGGAGAGCATTCCTGTACCATCGAGGCAAGCTCACAATTTCTCTGTTTTTGGATAGCTAGGGATCATGCTTCCGCATACAGAATGTGAAATTAATTTCACCTGACAATCTATGATGCAGTGTGAGGGCCATTGTTGCATTAAACCTTCACAATTATGCAAGCGGAAGAAACCCATGGGGAAATTTGAAGCCTGAATATTTGGAGAAAGTGTGTTGAGTAAATTTCTGTGACCATTTATCACCTCAATTGCATTAACGTGTCTTCTGATAAACTCATTTATGCCAATAGAGAGGATTTGTTGAAGCCCAATCAGATGATGGTCTTCTTGAAATATTTGGGTTGAAGCAAGGGTGGCATGCATCTCTCGTGATGGTTGAACTTATATCTGCCAAGCACATAGCTCAGGTAACTTGCTCCCTCCACAGTTGTTCTAGTGGTTCCTCGAGACCATTGTCTATTTGGCAGAAGTGTGGCATTATGCTATATGTGATATATAGATAAAGAATATCATTATTACATGACCAAAGTAGTTTCCCATCATATACAGTACTTTACAATACTATTTGGTAGAACAAGAGATAACCTGCTATTTGGTCATTTTGTTTTTGATAGAAGTTCAGTTTCACCAAAACCATTAAAGCAAAACTGTGAATAAACAACATGTATTTGAACGCAAACTAGAGTGCAATTTTTATTTTCAGTAAGAATGAAAGTAGATCACAGAGTTAAACTTTTATTTTCTTTTGTTGCCTAGGCGCCTAGTGGCCGATTGCAAAAAAAAATAACTATAAAATATGGAAAGGATATTTATTACTTGTTTTAGAAGCACCGCATAATTTGGTGCTACTGTTCCATGTTCAGGCAGCAGCAATACGGATAGAGATCAAAGGTGGTTTTTGGCGGGACGCATTCATGCAAATGGATGGTGAGCCATGGAAGCAGCCACTTAGCCCCGAGTATTCAACATTTGTGGATATAAAGAAGGTGCCTTACCCCTCACTAATTATCAATGGTGGAGACCGTTAGCTGGAAACCATTTTTGTGGCATGGCCTAGGCGGAGCTGCCAAGAAAATGTTTTCAGCTTCCAGCTTGGGGCCCAATGAGCGCTCCAGGCACAGCACAACCTTTTTTATCACGGTTGCAAGAAGAGCTGTATATTGAGATGAGCTTGTACGTGGAACAACGGAATGCAATGGTGTCTCCGCCATCCTTGATCACAATTCTGATTGAAGTTCCGTGCATTGCATCAAACCACTGTCTGATGTATACTCGCTAATTTGAGGATCGTAGTGATTGCTATCAGATGCAAGAAATGTGATAGTCATGCTGTCTTTTTTTTTTCGAAAACCTGTGATAGTCATGCTGTCACCCTTCCTTTATGGAGGGGTAAGGCAATCTTACAGACTACCCTGACTGTTCTCAATTATTGTTTGGATAATTGGTATGATTACATCCCAACAATTACATGCACATTGACGTGCATAGTAGTAAATTGCAGGCCTACATTTTTCTTTTAACAAGCTTTTTGACAGGTCCCATTGAGGTAGCTGATCATACATAGGAATGATCCAAAAGTGCAGGTGCACAACACATAAAAAATGCAAAGTTGTCATTGTAAAAACCTGCAATCAAACTGGAATTTCTCCATTTCGGAGCTCAGCTCCCCATCCCCTGCAGTGGCCACTAGCCACTGGCCCACCAGAGCACGGCCCGACTGCACACCATAACTTCCCTGCTACTATGCTGTACGTTGCTTTGGTATAGTAGGGGCCTAATTGGTAGTGTTGTTGCCTATCGCGGCCCGTCACTGATACAGAAAATTACTTCGGGTTCACATGATGGACTAAGAGCATCTCCAAGAGTTTGCTAAAATTCATTTGCCAAATCTTGTGATTTGACAAGTGTTTAAAACATATGCCAAGTGAAATATTGTAGCATCTCCAATAGTTTGTCATTTAGGTTTGGCAAAAATCAAAATAGTGGGTCCACTTTCAACCGATCAAGCAAAAATCAAGTAGTTGCATGTGCCATGGCAAAAATCAAGTGGTTGCATGCGCAACCACCGGTGAGGGGCCACGGCCGCGATGGCAACCCTCTGCGCGCGCCCATATATGAGCGTGGAGGGGTGGAATTTGGCAACTTGCTAAAATTTGTCAAGTTAGATGCCAAACTGCTCGAGAAGGTTTTTTCTTGGTTTGCCAAAAATAGATGGATGCCAAGTGAAGATGGCAAACTGTTGGAGACGCTCTAAGCAAGGACAAGTATAATAAGATGATTGAAATAGGCTGTAGAGGGTGACAATTCAGATTTAGGTTGAGAGAGAGAGAGAGAGGAAAAACTAGATAAACAGGTTATAAACCTGCATTCCAATCACCTTATGCACGACCATGAGAGAAGGTGGGCTAGATGCCTAGATATTAATGATGTAATAGAGCAAGGCTAATAATACACCATTCATGGTACTATCTTTACTATTGGATATTTTTGAGTGTCCACACACACACTTCCTTCTTCCTCCATCAAGATCTATCCAACTCGTAAATGGAAGCACAAACTTCTTCCATCAATTGCCGGCTTTAACCATGCCATCTGATAGTCCTTGGGTAGAGTAGGTTGGTTGCTGGGAAAGAGTGGCTTGAAATGTGTTTGCAAGATTGAGAAGTCTCAAACCAAAAAAAGGATGTGAGGTGGAACTGTGGAAGCACTATTACCCTTCCGATGAGCATCTGGGAGGAAAAGCTCATTGGTGTGGAAAAAGGATCCCACTTTTGGCCACTATTGCCTCTCTAAATAAAGAACGTATAATCAAAACACTTTTAGAACTTCACATAGTCGCAATTGCCACCTAGACAAGTCCGTTTCACTTCAATCCGTTTCCATTCGTACTCAGAGAAAGTCCGTCCATCAATTGGCTATGCAGAGTCCGAACAATTATGCATAAATTGCCTACGCAAGGTCCGCACAGCTACGTATTTGTGTGGACTGTGAAATCAGTTTTATTTCGGCTGGAATAACAACAAATATCAATTTCATTGCAGCTGCAATAACAACAAAACAACTGCAGTACTTTTGAGTTGTTCGAAAGGTTGTCCAAATTTTCCCAAAAAGTCGCTTTCACTAATGTAAGAAATTTGTATACCAACATATGAAGACAAATCTATTTATTGATCTAAACAGAGAACTTGATTTCACATTAAGAGTTGAAGTAAATCAAAAAATCAGCTAACGCAAACTTGGACTTTAAACAGCTGATGCAGAAGAACTTTCAGTCATGAAACTTCCCAGCTTTAAAGCTCTCATCTTCTCATTGCACTGCTAAAAACCACCTCAGTAGATCCATAAATTGCTTCTTCTCAATGTGTTCCACCATCTGCTGCAGTACCTCCTCCGTTCCACCATCTGCTGCAGTAACCAAGAAAAGGCTTGCCAACAACACCACAACCACAACTTGGTGTTCCACCATCTGCTGCAGTAAAAGAACGAAAAGGCTTGCCAACAACACTTTGATGTTCCACCACTGCAGTTAAAGAACGAACGGTTTGCACCATTTTTGCAATTTTACAATCGTTGTTAGCCTCACAGTCTGGACAAAAAACATTGAAGAACAAATTAACGTTGTTAATCGATAATTACATGCTGTGCGGATGAAGGCAATGTTCCAGCATGCATGGAATGAAGTATGCCATATTGCCATGCCATGTCTAGAAACTTTCCTCACAAAAATGCCATGACATGATGTAATGAAACATCCAAGATTCCCGAATTGTTAGTAAACCAAATAACCCCACTTTAACTCTTACAATGAACACACAATGTTGCAACTGCAGATAGGAAAATACATAATAATAGTACTACAAAGAGTAATGTCCATGACAAATGCCACATGCAAATCTATAAGGCATCTAGGATGGCTTTCACAAGCTACAAAGATAAGATTAAAAAAAGCAACACCAGCATATTTTGGTGAATGGTGCCGATGCAATGTCTACCAGATGATGATCATGCCCCAGAACCTCCACCTAATAAAGATGATAGATGATGATCATGTCCCAGAACTCCACCAAATGATGATGATGTCACATGAGAGAGCACATTCAGCAGAAGTATGCAGATCATAAATTAGATGTGGTAGTATGAAATCCATGATGGCATGCTAAAGTTCAAGATAAATCCCCCTCAGGCTGCAATCAGTTTGCAGGAGCTCCATCCTTCCTTCGCCCAAAGGGATTCTTTGAAAACGTGCAAGATGTTAAGGAGTGCCAAAATGTGATACAGACCAAATTAGAATAAGTGGAGTGGAAGTGTGTTATCCATTTAAGATATAAAATCATGAAGTAGGCACATATAGATATAAGGGTGGATTGTTAATATGAAGAGATTATTAAACTGAAAATTGAGATATAGGTCCAATTCAATTGAAGAATCCAACATTTTTTTTCAATTAATAAAGGATATTGAATTCGCATTCCACCACGACCAGAACTAGGAATAACAGCACCCTGCAGAGTTTGGTGTACAGATGTAGCAGCATTCACATCCTGAAAAAAGAGGAAGGCCATAGAATGTGACTGGGAAACAACTGTAGTGTGTCACTATATTAA
Organism: Themeda triandra; assembly: GCA_018135685.1. Classification (NCBI taxonomy): domain Eukaryota; kingdom Viridiplantae; phylum Streptophyta; class Magnoliopsida; order Poales; family Poaceae; genus Themeda; species Themeda triandra. The sequence goes on from JAENPR010000175.1 coordinate 93,223, forward strand.
TCAATTATGAAAATCGTAACTAATTACCTCAAATTCAATAAAGCAAACAGTGTTCCTATCTTGACGTAACACTTTCATTTGTTTGTATCCAGGTTGCCTGCAAGAAATTAGGAAAAAGATGAAAGAAAAAACAGATCATTGCACCAACCAGAACCAAACTATGCAGCAGCCACTCAGTAGGCAAAATGGAATTCACAGGTAGAATGTTGCTGTTGGAAGTGCAGGTCCTTACACACTGAAAAGGCTTCGCAATTCCTCTTCGACTACAGTATCACCGAGATTACCAATGAAAAGGGTATTGCAGGGAGGATTATCCTTTGTGTTCTACAAAAGAAAATTTTATTTTTAATAAGAAATTATAACCTTTAGACCTTGGATCTGAACAACTTTGAATCAGCTGTCACCATAGACCCAAGACAAACTTCAACTATATTATTAAATAATGCTGCAAATATTTCATGTAACAGTAAAACTTTATCAAAGGATAATAAAATATTCTAGCAATTAAACTAGTCATCCAATTTCATTCAAATGTTTTGTGACAATCAAACCTTAATATGCTTGCATATACACATAAAGCATGAGATACATCAATAGAGTCAGTTCAATAAAGGTATAAAACAGTGTTGACAGCAATTCAAGTAAGTTGTAAAGGAATTTGCTAGAATGTATATAACTGGACAATAAATATCGTTGATTGACATTATCTGAAGGAACAAATCCTTAAGGCTATTTAAAACAACAGTCCAACAGTAATTGCCAATCCAATTCTTTGTTCTCATGTTTTCTTGAGTCCCAAGTACCAAACAATAATAGAGATACATATCATGAAAATTACAGTGTCATAGGCCTCAGCAAAAGTAAAACTACCAGTATTTATCAGAACCAATGATATCCAAGCTGACATAGCAAGAGAAACAGGGTGAAGAGGTCACAATTTGATATTGTTATTACAAGAGCCCTGGCCTCAAATATTAGATTAAACATGAATCATGCAAGTTCTTGTCATGCAGAGAAGAAACTTAATACAGAAAATGTGTCTGTATCACACTTTACCCCTGCTAGGCCTGTCAAGACTGGTTCAATACAAAATCATGGCCATGAAAACTAAATAACACAATCTTTTATTTATGATTCAAGCAACATCAACTCCAAAATTACCTGCACAGGAGCATAGGCAGTTGGACCTGTAACAGGAGAAGGTGAAGTCATAGCTACAGGGGGCACTGGATAGGCAGCATAGGGATTGTAAGGAGGTGGCGCTGTGATATAACTGAATCATATCCAAAAAGAGAAATGATAAGCCCTTGATCAATGATTAATTACTGCATGAGAAAAAAGAATAAACATTTACCCAGTTCCCCACATGGAAACAGCTGGTGGAGGTGGATGAAATGGAGGAGCATAAGGAGAATGAGTATAATCTCCACCTGTTCGCAACCGTTTACTTTGGTCCACAACATTTGCATCAATTCCCACACCTAAAATGGTTTTCATTCATCAAGATATAATAAACATGCAAAACACCATAGCAACCAAACCATTCATTATACTGGAAGCAAATAGTTATTAAAGGGTAACACTAAGATCAAGCTAGACTATTTCGTGCAAAGCAGTAAAACTGGCATTCTGGGAAAACTATACTTGTTTCATGCTGCATACACTTGTATTGCAGCATACACCTGATTTTTTTTCAATTAAATTCAAAAGCAAATTGAGGTCAATGAGGTCAAGGATTGGTTCAATCTTCCTATTTATTAGGTTGTACCAAAACATGAAAATGAGAATAGAAACTGAATAAAAAAAAGATTTCCATAGGTTAATTAATACTCCGTCCATTCCAAATTTAAGCCATTCTGGCATTTTTGGATACATAGCTTTTGCTATGTGCATAGTATTTCTATTTAGAACAGAGGGAGTACTAGGAAGGTACACCTATGTAGTGAAGCCAGGGTTTCAGGGGTTTTTTCTGCATATATGTCTGTACCCCAGGGTCAAGTTTTTTAATTAATCAAAATAAATCCTACGAAGCTTTATTTAATTACTAACTAAAATAAACATATCATATTCCACAGTTTTGTACTTAATAAAGCTCACATTTTTTCCATTAATGAAACAACCTCCAGGTTACAAACAATGTGGATACCTTCTTGCAACAGCAAAGCCAGTACATGGGGCCAGCCTTCAGTTATTGCTATTTATAAGGTTTATTGCTTAAATTTGTTGCAATTAATGGAAATCAATTAAATCTAAAAAAAAAAGACTATTAACTATCATAGTCCTTGTCTCAAGAACCACAAACAATGTTGAGTAAATGTGGCAAACATTACTCTCTGACCCATTGTACGCAACACCACAGGTTGCTGCTTTTGAATTTGAACCAAACAAGAGAACCATGACAACACAGGGAAGCACCGCCCACAAACGAATATCATTCTAACACCACTGTACTAATGCAACAACAAACTCTATCTACGAGGTTGGAGATTCCACTAATGTCGTATGCTATTATAGCAACAGCTGGGAGAACATGTGCATGACAAGTGAGACAAAACCTCACCTCTCTTGACGAAGAGGTTCTTCTTCGCCATCTCGGTGTGCAGGGCGACCTTGGTCTCAGCATCGAACACCATATCCTGCACATGACGAGTGGCCTGACTGAGTCACATCCCAACCCTCCAATCCAAAGTCCAAACCCCCGCCCACCACCGAGAACCAAACCAAACCAAACCAAAGCAAAACAGACCTGGAGCGCGGTCTTGGCGGCGATGGCCTGGTGCGCGGAGGAGAAGAGGGCGAAGCCCATGGGCTGGTCGCCCTTGAAGTTGATCTGGGAGGCCTCGAAGCCCGGGAGCCAGCGCAGCAGGTTGTGCAGCTCCCGCTCCTTGACGTCGGCGGGGAGCCCCGTGATGAAGATGGTGCGGACCTCGTCGGCGGCACCGGTGCCCGGCGCGCCAGGCACGGGGGAGGCGCCGGGATGGCGACCGAGGCCGCGGCCCCCGGCGGCGGCGGCGCGGCTGCCGCGGGCGGCCACTGCTGGTGGAACGGGTGGATCCCGGCGCCGGCCATGGGATCGGGGCGCTAACCCTAGCGGGGAGAGAGAGATTGGGGTTTGGGGGCGGCGCCTCGAGGGTTCGGAAGGAAGGAGGAGAGAGAACGATCTGAATTGCGGATTTGGGGATCGATGGAGATGATCTCGAGATCTGGATTGACACGGTGGTAGGCCAGCCAGGCTGGCGCCCGCACAGGTTCTCTCGATTTTTTTTTTTTTTTTTTTTTTTTTTTTTTTTTTTTTTTTTTTTTTTTTTTTTTTTTTTTGACGCGAGGACGATACCCCGTTTCCATGGCCACGTATGCTACCGAACCAGCCTAGCAAACCATAAAAACTCTAATTAAAATCATAGAAATTTAGAGTATTGGGGATTTAGGTACTAAAATAACCCACCTTTAGGATGAGATAAGTGTGAGGGTTTAAGTGCTAAAATAACACAATTTTACCTCTAATCATCGAATTAAATTTCTATGGTCTTAATTAGGAGTCTGATTTCCATAGCATATGTTGTCTATTTCCATACCTTAACGGGAATACAATGTTTAGTTTCTAGGAAACAAGCAAAAAAGAACACTTAGGCCTCATTTGACTCCTTGAAATCGAAAGAATTGAATTCATTGTCATCTAGACACATATTTGAGTTAACTATATATTTAGAATGGAATGGAATGAAGTTGGAGAGTGCACGCATAGCATGGTTAATAATGAAGTTGGTGAGTGCATGCATAGAATTCATTTCTCATCCTCACCCTATAAATTTGAGATAGGCTTAAAAGTGAACTTTAAAAAGTGATGGAATTTCATTTTTTTTTTCTTCCACAGTTATAAATTGGGGACATGCAGTAAGATAGAACTTGCATCACATGATGCACTTACCACTAGACACCACCAGGCGAGGGCTAAAACCAAGACCACTACCCAAGAAGTCCTACCGGCAACAACAATCACATACAAATTCCAGCCTCCAGACAGAAATCCTAATAAGAGGCAAACGCCACAAAATGGAAGACAGAACACAAAAGCCAACATATTTCCCTTCGACTGCAACTCCATCAGGGGTGATCTTCATCTGGAATCTCCTCCAACGTTGGCCGAACCTTCTTCTTCTTTTGATCAGCAACCGTCTTCTTTGCAAACTCCGGGAACACGTTCAAACCTTCCTCCAACATAGCCTTATCTCCTTCCACGAAGAGCCTGCTCAGTAACCCATGAGCATGTAGGCATGACAAACAATATGAATAGGATTTGTAAAAGTTTTCCCTTCAAAACAAACAACATTCCTGATCTTCCAAATGGACCGGCAAATGGCACTTATACCCAGAGCGTGAAACATACTCCCATCTAAAAGCCAATGTCCACACCATCTCCAGGCTTGGTGCAAATTTTTGGGGAAACAATTGACCCCTAATACTCCAACAAACATTGTCCATACTGCTTTGGCAGTACTGCACTTGAAAAATAAGTGATCAATGTTCTCATTCAATTCACAGAAGTGACAAATAGGAGAGCCTTTTCATTTTCTTCTAATCAAGTTATCTTTTGTCAGGATAACATTATTCATAACTAGCCACATGAAAATTTTGATTTTAGCAGAAATCTTACTCTTCCAAATCTTACTAGATAAGGACCAGAATCATTGCAAGTCATAGCCTTGTAGGTAGATTTAACAGAAAACTTGCTAGAATTTTCAAATTTCCAGGAAACTAAGTCCTTCTCATTTGATAATTGAGTGAAGCAAGCACAGACATAATAGTATCCCAACTGTTTTTAAGATCATCTACTAGTCATCTAACAAAAGAAACATTATTTGGGTTTATCTTAGCATAAAAAGATAGAGATATCAGGTTTGTTACAGAGTTTGAATAAATCAGGGTATAAGTCACACAAAGGCTTGTCATGCAACCAAACATATCTTTCCACAACAAAGTGCTTGTGCCACTTCTAACAGTCACCTTTCTTCCCAAAAGGTAAATATCCCTAATCTTGAGCAAGTCATACCACATGGCAGAATCATTTTGTTTATGACTCACAGTAACAATTGACTTCCCTTGTAAATATTTGAAGTTAATGATAGTTTGCCATAAATCTTGCTAATTTTTCAACTTCCACCACCACTTACAAAGAAGACTAATATTCATCTTTCTAATATCTTTTACACCCAGTCCACCCTTCTTATGCTTACAAATCTTGGTCCATTTAACAAGATGATACTTTTTCTTAGTCCCACCACATTGCCAAAAAAAACTTTCTTCTCAACCTATCTAAGTTGTATACAGTGGTCTTAGGCATCAAGAAAAGAGAAATGTGACAGATAGGGGTGTTATTTAAGCTGGTATTTATCAGTGCGGTCCTCCCAGCAATAGATATGCAGCCACCTTTTCAAACATCAAGTGTTTTGGCACTTTTCTCTTCATAGGGGGCAGTCAGTCACTAATATGTAGGCTGCTAGGATTTACTGGGACCCCTAGGTATTTGATTAGAAAAGCCCTAACTTGGCAATTAAAAATATCAACATAGGTATTAGCAAGATTTTGTTCATCATTAATAGTCTAGACTCCACTCTAATGAAAATTGATCTTAAGACCCGCCATTAATTCATGCATGTAAAGAAAAAGCTTTAGATTTCTAACTTCTTCCACATCATGCTACAAATAGTATCATCTACATACTGCAGAACAACAACCCTATTGGGCCCAATGTGACCTATAAGCCTAGTAATCAGAGTATTAGATTGTGCCTTAAGCACCATTCTAGTAAGCCCACCGGCCACAAAGTTAAAAAGAATAGGTGAGAGGGTATCCCCTATGTCACTCCTTTGTAGCTTTTACAATCAAATTGTTAAATTTAACACTTACAGTACCACCCTCAACTATTTGCTTAATCCAACTTAGCCATTTTGCATTAAATTCCCTGACAATCAAACAAGAATTGCCATTTGACTTTGTCATATGCCTTCTCGAAATCCAATTTGAGAATGACGCCGACCTGATTTTTTCTCTTAGTTTCATGCAAAAATTTCATGAAGTACCATTACCCCACTCATAATATTCCTCCCCTTCATAAAACTTGTTTGATTAATATGAATCAGTTTTTCAGCCACTTTCTCATTCCTAAGAGTCAATGGCTTAGTAATTAGCTTATAGATACAGCTCAACAGACAGATAGGATGAAATCACTAAATTTTACTAGCATCAGTGAGTTTAGGCAAGCGAGTTATTATTCCATAGTTAATTATACAAATATCAACTTTTTCTTCATGAAAGTCTTTGAAGAGAGGAGTAAATCCTCCTTAACCACTTCCCAACAGTGTTGGTAAAAATTAATTGGGATTTTGGTAGGACCAACAACCTTATTTTTTCCATCTGAAATAGGGCCTCTTTAATTTCCCATTCAGAAAAAGGTTTAGATCATTATCCTCCATGGATACTCTCTCAGCCCCATCCCAAATGCTAGCATTCTTTTTAGTTTTCTCACAAGTATAGTAACTTTTTAAACTGAACTCTCTACCAGAGCTTGGCCACGATGTTCTAATTTTATGAGAACGAATGATGAATTTGAATACACCAGTCACGAGGATAGTTTGGTAAGTAAAAAAGAAAGAAAAAATAGATTAAAAAAACACTATTCTCTCCAATTAATATTACTAACAATTGTGCTCAAACATCGCAAACGTTACTCATACATATAATCCCTAGATGTCCGTCAATGCACTAGATCTCTTCCAATCTCACTAGATGTGCTCAAACGCTATTCTAGTAAAAGCCCCCAGAATGCCCATCACAGGGGTGAATCATCCAAAATATGTCCCTCTTCCCTGCAAGTCTTTCTAATTCTCTTTGCTTAAAAGTAGTTTTAATAGTCTCCTGTAGACAAATGTAGTCAAAATCATATTTCTGAATCAACTCTAGCAGATTCTTTCTTCTACCTGCCCCTCCTAAACCCCTAATATTCCAGAATAGGATCTTCATTTTAGTGGTATGGGGTTGGTAATATCCTCTTTATTATCATCTCTTAATCTTTCGGTGCTCTTTGCACTCTCACTTTCCAGACTACCTCTGTCAAATTCACCATCTTTGTTAAACTCATCTGTAAATTCTTTCACCATATCATTACCACCTTCAGAGCTCTTGTAAATATCTTGAAAACCATGCACTTGCCCTGGATCCCTGGTTCGTTCCGCGCCAGCAGTCCTTCTGAACTCTGTACCGATGAAACCAGGCTGTCTGGTTTTCTCAGAAGCGCTGTGAACTGTGATGAGCACTTTTGCAGGTTGTACATTACGTATTTGTGTGTCATGCTTTAGCCAACGTCAACAACTCTCCCATTTTGTATCCAACTACATGAGCCTGTCACATATAGAGGTTAAAAACCTATGGTCAGGCTTTACGTACGGCATTTTTTTTATGGTGATACTAGTCAGTAAAGATAAGGATTACATAGCTCACACGCCATTGCCAAAAGCTGAAAAGTAACTATATTGTTCCCTAACAAATCACGCGTCACTCTCAATCTTTTGGCAAAACTGTACAAAAGCCTAGAAGCAACAGCTAGCTCTGACCCCAACAGAAACATGCATCATCCTCATCCCACCTCTTCATGCTTGTCTCCTTTTTTCCTCTCTCTTAACACTAACACGTCACCTAGCCCAGCAAAGTTTTCAATTTTTGTGAAAGGACAGCAAAGTTTTCAATTGTGACGATGATGGTGGTGGTAGCGAACCGAACCACCCTTGTCCACTTCCGCATCCTTTCTGTTAAAGGAGATGGAGTGATACTTCTCCCGTTCTCCGTCTCATTCTCCTCTAGTCCTCGTCTCTAATATCAACCCAACACTAATCATATGTTGCTTGTTAATTACTCCTACTTAATATATGGAGTAAAATATGCCCACCGTACAACAACTTGACAGATGACAGATGGGTGCAAATTGATCCAAAAACTTATAAACTGATTAACAAAACTGATTAGCAATATTCCCACGGTAAATTATGGTCATAATCCTTTTAATACCCTATGCTATCACTCCAATATCCGACAACAAAATGTTGATAACCTTTTAGTGAAAACACAAACTTGTACTGTAATATTGGCCAAGAATAGAGTGTAGTTGCTGCAAAAACAGAGGAACACTGGTTCCAATCCTACAAGTTTATGAACTAATACCAGTAAACCATATTCATGTTGTAAACCAACGATCACCCTTGTGTGAAAAAAAAAAAACCACCTTTGGCATGATTAGACCATGCATAAATCCACATATATGCCGCAAATATGATATTAATCCTAACACATTCATAATATATGAGTACATATTTTACAACACTACTAGTAGTGTTTGTACGATGCATTCACCAATTTGCTAATAATGTTAATATACTTATTTGAGTTTATGTGGGCGCATATTTTATTATTGTTGTAGCTTTTGTACCATACATGCACCACTTTACCAAGTTATTGTCACAGCAGATGAAACCAGATGTTTACCCCATTGAAAAAGAAGCGGCTGTGGCCAAACTACCTTAATTAGTTACTCGGACAAGCAGGGGAAAGCAAAGTTTTTAGGCCGGGGAGAAGTGATGATAGATAAGATGTGCGCAGAAACTCTTGTAGTATGCGTGAGCTAAAGTCAAATATGAGATAAAGTGGCAGCGTCCCTATATATAATGATGCCGATGAATCAAAGATCAAAGTATTTTTGGTTGTATGCATGCTTTAAATCTGAAAAGAAACGGCGGCCCACTGACTGATGATGACGCATCTGGTCGCTGAAGTTTGGACCTGCTTTTCTCACCATCGTCATCCAAGACCCGACGACCGGAGTCAACATCTTTAATTACCTGCCTAGCTTTTTACTCGACCTTATCGACAAAGCTTTGGACTTTTTACTCCCTCATGCACGTCTGAAACAGATCGCGTGATGTGTACTTTGAAGTCTTCATGCCTCCCCCCGCCCCCCGCAGTCCACCACCCCGCCGCCGGCGGTAGGGTCTCACCGAGCTCCGGTGACTTAGGGTCGCGACCCTAGCTCATCGGAGCCCCGGCGAGACCCTACCGCCGACGGAGACCGCCCTCCTCCCCTCTCCCAGCGCCTCTGGCGATGGCGCCCCCACCGCCTACCCGTACTCATTGGCCATCCAGCCCCGCTTGGCGCCACCGAGCTCACCGCTGGCCGAACCGCCTCCACCGTCATGTCAACGACCGCCACCAGGCCGGCCAGGCTCTTTCTATACCCGAGGAGGAGAAAGAGGGAGAGGGAGGAGACCTCACCGGAACCCTAACCATAACCCTAGCCGGAATTGGAGGAGGGGAGAGGAGAGAGGAGAGGAAAGAGGGGAGAAGGGGTCCTACGTGGCCAGATTTGCGGCCGCCGCCGCCGGATCCAGCGTCGTCGCCCGCGTGTGAGTCGGGGTGAGAGCAGCAGCTGGGGGCATAGAGTGAGGGTGAGGAGCTCGCCACCGTCGCGAGGAGGAGGGAGGCGCCGTCGTCACCGTCGTCGGGTCGGAGAGAGAGATCAGGGGAGAGAGTGAGGGCGAGAGTGGGGAGTGGGTGAGGTCACATAGGGGCTGTGGTGGGGTGGGCAGGCTGTCCGACGCGTGTGGCCCAATGGATGTGCAACACGCGTCCGACACGCATAGAGAGAGCATTACCGGAAACAGGTACCCTACCACAGCCGGCCGTGGTGCCAATGCGGAAAGACTTGTGCGGTCAGGACTCCATCCAACACGCTGAAATCGGCTACCAATGTACCAATAATAGAAGGTGCGTACGTGGCAGGAAGGAGTAGCCCGCGTGTTGTGTTGTGTACGACGTAGGCCGATCGAGAGATCGACGAGCAGGTAGCAGCACTAGCTAGATAGCACCACTGACGATATGATGGCTCGCAACGACCAGGGCCATGCATGACGACGACGCAAGGACGCTCATGATGCACGCAGCATTGCTCGTCTTTGCTTCCTCTTCCTTCACGGAATGGTCTTGCGTGCATTGACCCAGCCGCCCGGACGGCCGGATGTCCACACATGGTTCTACTCAAGCACGAGATCATCACTGGTATAAAAACAATTTGTAGGGATGTCTTTTTTTTTTTTCTCAATAGAGACGGCTGGATCTAAAACCACCTCTAAAAATGGTTTTTAAATGCTTACTTTTATCTTTAGTGATTGCTTTAGATTTAGTCGCCACTATAAATAATGGATTTCTAAAAGCAATTGTGCTACATCTAGAGACGCCTCTAAAAACTGATTTTATATAAAGCTAGTTGCATCTACGGTCAGTCTCTAAAAACAGTTTCAACGTAGTAAAATTCATAACGTTTTTAAATGAAATCTGATAAAATAAAATTTATATCAAAGTTGTATGTCTCGCGCATATCAACAATTTTGTACTTAATGACTTTTTCATTTTAAATCCTCTGGGTCTAGACGTTATGTTTGAAGTTCTCACATTTTGAAATTTATTTATTTTAATATTCCAAATCACCTTCAATAGAGAAATGACTAGAGTAAAGTCATAGATCCTGAGAAGATATGAAACACTGCAGTGATGATGTTTTAAAATAATAATCTATGGTCCAAAAATTTAGTTTGACATCCTCACAATTTGAAATTTGAATTTTTTTCATATGGCATCTGACGAAAAAATGGTAAAAACTAAAGTTGTAGATATCAGAGAGTTATTTAAATTTATAGTTGACAACTTTTTTATTTAAATCATTTATCCAAAAATTATATTTATTACTCACATTTAAAATTTAAAAATTTCAAATAAGTTCATATAGAGAAATGACTAGGTACCCAACGATATCCGGAACTTTCCAGTGCTCAGAATGTCCAAGAAAACATCAATATATGCAGCACAGGACGTCCGATCTGACCGACGACGCGCGTCCCGCGGGAGCGGCGCGGCGGCGGCCGAAGCACGCCAGCCATCCCCAGCCATCCCGGAGAAGGCAGGCCAGGGGTTTCTCGTTAGGACCCGCGGCGTTCAGGCGCAGCTGCCTAAACGAAACAAGAAGCTAGCCCAGACATGTCAGCACCTAACGACGTACCTATACGTGTACGAGTACGACACATCAAAGACCTGAATCCGAGGAAGGCACGTCAATCCGTCCGTGTACCAGGCGCGTTTGCTTTCAATTCCATCGCCGTTTTAGAGGGAGAGAGCCCGCACAGCTGGCCTCACGTTAGACGTTACGTGCACACACCGTCCATGCTATAGCATGAACCGTGAAATTATATAAGGACATCTATGATGTGTGAAAGGGTAGTAGTCTTTATAGTGGCATATGCACTGGCACAGGTGGTTTTTGGACAATCGTTTGATTATAAGTAAAGATAACAAAAAAATCTCAATCTCTTTCTTTTCTCCTCCTCTCGTCTCTCCTCTATTATATGCTTGCTTTTAGAAAGTTGGTGCTCCCGTCATAAGCGCCACATATATATATCGACCTAGAGCGTCCACGCCAAGAACTTCTCAATTCCCATCCACCAAGGCTTTGACGGTGTTGTATGGCGGAAGAGGGGGAGGCATCGATGCCACCGTGTCAAGAGGAAAGGGTGGGTGCCTACCGTCGCGCGTCATCCATATGCTAGGACAGAGTGTGGGGCCGCCTAACCGTTGCGTTGCCCTCGCTAGGGAAGGGGGCATTGCCGCTAGAACAGGAGATGGAAGCGAGCCACCACAACCATGTTTGGAGATGCGGGGCAGAATCCCAAACACGCTACACCATCCTCTTGGGCGTTGGGTACGGGGGATGGGAGGTGTCAAGTTGTGGTATCAGAGTCAGATGTGTGATGTGTGTGAGAGAAGTTTATTGGTTTTAGGGTAAAGGAAATAGTCGACAAAGGGTTTCCAATTATGTATGAGGCTAGTTAAAGTCACGAACTAGTGGTGAAAGTTTTTTTACCATCAGTTCTATTTCGAACCAGCGATAAGAATACCATAGTGAATAATTATTTACTTCCTCCGTTCCAATTTGTAGTTCACTTTGATTTTTTTAGTTCATCCATTTTTTTATGTATCTAAACATATTATTTATCTAGGTACATGTTAAAATGAATGAACTAAAAAAGTCAAATTGAACTATAATTTGAAATTTGGAACAGAGGGAGCATGTAGTAGTGTGTGATCTTAAAAGTGCACCAGGGTCAAATCACGTCTTAGCAGGGTCACACACGAGGTTTTAGATCACAGGATCAAAATCATCGAGAAAACGCACGTGCCCAAAATGTTAAATGGCCATTTTTTTTTCGAATTCCATTCTGAATCCTCTCCGTAATTTTCTTTTGACGTCTCTATGAATCGCATTTTTTTAGCGGTGAACGAAGATTTGACCTTAATTTCCTCTGAATTAATACGAAAACAATCAACATATATACAGTGAGGAGACGACCTGTTGCCTGATCATCAATACTTGTGGCCGTATCCTCATGAAATGGAGCTGAGCTGCCCTCCGGCCGCCGCCGGCCGGCCGTTCCATCTGCGGATTGAATGCATCGGGAAACCGGAAACTCCGGCAGCTGCCTTTCTTCGTGACTGCCTAACATAATAACTGCTACGCGAGCGACGTGACCGGCTGGGCTGCTGCATACTTCGATGGCCATGATCAGCAGCCAGCAGCCAGGACAGATGATGCACGGCCCGCTTGTGCTTGACTTGCTGAAAGATGCAGACGAACGTGCAGGCGCTCGCCGTCGTAACTCCGGTCACGGGCCGTTGAATATAATGCCGCATGCCTAACCATCCTTGTCGTCGCAGCTCGGCAGCTAGCTACCCGGTCCCGTCCAGCATTACTCGCGCCCGCCGTTGTTGCCAACGCCATCTCAAGTGAAAGCGAGAAAAGCTAGCATGTAGTATGATAGTAGGAGTCAAAGTGAATTGCTAGTGTTTTCCAATCAGGTTAGTCTTTAAGGTGCCACTTCTTCTCTGATTTTTTGTTATTGTTCAGGCATTTTATAATTTTGCCATTGTTTGACTATAGAAAAGAAATTATGAGTTATCTTGCTATTTATCTTTTTAATTATACATGGTTGCGTAAGATTATTTTTGAATAATTCAGACACCTAAAGTATTGAAACTTCCTTAATAACCCCTGACACTTGGCAAAGATAACTCTTTACCGAGAGCCAAAGTATGACACTAGGCAAAGAGGACGACAGTTGACTGCCCTTAGCCTGTCATCCTTTGCCGAGTGTCATATTTTGTCGAGAATCGGGCACTCGGTAAAATTTCATCTTCGTCGACTGTTACCTTTTGTTGAGATCAAAGAGCCATTTTGCCTGGTGTCTGGCTTTGCTGGGTGCCAGACACTCGGCAAAAATGTGTTTTGCGAGTGCCTACTTTACCGAGTGCCGGCGCTCAGTAAAGGACCTCCTTGTTGAGTGCCGGCGCTGGGTAAAGCGCGTGTTTCTAGTAGTGAATACATATATATATGGCTATTTTTATATTGATGTTTTCCAAGGAAAATCTACCGCCAAAGCCCCTATAGTGTATATCCAAGCTACAAATTGTGAACAATCAAGCAAGAACAAGAATGTTAATAGGGGCAACTGTTCCGCCATCCATTGCAAAAAAAAGTTGTTTGAGTTTGTTCCTAAGTGAACCTTATTTAATCTTGACCAGTTTTTTTTTTTAAAAAAATCACTAACATCTATGGTATTAAACTAGTTTAATATGTTAAGTCCACTATAAAATATTTCTTCATATAATTTACTTTTTTATGTTTAAATTTTTATATATTTTAACTTGACTTATCAGCCGTCGAAATCATCAGCCGAACAACCTGATGTATCTTCTTTGGAGCAGTAACTTGGGCTCAACAAGGAAATCATGAAGGTCCTCAAGTCCCAAACAAATATCTTCATCTTTTTGGAGCACAATGAAAATCTTGACTCCTAAGTCCTAGCCTTCTATAAATACCTCTGATCAGCCTCACCCTCCACTTTGTCATTTCCCCTACGCCAAGCCACCTATGATCCCTCTCTTTCGCTGCTTGCCAAGAACTGCCAGTTGCCACACACAGCTTCGCATCGTACCTCCGACGATCTGAGCTTATTGAAGCCATGAGGCCGGCACCAAGTGTTTCCATGCCCACATCGACGTCGACGACTTCGCCGGCAGCACCACCGCCATTGGCGGCCGTGGCAGTGCCAGCCTCGCCGTGGCACTCGCCGGTCCCGTACCTGTTCGGCGGGCTGGCCGCCATGCTGGGCCTCATCACGCTGGCGCTCCTCATCCTTGCGTGCTCCTACTGGAAGCTCAACAACTATCTCGGCACCGGCGACGCCAACGCCACCACCTCCTCCGGACCCGGAACCACGGGTGGCGATGACTCCAAGTCACCGGCGGCGTCCTCTCCCGCGACGTTCGCCGACCTCGTTGCTGTCGTCATGGCCGGGGAGAAGATGCCCACGTTCTTGGCCGCGCCGATCGTCTGCCGAGCGCACGGTAACAGCACCACCGCCACAACAGCCACCGGAGACGGGTCGCCGGACACGGAGGAGCAGGAGAGCCGCGGCAAGGCAGCAGGGGAAGGGGAAAGCGGTGTGGTCGCCGACGCCGAACGTGAACGGCAGCTAGATCAGGTGTGAATGAAGTGAACAGGAAATGGAGAAAACTGAAGGTTCACCGGCGGCCACTTTCTCCTCGATCTCTCTTCTTACTCCAAATTTTGTTTGGTTAATAATTTCGCATGCAGCTCGTGTCAGGAACAAAGGATCTGTAGAAAGTTTTTGTGAGAAGGATGAAATTACATCATTCGCGACGGTGAAAATCTTTTGGATCAGTGCTAGACTGTAGTTGTTCTACTTCGATTATTTATCTTCCGGGAGCGTTTCTGATAGTAGCACAGCTTCATGTACGTTTCGGGTAACGTAACGTGAAGTGGGGGAAACTAAAAAGAAACGTTCTGCAGAAAATATGGGAAAAAGCAAAATACCACGTTATTCTTATCTCCCTTCAAAATTAAACCCTTCCATATAAGGAACGATCGGTATGTTTTTTTTAGAAAAAATATTATACAGTAAATCGAATTCTCACACTATCATGTTCACCACGCTGTTCATACACATGTTTTTGTGTAAAAATAAGTATCCACGACCAAAATTGTCTACCATAAGATGATCTAGGAAAACGGTCTTGACTAGATTCGGTTTTGATAACTTTATCAAATGTAAAACGGAAATATCCGTAGTTATCATCAAGATGGTCAAAATGGATATATAGAATGTCTAATTTACAATTCGAACGAAGGGTTACAACTATTAGAACATCTAGCCTGAGGAAACAGGCCGTGCCAACTCTGAAAACGGCCAGACCAATTTTGCCAACCAAATATGAGTTACGAGGTGTATTTTAACAAAAAAATAACTTGTATGTGTTTTGAATCCTACCTAGTTAAGACCTATCGACCCAACAAATATAAAGGGACACAACTAACTGAGGATAGTTCAACTGAACGACAAAACCAATCTACGCATGTAATTTATCATGTTTTTCCTTTGTTATTGGGTTGAAATCTCGGTTCTCTCCTAATTGTGAATGCAATCCTTTGATTTAAGATGATAGAATCGTACATTATACTTATCAAACCATATATATTCAACTATGCTTGCACCACCTCCAGTATCCACCAGAGTCCTTACCCAGCCGTCAGCGTCATCCACGGTTCTAGGTTTAATAAATCACTAGATAAATGTCCGTGCGTTGCAACGGGTGTTGTATTCTCCACTTGAGATTTTGTTCAATTTATTGACTTTGGAACATTCCAGGAATATATAAAAAAAAAGATAAGGTTTTCATTTTTTTTTTTGAAACGAAGGCCATCCTCCATTCCCATTACCGACATAACGGAAATACAATGTTTTGAGAAAGAGCAGACATCTAAGAGGCAGCAAACTAGGAGAGCTAAAGAAGCCTACTACTCGCTTCTAAAGCCTAGAAGATAAAATGCACACCTTAACATCCTCAGGCGTTTACATCACTGGCTAAAAACATGAACAGGCCCCCAGAAGAGGGTACACAGATACACATGATTAAGCCATTGAGCATAACTTGAAATGTCTGAATCTCAGTCTTCGGTCTCCTTCAAACGCTCCCCCAGGGTTTCACTTCTTGGCGTCACCGTCTTCCAGTAACTTGGTATCCTTCTTCTTCGCCGCCTTCACCAGCCTCGCCGCAATCTGAAGCATGTTGTCGATCCCACCAAGCAGAACTTCCTTGTCGCCTTCAGCATAAAGATCTGCCCAATATTTCATTAACATACAACTATAACAAACGATAGTAGCAGGATCTTGCATTTCATATCCATCAAAGAAAACCCTATTTCGAGATTTCCAGATAGCCCAACAAATGGCTGAGATTCCAAAGGTATGATATTGTTTGCCAAATTCAAGCCATCTATGCAACCAAGTCCAGCACTGTTTTAAATTCGAAGGAATATTATCAGCACCTATACAAGTGGCAACAATTGCCCAAACAGCTCTAGCAATACTACATTGGAAAAACAAATGATCAACTGTTTCGGGTTGACAACAAAAATAACAGCTTTCATCACCTTCCCAGTTCCTTCTAATCATGTTATCCTTTGTTAACACTGCATTATTACTGAGCATCCAAAGGAAAATTTTAATCTTAGGTGGTATAGTCCCTTTCCATATAAATTTATGATAAGGTCCAGAATCAGTTTTGGTCAGACAATTGTAAACCGACTTGACAGTAAATCTACCCTTCTTTCCCATATTCCAAGTAACTTTGTCTTTTTCCCTGTTCAGATAAACTTTTTCAACATCATTCAAGATTGTCTGCCAGTCTACCAGCCATTGATCCACCAGCCATCTGGTGAATCTAACTGAATCTGGATTAGAGACAGCATTAGCTACAGAAATATTTTGATCAATGCATAAGATAAACAGGTTTG
Organism: Themeda triandra; assembly: GCA_018135685.1. NCBI lineage: Eukaryota > Viridiplantae > Streptophyta > Magnoliopsida > Poales > Poaceae > Themeda > Themeda triandra. The sequence continues at coordinate 110,189 of JAENPR010000175.1, forward strand.
GGTAGATTGCACATATGGGTTTATCATATAGCCAGGCATCCTTCCAGAAAAGAGTGTTTTTACCATCCCCAACTAATTTCTTTCTTCCTTGTAAGTATAAATCTTTGACCTTGAGCAAGTCAGACCAAACTTGAGAATCATCTTGTCTATGTTTAACATTGCATATAGCAGAATTTTTAATGTATTTATAATGAATAATATCTTGCCAAATACCACTTTCATTCTCTAATTTCCACCACCACTTACAAAGAAGACTTAAGTTCATTAGCCTGATGTTTTTGATTCCCAGGCCTCCCTTTTTCTTATCTCTACAGATTTTTTCCCATTTAATAAGATGATACTTTCTTTTAGTGCCCCCTCCTTCCCAAAAAAATCTTCTTCTAATCTTGTCCAGCTTGTAAACCACAGTCTTTGGTGCCATATAAATGGACATTTGATAGATGGGAGTGTTGTTTAGACTGGAGCTAATTAGAGTTGATCTCCCAGCTATAGACATATTTCCACCTTTCCAAATGTCTAATTTTTTGCATTTTTTTCCAACAGAGGCTCCCAATCACTAACATGTAATCTACTAGGACCAACAGCACTCCTAGATATTTGAGGGGAAAAGAGCCAACTTGACAGTTAAAAATTTCAGCATAAACTACATCCCAGGATTCTTCATCATTTAGTGTAACTACCTCACTCTTATGAAAATTTATTTTCAGCCCAGCCATGAGTTCATACATATATAGCAACAATTTCATATTTCTTGCACCAGTCAAATCATGTTTCAAACAAATGATGGTGTCATCTGCATATTGCAGGACAGCCACCCCTTTATCAATTATATGGTCCACCAACCCTCTTATCAAGCCATTCTCTTGTGCTTTAATAATCATCCTAGTTAAGCCATCTGCCACAAAGTTAAACAGCAAAGGTGAAAGGGGGGTCACCTTGTCTAACTCCTTTAAAACTTTTTATATAAGGACCAATCAACTCATTGAGTTTAACACTAACAGTGCCCCCTGTCACCACCTGTTTAATCCAATCACACCACTTTGCCCTCAATCCCCTAGCTCTTAAACATTCAAATAAGAAATCCCATTTGACTTTGTCGTACGCTTTTTCAAAGTCGAGCTTCAAGATAATACCCACTTGTTTTTTCCTCTTAGTTTCATGTAAGATTTCATGTAACACCATCACACCATTCATGATATTTCTCCCCTTCATGAATGCAGTCTGATTGAAGTGAATTAACTTTTCAGCAATTTTTTCAAACCTTAAAGTCAAGGTTTTGGTTATCAGCTTATAAAGACAAGTTAAGCAAACATATGGGTCTAAACTGCTGAATCCTATTTGCATCTGTGACTTTTGGAAGAAGAATAATTATCCCATAGTTCATTCTACTAATTTCCACTTTGTTATTATAAAAGTCTTCAAAGAGCTGCATCACATCATCTTTTACTATTCCCCAGCATTTTTGATAAAACTCAATAGGAATTTTGTCAGGGCCAGCGGCCTTGTTCTTTTCCATTTGGTTTAAGGCATAACTCACTTCTTCAATAGTAAAAGGCCTACACAACTCATCCTTTTCCTCATTAGATACCTGAGCTACTTCATCCCAAAGACTCTGATCAATATGTATATTATGATCATCTCCTGGACCAAACAGCTCTGAGTAGTATTCAGAAGCATGTTTCAACAGGTTTTCATCACCTTCAATAATCTCACCATCTTTTTCAAGAGTAATGACAGTATTTCTTCTTTTTCGTCCACTAGCTACCTTATGAAAATAGCTAGTGTTACAATCCCCTTTTAGTAGCCACTGTTCATGACTCCTAGAATACCAATATACTTCTTCTTGATCTAAAAGATGTAAATTCTAGATCATCAACTCCATTTTTTTGATTATCTGGTCCTTATCCAGACCCATCACTTCCTCCACACTTTCTAACAAAGCAATTTCTTCTCTCGATTTTTTCTCTTTTTTTCCTCATTTCCCCTTGCAAGTTAAAACCCCAGCCTTTAAAAAATTGTTTGAACAACTTCAACTTTTGCTGGATCTTATCCAAGGCGAGATGGGGCCCTACAAGGTCTTTCCTAAATTTCCTTCACTTTAATATAAAAGTCGGGATTGTCTAACCAGGTTAAGTCAAATCTAAACCGCAAGAACTTCAAATTTTTACTAATATCCGAAGATATAAGCAAAGGATTGTGATCGAGATAACTCTCTAGGTAACTTTTTAACCAACACATTGGGATAAGCATCCTCCCACTCTCTGGAGACTAGAATCTGTCCAACTTTTCCAGGAGTGGTGGGGTTTGATTATTAGTCCAAGTATATAAACCACCAGACATCACAATTTCCTTGAGCTCATGAAAAGAAATTAAGGTATTGAACAAATCAGAATATTTTTGACTACCACCAGGTTTATTTCTTTCACTTGCATATCTTATGATATTAAAGTCTCCCCCAATTAACACTGGTTCTTTAGTATTGGAACATAATGCAGAAAGTTCAGATAAGAAACTTGTTTTTTGATCCTCATGTGCAGCACCATACACAACTATTAGATTCCACTTCATTTTAATCATCTTATCATAAACCCTTACTCTTAAGAAGAATTCTCCCCTTTGAAATTCACCAACATCATATAAATCTTTCTTAATGCCTACTAAAATGCCCCCAGACTTGCCTTTGGCTGGATTGTGCAGCCAAATATAGTCTTGGGCACTATCAAATTTACTAATAAGTTTATCACCACAACCCTTGATCATAGTTTCTTGAAGACCAATAAAATGAAATCTGTGTTCAGAGATAATATTTTTCAAGAAGCCAGACATACCTTTTTTTTAAGACCCCTACAGTTCCATATAAGGCCTTGTATACTCATTTATATCTTTTTTTCCTTTTTTGCTTTCCTTTTGTGGAACAGGTGGCATTACAAGGCCTACCTTTCCTTTTTGTTTCTTTGCTCACAGGATCTTCCTGTACTTGCTTTTTTGCCTTACTATTGGGCGAGAAAATGACCTTTTTCTTTCTTTCTCTTGTTTTTTTTCTATATGTAGCATCATCAGAGTCCTCTGAACCAGAAGACTCTTCCTGGTACCATTCCAGTCTCAAAGTCTCATCCTCAATCCCCACATTATCACTAGTACCCTCTAGACAACTTACATTTTTACTACTATTTTTCATGAATAACTCGTTTCTAGCTATTTCTAATTCAGTAATCAGATTATAAGTATCAAAAGAAACAGTATTCACATCAATACCCATAGAAGCAGATAAATCAATAATTTCTTCCACATCTAAGGCAGCAAAGGAATTAGTATTTGCAGATTTACCTTCAAGGTTCCTTTTGATGGCCATCCTTTCATTTCTTTCCTTTGTACTGAGCATTGCCTCCTTGTTGAGCCTCTCACTCTTCCTTCTTGCTTGTAAGCCTTTAGTTTCTTCTACTGCCATCTCACTTTTCCCCTTGACATCTCCAGCAGCATTAGCTTCCTCTTGACTGACTTGTGTATCCATCTCCATCTGGTTGCTATTCCCCCCATTCTCTGAGTTAGCATTATCTCCTCCTCCTCCTTGCTCTGAATCCAGAATAGGACCTTGCTCTTCAGGGACATCCCTATTTATGATGTGAGTGTTGCTATTCTCCAGTCCATTGATCAGCCCATCTCCTCTTGGTGCCTCTTGTTCCATGTCTCCCCCATTACTTTCCTGAGTGTTAACAATGCCATCATCTGGTATGAACACCTCAGGTGAAGTCATGATATTTCCTGATTTTCCAATTTCAGCAATACTTTTTGGACTTTCTTCCACAGATTTTTCACCCTTTGACCCCTTAGAAGCAGATATCAGTATAGATGGATCAACATCAGGGATGTCCATTTGAACAAACCAAGCATTTTTTGATGAGCCTGCCTGATCATCCACATTGTTCTGGTTGTACCCAGTTAATTCTTGGACTTTCTCAGCAAATGAATCACTATCTGAATCTGAATCTGAATCCTCAAATGTTTCAGGAATGAAGACCCTATCCATTTCAGCATTACTCTCTTTTCTGAATGCTTTTTGTGCATCCTTCATAAAACCAGATTCACTTTTTCTTTTGAAATCAACCTTAGGTGGTGCAGACCAAACTTGCTGATTTTGCTTCCCATCCCTCATATCCTGGTTAGCCTTGTCCCCTTCATCTCTTTCTTTTTCTGTCTTGCATTCCCCTGTTCAGATTGTTTCAGCTTTTTTGAAGCAGATTGATAATCTTCAGTTACTTTAATCCCACTCTTGAGAACCTTCTCAGTCCCTCCCTCAGGAATTTCCCTCTCAAAACCAAAAGGTATGAAAGGTAATCCTAATGCAGCAGTAGCAACTTTAGGCACTTTAGTCACATCAACACAAGCTATCTTCATCCTCACATAATCATATCTATATCTGGATCCTTCATCTACCTCCCACACTTTACCAACCAAGCCTCCAACCTGGCTCAGAGTCCTGATGGATCTTTGATCTGCAGGAATCTTACTCACTCTGAACCATGCAGTTTGTAGGCTCTGATTAGAACATACAGCTGGTGTCCAGGGCTCAATAGTGAGATGTGCTCCATGCTTCATAATCAGGTTCTGAATCCTACACCACACTGATGCCATATTTGGAGTAGGAAATCTCATCATGAACTTATTGTCAAGAATTTGCCTAACTCTCCATTTCCAGAAGCCACCACCAATCAGATCCACAAACTCAAATTCTATTTGTTTAGCATTTGCCACTCCTTGTTTCACAGTCAAGATCACTGTACTGGCTTTGTCCTGGGTAACCCTTGGGTCAATACATTCTAGAATATAGAAAAAGCTCTGCCCTTCCACCTGAGCTGCACATAATTCTGGTCCGAAATTCCATGGCAAGCAATTTCTGCAATTGTATGTAGTATGAGAGTTCAACCCACATATTTCATAGCAAACTCTCCTACAATCTTTTGTCTCATGATTATGCAGCCCACAATTGTCACATGTCATGTTGTAATCATGAGTAGCTGACAGTTTGTTCTCAGCCCCCCTCTGAGCAATATGCTTGCCTTGATTCTGATTATTTCCACCAGATGATTGTTCCTCCCCAACACTTCCAGATTTGATCATCTTGTCCTCTCCTAACTGTGCCTCTTTTCTTGCATCCCCTTCAATATCCTTGTGATCCAGTGGCTTGATTACCTGCTGATTCTGAATCTTCCCTTGTCCACTCCCCTCAACCTGATCATTGACTAACACCTTATCCTCCTCCTTCCTTTTCCAGGTATGTGATCTGTATCCAGCTTTCATCCCTCCTCCATCTTGAACCTCATTACCTTGACCTCCACCAGAGACTGCCTTACCCTGATTGAGACCAGAACCACTGTCACCATTGCCTTGCCCAGAGCTATCACCTCTGCCTTTACCCTGTTGTATAGGACCAGCAGAACCACCAGTACCTCTCATATTCATATCAGATCCATTCCTAGTATGACCCTGATTGAATCCATATCCAGCTCCCATATCCCCCTGATTATAACCAGGTTTGTTTGATCCCTGCATTTGATTGAAGTTCTCACCTCTGCCCCTCCCCTGATAGCTAGACCCATCATATCCACACTTCCCCTGGAGTTCATGCCAAAGCCATTTCCACCCCTTCCACTGAAATCTTGTCCACCAGATCCCCGACCTCCATACACACCCCTCCCAAACTGTCCATAGCCACCACCCCCCCACCACGACCTTGATTCATACCTCCAAAGCCTCCTCCACGATTCCCAGCTCCAAATCCACCTCGCCGTCCTCCAACATTAGGCCGCCAACCTCCCCCGAATCCACCACCATCAGACTGCATCTTGACTATGATTGTTGGTGCTACTTCTAGCCGAACAGTTGCTGCATAGGATCTTGGTGTATTCTCCCAGAAGTGACCAACAAATCTGTGCAAAGCTTTGTCTATGTGTGGTGGCGGCGGCTGTGGGGGTGGAGGTGGAGTGGGTGAAGAGGAAACCCTAGTGCTATCAGGTCGATCTGAGTTTTTCAATTTAGCCACCCGACTTTCAGACTTTTGCACATCCTCCACCTCACCTTCACCACTTTTAGATTGTTGACGCTTGTCTTCCTGCCTGGATCTGGCCCTAGAATTCTCGGGACCACCTGAACCTTTGGTTTGCGATTGAACCACCTGAAATCCCGACTCTGCCCATAGTGTTTTGAACCACTGAGTTCTTCTCCCGCGCTCTGTGTCCCCCCCTGTTCCTGGTATGATGACCAATGCAGAGAAATTGGTGCTGCCTTGATCTTCAACTCATGTTCTCCAACTGAATCAAATGAGAAATCTGCCCTGGCAACATCATACTTGAACCACCTACTAGATGAATCAAAGGGAGGGCCAAATTTGATGCTCTTTTCCCCAGAAATCCTTGCTGCTTCCTTCAAACTAGGGAACTGATCCACATGATGGAGGCAGCCATGAACACCTGCCCCCAATCTGGTCATCTTAGATCCCTTATCATCCCAAGGAAGATCAAACTTCGATTGATTCCAACCAATCCACCCTCCCCGACTCGCGATGAGATGAGCCTTCGGATCCCATACCTTGTGACCTTGATTTCCCAAATTCGGGATCTCGCGGTCGGCGGTCGGCGAACCCTCGATGCCAATCCCCACCTCGTGCCTTCTCTTCCACATCTCCTTCCGCATGCGCAGGCAAGCCTCACGATCTCCATCCCCTGCCGCTGCGGGTCGGAGCGCTCCGCCAACCTCCGGTGACGGCGCCGCCGTCTCGGAAGTCGACGCATCGCCCTCACCGCCCTTGGAGCCGCCATTATCGCTGCCCTTCACCCCGCCTTCCATCCCTCCGACTCGCAGCTCTTCACGAGCTCCATCACCACCCGCATCGGGCTGGACCGCTCCGTCATCCTCCGGCGAGGGCGCCGCCGTCGCGGAGTTGGTCCCCGCCGGGGCCGGCGCGTCGCCCTCGGAACCGCCTTTTCTGTCACTCATTTTTTCCCGATCCTCCCCTTGGCTATAATTCTAGTTTGCTAGATAAGGTTTTCATGTTGGTTGAAATTCAGTCAGTTCACATTCAGGCTTTAGTTAGTATGTTTCTATTCTTAGGCAATAACTGTAAGCGCCTGACTCGTGCTTTGTTCACGGGATGGTGACCAAGTAGAAGTTCTTGTTCTTGTCCATTCGTTGTAGTTGTACCATTGTGCTCCATTCATCCGATCGTGGGATGGCACGGTCTTGTAGGGAGGAATGTCGTGCATGGCGCTGAGTCTTAAGTGGCCACGAGCTGCTCACTGTCTTGTATAAGTTTCATGCAATAGAGTCTGAAAAGCCAAGTCTTCTGGCACCAAAATCCTACTCGCGTTCGCGTGTGTTTCCACAGTTCGTGGTGTGAAGTTAGTGTACGTGATCCTGTCCACGGCGAGGGGCGCCGGCAGGATTGCCAACAATTGGCATCGGAGCTAAGGTTGCGTGATCCGGAGGAGTGGTGGGGATGGCGTCGCCATCACGATCCCGAGATGCTACGCTGGTGGACAAGAAGCCGAAAGGTTCCGGGAGCGACAACAAGTCTCCACGGCGGAGACAGTCGCCGAGCCGTTCCCCGTCACCACGTCGTTCGCGATCGCGGCATGGGCGCCGTTCGCGGCGTGGCGTCGTCGAGCGGGTGGTCCGGGAGTCGTCGGGCTCCAACAGCTTGCCGCAGCTCATGAAGATGAACTACGACTCATGGTCACTGCTGATGAAGCTGCGTCTCTGTTGGTATAAATTAAGTGCACGTAAAATAAGAAGGATTCCGCAAGCGCACAGAACTTACCATTATAGCATTTTACCGGGAGTAAACCAGGTATCGTTATTTATATTTTACCATAGGGAAGCAAGGGTTAAAGAATCAGATAACTCACCATCATGTATCTACTAACTTAGTAAACCAACTAGGCTAAAGTAGGGGTAAATGATATATATATATATAAGGTAATAATAAAGCACACATGAGAATTCTATGATAAATGAGTAGCTAGCTAGAGTGAGAGGACAACGGGAGAGATCAAGGTTCCTATATACTTCTCTATTACTTTGGTTCTATGATAACAGGGGATGGATAGATATAGCAATCATACAATAGCACTTCGGGACATCAGAACACTAGCCACAGACATGGATGAGAAGGGGGCTAGGAAGCTCCGACTACGGTCCTACAAACACCAACCCGAACGAGGTGGAATACGACGACCGTCGGGGACCTGTCACGATCCTCGGGGCTACCACAACAATCCGTGGGATTGGGTGCAATCTCAGGTAACCTCTAGTCTAGACACCATGTCTACACTATCAATTACTACTCTAATTACCTAGGATAACTAGAGCACTCAATGCGAGCGAAGATCCCATACTAAAGCATAACTACTATACTAACAATCACAAGATAAGCATAAAAGTAAATAGAGAAGATAAATATATTAAAGCATAAGTCTTACAAAGAGTAGATACAAAGACATACCAAATCTCTGAAGACTTCTCCAGAACCGGAGCGTAGCTCCGCTCTCCCTAACTCTTATCTAGATCTAATCTACTACATTGGAATGTCTAGCTCTAATTCTCTAGAGAGGAGAAGTCATCCATTCAAGGGACGCCTCTACAACTCTGATCCCACTGGGAGATAATGAATTAGGGTTTTAGGGATTGCCTCCTCCAGGGTCCAGGGGCCCTGCTTATATAGCCCTCTAGGATGCACCATGCCCTCGGATCAAACCGACCTAAACGGACGATTATTATTCATCCTCAAAGGCGGTGGAACAGGGATCCGCGAGGCCGACGCCGATTGGCCGAAGTGGCCGATCGGCCGCCCAAGGTAGGGAGTCGGCCGACTCTCCACCGAGCCCGTTCGGGCTCCCGTTTGGTCCGAGCCTTCTCGAACCTTCCAGACATGAATTTTCACCGGTTCCCGATTATCTCTATGTAAACCCGACATGTGGGCCTTCCTTGGGTATTTTCGGTGACACCCGAAAACAGACATTCACCAAAACTCGTGGAATTCCATTAGTGTAAGCCCTGTATCTAGAAGGTAATTATGTTTAGGTCCTTTTTCATGTTTAGTTGACGGTAAAAATTGGCACTTAACGACCGTCAACAACTCCCCCAAGCTTACCTTTTGCTCGTCTCTGAGCAAAGATAAACTCAGTGATGGATCAGGAGTTGCTACAATGCTTTCACGCCTCAAAAGTACACATGCGTTCAAACAAGAAGTCTCCTCCGGATTAGAGTGAACTATTCGACTCAAAACTTACTCATATTACCTTTCACCATGGGGCTTGTAACCGTCACTTGGGTCTTGAGTAGTTGAAAGACGAACGGTTAAGTCAAGCCCTATGTTTCTCGCTCTTTGATCAACTATTATTCCGGAGTTTTTGCAAGATTTTCAAATAAAACTCGAGTTCCTTGTATGAACCTTTCAGTCTCTCATTTGTGGTATTTTTGGATCCTCTCCAAGGCATGTGTGTAGCGTATGCCTTCTCTCTTCTCTCAAAATATGTGGTATTTATGGAACTAAGGCATAATGGAAAGTGCCTTCTCTCTCTCACCCTACTTTCTAATAGGCTTATGTGGAGCTCATAGGTGGAGAGACACTCAAACTCACTTGCATATATTGCACAGCTTAAGACATGGATCCAATAGGAACTAAAATAATAATAAAGTCATATGTGCATGTGAATGAGGAAATGGATGATAAGATGATGATGATAAGGAAATGATTATGAGGAGTGATCATTTGGTGAACATCTACTTCTACACTTGCTCCTTTGGGGATAACATGACTCCCTTTATTCAGAAACTTTGAAACTTCTTGAAAGGAAGGACTTGGCTACTCTTTCTTTCTTTCTTTCTTTTCTCTCTTTTTTCTCTCTTTTTTTCTCTCTTTTCTTTTTTTTTTTTTACTAGGGCAACCAATCCTCTAAAACGAAACTTTAGCAACGGGGAGTGTATAACTTGAAATGACAATGACTGGAGCTTTATGTAGGCAAATGGAATGACGATGATTATTTCTAGACGTTCACTCCCAGGATAGGAGTAGAACTTTTTCTGGATGGAATGAAATGAGTGGCATATGTATATGTGGATGGTACTTCTAGGGACAGAAGTAGCATAGAATGAATGTAGTATTTATAAAATGGGTGCATGCTTCTGAGGACAGAAGTAGCATAGATCAATGGATGGAGAGCACATAGTAATGACTTTTTACTGCATGACTAATTCCTTATGGGTCCACAACATAACCACACTCAATGCCTACAAAGACTATACTCAAGCCTATAATATGATCTATATAAATATATGGGTTTTCCTAATCTAGTAAGCATGGATATATGGCTGTGGTAGGAATTTGAACTCTCATCATAAAGGAACTCATCATGCAGAAATTTAATGTTTTCAAAGATAAATTCTCCAGAACTCTAGTATCTCTAGGAACAAGATGGACAACGGCTCAAAACTTTCCCATATCATACCCATCATCCACCTAGACTTAGATCAAGTGTTTGCTACCCACAAGTTTCAGGTTCAGAGCAAATCTCAAATCTAAACAGTTGTGTCCAAAACTCGGGAGGGTGCAAGGTTGAAAACTAGGTACTTGAAAGGAATTACGGCAGAGCAACTATTCATCATCTCCATATAGAGTTTATTCTACGGGATAACTTAAAGACAGATTGCAAGAGCTCTCCATAAGATAAATAAGGAAATCTTTTACGGGTTTCTATGGTTATGCATCTTTTTAGTTGTTTTAACAAAGCACACTCTAACAAGGCATAAAATAGATAAGTTGGAAACACTTAGCTTGGTACACGGGGATGCCCTCCCCAAGCCGGATGTTGACATAGTCTCGCGATGTTGCCGACAGGCAATGAAGACGTTCGAGTCCTCCCGGAGTGTTGTAGATAGTTGCTTTGTTTGAGACAGGTGTTCAAGTGTCACGGGCAAAGACTCCGACAGGAACTGGATGTCCTTCGCTCGTTTAGCTCTTCTTGATCCTTTATGTTCTGTGAAGCTCAAATAGACAACAAAGCTTGTGGAACCGATTAAGCATTAGTAATAAAACCTCTAAGCCTTGGTTGTCTAGAACCGCCTTAACTCAAATGTCTTCTAACAGGATCACAAGAAATATTTTTATCTTTTTATAATAAAAGGGATGCGACAGAGATGAAAGAGCATGATCATGGTGAGGAATTTTTTTAGATGCAAAACGTATGAATGAATGCAAGAAACTAAACATGCAATGGATGAGCAAACATAAAAGAGTGGAGTGGATGCATGAATTCTTAAAAGTAAACATGTAGTGAGGTGCAAGAATTTAAAAGATAACTACTCATAATTTTAAAGTCCATGAGCAAGACTATCTCACCGTTCTTGATCATACTTACCATGACTCACAGGATGAAATTTGTGAGTAGTGTTGCGGCATCTATGTTCATCACCTATTTTGACGACGACATTTTCTCCAATCTGCACATGGTTAGAATAGTATATATGTATACACAAACCCGTGAGATGGCAGGGTTCCGATTGAATGTTGAGGGACCCCGGGCTCTTCAATGTCTTGTGGAAGCTTGTCGGAAGGTCGAAACGACATCTTTTGTCCCGTCTATTCCACACTCAATAGAACAAGGGGTAATCCTACTAAAGCTAGTGATACACTAAATTAGAGACATCAAGATCATTATCAAAAACTTAACACCGATTGCTTCCCGGCAACGGCACCAAAATGCTTGTTGGTATAAATTAAGTGCACGTAAAATAAGAAGGATTCCGCAAGCGTTTACGTAACTTACCATTGTAGCATTTTACCGGGAGTAAACCAGGTATCGTTATTTATATTTTACCACAGGGAAGCAAGGGTTAAAGAATCAGATAACTCACCATCATGTATCTACTAACTTAGTAAACCAACTAGGCTAAAGTATATATATAAGGTAATAATAAAGCACACATGAGAATTCTATGATAAATGAGTAGCTAGCTAGAGTGAGAGGACAACGGGAGAGATCAAGGTTCCTATATACTTCTCTATTACTTTGGTTCTATGATAACAGGGGATGGATAGATATAGCAATCATACAATAGCACTTCGGGACATCAGAACACTAGCCACAGACATGGATGAGAAGGGGGCTAGGAAGCTCCGACTACGGTCCTACAAACACCAACCCGAACGAGGTGGAATACGACGACCGTCAGGACTGTCACGATCCTGGGGCTACCACAACAATCCGTGGGATTGGGTGCAATCTTAGGTAACCTCTAGTCTAGACACCATGTCTACACTATCAATTACTACTCTAATTACCTAGAATAACTAGAGCACTCGATGCGAGCGAAGATCCCATACTAAAGCATAACTACTATACTAACAATCACAAGATAAGCATAAAAGTAAATAGAGAAGATAAATATATTAAAGCATAAGTCTTACAAAGAGTAGATACAAAGACATACCAAATCTCTGAAGACTTCTCCAGAACCGGAGCGTAGCTCCGCTCTCCCTAACTCTTATCTAGATCTAATCTACTACATTGGAATGTCTAGCTCTAATTCTCTAGAGAGGAGAAGTCATCCATTCAAGGGACGCCTCTACAACTCTGATCCCGCTGGGAGATAATGAATTAGGGTTTTAGGGATTGCCTCCTCCAGGGTCCAGGTGCCCTGCTTATATAGCCCTCTAGGATGCACCACAGCCCTCGGATCAAACCGACCTAAACGGACGATTATTATTCATCTTCAAAGGCGGTGGAACAGGGATCCGCGAGGCTGACGCTGATTGGCTGAAGTGGCCAGTTGGCCGCCCAAGGTAGGGAGTCAGCCGACTCTCCACCGAGCCCGTTCGGGCTCCCGTTTGGTCCGAGCCTTCTCGAACCTTCCAGACATAGAATTTTCACCGGTTCCCGATTATCTCTATGTAAACCCGACATGTGGGCCTTCCTTGGGTATTTTCACCGACACCCGCGTAAAATGACATTCACCAAAACTCGTGGAATTCCATTAGTGTAAGCCCTGTATCTAGAAGGTAATTATGTTTAGGTCCTTTTTCATGTTTAGTTGACGGTAAAAATTGGCACTTAACGACCGTCAACAGTCTCCAGCGGCTCTACCAATGGGAGGTGATCGAGGACGATGAGGACGTCGACACCCACGACGATCGTTCGTTGCTGGAGGCGATCTGCTCCGCCGTACCCCAGGAGATGGTGCTCACCCTCGGCCGCAAGCGCTCGGCCAAGGAGGCATGGGAGGCGGTCCGCACGATGCGTCTCGGCGATGACCGTGTACGCAAGGCGACAGCTCAAGCACTCCGGGCAGACTACGAGCAGATCGCTTTCCGTGATGGTGAGACCATTGAAGATTTCGCCCTCCATCTTTCTAATCTTGTGCAGCGCCTTGAGACTCTTGGTGATCCGGAGCCCGAGCCCAAGGTGGTTGCCAAGTATCTCCGTGTCACGCGGTCAAGGTATAGGCAGCTCGTGATCTCCATCGAGACGCTCCTCGACATCAGCAAGCTCTCGATCGAGGAGGTCACGGGCATGCTCAAGGCCGCGGATGACAGACACGACGTCGGAGGGAAGACCGGATCGACTACGGCACGGCTCAACTACACCGAGGACGAGCTGGTGGAGCGGGTCGTGAATCGGCTCCAAATCTCAGGCACCGGCGGCAAGCGCCCGTCGAACGCGCCCCAGAGTCGCGGCCGCCCAGGCACGCCGTCCCATGGCAGGGGCGGTAACGGCGGATCGTCGCAGGGATCTGGGGGCACTGCTGCCTCCAGGCCGTCGACCGGCGGCAACGGCAAGAAGAAGAAGAAGCTCGATGGCGACGAGTGCGCCTACTGTGGCATCAGGGGCCACTGGGCACGCGAGTGCAGCAAGAAGAAGCGGGACGAACAGGCGCACGCCGCCGAGGTGCAGGAGGAGCAGGCGCTGATGATGGGGATCGCCACGGTCTCCCTCGATCCAGCGTCTCAGGCGGCAGCGCCGGCGGAGTCCGATGGCGTGGAGGACGTGGTGACCGTCCACGTCGCTGACGGGAGCGGAGTGGCGCGTTGGGTCTTCTCCGACGAAGCCACGAACATGGTGACCACGACGGCCTGCGTGGCGCTGGCGACGCCGTCGCGTTCCGCGGCGGGCGAGGAGGTGCACATCCGGGAGGACAAGCTGTTCGTCCAACTCGGGGAGAAGCGCGGCGAGGGGAGCACGTGCTGGATCCTCGACACGGGAGCGACGAACCACATGACCGGCATCCGTTCATTCTCTCGACACGGGTGTGCATGGCACCGTCAGGTTCGGTGACGGGTCTGTGGTTGACATCCACGGGCGTGGCACGGTCCTCTTCAGCTGCAAGAACGGAGAGCACCAGAGGCTTGGCGGCGTGTACTACATCCCCAAGCTCACCGCCAACATCGTCAGCCTCGGGTAGCTGGATGAGGACAAGTACAAGATCCTGATCGAGGAGGGCATCCTGCGCATCTGGGACCAGCGACGTCGCCTTCTCGCCAAGGTACCGTGCTCGGAGAACCGGCTGTACATCCTCAACATCAACATCAGCACTCCTGTGTGTCTCACGGCGCACACGGACGACGCCACCTGGAGGTGGCACGCAAGGTACGGACACCTCGGCTTTCATGGCCTAAAGCTTCTGTCCAGGAAGGAGATGGTACGCGGGCTCCCGATGATCGATCATGTGGAGCAACTGTGTGAGAGCTGCCTCGCCGGGAAGCAACGTCACCAACCATTCCCTGCGGTGAGCAAGTTCCGCGCGTCGCGTTCACTGGAGCTGGTGCACGCAGACCTGTGCGGCCCGATCACGCCGGCAACCCCGGGTGGAAAGAAGCTGTTCCTGCTTGCCGTCGACGACAGGAGCAGGTACATGTGGCTGGTCCTCCTGGCCTCAAAGGATCAGGCCACTGCGACCATAATCCAGCTGCAGGCGCGACTGGAGAAGGAGGCTGGAGAGAAGCTGGGCACGCTGCGCACGGACCGTGGCGGTGAGTTCACGGCGCGTGTGTTCGAGGAGCACTGTGCAGGTGAAGGCGTGCAGCACCACCTCACTGCGCCATACACGCCTCAGCAAAACGGCGTGGTGGAGAGGCGCAACCAAACCGTGCTGGGGATGTCGCGCGGCATGATGAAGGGGATGAACGTACCTGGCTGGCTTTGGGGTGAGGCGGTGAGCACCGCCGTCTTCATCCTGAACCGATCACCGACGAGGAGCGTGGATGGAAAGACTCCCTACGAAGTCTGGTATGGTTCTAAACCGGCTGTGCACTTCTTTCGCACTTTCGGTTGTACTGCATATGTGAAGGTCGCTGGTGGTCACCAACACAAGCTCGACGATAGAAGCACTCCCATGGCGTTCATCGGCTATGAGCCGGGGACGAAGGCCTACCGCTTCTACAACCCGAACACGCAGCATGTTCACATATCACGGGACGTGGTATTCGACGAAGGGAAGGCCTGGAGATGGGAGGATGCGGAGATAGCTGCATCAAGCGCGGCTCAGGGGGAGCCGTTCACGATGGAGTACGTGACGCTGTCCGCTCTGGGCGGCGAACAGGTAGCACGGTCACCAGCGCCCACACCTCCGGCGTCGCCGAGACCTTCGACATCAGCACAAGGTTCTGCGGCGTCTCCATCAAATCCCGTGCAGGAGTCCACACCGGCCAACTCTCCTGCACCGAGAACGCCACCTGGGGTGCAGTTCGTGTCCCCACCCTCGGGGGAGCTGGACCTGGACGTCGACGCCGACGGCGTGCCGCTGAGGTTCCGGCTGCTGGAAGACATCCTCGGTGACACGCAAGCCCCAGGAGACGGGGTCCAGGAGGTGGGCGGCGAGCTGCTGCTTGCTGTTGATGGGGAGCCGGCCACGTACGACGAGGCGCGTGATGATGAAGACTGGCGGAAGGCCATGCTCAAGGAGCTATCCTCGATCGAGCAAAACAACACCTGGACACTCGTCGATCTCCCACAAGGGCACCGTGCTATCGGGCTCAAGTGGGTGTTCAAGATCAAGCGCGACGAGGTGGGAGCCATCGTCAAGCATAAGGCGCGCTTGGTGGAGAAAGGCTATGTCCAGAAGGCCGGCATCGACTTTGAAGAGGTGTTCACGCCGGTGGCGAGGATGGAGTCGGTGAGGTTGCTCCTTGTCAAGCCGCGCACGGGAAGGCCGGCTTGTGCATCACATGGATGTCAAGACGGCCTTTCTCAATGGAGACCTTGCGAGGAGGTGTACGTGACCCGGCCCGCCCGACTTCACCGCGGCCGGACATGAGAGGAAGGTGCTGCGCCCGAGTAAGGCGCTCTATGGACTCCGTCAGCTCCGGGCGTGGAATCGGAAGCTCGACGCCGCCTTGCGTGATCTCGGCTTCACACGCTGCTCCAGCCGAACATGGCATGTACACCCGCGGCAAGGGGTCGTCTCGGGTGATCGTCGGTGTCTACGTTGATGACTTGATCATCACCGGAGCCAAGGAGGGCGGAGTCGAGGCGTTCAAGGTGCGATGATGCAGCACTGCTCGGGATGAGCGACCTTGGGTTGCTTTCCTACTACCCGGGGATAGAGGTGAGACAAAGCAAGGCTGCAATCACACTTGGTCAAGCTGCTTATGCTCGCAGTCGCTTCGAAAGCAAACATGGCTGGGTGCAATCCTTGCCATGCTCCTATGGAGGCAAGATTGAAGCTGTCCAAGGATGGGATGTCGGTACTGGTTGATGCTACTGAGTACCGCAGCTTGGTGGGCAGTCTCAGGTACTTGGTTCACACTCGCCCGGACATATCGTTCGCGGTTGGGTTCGTGAGTCGTTTCTTGGAGAAGCCTAGGCAGGAACACATGGCGGCTGTGAAGCACCTGCTCAGGTATATTGCTGGAACTATAGAGTTCGGCATTATCTACCCCAAGCTGTCCGGCGGCGACAACAGCCTGACCGGCTACAGTGACAGCGATTTTGGGGGAGATACGGATGACAGGAAGAGCACAACAGGCATCATATTCTTCTTGGGGCAGAAGGCGGTGGCCTGGCAGTCCTAGAAACAGAAAGTGGTGGCGCTCTCATCCTGTGAAGCGGAGTATATCGCCGGCGCCTGAGCAGCGTGTCAGGCGGTGTGGCTCACGAGGCTACTGAAGGATGTCACAGGCAACAATCCTCGACGCCTCGCCTGAAGATGGACAACATGTCCGCAATCGCACTCGTAAAAATCCCGTGCTGCATGATCGCAGTAAGCATATTGATACGAAATTTCATTTCATTCGTGAGTGCGTTGACAAGGGGAGCATCTCACTGGAGTATGCAAACACACAAGAGCAACTTACTGATCTGATGACTAAGGCTCTCGGGCGATCAAGGTTCTGTGAGCTTCGTGAGAAGATTGGCGTCGTCAACCTGGGGTGAACAAACTGAATTCAGGGGGAGATTGTTGGTTGAAATTCAGTCAGTTCACATTCAGGCTTCAGTTAGTATGTTTCTATTCTTAGGCAATAACTGTAAGCGCCTGACTTGTGCTTTGTTCAAGGGATGGTGACCAAGTAGAAGTTCTTGTTCTTGTCCATTCGTTGTAGTTGTAGCATTGTGCTCCATTCATCCGATCGTGGGATGGCACGGTCTTGTAGGGAGGAATGTCGTGCATGGCGCTGAGTCTTGAGTGGCCACGAGCTGCTCACTGTCTTGTATAAGTTTCATGCAATAGAGTCTGAAAAGCCAAGTCTTCTGGCACCAAAATCCTACTCGCGTTCGCGTGTGTTTCCACAGTTCGTGGTGTGCAGTTAGTGTGCGTGATCCTGTCCACGGCGAGGGGCGCCGGCAGGATTGTCAACATTTCATTCACCCGATGGCTTTCACCGCGTGTCTGCGATCCTCCATGACTCGCTAGGCAAACAACCGCACGTCCCTGCTACCCTAAATCACTCGGCAATCAACCACGCGTGCCAAGACACGTCTCGCAAACAAAGGAAGCAAACAATCAACGCCTGGTCTCATCGCTATTACCACCTCAGCACGCATGGAGATAAAACTATTGTCGCCGTGACCACTCGACGTTGATAACGATATCCTCCAAGCCGTCGCCGCTGCAAAGTCCGGTGCCATCACCGCCGCAAATTCTGGTATCATTGCCGTGGCACCACGACGTCAGCCATGATCTGCTACCCCAATCCTTCGATGCCCCAAGGCCATTTGACATCAACGGATCACCTTGTAGCCACTTGACATCTGCATCGATCTACAAGCCGACAACGCCGGTCATCGATCTGCTACTGACAACCAAGATGATCCTATATTCAGGATGTGTTTTGCTTTCAAATGGTGAAAAAGTTCCTTTAGGGATTTAAGATTTGAACTGCAAAACAAAGGCATTTACTGTCTCATGCAAACGTTTGTAGATGTTTTTCAACTAAACCAATTAGAACATGAATGAATGGAACCCAATTATTTGTTCTTAGAATATATAGAGTAATAAGAGTGTGAAATATCAAAATTAGTAGTAGGAAAGTAAACTATTTATGACTGCAACAACGTATTAGTAAAATTGCGCCTGAAGTTTGCTAAGAAAAAAATTGTACAACAGAGTTGGAACTTCACTGTTACATACCAATCCGCAGTCATGCCATCCTCACTGTACCTAAAGTTTGCTAAGAAAAAGCATTACCAATTGTACTGTATAATCAAACAGAGTAGAAACCCCATGAACCAATTTGGTCTGCATCTAACCTATAATTAAGACTGAAAATGGAAAGAAAAAGGAACTTAAATATAAAAAAAATTAAGTAGGAAAGGTCCTAACTGTTCTGAAGGAAGTATGCTTTCCCTGAACTGGTTGATGTACTTGCGTTCAACAACATGCAAATGAGGATGTAACAGTGTGATGCTAATAATGGTAGGGCTTTGAAGCAGCTGACATTTCTGATTCCAAAAGTGTTCCTGAACAGCAAAACGGTACTGAGAACTTGATTAGTCCGATGCTGATAATGGTACACTGAAAGTAAAGCACTGAATAACAAAAGCACCACACAATGCATCAGACTGCTTACCAAGAAAGTCATGGTTACACAAACTAAAAGGTGAATGATCAAGAACAAGTGAAAGACTGCAAAGTCAAGAGAACTTCAGAAGATGGACAGACCAATGACCAAACAATTCAGATCCATTGAGATCTGCTATTGGCTTTTGGACACCTAAACTGCCCGGAGGAGCTATATCCTAACTGAATTTTGATAACCACCGAATAAATTAGTATTAACAAGTTTGTTCTGCTTACGGAATAATGAATAAATGAATATGATGTGCAGGCTAATGTGGTTATCATCTTCTGTCTTTGTACAAACCATTGTCCGCATCTCCAATGCAACCATTGAATGGGATATTCCTAAATCATTTCCTTGTGTATTGCTTTTCTTCAAACTATTTCCCATGTGTCCGATCCAAATAAGCCACTATCTGTGTGCGGGAGCAGCTTCTGTTCCCCTTGGAGCTGGATGCAGAACAGAAAGACATGAGAAAAACAGAAGAAGAGATGATGAACACAATCTGAATGGATAAGTACCTGGAGACGACGGTGCACGAGCCGATCATGGTGCACTGCGGGTCGGCGTCCACGGCAGCCATGGCGCAGAGGTCCAGCATGTCCGGGGCAGTGTCGTCTTGGTGTCTGTGCTGTGCTCGTTGTCTGGCTGATGGCGCCACGACGGGAAATCACGGCAAAAGAGGTTGCGGCGCGACGGTGGCTGGCACCCAACATTCCCAACTAATGGTGCAAAAAGAGGCATCGTAGGCAATTTGGGATCCTGGGTCACCATGATCACTCAACAACGTCCGATAAACTTGAAAGGTAATAGGGTCTCCGGTTGGGTCACCATGATTACTCTAATTAGTTGGAGACCCTGAAAAATAGATATAAAATCAGGTCACGAAAATCGCATGTCCATGGGGAGGAAACCGTAAACGGCATGCGCGGTGATTGTAGATTGAAAGCATCCCGAGATTGATTCTTGTTGCCATGTAGGAGATGCATGCACTCCGTGTTTTTGGGCGCTGTTTTTTAGAAAGAATTACAGTGCTCGGAATTAGAATCGGGGAGGAGTCGCATGAGGGCAGTGGTGAAAGCCGCCGGGGGGAACTTTTTACGGAGGAGGCCGTGAGTCTGCCGGGTGAACGATTGCTTTTACCGTGTTTTAGGTGTAGAGATTGTCGACGAAAACCTATCATCACTACCGGAAATGGGACCAGTAGAAGGCAATTGACAATGATGGATCTCTCCAATCAATGCCAGTTCTCCAGCCGGTAATGATACTATAATAACATTGTTGGTTCAAGAACAGACATCGCAATTTTTAACAACTACAAGAATATAACCTTAGTCTACAAGATGAAGCGACTAGAAGTTATGAAAATACCAACACGAAATAAAAAAGAGCAGATAAACAAAATGAAGCCAAGATATAATAAAATTGAATATTATTGAGTCGTTTCTGCAATGCTGCCTTATTAAAAACCTTTCTTGGCAAAACTCGCACAACTCACATGAGAAACCTTAGAACAGGGGAAAAAAGAGTACAACCAAGTCATAAGTTTTATAGTTTAAATGTTGAATGCCTTGCAAACCAAAACATATATAGTACCAAGCTCTATCTCACTCTCGTTGACTCTCCTTAAATCACACACTTTCACGGTTTCACTCATCATTTATCACCACCGCCAGTATAGACTCGTTGTTCATCTAGCAACAAGTTCTTGAAGGATTCATCAAATTCATTTTTCTCAACTGCTTGTTGTTCTCTAGATTCACCAAGTTCCTAGTCCATGATGCAGGTCAACATCTCCACCATTTTAGATGCCAATTGATGTCGCCAATTCCTGATTATCGTGCTAGTAAAACTAAAGCAAGAGTCTGAAGAAATTATTGAAACAAGAGAAACCATAATATCTCTAACCATCATTATAGATAGAACTAGATACGTTTAGTCTGCGCTCATGCCACCAATGAAGGTGTCAAACTCATCCCCATAGGAGTCAACATTGTCACTATCAAGGTATACAAATAGCTCAGAAACACTAGGAGCAGCAACATATCTAGGTGCTGAATAAGTAGACACACATGTATATGTGAAGGACCAACTAAACCTACGACAGGAGAACCTAAATATTTTGCCCCATGCTTGGTTTCCCTTACATGTAACGCCTGATGAATGTGTGGCCCTCTGAGACCTAGTTGTACCAAACTTGGTTTCATATTTGTTAAACAGTTTGAACAATTCAATCTTAACATCACCAAAGTAGCTAGTGTCAGTATCATTACACTAAGCAAGTAGTGGAAGAACATTTCCCGTGTTGTTTTGAATTAGTAGTGAGGGGCTAGCAAATTTGTTGCTTAGTATATCCTAATGGAAATAATAAGACACTAATTAGCTAATCAACGACAATGTGATCAGAACCATAAGCATGCGACTTTTAAGCTCAAGATTATGCACCAAAACATGGTTAGTATTCAATTTTGCAAAGGTGTTATAGGGTTAAAAAAATTAGTCCTACCACCTTTCAAGAGGTCTATACAATTTATGAAGAAACCTATTTCCTTTCCTTTTAGTGTTTGCCGACCATGCGAAGAGATTTGAGGTGTACAATAGAATATTGAAACTCAATATGTTTTCAGTTTTATTTTAGTCAACACTACCTTCATTCCAAATTATAAGTTATTTTGGCTTTTTTATCTATTTTGATATGTATCTAGATATATTATTATATTTAGATGCACAAAAAATATAAAAAAAATAAAGCGACTTATAGTTTAGAACAAACGTATTTTTTTTATTGAAATGATTAGTGGCGCAGCAAATTGTGAACGTGTGGGGTATGAGTGGCGCTGCCAGCTCAAAACCTGAAAACTAATCGAAGCTGACTTGGCAGCGTTGGTGGCTCAAACGCGCCATGAGACGCGAATGGGCCTGAACTCGCGTGAAGACGTGATGAAGCAACACAATTGGGCATGAAGACGTGATGAAGCAACACAATTGGGCCATGCAAAGCAATGTGGATCCTGGCTTCTTCCACATATCTCTAATCATTTTTCGTTCTGCTAAAAAAACATCTCTGATCATTTTTCGTTATATCCACGTGGATGAACGATTAAACATCTAAAATTATTTTATATCTAATACTAATATTTTTCCTCATGTCTCTCACTCTCTGCCCCATCAGTCCATCCCTCGCTCCTCCATGATTTCTTACTCTTATTATTTCTATGAGTTCGAAGCAACAAAATAATTATTGACGCCGCAACAGCCATATCATGTCATGCTTAGCCATCCGAACCCGTTCATGTTGTACCGCGCGCCTGAGTATCTCTTAAAAACTAACTTACACCGTTTCTTTAATTCATAACATTAGCATGTTCACAAAATAGCTCACACATAGCCGGATGCCCGGATCTACATCGAAATCCAAATATTACTTACTCCCTCTCTATTCCAAATTATAAATCAATTTGACCCTTTTTTTTCATTCATTTTGCTATTATATTTAGATATATATTAAAATAAATATACTAAAATAGTTAAAGCGACTTATAATTTGGAACGGAGAAAGTAGTTTTTTTTATTCGGACTAGACAAACATAGCCAAATTTTCCTTTTTTTGGTCAGAAAACAGGGCAGCCCGGTGTAGCCGACATTCGAAACCTGGCCTAACCTCATCGTCAGCCTAAAATGGCTGTCAAAAAATGTACTACTACTAATTATACTCCAAGGTACACACACTCGGGGAATTAATTCATAACTACCCTTAATCGCTCTTAGATGCAGGGAAGTAACTGCCATCATGTGGCAAATGTTCTACCCACCTCTATGTTCTGCCCTGTTCGCTTGGTCGTTTATGGCTTGCTGATTCTTGCTGATGCTGATTTGTTGTGAGAGAAAAACACTGTTGAATTGTTAGCTGAAAACGCTGATACAACGAAACGAACAGGGCGTTATCGGTTATGCAATGATCACCTATCTCCGTGCAAGTTGAGAAACAAGCCAAGAAAGCCAGCTCTCATGATCAAGCACACGATCGCTCGCCGGCCATTCATGATAACCTCCACGGCCGGCATGGCAGAGATTTGGCGCAAGCGCAACTCCCTGTTTGTGGGAACCAAATGTCCCATTGCTACAGGTGCATTATGGTAGTCGATCCTGGCCATGATTTACAGGCTAGCTGAACTGCCGAGCTAGGCCACTCCACACTCATGCTGCCTCTGGCTGGCTTCGCCGCCAAGCAGACGACGACCAGAGAGAGCACGAATGGGCATGCATGGGAGCCCCTCGTACGGCCGGTCCACTGTGTGGATGCAAAGTAAGCCGTGGCTTCCACACTAAACAAGCGTCATTCCCTGTACCAACCAGCATTACTGCTGCGTCACCAAGTGTCAACTCACTGCTTGCTCTTCCTCACCCAATACCAACTCACTATTTATCTTACGGCCGCGCCAACCAGCATTATATATATGTGCATATGTTTACTTCCAGAATGACAAAATCCCAATTAATTAGTATATATATTTCTACGTCCACAAAAGAACAATTCTTGTTTTGGTTTTGAGACCAAATAATTTAAACTTTTATTGAAGTCATATAAAGAGAAATATTGATATTCATGATGTAAAATAACTACTATTGATATAGTACACTTTAGGGCAGTCCCAATGCAAGACTCTATCACAGAGTTCAAGACTATTTGTTAGCCTCCTATTTATTGTATTTTGCTGATGTGGCGGCATATTTACCTCGAAGATTGTGGACATAGAGTTTAAATAAGACTTGGAGTCTTCGTTTTTCTGTCTCTCTCTTCAATAAATATACCGCCACATCAGCAAAACGCAATAAATAGAAGGATAATAAATAGTCTTGGACTCTGTGGTAAAGTCTGCATTGTGAATGCCCTTATTGAAGATACAAATGCATATTAATACTATTCCATACAAACTTGGTCAAACTTAAACTAGATTGACCGGCACAAAACTCATTGATGCATTACTACATTTTCAGAACTAATATTAAGTTTGACATATACTTCTGCACAGTTGAGACCCCAAGATCCAAATTTCGTTCAGCAGTTGAAAATATTACAGCTTTCTATTGGGATTTCGGATTTCCCTAGATTTCAGTTTCTAGATGAGGAAAATTGAACTCCAAATTCTTCGGTTTCCACTTACTCTAGGCCAATGGTGGAGCTAGGATTTAAACATAGGTGAGGTCATTCGATCCGAAAACAATCACACTACAAAGTATGTACACAGTCAACATATGCATGGATGAGGACAAGAAATCAAATCAACACTTTAAAATGCTTGATTTTAAAATTGAAACTTTTATTCGAAATTATATGCCTCATTTAGTTTTCCAGTCTATCAAAGAACTATAACTTCTGAAGTAGAGAGTGGATTTTGGTATGTTGGACTGAGGCCTTGTTTAGATGCCAAAGTTTGGCATCCAAAGTTGGGAGTTTTTTTTCTGTAGCGCACTGTAGCATTTTTGTTTTTATTTGGTAATAATTGTCCAAACATTGATTAATTGGGCTCAAAATGTTCGTCTCACAAAGTACAACTAAACTGTGTAATTAGTTTTTGATTTCATCTACATTTAGTACTCTATGCATATGCCGATATTTTGATGTGATAGGGAATCTTTTTTTTGCATAGTGCATTTGGTGCCAAAGTTTGGCATACAAGGCCTGAGTTTAGCACTTCTATAATGTATAATAAAAATTATTAAAATTTCAAACTATATATCCTAGAATTCATGGAACCGAACTGCTGGAGTGTTCAACCACATGCTGATACTGCTTAAAAAAAAAGAACCACATGCTGACAGCATTATGCGACAAATAACCTTTGCAGATCCTGTATGAGCGAGACAAAGCTAATTGGATGCGATAAACAGAAAATAACGTTCGGTTGGCATGATAGACTCATGCAGTAAATCTTTGAAAGTGTTTGGTTGCATGATGAGTGGGCATGTAGCTTATATAATGCATCCAACATACCTGCATGAGTTTTAGCTCAACTCAGATTACACTTGTTAATTTATTATAGGAAACTAAAAGAGATTAAAACTCAGCAAGAGATTTGCCAAGTTTTTTATTAGAAGGAGATTAAAAGAACACAAAAGATCAAAAACAGGAATGAAAAAACAAGACTCGATTACAGCTACTGCTACCAGCCTACCACTACTCGGACCACTCCAAACAAAGCTCCTCGGCTTCATGGCTCGCAGCGCCAGGGCCAGGGAAACCCAACCAAAGACCACCATTGAAAACTCAACACTAAACTGATACACCTTGCGTGAATGCCAGCTTGTATAGTCCAATGTCTTCCTTTATTAAAAAAATAATGCTACTTGCAATGGTTGTCATGACGAATGCTTCCACCAAACTAGAATGGGGCATATTTCTGCATCCACCCATGTACACAACCAAATGCTCTTCTCTATGAGATTATACACACCCACCAATGCGAGTGATCCCTATGCAGACAAACAAACAGATTTCAAAAGAGCACTGCTGCACGAAGAAGGGGGTAGTAGTATATGAGTTTGTGACGACTGAAATGCTTGATGGCTAGATTGCATGAATGGGCATCCAGATTGGATATATTCTCCTCTCCCCATTTTAGTACAATGGTGGGCAAGGTTTTAGCGTGTTCTAAATAAAAAATTGTAGCTAGTTGCCATATACATGTATTCAGAGTTTCAGACTTAAAGATTAGGTGGCTGATTAACTCGGATTGGCTGTTGGATGTCGTTTGATGGCAACAGTTATCGTTGATAATGTAAAGTCTCAAGTATATATTTTTTACCAAGCTTTTTATAGAATAACAACACATCATGGAAATAGACAAATAGTCTGGTGAAAGGCTCCAATTAAGGTTCTCCCTCGCTGAACAAGTTCATCTTCAACTACTAAGTTAACTAATAACATACTGTACTGACATGTATATAACCAATTATTATGAGCTAACTCTAATTCCACTTCCACATATTCAAATGTCCCGTGAAAATTGAAGCAACTCTGAGTACGCTACTTTGTACTTTTTTTCTTCTCAAACAAAATGGTCCTTGCTCTGACCAAGGCGCCAAATACCTACTCCTGCATTTTACAATTATATGAACACAAAACAAGTACCAATGCCACCCTCTCTCTTACATAATCAGAACCAGTTTGGAGAAGCTATCACTGAAACTCTGTAGGGCAGAAGGCAGATCAAATCGGGTTCGGGTACCAGCAGCTTCGAGTACATCTGTCTGAAGCTCACCGTAGTGGTGCAAGATCCAATCAGAATCGCCCAGCAGTCCAGTCCTAGGTTGGCAGTTGGCACAGTGCCTGCTGCTCTGCTGATCCGTCCGATCCCCTCCCTCTCTACCCGTCTTTGTACCCTGCACGCATCTTCTGTCCTAAGCAACCCCATTTTTGTAGTGCCGCCACCGCCATGGCAGCTACTGCTCTCTCCCATGGTGGTCGCCCACAGGCCAGCCAGAGGAGATCGTGCTCGGGCTAATGGAATGGCCATCACTGCCCCCAACTAACTAACCACCTTTTCAGTGCACTCCACTGGCCACTGCCATACCTATCAGCATGCATGCATGCAGAGCAGAGCTTCGACATCCAGCACCTACAAAACCCTGTCGCTGTCCTCGCCATCGCCGTCGCTCGTCGTCGTTGTCATCGCCCACGTAGCATCGAAGGGTGTCGGTGTACAACTGGCTGTCGGCCACGGCCAGCTAGAGCGAGTGAGGGAGGGAGGGTAGGTGTTTAGGACAATGGACACCATCGAGGAGTGCGGCGATGGAGGAGGCCGCCACCTGTTGGGCGGCCTCGGCGGCAACAGGATCCTCGTCGGCGTGCCGGACAACTCCCGCGGCTGCTCGGAGCTGCTGTCGTGGGCGATCGGCGCCGTCGCCAAGGCCAACGACTCCGTCGTCGCCGTGCACGTCCTCGGTAACTAGTTCATCGATCAACCAGTTCGTGTCTCTGCTGCTCTGCTTGCTTGTGCCCCTCGATCAGGTGTTCATGATGCCTGGCTGTGTTCTTCCCTGCAGGAGGGAGGGGGAGGAAGAGGAGGCTGCAGAAGGCCAACGCCTTCGTCATCTACATGCTCGGTGAATTCGTCGAAGCTTGTGAGGCCAAGCAGGTGATCGAAATTGATTTTTTTTTTATCAGGCTCTGCCGATTTCTTGTTCCTGTGTTAGTCCGATGAACTCAATTCAGGTGATGTGTCAGACTCTAGTTCCAAGTACAGTAGGAGTATCTTTCTCTGTTTTGGAGTGTATTTCTATTTGTTCCGGTGTGGTACCCTTTTCTCTCATCTGTACCTTCGGAGATCACAACACAGTGCCGCGGCAGCTTGTAAGCCAAGTTTGTGCATAATTGCTAGTTGGTGTTCCTTTCTGTCAGGTCTTTTTAGCTGCTAGCCCAGTTAGGTGAGGTAGGGCTTTTAGATCATGATATGATGGGGCCATGCTCTGAGTGACTAGGTCTGTCCTTTTTTGCTGTCATATTCTCACTGGTTGGTAGTCTAGTAGCAGTATTGGGAACAATGTAAGTGGTTAAGGATGACAATCATGTTAATTAAATAGTTGGATTTTGACTTTTTGAGACAGACGTGTAACTATATTATTACTTTTTTACCTTTTTAGATTAATTTGGAGGCTAAGGTGATATGCAGCTCTAACATTGGTAGAGCCCTGACCCAAGAAGCTGCATTGACTGATGGGAACATGCTTATTGTTGGGAGATCAAGAAATGCGTACCATAGGTGATCTCAACAGGCTGATTCAACTTTCATGTTCAAATAATATTTCTGAACTAAATTTTCAAAAAAAAAAAAAAAAAAGAACTGAGTTGTTCCTGAAATTGTTATCGCAAAATGGTCACTTTTTTTAAAAAAAAAAGTGAAACTGCTATTGTCACTTTTTTAAAAAAAGTTTTTTTAACAAAACATTTTTTTAAAAAAAGTCTATTGTCAGTTAGAAGCCTAGCTAGAATATTGATCTTCTGATGTAGCTATTACCATAACAGGAGCCATTTTGAGATTGCAAACTACTGCTTCATGCATGCTCCAAAAACCTGCTCAGTGATTGCTGTTGGGAGGGGAGGCCTACCAGAAAGTACTACTCGGTTGAGACCTCGTTCATTTGATGGTAAGATCACACGTATGGTCAGAGAACATTTTTTTTTCTCAGACGCCCAATCGATAAACCTGTTTCTGAAACCAATAATTATGATACTGAAAGCAGCAGACAGCACCATCTCCTCAAGCTCAACATGGAGCAGAAGATTCCCACCCCTTCAGAAGCTGCTTAGATCAAACTCGATACGAAAGCTGGCCCAATCTTCTAATGAAGGTGCCGAGGACAAGAGCTCGCCGAGAGCAGTTCTGGATGGGCCAGAGCCAGAGGGAGGGGAGAACCAAGTCACTGAAGAATGCTACAGCACGTCTAGCCATGAGGTGAGCCGACGTGGCCACAATGGCCTGTGGAGGCGGTTGTCAGACATGAAGCTCTGGCTCCCATTCCTGAGGAACATCGGCGATGATAGCGCCAGGGGCAGTGATGTCGGTTCCACCTATGCTGAAGATCACAAGCCTGCTTGGAGGTGTTTCAGCTTTCAGGAGATTTCAGAGGCTACTAATGACTTCCATCCAGGTGATTTTTTTCAAAAAAAAAAAAGTTCATTAAGTTTTCAGAAGTCCAACTGTTCTTACTGTACCGAATTTGCTTTATAAAAAATGAAACATCAAGATCAGAGTGCAAAATTATAATCTTTTTTGTGGTTCATTACTTGTAGATAACATAGCCGGAAGAGGAGGCTATGCAGAAGTGTACAAGGGCACCCTGTCTGATGGCCAACATATAGCTGTGAAGAGGCTAGCAAAAGGCACGCCTAGTGAGCAGAAGGAGAAAGAGTTCCTGGCAGAGCTAGGGATTCAGGGGCATGTATGCCATCCAAACACATCCTACCTTCTTGGATGCTGCGTTGAGAATGGTTTGTACCTGATATTCGAGTTCTGCGCAAATGGCACTCTTGCATCGGCACTGCATGGTACCGAATTTCATCATTCAGTAGTACAGTATATATCATATTCAGAGCTAAGGAGAATTTTCTCGAGTAATTATGTGACAGTAGAGATCAAATTTTAATTTTACAGGGAAGAATGGGAGAACTCTTGAATGGCATCTGAGGCACAAGATTGCAGTGGGTGTTGCAAGGGGTTTGCAGTATCTGCATATGTTCTGCAAGCATCGGATCATCCATCGCGACATCAAGGCATCCAATGTGCTTCTTGGCGATGACTTTGAACCTCAGGTGAATTGTTTTTTGACCAAATAGATAGTTATTTTCCATTGATGCATAGACTGTAACAACAGATGGTTGTTGTATCTATAACAGATTTCAGACTTCGGTTTGGCGAAGTGGCTCCCAAAGCAGTGGACTCACCATTCTGTCATACCCATAGAAGGCACATTTGGGTAAGAACAGTGTGCTCATTTTGAAACCATAGTATGTAATTTAAGCACATTGCATTTCGACTCAAATTTTTCAAAATCACTTTGAGAACGCAGGTACTTGGCACCAGAATACTTCATGCATGGCATCGTCGATGAAAAGACCGACATATTCGCTTTTGGCGTTCTGCTGCTAGAGATTGTCACAGGAAGAAGACCTATTGACTGCTCCAAGCAAAGCCTTCTGCAATGGGTGAGCACAAGAGAAAGAAATTACACAAAATGATGTTTACTAAGCTACAATTCGCAAATATGACTTATTCTTGTTGTCTAGGCAAAGCCACTGCTGGAAGCTGGGCAAGTGACTGAACTTGCAGATCCAAACCTGGGAGACGACTATGACAAAGATCAACTGAATAGGATGGTCGCAGTCGCATCCCGCTGCATTATGCGACCGGCAATGTGGCGGCCTTCAATGGCCGAGGTACTAATCAATCTTATTACTGCCTGAGCTGTTCTGGTTCGCATATTGTGAAATGTTTGCTGATGGCAGTACATTTCCCCCTACTGCTCATGTTGTTTTCAGGTTCTGCATTACCTGTCTACTACTGATGAGTGTCTGAATGAGCCCGAGAAATGGAACATTCCCGAGGACGAGGTGGACGACATGGATGATTGTACATTGTTTTCTGATTCCTGTTCACTGTAATTGTAGCCTCCTTTTTTCCCGTTTCTTCCTGTATGTGCTGTTGGCATGCCTTTCTTGTCGTGGGGATGGAGCTATGTTTCTGGTTTGTAGTCTTAGATGACTGGTATTTAATCATGTAATATATGATGGAGATTTTTGGGATGTATTCAGTGCCGGCTCGGCTTTATCAGTTGAACTAGAGTATGGATAAGGATGGGCACAAGAGATTGCATTCCCTAATGGGCGCAACAACGAAACATGTAACTGCAGGAAGCCACTACTAAACTAAGCAGGCTTATGGTTTACACAACTTTTCTGGTAGTATTATGAATTTATGATTAGAAAACTAAAAACTTTGTATATTCATGAATCAACAACATCATCACAACAGTTTTATTTTTTTTTGAAAGAAGGATAAACCTCTGCTTTTAAGAAAGCGATTGTTCAGAAACATCACTGGGGTTGCCAGTTCACAAATGATAACAATGCAAACAACTACTACTATTACAGAGCATATTAGATCTCAAAAATGTCTGAAGCTAAAGCATCGCTGGGCTTAAACTTCTTCATCCATCCCATGTTTCCCCTTCGATCCCCTCCATGCGCTCTTGGTCTTCCTCCTTCAGCAGTTCTGCAGATATGATAATGCAAGGTAGACAACGTCAGTTGGGGCTTTGGTAAACTTTTTGCTCGATCAAAATCTTGTTCCTCGTCGTCCACAGCACCCATGCAAAACCTGCAATTAAAAACATAGTCAACTGCTCTGTCAGGGGGCCCTTGCCCAGTAATCAATCTTTCAGTAAAGGCTTTCAGCGTTTTCAGCAAGTGTTCCCAGTTAAAAATCCCCAGAAAACTCCAACACATCCTAGCCAATAAAAGAAAATATGATCAGCGACTCCCAGATGTTGCAAACAGAACACCTGCCGAATCCTTTCCACCCCCTTTTAATCAGGCTACACCCCACCTGCACTTTGTTATTGAAAATCTGCCACAAAAAGAACTTAATTTTAAGTGGCACTTTACATTTCCAAACAATCCCGGCCACTCTGCTTGGGAAACTCCCTATTAGACAGAAATCTTAATAACGATTTGATAGTGAAATTTCCTTTTCAGTCAAGCGCCCAAGTAACAGAATCTTTGGAGTGTGGGATCAAGGTGACCTGAATCAGCTGACCATGTAAACTCTCCCACTTTTCAACTTCATCAGCAGAGAGCGCTCTCTTAAAATCCACATACCATTCTCCCTCCTCCCAGCAATCAGCAACAGAGCAATTTTGGTCTCTAGCCATTCTAAAAAGATCATCATAAGCAATTTTAAGGGGAACATTCAACAGAAAAAATCCAGGTGCTAATCAAGACAATAAAGCAAGAGACTGTTCCTGTAAACATAGCTTGTGTGAGGAAAAATATAAGAAGCATTTTCCACTGCTAACAGTGGAGGAAGATGCCCAAGCTTAAATTATAGAATCACATGAATGATTAAGAGGTACATATGATCGACTATATAGCTGGGAGTGCATGGTTTCTTCACAAAACTATGCAATAATAAAAGGCAGACTACAGTATTACTCATTATTTTGTAAACTGATTCCTGCTGAAGCTAATTAGGATTGGCCATGTGATCATTTTTACCTGTTGATAAATTTGATGCTGAAGTGCACATGGCACATAAAGATGATCAGCCCAATTGAAAACTGAATTCATTTTCTGACATAACACTCATTTCTTAGCTTCATTGAAGAAATGATACTTTTCAGGCAGGGACTTTGCATGGTGCTTGTATTCCTCCCTCGAGAAAAGTGATATAAGCATGGAAGTAGTGGAAGCCTCAAGTGAGAAGTTATTATCATCAATTTTGGAGAGGTAAACCCTAGCCCTCCTTATGTCACCTCTAAGCAACAGTCTTCTAACTAGAGCATTTAGCATAAGTGGGTTTGGAGCACAGCCACTCTTTTCCATTGCTGAAAACACAGAGTCAAACTCCTCTAGCGATCCTTCTTCTATAAGATTCTGTGCAATTAAGCGGTAGGTCATAACACCCGGAACCAAACCATTAGCAGAGATTGTAGCAAACAAATCCATGGCATCTTCCTTTCTGCCACCTTTGAGCAAAGCACCAATCATGATGTTGAAAGAAATAATGTCAACTTGAAGATCCTTCAAACACAGGCTCTGAAACATTTTGAATGCTTCATCAACACAATTATTTTTGGAGAGACCATTTAGAATTATGTTGTATGTGTAAATGCTCCACTGTTTTCCACTAGTGATCATATTGAGATAAAGTTCCTTTGCTTCAGAAAACCTCCTGGTTTTAAACAATCCATGCAGTATAGTATTATAAGTCACAACTCCAGGTGTAATGCCATTGCTCAACATTTTCTGATAAACTCTATATGCATCATCTATCCTGCCATATCTACAGTAGCCATGAAGCAAAGTATTATAAGTGCATTCATTAGGTTTCAAGCCAACTGAGAGCATAACATCAAGTGACTTTGCTGCTTCATCAATTCTACCAACTAAGCAGTGGCCACGTATTAATGCATTATATGAGATAATATCAGGCCTCGTGCCCACACGTTCCATCAAGTCAATGAGCCTCTGAGCTTTCATAACCCGTCCTTCTGTGCATAAGTTACACATTATTGTGTTGAAGAACACGAGATCGGGACGAATTCCTTGATTCAGCATTTGAAGAAATAATTCCTCAGCTTTGTCCCATTTGTCAATGGTGCAGAGTCCATAAACTAGGGAAGTAAAAACAACAATGTTAGGAGCCACTCCTTCATTGATCATCTGATTGAATTTCAGCTCAGCCTCATCCACCCTGCCTAACTTGCATAGTGCATCAATTAGTGTTGCATAATTGACTACATTAGGACTCAATCCTTGCTGCCTCATTTTGTTAAATATATCCATTGCCTCATCTATCATTGCCTTTTTAGCAAATGCACAGAACACAATGTTGAAGATGTGATGATTAGATGAAATACCATTTCCTACCATCAAATCTAGGAAACTATGCATTTCAGAAAGAGCACCCTTGGTAGCATATCCATGAAGCATAATACCATAGATACTTACATCAGGTTTTATGCCCTTCCTAATCATAGAGTCGAAAACAATTCTTGCTTCTCTGCATTTCCCATTCTTGCATAGATAGTCCAGCAGCAAACCATAGGTAAAACGATCTGGCTGAAGACCATGTGCAGACATTTCTTTGAGCATTCGAACCACCTCTTTCCACCGTCCTATAAAGAGATATCCATGGATCAAACATGTGTACGTCACAATGTTGGGCTTCACACCTTTATCAATCATCAGCTGAAATACACCCTCGGCCCTGTCAATCAATTGAGCTTTGCACAGGCCATCAATTACTGTGGTGTATGTCACGACATCCGGTGGAATCCCCCGATCCATCATGTCAAGAAACAGGTTGTAAGCTTTGTCCGTTTGACCCTCAATAAAGAAACCGTTGATGACGGTAGTGTAGGACATCACATCTGGTGGGCACCTTGTAGCTTGACCATCAGCCATCATGCGGAGCAGCTCAAGCGCCTCCTCAGCTCTCTTCTCACTGCAGAAACCCTTGAGAAGTGTATTGTACGATACTACATTTGGTGTGCAGCCAAGCTCAGGCATCCGTCGGAGCAAAACGTCCACGGCCTCGCCCACCCTCTTCGCGTCACAGAGGCCCTTGAGCAGCCGATTGACGACGACCACGTCACTCACCCTCCAGCCCGCCTTAAGGATGAGGCCAAAGGCGGCGAGGCCATGCCCCAGGCGGCCCATGCGGCAGAAGCAGCCGATGAGGATGCTGTAGGTGAAGACATCGGGAGCCACCTTGCTGCTGCAGCAGCCGTGGACCATCCGGTTGAAGCAGGAGACGGCGAGCTCTGCGGTGGAGGAGGAGGAGGAGGATCCCCGGCGCGAGGCACCGGAGATGGCGGCCAGGAGCTGGTTGAAGGCGACGATCGAGCCGGGCCTGGCGTGGTGGAGAAATTCGTCGAACAGGTTCAGTGCGTCGTCGACGCCGAGGCTTCCCGCGCGGGCGCAGGCGCCGATGACGCGCTCCAGCTCCGAGCACCGGTCGCTGACGGCGCTCGCACGGCGCGACATGCCGACGGCCGACGGGGCGCGGCTACGGGCCCGGCCGCGGCCGGCGACGAGAGGCGCGCACGGACGGCGACGCGGAAGGGAAACTCCTCGCCTCTGCGCGGGCTCCTTCTGAATATACTGACTGCACGAGCTAATGAGCAGCTGCCCCGAAAAACTTGCTTTGAGATGGCTGGGTCCACAAGCCAGTGAGAAGCACTAGGAGATCATCCAAATGTAGAGAGTTCAGAACTACTAATAGTGAGCAGATATTCAGAGGGAACAGTGAAATGTAACACAGATTGTTATGCCTATTTGAAGCTTCAGTTTAGTGTTTCCCATATATGTAACACAGATTGTTAAGCCTTGCTCCTCTCTCTCTCTCTCTCTCACACACACACAAAGATAAAAGTGCAGCCCTGCGGGTATAAACACAGTGATAGCTGGACGTAATAAGACAGTAAAATTGAACAAAGACAATATGCGCATCGCCATCCAAAGATCGTCACAACAATATACTCTAATTTGCTAGAATAAAAAGGTGGAGGTAGAATATTCAATTCCTAATACTGGCTCCTCATATGGAAAACATCCCACAAACCCAGACAGACATCCTTTCACCATGACTGACGTCCTCGTCTAAAAACAACTAACAATGGACCACTGGTCATGTCACACTTCAAATAATCCCAGCAGAAAAATTGAATCCATGAATCATGCAAGCGACTATATCTCCATAACAAATCACATAGGATTTATTATCTTTAGCACAGGTGACAGAACTGCGAAAACTACATGTGAACAACTACACAACCTTATTCAGACAACTACATTATGTCCTATCTGAAA
Organism: Themeda triandra; assembly: GCA_018135685.1. Lineage (NCBI taxonomy): Eukaryota > Viridiplantae > Streptophyta > Magnoliopsida > Poales > Poaceae > Themeda > Themeda triandra. The sequence continues at coordinate 145,324 of JAENPR010000175.1, forward strand.
AGGTTGCATTGATCACCTATTTCAATACTGAAAAGTGGCATTTACCACAGCAAATCCACGTTATCAGCCAAAACCAGCGATTGTATGCGCTTTCCACTACCACAGTCCTGAACTCACATGGAACCATACTCCTATATGTCACAGACTCACAGGGGAGGAAATCTAACCATGAAAACACTGATAATAAACAGCAAACACAATGCAAGCTAGCTGTCTTAGAGATGCCATTAGTAACAGCTAGTACTAACCGATATGATTGGCCAGTACAAAAACTGCATCGTCACTTCAAAAGTAGTGATTTAGTATCCAGAATTGTTTGTTTGTTGTAATGATGACATAAGAAAATTGTAGTTCGCCCATCGACCCATCAAAAGCATCGTCATCATCATCATTGGAGAAACAAAACAGCGATGCAGACTTCTACAATTTGTTCGACACAGTAATGGCATTGGCACAAGATTGGGATTACCATGCATAGAATTAATCATCTTGAAATAGAAAGTCAAAACTCTAAAACCATGGATGAACAGCTAGTCAACTACATAATCTATATTTTTTTTTATTTGAGAAATTACATAAGCTATATATTCTCCATAGATTAACCAAATCTATTTCCTGATTGACCCAATAAAAATCCATTCACGTTCATCTATCTAAAAGCTAGTAGCTATGGATGGCAGATTTCCACCTTAATTATACTGTTAGCCTTACTGCCTCAGTAATAAATCAAAGACGATGAGCCATCAAAAAAATTCATAAACAGGGCCTTATTAGCATGGAAAATGGATCCATGAAATCACCACATAATTAATAATCATCTTAGCTTATATAGAAATTAAAATGGATTCATGAAGTAAAACTAACAGTGAACGTCGTCTACATAAGCTATATCTTACAACACACAATAAATCCCCTAGTTCCTTCTCACCAATTGATGATTGTCCCATCGAAATTCCGCGCCATCATTTGAAAATAGCGATGGCGGAATTTCACAACAAGAATGACACACGACACAAACAAGAACGATGGCGACATTGCCGAGCGCCCATTTCTTAGCTTGTTTTCAAGCCGGGCGAACGCCACTGCCAGAAACGCTGTGATGTGACCCCGGCCCTAATCTTCAAGGCTTTCTTTAACTTGTGAGTTGTTTGGGAGGAACTTTCTAGAAGCTTGGCACGACCCCGTAGGCCCCGGCGTCCACGTAGAAGCCATCCCTGGCGTCGTCGGAGAAGGAGAGCCAGAACTTGGAGGCGGCGTCCGTGGCTTCGTTGGTGTCCGATGTGCCGGCGGCGCCGCCCGAGGAGGAGGAGGAGGAGGTGCCGCCGCCGGCGCGCTTGACGAAACGGCCCTTGATCCTGGGCCGCGCCTCGGCGTAGGCCTTGCGGGACGCGTAGCGGATGGTCTTCTGGAACTTGCGGTTCTTGCGCTTCTCGCGGTACCTCTGCACCCTCGCCTCCCGCTCCGCCGCCGCGGCGACCACGGCAGCGGCGCCCGGGACGCCTACGATAGCGGCCGCATCCGCCGGTGACCAAGTGGTCGTCCATGCGGCGGCCTGCAGGCCGGGCTGCGCCCACAGCGGTGCAGCGCCTCCGTGGTGGACGGGCGCCACGCCGTCCGGCAGGTATCCGCCTCCAACGCCCCCGCCCGTGACGCAGGCCGCCGCGAGGTCGACGTCGGACAGCAGGTCGAACAGGCTCCTGCCGTCCTCCGCGGCGCCGCTATCGCTGGTGTTGAAGCTCGTCGACGAGCTGCCGTTCTGGGGGCTGCCCTGCCCCTGCGCGGGCGCCGCCGCCGCCCACGACGACGCCGCGTCGATGTCGTCGGGCGCGAAGAGGTCGTCGTACACGCCGGACGCAGCGGCGGCCATGGAAAGAGGCACGCGCTCGTGGCGCGACGCCAGCGGGTTCGCGGCGTGCACTGCGGCGTCGCAGGGGCTGCAGAGCGCCGCAGCGTCCGCCGCGCAGTACACCGCCGCGGCGCCGCCGCAGACCGCGCAGGCGGCGCCTCCCCCAGCCGCTGGGCTTGCGCTGCCTTCGCTTCCCATCATCTCTCCTTCTATGCTTTCTTCTTCTTGGTGTTGCGCTTGCCTCAGCTTTCTTGAGCTTCTTGCGCTTGTGCTTTCTTGAGCTTCTTGCGTTTGTGCTTGTGCTTGTGTTTCTGAGTGGGAAATGGCAGTGAGCTGCTGAGCTGTATTAATAGGGGGAGGGAGCTTAGGGAAGGCGGAGTTGGTGAATCGCTTAAGTGGACACGTGGAGCGCTAATGGCCGCGAAAACTTTTGTTGAGGCACAAGATCGTGTAATTTAGGGGGGAATTGGTAGGTGTACTATGGTAGGTACCCTTGTTCCCTTGCCAAACCACCCATATACCATACAGGTCTACACTTGTTACAGTGCAACTTTTGACATTATTTCTTGACATGACATACTCCTTCCCTTCATCAACAATAAATTATGGTTTACTTTTTCTTTGTCCTAAGGTACACTAGTAAGATTTTAAAGAAGTATGCATCAACATTTGCAATCTCAAATTTGTTCATTAACTTGTTCATGAAATTTGATTTTTTTTAAAAAGTGCATTTATCGAACTTGGAGAAGCTAATATATTCTTCCAACAAATTGATCAAATTTAGAAAGACTTCACTTTGGACAACAAAGGCACATTGAACTATAATTTGGAGCAAATATAATAAGAGTTACTCATAGATATCACCATGCACGGCATGATCCTTGGATACACCCTGGGTTTCATAGAGAACATGTTTGGATGGTTGGTATAGTAAAACACTTGGCCTCTTGATCCATACTTCGATAGAATTTTAACAATTTACAATGTATGTCTAACTATACGACATATATGAGTCACGAATGTTTGAGATGCTCTCTGCATTTGTCATCAAGTGCTTCTTACCATAGCTAATAAAAATGGTTGTTTACTACTTTTCTTATCTTTATTGTCTGTATTTCTCCATCATAAATGGATATATATCAATTTTGCCTCTGCCATGGTAAGTATCACGGGCAATTAAATTGGTTGATACGATAGCATTTAATTTAATTATAAGCACCAGATGATCACAAAGACCCACAAATACCATCAAGTTTATGTTCTAGTATAATCATCAGTTGTGTAATTAGAATCATCTATTGTCAATCATATGTTTAGAATGCATCAATTCAAAATAAAATTTAAATAAAGGAAGTAATTTTGCTTTGTGTATACACCAACAAGATATTTATAAGTCATAAACAGTAAAATCTAGAAACATCATATCTAAATAGGTGCAACCAAGATTTTGTTTTGTGTATGCATCCCATATAATCATTTGTTGCTAGTAGTATTGTTCTAAATATCTCAAAAGTCAAGTTTATTCTATTACTTCCTCCATTCCAAATTATAAGTCATTTTGGATTTTCTACATACATTTTTACTTTTAATATGCATCTATGCATGATGTATATCTCAGAGAAAATCAATGTAACTAGAAAAGCCAGAAGGACTTATAATTTGAAATTGAGGGAGTACAAAATCCATGACATGATATCTTAACATTTTGCCTTGTTCTGTTTTTAGTAGTAGGGAATGCTTCAAAAAGTGTTGAATACTAGGGAATGCTTAGCATGTACTACCTCCAATCCCTTTTATAAGGCAAACATGCAAAACAAGATTCAAACTTCATAATATTTGACCAATAATTTAGGAAGTAATTTTAACTAGTACTATACAAACTTGATATCGTTAGATTAAGAATCAAATATACTATCTAATGGTCTCATAATTTTATTTTTAAAAATAAATTATATATACTAAATAAATGATCAACTTGTAATTTGGGTGACCGTGTCATATCTGACTATGTCTTATAAAAGGGGCCGAAGGTAGTATATAGTAATTACAACTACATACTATTATGAGATATCTCAAACTTGAATATACCTTATGAGATTTGTTGTGCGGAATATCAAAATGACAACGTGATGACGAAGTTTTGCACCAACGATTAGCATCAATACTTACAGCAGTGCATGGATAAACATTTCCTTCATGGGACAATGGGCAAAGAGGAAAGATTCCCAGTTCTTGATAACATGGCCAGCTTGCTAGCGTTGTTGTACTAGTGCACATAATAGTGGTTTGCTTCTAAGTTTAGTCCCGGGGGGTGTTTAGCTAATGCCTAATAGGAGTGCTCCTGGTCAGCCGGTAGCGGCCAGCTGTCCACTACTCGGCCTGGTCTGTGCCGACGTGGGACCCGCCTGGCCTATAGAAATCGCAGAAATTGATCCTGACGATGACGTGGCGTGCTTGATCGTCCGGGATGTTATTGTGGCGGGTCCCGTAAGAGTTTTCCCTCCCGGGTGCACTAGATTATCAACGCGCATTGGTGCTGAGTGGTCACCGGAGATGCACGACGAAACGATGCTTGGCTTGGGTTGCTCGTCTCGCTGTTGCTAGTGCCCGAAACTCGGTTTTCTTGCTCTGACCTCCTCAATCCTGCCGTACAAGCGAGAGAAAAACTGTAGTATCATTTTCCTTGCCGAGAAAAATTAGATGCTCGCTCCAGCTAAGGTGGGTGTTGCTATAGGATAAAAAAGAGATGGTTGGCACCCGCGCAGCCACAAGCTAGGGCTTCAGAAAGGGAGCACATGTTTTTACCTATTTTGTGTGTATGGTATATTTATCATCCTCAACAAAGTTGTCTAGGTTTGTAGTTTTATATAAGAAAATTGTCAGTAATTGTATAGGTCAATTTATAACTTATTCCGGCTTATCTCTTTTACTATGTACTCGCTCGGTCTCAAATTATAAGTCATTCTAACAATCTTGAAGAGTCAAAGAATCTCAAATTTGATCAAATTTATACGATAAGCTAATAACATTTAGGATGTCATCCAAGTATCATTGGATTTTTTGTTAGCTATATTTTCATATTGTACTTAATTGATGCCATAAATCTTTATAATTCTCTCTATAATCTTGGTCAAACTTAAGATATTTTAACTTTTAAAAATTCTTGAAATGACTTACAGTTTGAGATAGGAGTATGTAGGCATAATTGTATATCTAAGTGCATGACAAAAGTTACGTACACATAAAAGCCGGAACGACTTCCGGTTTAGAACATACCAAGTAATAACTTATCATACTTTGGTCACACCAAATAAAGAAGTCTAATATAAGGTATATTCTTAAATTAATACTAAAGTTCCAAGAAGAGCATGTCCTCAAATAAAGAGATAAAAAATAGCAAAACCGCAAGTAGCAAGTAAAAGCATATTTGGCATGCCTTCGACTCCGAGAACAGTTTCCGCAGAGGAGTCGGAGGAGCCATACTAAACATTTTAGAAAAAAAAAAAATGTTGTCCGGCAAATAGTAAAGGAGATGAAGCTTTTTCTAGGTTAGGAGCTAGAGCTACAAAAAGTTTCTCTTCAAATGCTGTAGCTCCTATAGAGGACCATTTAAGAACGAACCGTGACAAACTAACAAGCCGTAATAGTCTTGTGACGGAATTAAGCCTGACGTTGGTGGTGGTTATCAGTTGGGTGCACACCGTTGTCTTCACACCAAGGCAATCAAGCATGTACATATGAAACCGCTATCACAAAAGAAAAAAAATATGTGTACATTTATAATTGGTCTAGAGCTTAAGTTGCTATTAGCAGTAGCTAACATCAGATCCATTAACATAACCTCTCCCTTTAGTTAAACAAACACGAATCATTAGCGAAGAGGCACACCGCCTGCCCCCGGGATAAGCTAAACAATGGCGCCGCCACTCGAGCGCCTTGGTGCGGAGCGGCTACTACAGCTTTTAATTTTCTTGTTTTGTTTTCACCCTGAATGCATGAATGATTGAACGGCAAGATAAAAAGGTGAAAAAAAGAAAACGCCGTGTTGCGTGAGTGATAATTTCCACAAAGCAAAAACAGAATAAGAAAAAAAAAGGTGCAAGCCGTGGCGCACTCGCATTAGTGCGCCGTCGTCGTCGTCGTCTTCGACGGGCAAAGCGGGAAAGGCCATCTGAAAGTCAACGGGGTCTACCGCGTTGACCTGTGCGCCTGTGACTGACGTGGACGCGGCCGTGAGGCAGAGGAGGTCGACGCGACACGTGTCCTTCTGGAACGTTCGGATGGAAGCTACAGTGCCCGGGTCGTGGAAAACCAGCTGGAGCTGAGGGGCGGCGCGCAGTGCGTCACGCCCGCCGGCCTAGTGCCACGTCGGACTCCAGCGAAGATGACGTCGGCTAAACGCACTGGTCGTTCTTGTTCTTCTCTGCTGGGACGGTGCACCTTGTCAGAATTACTACTGTACTATACTGTTAGGATTAGAGCCCGTACTCTGGATTATTTTTAAGTTCCTGTTCGTTTTGGTTAGGTCGATTGGACAAAACAAACCGTCCACGACTAGATTTTTAGATCTTTAATTTTGCAACCAATTTGGTGAAAAAGTAAAGCCGGTTGAACGGAGAGCGACGGGTGTGCTTGGAGCACTATGGTAAGTGCTGGATTGTTTCAAGGTGACTGGCTACATACGTAGTATAGTTGCTTTCCAGCTAAATGATCATCAGCTGGAGCTCACATGATCTAGCCCTACCCAGCTACCGCAGGCGCACTCAAACTGAGGAAACGACAACTGCATCACCAGCATTTGTATTGTTACAACTTGAAACTATACAATCACTTTGCTAAACGGACTGAATTTTAAACGCGCATTGTATGTCTCTGTTTAGTATATCTACCCAAATATCTACAGAGAAGAGAATATATAGCCAAATGAATGGAGAAAGTGTTCGCAAAAAAATAATGAATGGAAAAAGGATAAAATGTCTCTTATATTTAAAATTGGAGGGAGTATAATTGTAAATCTTTGTATAGTTTCTGATCTGAATTGAACATACGAAAAATATTTTGTAGTCAAAATGTAAAATGGCATACTTCTAACAACCTCAAAATCGGGATATTTATTATTTATCACTAGAGAAGTGTAAAGTTATCTTACTCGGCTGGGTAAAAGTTATCACTAAAAAGTGCATGACTCGAGCTCGGCCGGGTAGAAGTTATCACTAAAAAGTGCATGACTCGAGACAACCCAAATGTGCCGGTGGAAATGTCGCAAACTGAGAGCTTGATTTGATAAGGGTTGGCTGGGATTTCACCGAACTAGTAGCGGCCCTTGTTAACATTTTTTCCGTCTGTCTGAGATGAATTCTGATTGATTGAGGTGGTTTGAGTGTATGGTAATCAAACTGGCAGCAACCAACGGCTGCCTTTTCCGGCACGTCCCACTCTTGGCCTTATCCTCAAGAGTTTCTTTTTTTGGGAGCACTCCATTGGAGCACGAGAGGTCGAACAGTTTGTTGGCCTTATCCTCCGGGTCATGTGATTCCAGAACGTTCCAGCCTTCCTTCCTGCCCCTTGAAGCCTCCAAAGAAACCGGACCAGCACAATTACATGCTGTGCCTTTCGGCATTCATCGCAACCGAGTTTTTGTCGTCTTGAGCTTTCATTCAGTCGGTTGTCACAGCACAACTATTTAAGATATTTTCGCAGCTGTGGAGTCTATTGGCTCTTGGCCACCTAGCATTCCATCAATTAGTGTATAAAAGAAATGACAAACAATTATAGTGTGATATATGACAAAAAAATTCTTAGATGGTGTACGACTTTTGATTAGAAACTTGGACCTGAGTTTCTTTTCTTCCAAAGAAATTTAGGACCCTTTGAAACACAAGAATTTCACATAAATTAGTTCATTTTTTTACAAGAAAACATAGGAAATAGGAAATATTACCACATTTCAATGGAGACCTTACAATGAAGTTTCTTTAATTTGAGAAACTTGGAAACAAGTTAACTGTTCTAGCCATTGTTGGTGCAATTCACACTTCCAAGTAGGCTGTGATATAGATAGAACCACATATCTAATTCACATTCTTCCAAGTGCGCTTTCGTCCATCTCAAGCTTTGTGAGCTCTTTTTTGAAAGTGCTTAGTGATTTGGTATATGTGTGTTTACGGGGTGAGTTTGTGTTTCATATACATATAGAGATTAGGTGTACTTACGTGTGTTTAGAGGAATGAGTGTGTATTCATGTATACCGTGGTTTAGAAAAAAAAAAAAGTGTAGTTCGGCCAATGGTGAAATTTACACGCTTCAGATGTAATTTAATAAATAAATGAGACAAAACTAGGAATGTCGCCAGAAGAGCGGAGAATTGTGAGCACAACACGTGTCCTACTGTGGATGACATTATCATGAAAGGCACGTTAGCCTTTTGGCAATTTATTATTCCAGGGCAAAGTCGTTTAGTACGGCAACTGATGTGAGACGACAGACGACGGTTGAACAGTCGTCACCTTGCCGTTCAGCGCAACAAACCTTTGCTTTCAGGTGACGTCCCTGCTGACGTCAATTCACAGGCCTCTTTGTCTCATCAGAGACGAGCTGGTTTCATCGTGCTATGGCCAGCCTGGACGCCCGGGCCTACATACAAATCTTTTCCTGCCACTGGAAGGATTCAAATCATGAAAACAACTGCTCAATCCGCACCCCCGAAACACAATACTACTCTTCCCAAAGGAGATTATAGATTTCTCATAAAAAAAAAGAGAGGAGAATATAGAATTTTCAGAATTGCACCCCTTGCATCCAAACTCCTCCCAAAGTACTCCCTCCTAAAAAGAATATAGATCTCCGAGAAGCCAATGAATCTTTAAGTTTGGATAAGTTCATAAAAAATGTTATCTGTATTTGAAACTCCAATTTGATTTATTATAAAAACTGTATTCCATAAGTAATCTAATGTTATTAGACATCATAAACATCAATTTCTTTTTATCTGCATTTGGTCAAAATTAAGAATCTGACTCCTCAGGAAGCTAGAATTACATTCTTTAGGATGGAGTAGTACTTTCAAAACTTAAGACTTCAGATTTATTTATAATTATATACCAGTACAAAGTTCTTCACAAATGAGTAACCAAAGGTGTCCAATTAAACTTGCATTGCGACATCTTGCAACAGTTTCTGTAATGATCCATCTGCCGTACTTCAAGTAGAAGTGGTAGCAGAGATTAAAAGAAAAACTGCAAAAGTGTTAGCAACCAGTGCTTAATATAATAAGTAAGGTACAATTGTGGTGCATCTGGTCACTGACAAGAAAAGGTAAAAATGTGGTACGCTTAATCATTGGGTGAAAAAACTTGTCACAATCCATGAGATTTACGGGTAAAGACGTCACAATCCATGAAATTTACGGGTAAAGACGCTGGCACGGTTTGCTCATCATTTTCTACAGACCTATTCTTGATCTCAATATGAGGGTACATCTAATGTAGTATCCAAAAAACTTTAACAAGCACTTTACAGATAATTGATGGTGGTGTAGAACTTCTGGAGTTAAAACAAAGAGAATGGGATTTGCGCGCTGACTTGCAAGGAAGTGGGCAGCATTGGCTCAAATTCTTTACCATCCAGCAAATGATTCATGACATGGAGATGGGGGCTCCTAATTAGCTGCTTCCAGATTTGAGTGTGTTACTCAGCCTGCAACAATAGCCAACCATAAGTTGCTTCCTCCAACAATGCCTCCACGTGTCTCGATCGTCACATAAATGCATAAGCATGTTTTTTTTTGTAATTAATAGATAGAACTGCAGCCTGATCATAGGACATGGACAGTACAGCCACTACTTGATAAGGCAGGAAGAACTATTTTAATTGGTGATTGAAATGATTTATTAAAGACATTCATTCACTTGTGGTCATATCTTGCCATTTTGCCATGCAGAAACATCCCGTAGGGCATGAAATTTTGACCCCACTTACCAGTCCAAACCTTCGAAGAGACCCTCTCCTTTTATTGCAGATGTTTTGAAAATCGCCCATTGGCGGCTCTTAATCTTGTGCAGTTCTAATGACTCTGTAATGGCAGCATCATCAAGTGCGCCTGGAAGATCCTGCATGAAAAGAACTGGCATGTCAGATAAAATGCAAAAAATCACAGGATACAGTAGAGCTACAGCCTACAGGGTACAAGTAACATAAGGCACAAGTTAAAGCAAGTGTCTTCTGGAAATGAGCACACCATGCTGAATTGTACACATATTTGACAAGAGTGTGCAAGCTATATGGATAGACCAATGGTTCCAGCAAATGATTTATGAAGGAGATGAACACTTGAAACAAATATTACAGTTACATTTCATATACACCTATCTTAAAGCAGGGAACTTGTGTAGTAGGGAAAAGATAACTATATTACCAAACTAGAGTACACTTTATATTAAAAGTAGTACATGACAAGTGAAATATCAGCATGTTTGGCATTGAAGTGCTGACTGCTGATGCCTACATCAATGTTCACATGATTACATGCAGAAAAATATAAACATGAAGTTTAATTCTGATAATCATGGAAAATGCCAAATCCACAACAGCATGAGAAATTCAGAATTCTTCTCTTTACCTGCTTATTTGCATATACAAGGACAACTGCACCTTTAAGCTCATCCTCCTGCCATGTAAAGGCATACATCAAATCAGTAAATGTAACAGATTTAAGGGTACCCTGTGCTTACTAGTCTTTCTTATTCCGAGATAAGAATAGCCATTCAGTAAAAGAAATCCAGATTGTAGCTCTGCAACAAGTGAGACTTAAAGGCATGTGTGCCCTAGCTAATATTCTAAGTTCCAAATATCAAAATATTTACAAATGCATCAATGTCATACAAAACTAGAAGTAGAATTTTCTAAATATGATACTCCCTCCATTCCAAATTGAGTCATTCTGGGTTTTATAGAAAAGCCAGAACGACTCACAATTTGGAAATGAGGGAGCATTACCCAATGATACTATCAAACAGTAAAATCTTGTTACCACCCATGCTCCACCAATATCCCATACCGCTACCAGAATCAAACACATATTAGATATATCAACAGGAATCATGCATTCCGTAATATCACACAACACCGCCTTGAAATGCATTCCATAATATCATACATATGGCCCTCATCAACCTATTCATTGCAAAATATTTGGCGAATCACATACTACAGTATAAAATCATCATGAATATTCATTCCTTCCATTAATGAAATGTTTTAATCTTTTCATTTCTTCTCAGAAAATTGGCAGGAAATGTTAAATCTAGGTCAAATAAGGCCAGGAAAAGTATCTCAGATTGTTTGGTGTAAATGAGGATCTCATGACGGTGGAGCATTACCTCAAGGATGGCATGGAATTCTTCTTTTGCTGTTACAAGCCTATCTGTATCACTTGAATCAACAACATATATGATAGCCTGGGTGTTTGGAAAGTAGCACCGCCAATATGGCCTGAAAATGCATACATGGAAAAAGATATTGATGGAACATTAAATGTATTAGTTCATGGGGAAAAAAATGCATCAAGCTAAAATTAACGATTCTAGTTCTTGATATCCAAAAGCACAGGAGGGGCAATGAAAATCCAAATGTCTTATCTGAGAAAACCAGGAAGTCTCAGGATTCAAGAAAATTCATGCTCTATGTCCTAAAGGATCATTCCAACACTTATATACAAGTATAAAAAGGATAAGTTCTTATACGATATGACTAGTACAATCCATGACATGCCCTCATATTTTTTGCCCCTAAAACGGTGCTCACATGGAAAGGAATACAGAAACAAAATATTGGCAACTGAGTATGTGTTACAAAAGCATCTAGACATGGCGTCGTATGGACTATCATATCTTGTTCACATTTTAGACCATCTCCATAATCTAGTTCCACTAGAGTTACTAAAATTCAACTATACGACACTTTACTCCCCATCTGGACTATATATCATTGTGTATCCACTTCAATATGAATGAATATGTCATATATATTGTGCCACAAAATTATGAAATGGTCCAAGGCCAAACCATAATAACTCTTGGAACATAGTGTGACAACCTAGATCAACTGGTTGATGGTGTGGAGTTAGGTTGAGGCCACCAATGAGTGAATTTGGGTGCCTATTTCTTATTAACATAAAGCTGCCTAGTTCTTCCTATCTTTGTCTAGCTTTCACAGGGGAGCACCAGGTGCATATCTCTTCCCCATGGTTGAATTCTTTTTCATGTCCATGTTGGCAAGGAGCGACCTAAAAGATTACATCCAAGACAGGCACGATGTACATTATACAGTAGTACAGGCCTAAGCCAGGCTTCCATATAAAAAACAACTAGATTAAGATTTTTTTCAGCATGATCCAATCTTTACAGTTCTATCATAGAAAAAGCTTGATCTTTACATGGTTTGGGAGACATTAAAGGCTGCAATGAGGAACCTTTCTAATTCGTTGCATATTGATGAAACTTATGCTCGTCCCGCAATGGGAAAAAGAAAAATCCTTATCTTTATTAAACATATCTGTTCTTACAGCCTGATGATTTAGCTTGAGGAAACTGAAGTGTCAGGGTACTAAGATCGTATTATCGCCACCAATTACTTAATATATAGTTAACAAAAAGGTATAGTAGAATACCTCTGTTGGAACTGTTTTTCATTGATAATTAAATAAATGGAATAGTACTATTTCCTTCAGAAATGATAGTCGAGTTTAATATGATGATAAAGAGCCAGTACCTGATGCTTGTTTGACCACCTGTCGAGAAGAAAATTGGTGTTAATACTGAAAGATGGATATTCTAAATGGCCAAAAAATAATACAAGTACAAACAAGATTAAAGTGATGCCGCTGAAAAGTTAGCTGTGACTTCAAATTTGCACTTGAACAAGTACTCAAATAGTATACACACTATAGCTGTGCAATGCAAAAAAAAATTCGCTCCCATGGGGAGTTGAACCCAGGACCTGGGTGTTACTACACAAGCCACCTAACTAGCTCAGCTAGAGGCCCTCATGGTGGATATTTCCAGAAGATTAGAGCGGCCCTGTTCAGTCCCACCAAGAAGCCAGCCAGTGTAGCAAGGCGTGGAGCGTATTGGGGCTATCCACCAGCACGCCACTGGGCACAGGAGCGGTGGCCTGCCTGACAACATCGACCGTTCATTTTCGAGCCACGCAGATGGGAGGGAGCAGTGCTGGTGGAGATGGAACAGCTGTGGAGCAGCAAAAGAAATGGACAGGAGATAGAAGCTGGCTGCGGTGGAAAAATGCACCCCTCGGTCCACTTCCAGCTTATGGGCCTCTACTTCAATCCATAGAGGCACTTCCCCTGATAGTCCGAAAAAAAGCTTAAGGTTTGGGTAGTGAAGCAGCTTAAAAAACTGCACATAAGTTTTGTCAAACAGGGCCATAGTGCTACATGCAGTGGCAAAGCTTGAGTTAGTAGGGTGGTTGGGTGCAGCAATGATTCGAAGATGAATTAAGCACTTCAACTTAAAAGCATAAATTAGTGATGTAGCTCAAAATACTGCTACTTTTTCTATGGAAGTTGCTAAATGACAGGGGCCATGGCTACCGTAGACCCTACGCGAGCTCCACCCCTGGTTAATACGGTGCTGACACTAGAAAAATACTAAAGTTCACTGAATTAAGGTAAGCGAGAACCATAGCATAGACATTCTGAAATTTAAACACCCTATTTTCCCGTAAAACAAACCCAGAGTGAAACATAATGAGTGAAGCGCCTGACAGAAGAAGGCATAAGAACAGTGGGTCCTCGTAAAACGATGAAACAAAATGGGCCAACATGTGCCGCACCTGTATCTAGGCAGTCAATCTTACTTTAAGATATCAAGCTAACTTGGGTGGCGCAAACAGAAGGAAGCAAACAAGCAGGGAAGGCTGGGATACATTGATTAAAAATGCTAGGCAAAATGGCACTTGAGTTGATGGTTGTTTGTACACCGAGATAACAAAACAGACGCTATTAGATGGAGATGACTATTCGTGCACAGGCTTTCGATTATAGCATACAGAATGTGAAGTGCCATTTCAATTGTCTTTCACAGAAACAGCACTTGATAGCTCACTCTTGCTGAGTTTCAATTGCCCTTCTCACAAGTTTTGGCTCGAGATAGCACTTATGATTGCTCTATCCATGTATCCAAACAGTCGACCATCAATCAGAATGCAAAGGAGAGCGGCGAGACCCGGGCAACTCACCGAGATCCCATACTTGGAACTTGATGTTGTTGTACTGCACCGTCTCCACGTTGAACCCAATCGCTGCAACACCACCACCACCACACAAGGCGTCACATCAAATCCAACAACTCCAAGCAGCAGCAGGGGTAACGAGTCAGTAAATAAATCGGAACTCACTTGGGATCGTGGAGACGACCTCTCCCATCTGCAGCCTATCTGCGAAACGAACCAAAGGGCCAGTCAGTCAGAATCGGGGAACCCACCCTCGCGGAGCAGAGAACCGCGGGCAGATCCGCGGCGGGCGTGCGGAGATTCGGGGGCGGGCGGGGCGCGACTTACAGAGTATGGTGGTCTTGCCGGCATTGTCGAGGCCGAGGACGAGGATGCGGGCCTCGCGGTTGCCGAAGACCGACGAGAAGAGCCGCGTGAACACGATGCCCATGGCGACGCGACGCGACGCGACGCCCGCGGCCGGCCTGGCGGCACCCGCGGCGGCGCGAGGGGTTCGGGGCGCTGGGCGCGGCGCACGGGGCCGAGGGAGATCTGGGATTCTGGAGGAAGATCTGGGGAAGGGAAGGGAAGGGAAAGGGAGGAGGAGGGCAGTGAGCTGGCGCGCGCGAGTACCGAAGACGAGAACGACGACTCCGCGACCGGGAGGATGGCTGGTGGGGCTGGTGAGAAAACCAGAACGGCGATGGTGGTTTTTTTTCTTCTTGACTTTTTTTGTTTGGTATTTGGCAGGGAAGTTAGGGAAGAATTATGGATTTAGGTGAATAATAATTCGTCTAGATACATAACAAAATGCATGCACCAAAAAAGTTAAAATTAAAGTAAACTTAATTTAGAACGCAAGGAATACATGGGTTTAAATTGATAAGTGAAGATTTAGGTAAAAGAAAAAATGATTAGACTAGAGTTAGAGTTATCATTCAACTATGGCACGTACTAAAACCATAGGTACAAAAACTAGTACAACATCTTCGTCAACTTCTCCTTAAATAAAGAACCCAACACATTTATGATCAAATACATCCCTAGTCTACCCAAATAATTTGTTAGTTATTTTCTAAATCATCCAAACACAAATAGCATGGGCTCGGGTTAACTAACTTGTGTAATAGCCATGTTAAATAGATGTGAGTTTCAATTGGACCTCTTTATCCACTACTAGAATCGACGAGTTTCCCTAGGGTTTTTTCTTTCCCTACTGTTTTGTTGGCGTCCTAGGGAAAGATATGTTTTCCTAGGGTTGGTTAGGTAAACCGTAGGGAAATTTCTCTTTTCCTAGGAAAGATATACGTTCATCGGGAGGAGTCTAAGGAATGGAGATAATCTAGCACCTACGTGTCTTCTTTCCCTAGGAAAACAATTAAACCGTAGGGAAATCCAAACCCTATCCCCAAAATTCCTCCCCACGCGCCCTGAGTCCTTGACCCACGCCCTGACCCCCGCCGTCCCAAAATCTCCCCTTCGCATTCTGCTCGCCGGATCCTCTCGCGCTCGCTGCTCCGCGGCGCAGCACGGGCGCACGGCAGTGCGACGCCGCTAATAGGGCAGAGAATCGAGGTTGTTGTCTACACCATACCAATCCCAAATCGCCCACTCGCAAACCCTAGGGCAGAGAACCGCCGCGAACAGATGCCGGAAAATTCGCCGTGCGATTCAAGCGAGGTGGCGCCGCAGCAGCAGTAGCCTAGGGCGGACAATCCTGCATCCCCGCCACATCCTCCAGATGCTGCGCAGCATGGCCAATCGCGGCAAATCCTGCATCGAGGAGGTGCCGGATCATGGAGGCTACCTCTCGGATGGAAGGGCCAACATCCAGTCCCACGGTAAGCGCTCCCACAAGCAGATCTGGGGAGGCGACCCGAAGAGGAACCATCTGCCGAAGATATGCGCTGAGCTTCTTCGTCCCGCCGACGGTAGCATATCTAACCGCATCCTCGAGATGCAGCTACCGACTGGTAGTTCCAATCTCCAATACGCTCCATCCGGAGTCGTGTGCGGTAAAAACTTATTTTCCTCTACTTCGTCCTCTTGTCTTTTCTGTTCACTATACATACATAATCCGGATCTGTACCATATTGCATTCACTATACATACATAATCCGGATCTGTACCATATTGCATTCACGGTGTTTATTTCATTTTGAGTCCTCTTTAGCAAAATAATAACGTTCTTATATTTGCTCATCGTCAGATATATGCAGTCGTTTTAAGGCGGAAGGATTGAAAATACTGACGCAATACAACAAAGAAGAATTCTGCAGCAAAATGCCTTGGGAGGACAAAGCTTCCACGGACATTTATTCTGTCCCTCCTGCTACTGATGTAGAAGATGAGAGCAGCAAACATGAAGAGAATAATCCGAAGGCAGGTGACATGGCTTCCACTGACATTTATTCTGACCCTACTGCTACTGATGTAGAGGATGAGAGCAGCAAACATGAAGAGAATAATCCAAAGGCAGGTGACATCCATGGTTCTCTGGATAGGGGTATGAGCGGACACCCTGGTTTTGAGGATTTCACCCTGAGAAATGATGCCAAACTACAGGTATTGCAGATGTTTAACTTCTTAAATTTAAGATACCATCTTGGTGCACCCAACCAAGCCTATCATTGTTTCTGAGTAACTGAGTTGCACTACCCTTGTTTTAATTTGAAAATATATGTCTGAACTTCTGTGATATAATCTTGACTCCATATGGTAATACTTCATTTTTGCTGCTAGTGCTAGATGTACACAAAATCATGTTGCGGGGATTTATGTTACACATGATATGTTCTTAATATTCTTTCCATTATGCAACTATATTTATATTTCATACTGCTAATTTGTACTGCCCCAGTATATATTATAATAGCATTCTCACATTCATTCATTGTTTACCTATTAGGCTAAAATTGGAAAAATAAAAAGCTTGGCATGTGTAAATTTCTCAAGCATACAAGGTGAAGAGTTGCTCAAGTTCGTATGTAAACTTGGAAAGATGTGCAGGTCCATTGGAATGGTGAAAGTCCTGTTCTCTTCCCTTTACTAAGGCATTCAAATGATCACATGACACATTTTATTTTGATTATCAACTTGCAGGGTTTCAATCTGGAGCCTGTAATGTTGGTCAGTGTTAAATCTACTGATGAAGTTGATATACAAGATGGTTTGTTTAGTGTGCACAGCTTCTTTAACTCTACAGAAAAGTTGGTGGTCCAGAGTAAATTTATGCTTGTAATTTTACCAGACTCCAGATGCTCTGATGGTATGCAAGTTAATTTCTATACCAGATGTATCTTTCTATATATATTTCTTTTTTTTATATATATATAGTTTCCTCTACAACTTTGCAGAGAGAATTGATAAGGTGTGTAGGTACACTGGACTTCCTTGCCACTGTTGTTTGCCTCTGGATGCTAGGAAGCCAGACATGGAGTATTTGAAGAACAATGCTGATAAAATAAAGACCAAGGTTTTTTTTTTCGTCTGTTGATGCATTTTTTTTGCGTGACATAATTCTCATCATACTTACTAGTTTCTTAATCAGGTCATAGGGTGGAAAGGCGAGAATTTGAGAAAAGACAGGGATGCGAATGAGGATGAGGTGGGAGACGATGATACAAGTGAGGATGAGATGGGAGGCGATGGTACGAGTGAGGATGAGATGGGATATGGATGTGATGATACGAGTCAGGATGCAGCTGAGGGTTCCGCCACAATAACTGCCACATTAATTGATGCCAACCCACAGGTATTGCAAACTGTTTAGCCCTCTTGGTTACATAGATCCCATCTTGCTATTCCAAACCAGAGCAAATCGTTCCTGTCGAATGGTATTTTATGTGCACTTTTATGAATATAGCTACCTGATTTAATTTAGCAAACTTTGTTTATGTGCCTCTTTGGCGGTTGCTATTCATGGCCATGCAAGATGAATTCGGGTGATATTGTGATTATGAGTTTTACTGTTCATGTTTAAAGGTGTATATAATATAAATATAATGTGCAATCATGTATTCTAAACTGCAAATCGTCTCTTAAAATTCGGGTGATATTGTGATTATGAGTTTTACTGTTCATGTTTAAAGGTGTATATAATATAAATATAATGTGCAATCATGCATTCTAAACTGCAAATCGTCTCTTAATGAACATGTCATATTGATACATCCTTCTTGTTCCTACTTGTATTTACCTGTCCTGCTATATAGCAGCATTCTCACGTTCAATTTTCACATATTATTAGGCCAAAAGTGTTGATGTGGAATATTGGGTATGCCTGAACTTTTCATGTATGCGAAACAAAGATGTCCTCAGGTTCTTATGCACGATTGGAAATACGTGCATGTCCATTGGAATGGTAATGTTATGCTCTCTATGAGGCATTTAAAGAATGACATATGGCACATCTGACTGTCTTTATACTAAATTTATCAGAATTTAACGCCAGAGCCAACCATGGTGATCCATAAAAGGAATACTTATCGTGGTATGGAAGCCAGTTTGTTTACTGTGGACACTTTATTTCAATACCATGGAACTCATGAAGGAAAGAAGCTACTTCTTGTAATTCTGCCAGAAGACAGATTTTGTAAAGGTATTTTTTTTTTTATTTTTTGGTTGCATGCCCGACCCTTGTATGTTTTTGACAGTCACATGTGCAACCTTTCAGATCTGATTGTAGATGCATGTCAGAGTTTGGGGTTTTTATATCAGTGTTGTTTGCCCCATCGTGTTAGAATGGCTAGCGAGAAATACTTCAAGTATGCTGCTAAGAAAATAAAGGCCAAGGTTATCTTCTCTTTTTTCTGTTTGATGTCTGTTATTTTGTTTTGCATTGGTTTTCATGCTTTGAGTTTCTTAGGTCCTAGGCTGCGACATACCTCCTTGTCCTGATGAGGATATTAGCCAAGATGATGACCTAAAAGAAATCTGGGATGTATACAAGGATATTGAAGATGGTTCCAAACAGTTTGACAACTCTGATGATTTCCATAATTTGTATGGAGAACATGACAAGTCTGAGAAGCTCTGTGAAGTTTAACTAAGAAACTCCGCTGACTATGGCGAGCTGCAGGTAATACTGGTTGTTTTATACTCTTTGCAGTCACAAAAGGAAGTCATTTTAGACATGGACACAGTACCCAATGATAATGTTCTAGAATTCCTTTTTAACTGTAGATGGTATTAGTTGTCTTGTTGCCCCCCTAACCATTTTCGCTGAATTGGCTTGTTTGCTTGAATTAACATAATCTTGTGGTTAAACTGAACCAATGTGGTGATCTGTTTTGGGAATTCGTTTGGTAATTTCCTTCCAAGCATCAAGGGCAGATAATCCTTCCTGTTCGATTTGAGGCATGTCACAGTTATCAGCTGATTTTAACTATGTTTAAATAGTTTAAATATTGCAGTTAAGTTTGTCATCGAACATCTAAAATAAAAATTAGTTCATACAGCCCCCTCCCAATATTAATGCGGTTTCAGAGTTATGTGGTCTCCATTTTCAGTCCAAAGGAACAACTGATCTGTAAGATGCAAAGATCTGCCTGGTTGCCCTTTGTGAGGCGCAGATTGTGGTGATCTGTAAGATGCATCCAGCCTTGTTTTTCTAGTATCGTCATCTCAGCCCTGAGTATGGCCCACCAGTTTCTAAACTCTGTAACCAACAGTTATGATATAGTACCCTGCCATGGATGACTGTTTCTTGAATGCTTTGACCAACAGTTGAGTCATGGTACCTGTCTTATGATATATTGCCTTGATGTTGAATATCTGTGGGTGTGTCCTTGGATAGGACTCAACTGTTGATTGTTCATGTGATTTGCATGCCAGCTAATTCAAAAATTATGTGTTACCTGTACCAATTTGTTAAAGTATTGTTCAGCAGCTAGTAGTTTCTATGTTCTCATGCATGCCTACTGGAATTTAGAATATTATATATATTTTTTATGATATATTGCACTTATGATGTTTTATGTAATCACTGTCCCTCAATGCAGTTATCTGAAGAACACACCTGTGATGGGGCCCTGCTGTAATTTTCATCCTTTTGCTGGAGGCTGGATGTAGTGATGCATATATATTATCTATGTAATATGTAATGGTGATTTCCTGGTTTGAGGCTTGCTGTACCGTGGCCATAAATTATTCCTATTTCCACTACATAATGTAGTCCCCACCAATATGTAATGGTGATTTCCTGGTTTGAGGCTTGCTGTACCGTGGCCATAAATTATTCCTATTTCCACTATATAATGTAGTCCCCACCAATATGTAATGGTGATTTCCTGGTTTGAGGCTTGCTGTACCGTGGCCATAAATTATTCCTATTTCCACTACATAATGTAGTCCCCACCAGCAAGAGATTTATTTGTTGTTACCTCATCTGATCTAGTGGAGAAAATGGTAATAATTTACACGGGTGAGCCAAATTCATGTTCTCCGGAACTTCTATACATTTCTTGTTCGGTCATGTGATTGGTGGTATGTGCCAAAACATGCGTTCTTTTGTTGAGCTGAATCCGCATGTCATTATACAAGTTGTAGCTTTGGTCGGATGAGAAACTCGTAACTTGCTTGCTCGACTCGGTTCTTAGTGGCTTAGCTTGAGTTTGACTTGTTTTATAATGAGTTGGTTCATTTTACAAAAGCTAGCTTGTTTATAATAAATCGGCTTGAGTTGGCTCGTGAGCTACTTGTGAGTCATGATGAGTTGAGATAAATAATAATATTGTATAGATAAGTTGAATCAGGTCAGATGGTCCTTGGAGGAAGAAGGTTGATGCTGGCACATGAAGGAGGATAGGGCTGCGGGCACAGTAGTGGCAAATAAAGACTAGTATCAAGGCGTGCGCCTTCGCGCGCCCGTGTCCCCAGCCAATTTGAGGAAATGTGATGTTGACATAATCATGTGTATGAGGAAATCTATCCTGTGGCATAACATTGATTTGAACAGTGAACAATCTGAATATAAGTCCCATTTGGTTAACTGTAGATTGCACATTAGACAACTGTGTCCGATCACACTATATAGAATTACAGGTACCAAATTGGAACTACAGGTACCAAATCATCAGGTAGTGTTAGATATTTATATACATTTGTACCACATTGTGCAGGTGTTTGCCAGCCTAAAGTGAATTTATTCAATAACTTTTCTCCATCTGATCTCATTGGTTCAGCAAGTCCCAATGTTCTGTAGTATCGATGATTGCTTGACGTTCAATAGATCTAAAGGAAAATTCATAAGGTCCCAAAATTGACGTAAGTCAAATTGATGGCAGGGAATGGCAACTCAATTAGTAATCAAATGCAGTTTTCATCATGTCGTAAACCGTAGATTGGGACTTACTCTGTCAACTGAATCCAAAGGCTGCAACACCAGCAACCTTGAGGCTATTGGTGATATCCTACAGCAGTTTCCTAATTTGACAAATACCCTACACCAGCAACGTTGAGGCTATCGAATCTTGCTCCTTCTGTTTGCCTTGGTTAACTGTTTCAAGCCCCAGTGGATCAGCCATCTTCTGTTGTAAAGCCACACATGTCGTTGGTCTCTAAAAAGTATGTAGAAACAATGAAAAATAGGTAAAACTGATCATGAAAAGTAATTGTGGCTTGATGTACTGAAGGTACAATTAGGAGGCCTAATTGTGCACACATTTTTTATATATAATACAAGAACACGAAGAATAGGCACATGCTTGACAAAATAAGGAGTAATGAGCAGTACCATGTAGATGTCGAATAAGCACTTTGAAGAGAAGAAATGAATGGATAGAATAGATTTGCGCCTTCATCTTGGCATCGTCCTTGGGAACGACTTTCACATGCGCAGACGTGGATAAGAGGTCTGTACGAAATCATAACAAATAAGCAGGTAAGGTCAGGATCTGCGGTGAATTAAAAGAAAGAAAAGAGGAAACCAGCAATTTGAATCCATTATTTAAAGGCAGATGTACGAAGCCTTTCGTGGGCTGTAGAATTTGTCTACCCTTTGAACACTGTGTACACAAAGCATTCACCCAAAATTCCACAATCCATAGAACACGAGTTTTTAGAACACAAGACTGACCTTTCAATTTTTCAATTCAAAAAAGGATAAGCATTATAGACTAAGAATGGCAGACATCAGCATAGAACACTATTTCAGAAATTAGTAGACACCTAGACTGAAAGTGTTCATCCCATTTCCTGCATCGAAAATATTTGTTCCTGCTGAAATTGGCACGGGCGTACTCATCTTAGGAGTGTGCAGCCATTGGTGGAAAAGAGCAGAAGGAATTTTGGGTTCAATATTTGGGTATCCAACAAAGTCCGAGTTTATATTAAAACACATAACACACTATTTAGTCGTCGATGGCATTCGTGGTTGTGTAACCATTGATTTAAAAAAAAACAGCCCAAAATTTTTGTTGAGGATATGAGTATTTCAAAAAGTTTCAGTTGGCGTTTCAAAGGAAAGAAGAAAGTTTCGGTTTCTATTAAAACACATAAGGTGCTATCTAAACCAGCATTTTAGTAGTCAAGAAAATGTAAGTTTTAGGCTAAGCAGGAAACAATAAATCATCAATGTAGGCCATAACATTTTGGTTCTAGCAAATATGAATGGTTTCAAGTATATGTGATTCTACACCTATTTAGACCGTCATAAAGTTTGTTTTTTGACCAAACACAGATATTGCCATGCATCTCATTTCACTTTAAGACAAGGCAGCAGCTATGTATGTAGCAGGTACCAAATCTGACATAACTTGCGGATCTAAACGTGGCACTCACTGCACCATCACAGCTACACTTTAGTGGTTGTAACAGAACACTTGTATTCATATTCATAAAGAATAAACAGGGTTTAAAATTGTAGAACCTAGCATCGTAGAGTAAGAAGAACATATGCCTTAACCTCTGAGAGTCCATATAAATAGATCCTCTCTTTCCATGCATAGTTAACCCTTGCCTTTACCTAGGCAATTGAAGGAAGCTGAAAAAAAACCACATCCAGAAAGACCTCTGAAAAGGGGGGAGTATCAGTTAGCTGAAAGTCTTCTTCTCTGAGAAGGAAAAAAATGGCATAAGAAAGCACTAACGTAGCTGCTCTTTCAAATAATGTTATGCCATTTTTTAAAGCATTTCAATTTCAGCTTCTACACAACTCAAAATATTCCATTATCCTAAGTTTGAAGCTGAACTTCGTAACCAAATACAAGAAGCCATAAACAAATGTTGGCGTAACAAGTAAAATTCAGATTTTCTCAACAACTTAAAATTATATCATTCCAAAATGTACACCAACTTAAGTTCAACATGGGTTTGGAGCAAGCACTATTCAAGCTCCAGTTTCAATGTATGAGCACCATGATAATACATACAAAATCAACCGTTATTAGATGTGAAAAAAAGGAAGCGAAGTGTGGACGTGCCTGGCCACCATAGCTCCCATCGTATACATGTGTGATCCATACCGCAGACCACCATAGCTCCCATCGTAACCATATATTCCATTAGCTGAATAAACTGATGGGGAAGTTGGTGTTTGCAGACCCTTCAAGATTAAAAAATCATGGTTAGAAAGGCATAGTGACAGTAAATCCTCACAGTTGCAAGGTAGGGAACCACAACAATAGAAACTAAATGTGATAACTAAACCCTCAATGCACTTATTTTGAGATAGAGAGAATTTTTCAATCAATAAAAAATAAATAGGTCCTTTACCAAATAACAGTGAACCTCATGAGTAAGATCTACCAAGAAATATACTAACAAACATTTGAATTTGAACCAAACTAAAAGTCAGCCTATGGCACAACAAGAACTCTATACTGGATGGACAGGACCTTTATAGTAAATATCAAGATTAGAAAGGCTCACCATGAGATGAGGATACTGCCTCGTGTTTTGATTCTTTGACTGCCCCTTGGTTGCATTGGTAGCAACTGAATTGCGATTGCTGGTGACCTTCTGCTGCTTGTCAGAGAACATCTCACTGTTATAGTATGGATAGTGTGACCAACTATTCTGGTTCTGATAGCTACCAGAACACGCACTGGACCGGCCATACAAACCATTGGAACTTGGCGTGTTCTGGTCTGCCTTCAGGGCCGAGTTTGAATTCTTCAATCCTTTCACCTCATCGACACCAATAGTGGAGACATCCGCTTACGTCGCCAGAGCCAATTTCTCACTTTTACCATTGGTCGACGACTTGGCAGTGGAGTTCTGTTGCTTGTTGTACGTCAATGGGTACTGGTAATCGTAATTCTGAGCGTAGCCATAGTACATTTCAGCATAGCCACCCTGAACCACACATGAGTAAAGAATTATTATCAGTCAATCAAAAACACACACTCAACACATGAAAATCATGAATACCATTTAGTACCAATACATTTTTACTCCCAAATAATGAATATGAGAACAATTATTGGATTGAATACAACCTCAAGGTTGGATCAAACGAAAATAAGGAGATTGTTATCTGTTGGTCCCCAGAACAAAATATCAAACAGAGAAGAGAAGAATCACTCACAGCAGTTGGCGTCTGTGCTCCATCATCCACATATGTGGAGTAATCCCCCCCCCGCCACCATAGGCTGCAGATTGTAAAAAAACATCAACTTTGAATAAACCGTCGGTACAAATTCAACCACCCGACACTCAGAACCGAGCCAAAAACACCATTACCTCCGTAGCCATAAGCCGGGTAGGCACCCCAGTACATGCCAGCGTCCTTGTAATCGTAATCCTGCGCCTGTAGGTTGTCCGCCCCCGGCTGCAAGCCCCCTACAGCAGCCCCGCCCTTGGCCGGAGCCACCGCGTCCTTGTAGTCCTGCACGTGTAGGCCCTCCACCGCCGGATGGACAATCCCTAAATACATGTAATAACGATCCACACAGCTTAGTCAGCAGATTCAGATATCCCTAAATAAAAATACATGTAACCATAGTGTGCTTTTGAGACGAGAAAGTAACTGAAACCATGCTCCACAATTACGAAATCTGGCACATATCATCTATATATGTAGAAACTGAACTAAACATCAACAGAAACAATGTAACTAAAAGTGCAGGAAGCAGCAACTACTTGGCTAATGCTCGTTGCCAGTTTCTAAGGAGAACCAAGAGGAGTACCTGACATGGCATCATTTCGTTCTCCATGCACACCTTTG
This sequence comes from Themeda triandra, assembly GCA_018135685.1. Taxonomy (NCBI): domain Eukaryota; kingdom Viridiplantae; phylum Streptophyta; class Magnoliopsida; order Poales; family Poaceae; genus Themeda; species Themeda triandra. Next base: position 170,562 of record JAENPR010000175.1, read on the forward strand.
TTGTACCCATCGCTGGCCTGATCTTCATAACCTGTACCATCCATGAACACACAAAATCCAAATATATTAACTTGCCTTGAGCCAGATTCCATGGTTAATCTAAAATTTAGAAATCGTTACTCAAAAAAAAAAAAAATTCTAAAATTTAGAAATCTCAAAGAAAGCCCCACAACAAGGGAAGGTCAACAGACCGGATATATTTGGTGTCCATAACTATATTTTGGAACCATTCTTATTGTAGAATAATGAAAGGATTTAACATTCAAGTAGGTGTATTTTATATTACAAATTACTGGCAAGAAGCATATTAAAGAGTACCCAAAAGTTCTTATCATGTCTTTATTACTGCAAAAGCAAGATAAAAAAAGGGAGGCACACACTACAGGGGAAATTTATCTAGCTATCTATAAAATTCCCTAGAAAAAAAATTGCTGGGGTATGACTCTGCACAGGAACACATGCGAATCGGTGTTGTCCACACCACCAAACAGCGAGGGGTTGCGGTCGACCTGCACATGCGACGCGAGGCGACCATTGAGCAGAAGGACCGGAGACCGCCGCTCCGAGGACAAGCCACCGCACAGGCGCCCTGCCCCCATCCACGTCAAGAAATCGGGAGAAGGAGAGCTAGGGGAAGAGTAGAGGATACCAAAACTCACCAGCGCGGGAAACGGAGGGGGAGGGGGCCGCCGACGCGCCGCCGTCGAGGGCGCCATCACCCTGGTGTAGTTAGGGTTTCGCTGAGGATCCACGAATCAACAGGCCAACGACGACTGCCGTAGGCGCCCTGGCCGCGCCGCCGCCGCCGCCGCCGGGCCTTCGGCCGCCCGCTGCCGCGCGCGCCGGCCATCTGCGCCGCCGCCGTGTGGGCCGGGTCGGCCGCGCCGCTCGCCTGCGCCGCCGCCGCGCGGGGCCGGCCCGGCCGTGCGCGCGCTACCATCTGCGCCACCGTCGCCGCCGGCACGCCGGGCCGGGGCGCGCGCGCCGCCCGCCGCACGCCCGTGCCGCCTCGACGCACCGGGCCGCCCTCGCCGGCCGCGCCCGCGCCGCCCAACCGCGCCGTCCCGCGGCGCCTGGCCGCAGGCGCGCGCCGCCCACCGCTGCCGCCGCCGCTCGGTTTTTTTACGGGGATGGGAGAAGTGAAGTGAAACCCTAATCAGAAGCTGAGGGGGCCGTATTTATTTGTGTTGGTAGATTCTGAGAGAATCCGGAGCTGAAAGGTAGAAGCCATGTAAAAGGGAGGAGAAGTAGGTAAAAACCGCTTCGAATTCTCAGCTCTCAGAACAGCTTCTCAACGTGAACCGCACGATCGAAGATCCAACGCACCACGTTTTCTTGGTGACGTGGCCACAACCCCCCTCCGAGGAGCTGACGGGACATGTATTGTCTTAATTGGACTACTCGTTTTGCTATGTATCATATAATAAATGGGGAACCGAGGCACTCATCGTCGTCTTATCATTTGTTCTGGTTTGAAGCGAGTTGGGGCCTATCATTTGTTCCGGTTTGAAGCGAGTTGGGTTGAGGAGGAATGTGGAATGCTGGTTGAAAATGCTTGGAGGACGCGGTGGATGCAAGAGGGGAGAGTGTGGGAGAAGCCCTCAAATATGTTGCTAGGGATCTTGATGATTGGGGGAGAAATGTAACACCCCGACTTTTTAGCCTTAAAGAAATTTCTTGAGCTCGTACAAATACACTCTTACACAACCATACCTTTTTTTATTTCTCATGCTAATAGGAAGAAAAGCAATAATCAACTATGTATAGCTAAACATAGTTTAGCTTTTCTTTTGCCGTCAAACCCAATAATTTTATTTCACATAGCTCACCGAGATACCTGGACTGGCCAGAGCCAACCGGCACCTCTAGCTTTTGGGATTTTTTTGAGCAACAGCTTTTGGGATTCATCATCCGGCTGATTACTGTTCCATCAAATGTAATTTCATTTCAGCACAATCTCTGTTGGAATATCACATTTCAACTATTTTAAAAGCCACACAAAGGGCCACAAAAGAAGTCCAGCACAATCTTCCAAAGCCAGCATAGGCAACCATGCCCTTCTAGAAGCCTTCCAGCCAATCCAATTGTAGCAGCTCGGCAACACAATGAAGTGCCCTGACCATGACTTGAGTAAAATATTTAGCTAGAGGAGAGTATTAGTAGTAGTAGAAAAAGGACTCATGGCCTTTGCCTCTGTTAGAAAATTGCGTTCTTTACACACAAGATTACACAGGCACACATGAACAAGAAGATAGGAACACAAAGGGGAGGGAGTGCTTCTCTTTATTAGTATGTAACCGGTGTGTGTTACAAAGGGAGGCAATGCCCCCTATTTATAGAACCAGAAACGGGTTACCGGGTTAACGGGCAAGCAGCGCTGCCGTTATATTCTCCCTCCAATAGTGATTCACCCATACAATGAGGTTTTATAACAATCCCCCTTGGGTGAATCGCACTTATGTGTATGCCTCATCAAAAACTCCGCCCAAAAACCCAGTGGGAAAAAGGGTAGGAGAAAAGAGTACATCACATGCGCCAACTTATGTTGCAAGTTGTCGGATATCTAGATTAGGGGGTCATTAACCTGGGTGACGGGATGAACAGAACCATCATTGTCTTCAACAAAATTTCACACACCCTAACACCAATCCTAGTTCCTACCTCAAACCCCGCTGGGCCGGCCCACGAACGGGCTCCAACGGCCCAAACCAACTAAGCCAATGGCCTCCGTCCGCGGAACCCCTCGAGGGGGGATTACGGAAACCGCTCGATCGAACGGGCACCTCAAACGGAACCGGCAACCCCTCGAAATCACCTTTCCACCAGCTCCCGCCTAACATCATGGGTACCGCTGCGCCACGCAGTGGGCAGTACACCCTCCCGCCTAACCACACGGGTACAATATGGTAATGGTGGAAAGTACCCCGGTCTTTTTCCACTATTTACCGCCCATACCCGGGTTTCAGGCGAGTCAAGTCGCGCTGTTTCCCCCACACCATGCACTGTGTTCTGTACGACACCCCCTCGAAACGTATTTGTCGATGAGCACCGCTCTGAGAGCATTAACAAAAGGGCAGTCGTGCCCATGAGAAACATTTGTACAACAGATTTCTACTTCAGTACAGGCAGTAGAAGAAGTTCTGAAGACCTGTGTGGCAAGCAAGTGAGCAACTTCATTTTGATCCCTACTAACTTTGAGGACTTTGGAGCCTCAGGTAGTTAAGTTGTTGATGAACACCTGGGTGTAGGGCTTAACCCTCCAATTAGGAGGAGATTGATGGTCAGCGCCTTTGAAAGATCCCTTGTTTGGTTTTGATAATTCAGTGACAACTTAGATGGACTAATTGTGTGATCATGAGAATACACAGGGGTTTAGTCCACAGGTGAATGTGAGATGAAGAAGCTTAATTGCATATTTGACATGACATGGAGTCATGTGACCAAATGGTGAAGATTGAGATGAGGCTTGGCTCGAGACCGGAGGGTGTGTGAAGGACAAGTCGAGGCAGTGGAGTAATGGACCTAGAGATGGTGAAGCTCGGGCAAGACTTGGTTCCGATGGACCATGAGGCGGTGAAGAGCAAGTGAGATCGAGATCGATGGACCGAGAAGGTTGTATGATGATATGAAGTGGATCATATCAACTTGAGATCATGTCGGTGCATGTGTTGCATTGGCACGTCGGTGGAAGACGGTGGAAATGGAAATTTGCAAGGCAAAGGTATGACTTAGGGAATTTCATTTCACCGGTCATGAGGAGTGTAGAGAAGTTGATGACCGGATTTAGGATTGATAGCCGTACTATCAAGAGGGGCAAACTTGTTTGCATCTCGGTCATCTAGTGCCACTTGAGCGATCTAACATTGCGACATGCTAGGATCGAGTGGCGTTGTGAGAACAAGAGAAAAATTCTTTAAAAATAATTGTGAAAATGCTAACACACATACACATGGTGATGTACACTTGGTGGTGTTGGTACATTTGCAAAGGAGTTGAGAAAAGAGAAGAAGTTGGAGAAGGTTCGGTGAACCGTTGTGCTGAAAAAGAGAAGGTGATGGTTCTTGGGTTGGAAAACTGCTTTCATAATTTGTGAATTGGATCAAGATATTTAGTGGGATGCATAGTCCTCTGAATAAGCTTTCCAATGAGCCCAAGATCATCGAAAACGGAGTTCGGAGCTAAGAGATATGCCCGGTTGAGTGAGAGGTGGTCTGCTGTCCTAGAGAGCGCCGGACGCTGGCGCCCGACTTGTCCGGCGCGCGTAGGACGCGTCCGACGCTTGCTAAATGGGCATCCGGCGGTGGGACGCGAGAACACACTCTCTGGATAGCATCCAGCGAGCGTAGGACGCGTCCGGCGCTCACAAAATGAGCGTCCGGCGCTGTCCGAAACCCCTCTAACGGCTAGTTTTGAATCTCGGATTGGTGGCGTACGCGTAGGACGCGTCCGGCGCAGTTGACTTGTGCGCCCGAGCTGAGCAACAGCTCTATTTCGTGTTGGGGCTATAAATAGAGGTGTTGGTCGGCCATGGGAGGTGGTGGAGCACACTAGGGCCTTGGTGGCTTGTGTGGTAGTGCTTGGGAGGCCCTAACTCATCCATGCTTGAGAGTGTTCATCCACTTGAGTTAGAGATTAATTCTAGTGTGTTGCTTTGAGAGATTTGCATCGAGTGGCACTAGGTGATCGTGTTGCAAGCCGGTGTGCTTGTTACTCTTGGAGGTCGCCACTTCCTAGACGGCTTGGTAGCAAGAGACTTCATTGAAGCACCCGTGGAGATTGTGCGGTGCTTCAAATGAGGATTTATGAGGGGTTCTTGAGCCTTCCCCGCGTGTGCGCGAATTGGCTACTTTAGTTGAGCGTGGCTTGGAGGATCCCGGTCTTGTGTTGATTGGAGTTGGGGCTCCCCGGAGGGGTTTTTGGCAGTGAGCCAAATTGAGCGGCCATCTCATCACCAAGTCGGTGCATCGCCACAACTGGACGTAGCTTGGTGGCGACCAAGTGAACCAGGGGAAAAATCGTGTGTCGATTTGTGATTGTTGAGGCTTCGATCTCCTTGTTCTTGATTGCCGAGGCTTCGACCTCCTTGTGATTGTGTGTAGGTGATTGGCATCGATGCCCGGTGATTGTCCATCGCCGTAACGTCTTGCATCCACTCTTCGCGGTGGTTTGCATCCCCTCTACTCAAGCTTGTATTTACATTCTTACTTCATACTTGGCTTGAGTAGTTGCTCTTGTGCTCTTTTGCTTGTGTACCTAGTTGAGTACCTTCTTGCTTGTGTAGCTAGAAGTAGAGTAAGTGTTTTGCTTAGCTTGTGTAGTTAAGTAAATTGCGCTCTTGGGTTCGGCTTGTGTAGCCTTGTCCTTGAGCATCTAGTGAGTTTAGGTTTGGCTTTGTGCTTTTGCTCATTAGAATTGTATAGGTGCTCCTCGGTTCCCCGAAGTACTAGTTGCTTAGGTTTGTGTGACCTTGCAAGCTAGAATTGATTAAGTGAGCACTAGCTAGTTTATCACCTTGCTTCTCGTTTAGGATCTTTTACAAGGTGCTACTAGAGTTTTGGTTAGTGGGGTGTAGTCTTGGCTAGACCGATAGTTTTAATTAATTATTTGTTTCGGTTAGTCGGTGCGTAAGTTTTTAGGAAGGACTATTCAACCCCCCCCCCCCCCTCCTCTAGTCCATCTTGACCCTACAGCCTTGAAGGAAGCTGACAAGGGCTTGATTGTCATTGAAGTACAAGATTTGGGTCAGCCCCAGAGCTCTCACAGCAGCAAGGGCCATTGCTTCAGCCATCATAATAGAAGCACAGTTGGGAGCCTGCAAACAAACTTTGATCCTCAAGTTGGAGGCATGATCTACAAAGTAGATCCCTAGACCTACTTTCCTGCTTGCAATGCCATCTTGGTATGGCATCGTTGAAGCATTAGTGTGACAAGTCACACATGTGATTCTTGAACCTGCAGAGAAAGAATCAAGATTTGGGCCTTGATCGCAATGACTTAGGCTGCTCCTGTTTCTTGTTGCAGCCATCCCTTCACCTGAAGCAAGTAGCATAGCTCCAATGTGCGACTTGACCGCATATTTAACCTGCAAAACAGACCACTTGTTTTTCCTGAAACGAAGCTCATTACGAGCTTTCCATAAGAACCACAATGTCACAAGAATATGGAACATGACATCCTGATTAGTGCAATTGGCGAGTAACGCCTCAAAGGATTGTTGCACACCATCCTGCTCTAATGGCAGGGAAGTAGATCTTAACGATGGAGTCCCTGCAAACCATACAGCTCTTGAAAAGCTGCAGTGAAAAAAGAGGTGGGAATCATTCTCCAAAGATCCATATCGAGAGCAGCTCTTGTCAATATGAGTGGAGAGATCTCCAGCTCTCCGTCCAGTCGCCAGAGCTCTCCTGATTAAACGCCAAATGAAGGTTTTAATATGAGGGGATAAGAGCTTCAGTTTCCAAACCTTCTTGAGGATGGCAAGACAACTAGTACTTATGCTTCTTGGTCCTGTTGCCGGCAAAGGAACCTTCAAATTTTTGTTGAGAAATCTGAAAGCATCTTTGGTGCTACAATCACCTTTGGCGGAATGAGGCTAGATGATCCTGTCATTTTCTTCGGAAGGAATAATGTTCAAGTTGCAAATACCTTGTGTGGCAGAGTGATCAAAGATCCGGTTTATAAGCGAGGTGTTCCAGTCTAAGTGGATGGGATCTCTCAAATCGGCAATGGTGTCAGGAAGTTTAGCGACAGGGGTAGGTAGCTTGGTATGGGAGTGAATCTCTTTCCAAACATGACACCAAGGAGTGATCCAGATGCAAGAGTTGCCTTTTTGAATTTGAACAGTGCAAGAATCGACAAGGATATCTTTGACATTCATGAGGGAGGCCCAGAAGGCAGATTGGATATGACAGGGTTTGGCCTTCCAAAAGCTAGTACCAGGATGATATTTAGCTTTTAGGACCTGCGAAAGAAAACAATTTTTACCTATGGCAATTTTCCAGGCAGCATTGAGAAGAAGACTTCTATTGATCGTCTGCAGATCTCGTACTCCTAGGCCACCTTCTTCCTTTGGTCCGCAAATGTCTTTCCAAGACCTGAAATGGAAACTTTTGTGATTTTGTTCTTTAGGGGTCCCAGACCACCAGAACCTGCTTATTATGGATGTTATCCTTGAAATGAATTTCTTTGAAAAAAGAATAGTCGTCATATAATAGGTGGGAATTGAGGACATAACAGAATTAATATAGGTCAATCTTCCAGCATGGTTAAGCTTGTGAGCTTTGAGCTTGGTGAGCTTGGCTTTAAATTTATTGATGATGAAGTGATAAGCTCTTCCTCTGTCCCTGTGATTAAAAATCAGGGGGTGGCCAAGATAAATGGAGTTAGCAGTTAAGGCTTGAACTGGAAAAATGTTCCTTACCTCAGCCTTACTCTATTCATCCACATTCCTGCTGAAGAAAATTGAAGACTTTGCAAGATTAGGAGATTGTCCTGAGGCTTTACAAAAAGACATACTTCCTCGCTGTTGGCTTGACCACAAATAATTAAGTCATCTGCAAAAAGCAAAGAATGTATCGAGGGGCAGTTTGGCCCAAGAGTGACACCCTGAATGGACTGAGAGGAGGAGTGGTGCTGCAGAGTAATGGAAAGTTCATTAACAGTAAGGATAAAAAGATAAGGGGATAGAGGGCATCCTTGTTTGACTCCTCTCTGGGGATGGAAGGAAGGAGAGGGGTCACCATTGATTAAGACAGACATTGTGGTAGAGGATATACATTTGAAGACCAAACTAATGAAGGAGTTACTGAAACCTTGTCTTTTCATAGCTTTAGTGATAAAATCTCATTTTAGCCTATCAAATGCCTTAGCAAGATCTACTTTGAGAAAAAAGGCCTTTTGCCTCCAGCTTTTGAGATTGAAGGAGTGGATAATTTTCTGAGCTAGGATGATGTTGGAAGCAATGTACCTACCTTGAATAAAAGCTGATTGGCTAGGGTGAATGATGTGGGGGAGGTGACCTTTGATTCTGTCAGCAAAGGTTTTGGCAATGACTTTATAGGCAACATTGCAAAGACTAATGGGCCTGTAGTCTTTGGGAGTGCAGGAGTTGTTGATTTTTGGAATTAAAGTAATAAAAGTTTTATTGATTTCCTGAGGTAAGTGCCATGTGGTATAAAAATTGGATACTAAGTTGCATAAATCTTTACCTGTCCAGCTCCAAGAGGACTTATAGAACCCTACATTAAGTTCATCAGGTCCAGGGGCAGCATTGCTTCGCATAGCCTTTATTACTGCATGAGTTTGTTTTCCGTCTGGTATGGAGGTGGTGAACAGATCTGTAGCAATGTGTGCAGGAGTATCGATCTCAATCATCCATGAATCATGTTCCCTGTCATGGTCATCAGAGGAGGAAAAGATATCTAGAAAGTAGTTGTTAGCAACATCAGCTAATTGATCATGAGTGGTAGCATAAGTTCCATCAGGCTTAACAAAATGAGTAATGACATTCCTTCTAGATCTTTTAATAATGCTATCATGAAAGAAACGAGTATTTCGATCATCGAGATGGTCCAGTTCTTTTTATACCTTTGTCTGTGATAAGGTTCTTCTCTAGCCAGGATATTTTCATGTTGAGCAATCAAATGTTTTTGAAGGATTAAATTTTGCTGACCCTTCTCTAGCCAGGATATTTTCATGTTGAGCAATCAAATGTTTTTGAAGGATTAAATTTTGCTGACCTGGGGGCTTGCTCGGAGTTCGTAAGTTTTTCCTCGATCCGCAACAAAGTGTCGAGTTCTTTGGCTTTCCTTTTCTCCACCTGCACAAGTCCTTAGCAAGAAACAGAGTTTTTAAGTGGAAAGGCCGAGCAGCTGATTTCTCCCAGCTGGTTTTAGCAATGCTTTCATAATCCTCGGTCATCATCCACCAGTTCTCAAACCTGAAAGGTTTGTTAGTTTTCCTCTTTTTTTGAACCTGTCACCGCTAAAATAAGGCAATGGTCACATTTTCGTTCGTCAAGATAGAAACTTGCTATGTGTTCACTAGAACATGTTTTCGTGACAGTCGGTAACATATTATTTTGAACATACTGTTTTTAGACTCAATGACCTTACCCTGAGGAGCTAGCAATTGCTTTGGAAGGAGAATCACAGTCACCTGACTTGGTGGCTACAGGAGCCTTCGCCTCAGGAGAATTTGTTTTCTCATCATTTTATTCGTGCAAGATTAGATCCTAACTAGTATCTTCTTTGGCATGTGAATTCACTTGCTTCTGCCTTCCTTTTTGGCCCAAGATATGTTCACTGTGAACCATGTCAGTGCATTCCTGAGCTAAGAACTGACAATGTCCTTATGGTCTCTTTATGAGAACTGACAATATCCTTATGGTCTCTTTATGAGAACTGACAATCTCTAAAGCTTTCTGCTCTCTTGTATACGTATGTCCCTTTCCTGAATCCACAATGCCCTTGTCCAATTGTGGTTCACTCTCTTTATCAACTATAAGAGAAAAATCATCAGTTTTGGGTGGCTGTTTCAGTTTCATGCATCTTCACGAGCAACCATCAACGGCAAACAGGATTCTACCAGCCACAAGATCTGAATCGTTTGTATAAACATCTGTTACCCAAAGCTGATAACCTTTTACCTGCACAGCAGTGATCTTGACAAATGAATGAAGGAGATGAACAAGTAGAGTGCACGCTCCGAGGATAAAATTTCATAAAAGTGCACGATAATTTTATTTCAAAACTGAAAAATGCATGATAAATTTTTAAAAAAATGAAAAGTGCACGATAAAATGGAAACATGGTGGCATGTTAAGGTGCAGCCGTGAGGCAAGTACCAAACATGTGCCCATAAGAAATACGGGGTAACAACCATGTGAAGCTCATTACATAGGGAAAATCAATATAAGCTCTCACATTACATAGATTGTAATAAATTATTTGGAGACCAACATAACCTACACTTTGTACAGTACAAGAAAACGCAATATTCCTAATATCATAAATATTAGTTCCTTTGTTGGCTTCAACATCCGCTGCTTCTAGTTCGCTGACAGGAAGTGCACTCTAGCGAGGGGATACTCCTTCCCAGCTACCCCCACTCCGTTACTCCGGTGACCGGCGCCCGGCGCCGGCGGGCAACCACCACCTCCCCCACCTAGCCGATTCGCCCCTTTCCCCTTGGTTCCTTCCGCTCCGGCACTCCGGCGACCGGCGGTGCCCTGGCGGCGGCTGCGGCGCCCCTTCCACTTCTGCAGCAGCAGCAGCATCCTCCGGCTCTCCCCCTAGGCCCCTTGGTTCGGCAGATTCAACAAGCAAGGTGAGTATAGCAGATGCAGAAAACTAACACCCAAGATGGCTAGATTCAATCCCCACGTTCTTGAGGCGTGGGTCCATACTCATAGAGGCTCAAATCCTGAAGACACTTCACGGAACACAAAAGAAGCCACTAGCTGTTTGGTAATTACCAATTATGCTTATTTGTAATTTTGTACAGCTTTGATGTTACTTATATTTAGGGCCTGTTTGGTTCCATAGAATATTCAGCATGCTGTTTTTCTTTGAATGTGATGGCAGTATGCTGCTTTAGCACACCATCCTTTCTGTAGCTATCAATCACAGGAAGGAACTAACTGGGCTGACAGAAAATAGATGGAAGGAAGAAGATACTCTGGATCCAATAAGTGGCTAGATAGTTGGAGTAAACCCTTTATGATTGATGGTTTTAAACATGAATTTTACTTTAATCTACTACACTGATTCTGTAACATGGTGCACTATATTCTGAACTTTTAGATTTCAGTAAACATTACGGTTCCTTTTGCCATATTTTTTTCTGCTTGGTATCACAAGTCTGAACTCTGAACTTTGAACCATGTTAATATAGCATGATGTGTTGGCGTCACCTGACCTGCATGACCTGTTTGTATCTAGTATACATTATCTGTTAGTCCTAGGAACCAAACAGGGATGACTAAAATTTAGTCCTTTGTTTTAGTCACTTTAGTTTAGTAGGAAAGAACCAAACAGGGCCTTAATATCTCTGGTGTTATTTGGCTATTTGCATTGTTGACACAGGAAAAATACAAAGGGAAGGCCTTAATATCTCTGATGTTTCCACACTAATATGTCAGCCCCACTAGCTCTTGCTCCAATGTCTCCCCCACCTGAGCCTCCAACATATGCTGTTATGCCAACTCATGCCAACATATGCTCCAATGTAAGTTTGACACCAGACTCCGCTTTTAACCCCTCTCATGTACATGTGCTGATTCTAAATAAGTTGCAAACTACTATTGGATTGACTGACTGAAATGCTAAAATGTTGTAGCCATGCCTTGGCATTTATGATGTATGTTGCTTTCTTTGTATATATGTTTATTATACTATGCAGTAGGTGATCTATTGTGCACATATGCTTTATTAAGTTCATTTGATTTGCAAACCACATATGTTTATTACTATGCACTAGCCGATGTGTTGTGCATGTATGCTTTATTAAGTTCATTTGACATTGCAAACTCATCAAAATTAGTTTGCAGGAGTGACGCCCTTAATTTGGTGAAAGAACACTGAAACAGACCTGATCATGGTGCAGATTGCTGTCATGCTAGTGCTTTTTGCCTGATTGCAGAAATATGTACTCTTATATTATCTTATAATGTTACTACATATTGGTAATCCTCCTGACTGTCACATTGTCACAGCATGTTTAACTGTACCTTCAACACTTCATGGCCCTTGTATGCAATTAGTTCAACATTTTTTTCTAACTTATACTTCCTTGATCTCACAGGTTGCCACCTTTGGCTCATCTGTTGGTGTTCGAGCGAAAACTCTAGAGGAAACAATAAGTAGGATCGCTTGTGGAGTATTTTGTGGCCATCCGGAGACAAGTGATGGAGTGAATGGCGTGAATGAGATGACAAGTGGTGGAGGCACATACTCTCCTCCTGTAGAGCAAGAAGAAAATCTTTCTTTTGATTGTCGTCAAACCATGACTTGTAGTTGACCAGTTTATTCACCTGCTGCTGGATAACCTCTTTTGAGTTTGTGGATTTGTGGTTTGGATTTGTGATAATATTACAACTACTATAAATGTGTGGATTTGTGGTTATAAATTGGATGGAATGAGTGTTTAATTATTGTATATGTGTGCATTTAAATTTGAAACATTTGTATATTTGAATTCGAATATGAATCTGCATTTGAATTCAAATATGATGATATAATTTCCCTAGAGTTGTTATTCCTAGGGAAAGATTCCTAAGGAAACTGGCACCAGCCTGACACCTTTAAACGTCAGTTGGGCTGTGCCCTGCGAGGAAGTTTCCCTAGGGGATGCAATCCCTAGGGAAAGAATGTTTCCCTACGGTTTTAGCGAAAACTCTAGGGAAACGATTTCTTTCCCGTCGAATTCCTCCATAGGAGTCTTTCCCTATGAACTACCCTAGGGAAACTGTTTCCCTACCGTTTTGCAGGGGTTTCCCTAGGATATTAACCCTAGGGAACTCGTCGATTCTAGTAGTACCTATAAAGAAGCATTCTTCCGAGCTACAAACATGCAGGCATTAGACTAATGATGTCATTAAATGGTTCTTTACTTAAGGATGTTGTTGAGCAACAGCACATAAGTATGTTGCATGCGATTTGCCAAAACTAAAAAATTTATAGTATAGAAAAAACAACATTATTTATAGTATTTTGCAATTTAAAAATATTCACGTGATGGAGGATGATTGTGGGAGGTTCATCTAAGCTCGATGTTTGTTAATGTATTAGAACATCTCAAGCACTCCTAATATATTGCATCTACTTTTATATTTGTTTAGCTAAGTTAGCTACACAAGGCTTCTTTGGTTGCCCTGATGTAGCCGTCCTTGGTTCCTAGTAGGATATAGTTTCAGGGTGTGTTAGTTCCCTATAGTTATCGAGCATCTCCAAGAGTTTGCCATCTTTACTTGGCATCCATCTATTTTTGGTAAAACAAGAAAAAACCTCCTCCAACAGTTTGGCATCCAACTTGGCAAATTTTAGCAAGTTGCCAAATTCCACCCCTCCACGCGCATATATGTGCGTGCGCAGAGGGTTGCCATCGCGTTGCCATCCCTTCCCGGGTGTGCATGCAACCACTTGATTTTTGTCATCGCGCATGCAACCACTTGATTTTTGCCAAAACAGTTGATCGGTTGCAAGTGGGCCTACTATTTTGATTTTTGTCAAGCCCAAATGACAAACTGTTGGAGATGCTACAATATTTCACTTGCCATAGATTTTAGTCACTTGCCAAACAAGTGAATTTTAGCAAACTCTTGGAGATGCTCTTAGGCATGACCCCAGGCATGCAGCCAAGGCGACGAAGCCTGTCTTTCTCCTAAAAATAGAGTTGGAATTTGTTTTCTTGTGGCCTGGCTCACCTAAGCAATGTGCGCATACATGTGAAAGAGCATTGATTGTAGGTAGAAACACACAAGAAAACAAAATAACTCCCCATTGCATCTAGGCTCTACTAGAGATGGCGGTCAAACAAGCATGGCTATTCATTGCTTGGCTAAACAATGCTGCCAGCTATCCAAATACGATGCAGTCCAGCTGTGAAGAGAACCAAATAGCCCTAAAGGCCCATAAAGTCCATCGAAATAGATAATTACATGTGGGACATACATGTCATCCTCTTCCTTTTCTCCTCATCGTAGGAAATCATAGTCATTTGCTGAGGAGGGAAAGGGAAACATCGCCCACCGGCGGTGGTAGGAACGAGTGAACGACAGTTTGCCACTTGCACGAGTGGGAAAGGGCCACAATGGTCATTGGTGGCGAAGTTGCTAGAGGACGACACTGGGGAGAGCCACTCGCTGTGGATGGCCCACGCTGAGGAGGCTTGCTCGCTGGGGAGGGGCTGTGTCTGGGAGGGGTTACGCTGGGAGGGGTTGCATCCGAGAGGGTCTGCTCGCCAAGGAGGGTCGCTCGTTGGGGATCTTTTGACTCGAGAATCCTCGCACAACGTTTGGCTAACGAAACACCGAGTTCAAAGACCCACTGAACAACGACCGGCCAACAAACTACCAAGTTCAAAAGACCCACTAAAGAAGAGCGTGCCTAAGGTCAGAACTTCCGATAGGGGATTAGAACTTCCGACCTAGTAGTGCACGAACCCTACGTGGCATCTTCTGTGAGCTTAAACTTACGAGTTACGATAGGGGGTCACAACTTCCTACTTTGGAAAACTCTGTGGAGTGCTTGGATTTATTTGAGTTGAGTTGTTGAGCACTTTAGCACCATCCGGAGTGAGAGTTGCACTACTTTTTCTAAACTCGATTTGAAAAAAAGAATCTTAACGGCCTACAAAGTTGAAAACCTTTCCATTTAAAAACAATTGAGGGCTCTCATTTCCTGTACAATATTTTGATTACGGCTCCATTTGTTTTTGGCTTATGGTCATCATATCATATCATGGGTATTTCTTCTATTCTTGCCTAGTTAAAAAATCTACAACAACGATCAAACACAAAAGTATATAGAAACATAAGGGCTTGTTGGAATTGCAAAGAATCCACTAGGTCGCTAGTGGTAAAACAGAGAAAAGAAAAAACGTAGGAAATATACAAATAGATGTTTAGATTAGAGGAATTTGAGAACGAGCACACGACCTCAGCAATCAGCACCATGAAGTTAGTATGGTTAAATATTCTTTGCTGTGCACCTTCACTTTACAGATGACGTTATGTGCGGCACATAGCGTGCGCTTTTTCTTTGTACTTTGTGAATGAAGAAATAATACAAGAAATTTAGGTGGATGCTTTTCTCCCTCCACTTTGCAAAAAGAAGCAAGCCTTTTCTAAAAAAAAAAAGGAAAATCACAATTCTTCTTTTGTTTTAAAGGACCAAAAAAAAAAGGCAAAATTTGCCACAACACATAGAAAGTGGCACCCTTTTGCTGAGACACACAAAAAGTGAGCCTCTTTGCTAGAACACAGAATGGTTTGTGGTAAATTTGCCAAAACACGGACTTCCTATTAGTTTAATGTTTCCAGTCAGCTGAGGATAGAGAACGGTTGGAACGTGACCATTTTGCCCTTGGCCGAGTCGACCCAACCAGGCCCAACAGCGCGCCTGATCCTTCCCATACTTCATCGTGCTCTTCTACAGCAGTGACGCGGACGGTCCGGAGCTGCGTCCGCACGGTCCAGGCGGCCGTCGGCCCGGACCTCGCACGCGCAGCCACGGTCGACCAAGCACGCAGACGGACGGACCCTCTCCCTCCCTCTTCTTCGCGCAGCAAGCGGACGGACGGACCCTCTCCCTCCCTCTTCTTCGCGCAGCAAGCGGACAGGCGGAGCGCGCGGATCGACGGACGGGGCGAGCGCGTGGGCGGGGCGAGCGGATCGACGGAGCGCTGGACGAGCGCGCGGGCGGGGCGCTGGCGGAGCGAGCGGATCGACCGGATCGACGGAGCGAGCGGAGCGAAGGTGGACGAGCGCGCGGGCGGGGCGCTGGCGGAGCGAGCGGATCGACCGAATCGAAGCTGGTGCGAGAGCGACAGTGGGGAATTTTGAGAAACCCTAACTATCGGGTCGAGCTGTTGGGCCTGGTTGGGTCGACTCGGCCAAAGGGCAAAATGGTCAAGTTTTAACCGTTCTCTCTCCTCAGCTGACTGGAAACATTTAAATAAGAGTAAATTACATCTTAAGTACAGTAACTATACTAGTGGGTGCAAACTACCCCAACATCTTTGAATTTGCTTAATCTAGCACATAAACTTGTCATTTTCGTGCATGTACGATCCAAATACCCCAGCTTTCGTGCGTATGCTACAGAGGAGTTCGTATTGTACCATCGGCTCACTTGTACACAGGACTAGAGCCACGCACTTCCATTCAACTTGGCTCATCATATCAAGTCATGTGGTTGAGCCGTTAGATTTCTCTTCTATACAGCGTGTGCAGCCACGTACTTCCATTCAGCTTGCTCATGTTTCTCCGATGTTGCTCGTCACTTGGGTTGGGCATCAGATCTACATTGGCCATGGCCTTCCTTTCTCTGCTGCAGCCTATCTCCTGATGGTGCCTTGCAAATTTAATAATTTCTCAGCAAACCTATCAAGCAGATATACATGATTCAGGACATGTAACTCAAACAAACTCTCGAAATATGACATAACATAAATTTGTTCAAAGTTTAACATCCAAGGGTATTGTTTCCATACCCATACCCAAATGATAAATAAATTCAAAAATTTGTATGGATCTGTAGGCTATGAGTATACTGTTAGAGCAAGTTCATCATGGGATTGTAAAGTCGGGCTTTGAGTCCAAGCAAGCCGATCAAAAGTCTTGATGCCAAGCGAGCCGACTCATGCTAACATTTAACTACTGAGCCGGGCCGACCGTACTGAAGGCAGTTCGAGCGTACATGCACCGGATACAAGTTGATCGTACACGATGTGGTATTTGGATCGTACATGCACCAAAATGACAAGTTCCTGGGCTAGATTAAGCAAATTCAAAGATGTTGGGGGCAATTTGCACCCACTAGTATAGTTATTGTCAGATGTAATGTACTCTTTAAATAATAGGAAGTCTGTGTTTTGGCAAATTTACCACAAACCATTCTGTGTTCTAGCAAAGAGGCTCACTTTTTGTGTGTCTCAGCAAAAGGGTGCCACTTTCTATGTGTTGTGGCAAATTTTGCCAAAAAAAAACACCTTTGTTTGGATAGAGATATATTCCTCCGTGGGTTCCTTTCAAATTTCTGCGATCCAAATACAGCCTAGCGGCATTTCCTTTCTTTTCCCCGCCGAGAATCCCTGGATAGTAAAAACGCCCAGAAAGAAAAAGCAGGCTTTGTTTAGATCGCATAAAATTAATATTTTTATTATAACATTTTCATTTGTATTTCACAATTAATGTCTAATTATGAACTAACTAGATTTAAAAAATTCGTCTTATAATTTATAACTAAGCTGTATAATTAGTTATTTTTATTTATATTTTATGCTTTATACATATGTATATAAAGATTATAATATGACAGAGAGAGAAAAAAAAATTCAATTTTTCGTCTCGATCTAAACAAAGGCCGCAGACAAAATCTAAAATCCAGTGCTCCCGCGGTCCCGCCGCCCGCCACAGCCCGAAAAACGGCTGAACCCTAAACCCTCCCGCCGCCTCGCTTCACCCCGCCCGCGCCCATGGCCGCCGCCGCCGCTCGCGCCGCCCTCCCGCGGCCCCACCTCTCTCTCCATTCCCCCTCCCGCCGCATCCCCCGTCTCTCCCTCCCGCCCTCCTCCTCCGCCGCCCCTCGCCTGCGCGGCTCCGTCGCCGCCGGCAGCACCTCCTCCGCCGCGCCGCAGCAGCAGCAGCAGCAGCAGGTCACCGCCGCGCGCCTGGGCGACGTGATCGAGGCGCAGCAGTTCGACCGGGACGCGCTGACCGAGATCTTCGAGGTGGCGCGGGAGATGGAGGCCGTGGAGCGCGGCGCCCCCAGCCGGGTCCTCGAGGGCTACCTCATGGCCACGCTCTTCTACGAGCCCTCCACGCGCACGCGCCTCTCCTTCGAGGCCGCCATGCGCCGGCTCGGCGGGGCGGTGCTCACCACCGAGAACGCGCGCGAGTTCTCTTCCGCCGCCAAGGGCGAGACACTCGAAGGTGAGCTGCTGAGCTTCAGCTTTTAGATTTTGTATCAGTGACGGTGGGGGAGTTGTTGGCGTGGAAAGGTTGGTGTCTCCACTATATTGTGGGTGCTGGTGAGAGCGGTTGGTGCCTGAGCACATGGAGTAGGCGAGGAAATGAGCATGCCAAGCTTTCTACCAACATATGGGTTTTCTATTTCTGTTTTGGGAACCATTGCTTGCTGCCAGTTAACAATTGCCAAATCTCCATTTCTCTCAAATTTTCAACTCTGAATTAGTCAAATTTGAGATTAAAACTGGATTTAATTGACACAAAAGGAAAATGATGTAGTGGATTACATCTTCCGTTGTAGGATTAAATTTGTTCTTAAGTTAGAATTCGAGCAGACTTTTACCAGTTTCTGTATCTTGAGAGCGAATTCGAGGTTACTAACCATGTGTATCCATGATGCAGATACCATAAGAACCGTTGAGGGTTATTCGGATATTATTGTTCTGAGACATTTTGAAAGTGGAGCCGCAAGGAGAGCAGCAGATATTGCGAATATTCCTGTTATTAATGCAGGTGATGGGCCAGGGCAACATCCAACCCAGGTAAATGTTCAGTTTCTCTTCCAGCTGTCATACTTAAAAGAGTAGTGTCAGTTGTCATCCTTGGAGGTTAGCTCCTGAGACAGAGATTTTTGAGTTTTCTAATCTTGGCACAAGAGCTAAAAACTGCATTTTAGCGAATGATGGTCTAGTCATTGGTTGGGATGTTGTGGAGTTGTCAACAAGTGACAGTGACCTTTTTGATGGCTATTTTGAAGTTTGGGTACTTTGGGAGGTTGAAAAGGATAGGAAGCTGCACTTGGACTTGAGGATGGACACTCCTCCAAGGGCTTAGCCTGGATATTCTTCTAGCATTCTTCACAGTTTCTGTCTTTGTTTCTGGACCTATCTAATGGTTCTTTAAGTATTGTATGATTGTAGCATTGGAAGAATGAAAGTGAGCATAGCAAAATAAACCATTCGTAGATCTACTTAGAACAGGCCATGTACTGGCATATGCTTTGTGCCATTTATTTATAAATTTGACTAGGCCTTCATTGTGTTGGCAACTTCCTGATGGTATATTCTACACCTGCAAGAATTCCTTCTACCACAAATCAGCAAACATATTCACATTACAGACCACAGCTAACTGTTTGTAGTCATTTACCCAAAGGTTCATCTGGAATACCCAAGTATCTGCTGCATCTTGATGATAAGTAAAGTCAGGTCATACTCACTGGAGTGCATTCCTATATTTCTATAACAACTTGCTGAAATACCTTTTGTGTCACATCTATCTTTTGGTTTGAAAATTCTGCAGTGTCATTTGTAATTCACAGTTTCATTCTTTTCTCCAGGCTTTGTTGGATGTGTACACAATAAAGAGAGAAATTGGCACACTAGATGGAATAAAACTTGGTTTGGTGGGTGACCTTGCTAATGGGAGGACAGTTCGTTCTCTGGCTTACTTGATTGCTAAGTACCAAAACATTAAGATATACTTTGTATCTCCAGATGTTGTTAAAATGAAGGTATGAGTTTTGTAAAGAAATACCTTTGACTTTGTTTCATTTATCCTCTATTTTATCCATACAGAATAAGTGAAATTCTGTTTGTTTTCATTCTGTCCAAAGGATGACATCAAGGACTACTTAAATTCCAAAGGTGTTGAATGGGAAGAAAGTTCAGATTTGTTGGAGGTGGCTTCCAAGTGTGATGTTATTTATCAAACACGTATTCAAAAAGAAAGATTTGGTGAGAGGATCGATCTTTATGAATCTGCTCGTGGTAAGTACATCGTGGATAAGAAGGTCTTAGATGTGCTGCCAAAGCATGCGGTGATCATGCATCCCCTTCCAAGGCTTGATGAGGTTAGAAATTGTCATTGTGAATTCAGTAATTTTCACAGTATCCATTCTTTTTCCATCGTAGTAGTCCATGTCCCCAGTGAGATGTAATTTGCTGTAGTTTACGCTAGGAATTAACTATGGGTGCTGGCTTTGTCCAGTTGGTATTAGGCTGTGTTTCCTTAGTGTTTCACAGTTTAAACTAGCATTTCAAATGCCAGCTTTTCACAATTTAATCTAATATTTAAGTGTGAGCAGTAGGCCTCTGTTGATGTGTTAGATAATGATAATCTTGTGTGATGGAATCACCATTCACTTTTAGACCTTTTGTTTTTTCATCTTCCAAAGGGAAGCTATATATTCACTTGAGGGAAGCTATAGATGACATAAGTGCAACTCTAGGAGCTTTGTAAAATTTACTTGCTGAATCAATGACTTCAAAGTTAACAAAATATGTAGCAACATCCATTTATCCCTCCAATCGTTTCCTATACTAGCTTCCTAAAAACAAAAGGAGGGCACACAGCTTTTTTTTTCTTTCCCGTGAACCCATCTGTTTGCTGCCACCTCCCTGTTGCATGCTCCTGCAGCCAGGCATTGCCACCCCTCAGCTAGGCTTTGTTGCCCCCAGCCACCTGCTGCCAACCTTCAGGTGGCAGAAATGGCCCAGAGTTGTCCGCTGCCGCATCCTAGTTGGCCGGGCGGCCCTTGGCCACTGCCAGCCACCCCCCAGCCAGCCGCAGCCGCCTGCAGCCAGGCCAAAAGTGTCCTGGGCTTGGCCAGTGCTGGCTAGGAGGCTAGGGCAGTCTTGGGTTGGCCAAGGCTCTGTTTCATTGTTCTACTGCTGCTGGCAATATGAGCATTCATAATTCACTTGTGAAAAAAAGATTTGCATTGGTCTTTGGACGCCAATACTACTTAATCATTTCTCCTGGTTTACCCCTGCATAGTCGTGGGAAACGTGCAAGAAAACATGGTGGTTCTGTCCCAGAATGTATTGTCATATATTGAGATAAACAATGAGGGGATGAGAGGATGTTTCAGGAATATTTGGCTATGATCCTATGTAGCCAGCCTTGGCCATGCCAACGGTAAACCCCTGTCTCTAGATAGTAACAGCTGTCCTCTGGCCACCAGCAGCCACAACCTCCAGTCTTCTGTGGCCACCTCTGGTCAGTAGTAGCTACCTCTGGCTGGCCATAGTCAGTCCTCGTCATTGCCCAGGGTTGCTGTCGAAAGCCAGAGCTGGCTATGGCATCATCGAACACACAATTGATGAACTAAATGTAAAAAATCTGTTCATGTGATGGCAAATTAAGTTCCAATATAAAACAAAATGCCACTATGCATATGAATGTACTGTTCATCAACCAAAAGTAAGAGAGCACAGCACAGAACAATTTGCTATCCACATATGAATCTACTATTCCTTGACCAACAAAACTATTTCACATGTTGATCGCAAAAAAAAAAAAGAACTGTTTCACATGTAAAACAGATCGCAACAGAAAAACTGAAAGCATTGTTTATCGCCTCACACATTTATACATGATTTATATATGATATAATATTTTAAACTATTGTGTCAAACCAAAAAAAATCATCCTGCAAACTCCTGGTCCCAGACAGGATCTGCCACCTTCGCTAGCTGCAGCCAGGACTGCCCTTGCCGAGGCCAGGGCCGGCCTCAGCCAGCTGGGTTTGGCCAGCAACTGCCTGGCGTGGCTGGGCATGGCCAGCGTCTGGCTGTGGGCAGCAGACGTGGCTGGTGGCCGGCCTGGTGTGGCTATAGCTGCTCATGTCGCAGCCATGGTCGGTCAGGTGGTAGCCGGGTGTAGCCAGGTGTTGCCAGGTGATGCTAGGCGGTGGCTATAGTTGGCTAGGGCTGTGTACCTTCAAGGGGCAGTGGCTGCAGAGGTTGGGAACTCCACAGACTTTTTTTTTTTCTCGAAAACGTAACTCCACAGACTCACACGAAAATAGAGAAAAATGTGGTAGCTGCAAGAAAACAGGTGCCAGGTTGCAATTTCATATTTTTAAGGAGTTGTTTTACCAAGTTGTTGGAGGTTTTTTTTATGTCCCTTTTGCCAAAAAAACTCAAATTGGGAGTTCATTACAAAGCTCCTGGAGTTGCTCGAACTAGTTAAAACTCTAATTTTCTGAACAAGTTGCTAAAATTTTTGACATGCTTTCGAGCAACTTTACAAATAAATCCAGCATAGCACATAAAAGTGCAATTACCACTACTACAAACTGGTCTTTAGTGGACATGTGGATGGAAGTGTTAAACTTCTCTCTTTTGGCTAGGTTGCAATTACTGTATCAAACTAAATAGCTTGGTGTAATTAGATATTTTACCAGTTTTCCATAAGTATATGCTTGTGCTGTACCAATGTTGAAGCCTCCTGTAAACTTAGGAGCTACTTACAAGATTGCTCCACAGCTGGTTCCAATGGATTTCATGTTATGAATCTTTAGAATAGTCAATAGTTGGTACAGGTCTATCTGGAAGTTGGCTGGAAACCAAGAAGTTGATGGTTGAAACCTTTTCACTTTCTTAACACCATTATTGTGCATTGTTTTTTCACAGAAGTGCTATACAAAAACCATTTAACATAGTGGAAACTACTTATATTTATCACATAACATATGAAATAACTATGTTAGTTACTCTGTATTCAGCTATTTTGGTTATAAATTCTTTGATATGGAGTTGACACACTCTTTGCATTTTTTCTTTGATGTTTGTTGCTACATTTTTCAATGCATTCTAATGCAAATCAAGGAATCTAAATGAGATAAATTCTTTCGCAGATCACGGTAGAAGTCGATAGTGATCCAAGAGCTGCATATTTTAGGCAGGCTAAGAATGGCCTCTACATAAGGATGGCATTGCTCAAACTTCTGCTTGTTGGTCACTGACCTTTCTGCTAGTGCATGACTTGTGCTATGTCAAGTGATGAGAAATTGTACTAATAATCAGCAGGTCCTGTCAAAATTCAACGTTCCTGTGCTGCGCAGGTAATAAAAGTATGGATCCATGTGAGAGTGCATAGTATTTTGCATCAATGTTCATGTACAAATCATGTTCGAAATAGAGTTTTGTTGTTTAAATTGATGTGAGGATAAGGGACATCACTGATTTTGCTTGCACAAATCATGATGATGCTCTGCTACTTTTTTATCAACTGTGCAACATACATATTTAATATTGGCAGTAAAATTTACCTGCATGATTCTTTGGTAGGATAATCGATGAGCTACCTCTACTCAGTTCAGGCTACTTGCCTACTTGTGCATAACAACACTACTAATTTGGACTTTGATTATGCTGCGGGTGTGCCATAGATGGTAAAGCAATAGCAAATAGTGATGGTGTTCAGCGTGACAGGTCTAGTGACAGCACTAGATAGCTGACTGAATCATGAATTGATTGGCACTACAAATCCTGCTCAGCTTCCATTTTTTTTATCACCAGAGATAGCTAGTAGTCTTTCTTGAGAAGTTGAGAATTTGTGGTATATGTATAAATTTATTATTATTATAACAAGGAAAATGAAGATTAGGATGGCTAAACTATGGTAACATGTATTTCATATTTCAGTTTAATTTGAGAAATGGGGCTACCAGATATGTATGTATACTAGGATTTGTGCTTATTGTGGCAATTGGATTACTAGGATTTGTGCTCATTGCGTCATAGGCCTGATTTGTGGGATTTTGCCCCCCTCAGACCTGTTTGTTCTGAGGAATGGTTTTTGATGTGCATATGGGCTTGACTTCTGTTTTGTCGGCCCCGATTTGTACTCTGATTTGTATTTTATTTCATTAAAGTTGTGGTGTTGTGTTGATTGTATTGTATACCTACATATGTTCTGAGAGTTACTGATTGTTCCATTTGTTTCTAAGTTAAACTATCGTGAGTTTGACAAGTTCATAAAGAAAGTATTGATATTTATGATATAATTAGGTACACTATGGAAATATGTTTCATGAAAATTTTAATGGTGCTATCTTGATGTTATAAGTATTATTAGTGTTTTCTAATAATTTTGGTCTAATTTATGACGGTTTAGCTTAGGACCAACCTAAATGATATTCTGTTTGGGATTCTAAAATTACATTCTTTTTGGATTTTATTACAAAATAACTTTATTTTTATTGAATTGTAAGCTGTAACCTTCTGAAATAGGAAAAATGCATTCAGAATCTTACATATGTTATCTTGTCTTGAAGCTATTGCAACTTTAAAAAGTTGTCAGTTTCTTAATCGTTTGAAAAACCGACTAGTACAATTTAGAACTCTATAATAACCTAATAAGAGGTAGAAATTGCCTAATGTGCTTTTGAAGCACTGAATTTAGGACAGACAAAACTAGTGCAACCACATGCGAGTGAGATTCACACCGTCACATGCACCCTTGACATATCGGTTGACCCTTTCCTTTTTGGGCCGATGGGTAAGAATTGTATGATCCCATCTCATAGCTGGACTGGACTCCCACATGAAGATTCCTGGTCAGCATGCTGACACAGTGACGCACGCACAACCGTCCGACACACGCGGTTCGCGCCTAGCTTCATGGTAAATGCATTCGAGGACTGCGTCGCCATTTTCTACTGTATATTCGAGAACGGCGTTTCCATTCTTTTTGTCAACGTACGTACTTCAGGCCTGGTAGCCGTTTTTCAACGTACCTCCTCCTTACTCCTACATGCCAATGATACGGTACTAGAGTGTAACACGCACAGTCAAACTTTGATTTGGACACAAATTGCATAAATATGTAAGTTAATGCGTAAATGGTACAGATTTAGATAGAGAAGAGGCTATGAAACTGACTATGTGGTTCTAGTAGGAACCAGCAGTTCTTGTTCTCTGCTCTCCCCAACAGAAGCAACCTAAACAACTTTGCTAACTTCACTACGTTCTATCAATGCAACACATGATAGGTCCCTAATCTGTTCTTTGTCTGAAACATGCCAAGCTAATCGCATTTCTTTAGAGCCTTTCAGGCATTTTTAAGAAGTACATTTATTTATTTAATTTATCCCTTACATCTTACTAGCAATTCTCTTACAAGATGCTTAGTCCAGTTTATGTAGCACGTAGATGTCACAAACCCCCCCAGAGCCAACTCTAGACAAATCCCTATATATCACCTCTCTAACTTAATTTGCACAGCTTCGTTCTTCACAGCTCAGTCAAATTAGATCACTGGATATCATAAACCGACGCGTAGTCCAGGAACACCATGTTGGTTTCAGAGGTGAAGTCCCAGCAACCCACAGGCGGCTTTCCTGCCTGGTCATAGCTCCACCAGTCCATATCCACCTGCTGCACACCACCGCCATCGACCATGCCGGCGACGGCGTTCCCCTGCCGGTGGTTGTCGTCAGCACCGTAGAGCAGTTCTTCAAGCTCAGCCTCCATGCTGATCATGGTGGAGTTCTCCGCGCTCGACGGCGAGGCGAGGCCGTTGTCTATGGCGCCGGCCGCAGCACCGTCCAGCTGTGCATTCATCATCAGGTGCTGCTCGTGCAGCGAGCTGGAGGACTGCCCTTGTTCGGCTATTGTCACGCCGCTGCTGTTGCTGTTGAAGCTGTTGTTGCTCTGGGTACTGGCCCTGCTGCTGCAAGCGCCGGGCCACATCAGGGGCTTGTGGTGTACCGCGCCCAGCAGCGGGTTCTGCAACTGCATGCAGAGCTGGATCCTTTCCATGGCCGACGCGCTCAGCGCTGCCGGTTCGCCGCAGTCGTTCATGTTGTTGTCGGTGGATGCCACGTCGGTTGCGACGGCCGTGCTCTGGCGGTGGTGGTCCTTGCGCCGCCCCAGGAGCCTCTTCTTCAGCTTGGTGTTCCAGTAGTTCTTCACGTCGTTGTCAGTCCTCCCCGGCAGCTGTGCGGCAATGATGGACCACCTGGCCATATGTTAACACACATGCTTAGCACTACATCAGTTGAGCTTCTGCATGGACTAATGGAGTATATACACATATATACAGTCTAGCTAATTGTAAAGAAAAAGTGTGGGAGTGGTTGACTGGGTCTGTATATTTACCTGCTCCCTATGCTAATGTAGAGGCTGCAGATGATGCTGTCCTCCTCTGGGGTGAAGTCGCCATGCTTTATGTTGGGCCTCAGGTAATTGAGCCACCTCAGCCTGCAGCTCTTGCCACACCTCTTCAGCCCTGCATGCAGTTTCATGGATCAATCAGCGATCAGTCATGTCTGAAAACTATAACGTGTCTGAAAAATGCATCGATATATAGATGACCAGGAGCTAACCAGTTCATCTTCAGAACGTACCTATCTTGTGTGGCAGCGCAATCCAGTTGCCCCCAGTGCCATGCTCCTCGATGTAGTTCTTGAGCATTGCATCCTCCTCCGGCGACCATGGCCCCTTCTTCACCGTCGCCTTGTCGCAGCAGGGTGCTCTCCCCATCTCTCCCTCTCTCTCTTTCTCTTCTCTGGTGAGCCTGTGTCTCTCCCAACCTGTGTGCGTGGATGTGTATGAGCAGGCAGGTGTGTTGGTGCTGCTGCGCTGCTGGTTTGGTCGTGGGGTGGTGGTATGCGCTGCGCCCAGGATTTTATAGGAGCTGGCGAGAGGGCTTAAAAAAGTACGGATATATGGTTTGACCTTGATGCTGACACAAGCTTTTGTTTCGGTGTACTTTGGAGATTGCTTTTTGTTTCCTTGGCCACCTTATATGCTATAGTATTCCTCTGCTATGTTGCATAAGCAGAACAGAGCATCAGAAAGGTGTAGTTTTTGTCATCAACTTCTGTGTCATGCATCCTGCTTTCTGAAACATGGATTGGTGTCTCAGCAACACCTTTTGCTAAACACTTTAAGGTGAACATATATCCTTAGTTAGTATTCAATGCAATTATTTTTTGAAAAAAATATTCTAGCATATTGACAAATACACTAGGATTTAGGACAGGTGAGAAGTGCACGAGCCACGATGAACAGTTAGTACTCTGCAAGCAGACTGCAGTCACCATAGCTTGATTACCAATGCATAGAGATCAGCTTAATGCTAGAACAAGTAGGGCAGTGACTGGTGAGTCATGTAGTCGACGAAGCAAGGACGCCACATGTACGGTACGTTGAAACTGAGCCAACTACTGCGAACTTGGTTAAACTTGAGTAGGATTTTAGGGTCTATGTAGAATGGTGAGTTGGTGACTTTACTGAATGAATGGAACGTGTCAACGGATAAGAAGGCATTGCGATCTCCATATTGTTAGTTTGTTACTTCCTGTCTTCATCTAGCCATTAGAATCACTGGTACTGATGGGATAAGCATCAAGGGCATTGACATGGGTTAATCATTGGATTCAGATATGATGAAACCAGGGCTCGAAGGAGAGGTAAACAATATCTGATCCAACTCATATCCTTGAGGAACTTCCATATGATCCAACTCAGATCCTTGGAAAGAAGTTATATTTGAATTTTGAAAGAAACTAGCTGGTTTTGCTCATATCCAGATAGTTTCCTTGTAGATCTTTGAATGCCTAGAGTGAAAATAAGACATGATTCCTTTTCATTTCAAGCAACAATATTATGCCTTTAGAAAAGGAGGAAAATGTGCTGAACAATAGTAAGGAAACGGCAGCTACAATTGTAATTTAACTAGATTTTTCATTTTTTTTAATTTAACTAGTGGCTCCCAATTTGGCCATATCAGCACTACTACCAGTTTCCTTTCCCAGTAGTCATCAGTCAACGCACCCTCATCACGCTCAACTGCCTGTCAATTCAATAGGAGTAATTCCCAATCTGAATAATCTGTGTGTTTCGAACTGTACCTTGCATGCAAATTAAGTCTGCATACAACGTCATCAAGGTTCCTCCTCTCAGATTGGTAAGAGAATGGCATCACCAATAATTCACGTAGCAGTACTTTGACAGCAAGCGTACTCCTACGATTTGGAGTACAGGCGTACATACAGCTAGCGTACGTAACACGGTCAGAATGACGAGTCCAACTCCAACGCAGGTCCTTCCATTCAGTTATGGCTGTACTGCTGCGAACCCTAACTCAGGATGGACCATGCCATCGGATGGAAGGAGATTCATCACCAAACCGGCCAATGCAACGCTGGGGGACCCTTTGGCCTTTGCTAGTGCTAGCTAGGCTTGACCTGCCAAAAGTCCATGGGCAGTTGTAACTGACAATGTAGCAGCATCCGGGATGCATGGTGTCATCTGTTTTGACCCTCAGGACTTGTTCATCCCCAAAGCCGCGTGTGAGATCATATATACTTTACACGTATATTCTTTTTTTTTTGTATATACTCTTTGTCATATGCAAATAATCTTGTGTCGTGCTTATGGACGGATGAGTATGACACGGGACCTGCACAAGGGCCTGTTAAAAATGTAAGATTTAATAGAATTCAGATAGAGTTTCAGAAAAAAATTAGTATGAGTTCAGAGTGTCCTGCAGGAATCCATTGAAATTTCGATGTTCCAAACCATTTTATGGAAGGTGTGATGAATTAACAGTTTGCAATAAGGATTAGGCTGTTTTTGGGAGTATGCATCCTTGTCTTCGTGTTTCATATTACTGGATCATTGACCTTTGGTTCCTGCTTGCACTTTTTGTTTGCAAAAAAAGGGACCTTGCATCTTGGGGTGGTTGGTTAGTTTTAGAGTGCTGCTTAATATATTGTGATAATCCACATGTCGTATATATATAGCTTGTGATAATGATGCCCATACAATTCAATTTGCTGAACATTCTAGCAATGCAAGAGAACAGTTTGATCAAGGTGCAAAAAGCAGCTCCTAGAACGATCGATTGGATATCTCTGTTAGCTATAGAACAAAGGAAACTATGATACTTAGGAAACATACTGACAAACTGATTTTATATTTTCCAAAAACTGGTCATTAAGTTTTACAAGATTATTTGGGTCTTAAATTGTTCACCGATAACAAAAAGGATTACATGAAAACAGTTGTTTCTAAAAAAAATTACACAAAAACAGTATTTTTTATAACCTAGTTAACTTATTATCATATGATTCATATCCTTTAGTGCAGAATGTTAACCAGTCACATTTTTCTAGTCTTCATCAGATTCTTCATTTCCCTTTCCGTATTCTCAAGGACAATACATGTACTGTATGTATAAAACATTTGAGCTACCAGCACTGGCTGCCTTCTTGATTGGAAGCACGTACACTTGTTCTGCATACAGTACGTATCATCTTGTCAGTATCTTCCTTGGTCAGAGCGAAGCAGGTCTGCGAAATTACACCCCAACGAGTACACTTTTGACTTGCATGCAGGATGAGAAGTTGTTGAAGCTTCCTTCAGTATACAACACCATTCTGTATGATTGTATATACCTTGTCCAAACAATCAACCAGAAGCTAGCTAGCAATGAAGATCAAGATGCTAATAGTGATGTTTAATGCAACACACTGGAGGAGTAGATGCATGTTTACTACCATCAGGAATATAATGTAGCTTAGCTTACTTACATCTCAGTGGTGTTAGTTGCTCTTGCAGAAGTTATATCCAAGATGTTATCCTAAACAAAGTAGCATCGGTAAGCAAACTATGCCCTTAACACAACTACCAAAAGGTCAGACAGAAAGGAACCAATTAGTGGCACATACCATTGAAAATCCATGTTTAGGAAACATTTTAAAAAAAAATCAAAGGTCAAGTTGCCACTGGGTTAGTAGCAAGGCATGAAGCATCACAACTCTGCCAGGTGCCTCCAAGCAGAAGCTGGCTGTTTGATCTGACACCATGGAGTAGACTCACCTAAACAACTTGCAAAAATAAGGGCATTAGACCTTCACAAGTCGCTTGATCAGTGAAATTAAGTAATGCAGTGCCTCTTATTTCTTTAATGTTTCTTTAGATAAGGTGAGTTGACCACATTATTCAGGATCTCTGGAGTAATAAGATAAAGCTATATATGTAGTGGTCTTGGTGTATGATCAAGTAGACTTGAAGAGCTTTAGTATCTGACTATCTGAGTGCAATTCACTTATTTTGTCCTATGAGGAATATTGTACTCGTATAATTATTTCTACACCTTTTGACTAGTGTTTTTTTTTTCATTCTTTAGTTATGGGTGACTTTTTTTTGTTCATTCTTTAGTTGTGGATGACAAAAAACGTAACTGTACTTGCACCGTGGATATAGACCATGACATAATCCATGATTTCTTCTGATGGAGTTTCTTAACTAAATTGGTACCGTCGATGACAGAAAAAAAGTGCCCACTACACACTCCTTTAACAGCTGTTCGACAGATCTGTTGGCAATAACAAAGTAGCAGTTGCATGAGAGAATCGTAGTGTTGTGTATAGATATTTTAATTTTCTAAAATCAGAGTGTTTGGAAAATTTATTTAAATTTTATTGATTGTAGGGAACAGTGCCCTGGTACTGCTTTTACTTATTGTAGGATGTAATACCTCAAACAAATTTGAGCTGTTATTTTGAATAAAAAATGATTAATTAGTCTAATAAAAGAAAAAGAAAATATTATCAAATCCCCTCGAGCGCTAGGTCTGACTTCTGAAATCCTCACACTAGCAATTATTTTTTTGACGTTGGCAACACAAGAATATATCATAGAACATTATTTGGTACCACAAGGACATAAATTTACATCATAAAACATCACATGCGTACTACATAAATATTGTAGGATCTCATGGAATACAGAAAATAAAAAACATGATAAAACAAAATAATCAATTAGAGCAAAATAAAAAAATAAAAAAATCTATAGAAAACATAAAAACAAAAGAGAAAAGAAAAATAAATAAAAAGAAAAATGATAAAACATAAAAAAGTAATTATATTAAAAGAAAAAGGAATAAAATAAAACATATAAATATAAAAAATTATAATAATGAAAGTCACATAAGGCAATTAAAAATCGCATAAGACAAAAAATGAAAATAGAAAATAAATTGAAGCAATAGATAAAGAAAATTAAGTAAACACGCAAAATAAATTTAAAATAAAAAATAAATAAAATAAAGTAATATAAAAATTAAAATAATAATGAAAATCACATAAAATAAAAAATAAATAAACTTAAAGATAAGTACCAAAAGAAATATACGAAAGGGTATAAATATGAAATTCCAAATTCCAAAAGCGTGGATATAATTTTGTGGTCTCTTCAAACAGCTTGGGGACTTTCCTATCATGCATATATGGACTTTCCTATCATATATGGGTGATTTGCTGTGTTTGAAGTACTCAGTTCGTCCTAAAATATAGTGCATTGTGACTTCTATTGCTTCCATAGATACAATCCATGGG
Source organism: Themeda triandra (assembly GCA_018135685.1). Classification (NCBI taxonomy): domain Eukaryota; kingdom Viridiplantae; phylum Streptophyta; class Magnoliopsida; order Poales; family Poaceae; genus Themeda; species Themeda triandra. The sequence continues at coordinate 201,392 of JAENPR010000175.1, forward strand.
TATATGCATTGCCCATGTCTAGTTTTGGCAGAGTTTGTTAAAAGGAAGCCATAGTTTGAGGAGAAACTCCTTAAATGGATATAATCCATAGGTATATGCATCATTTGAGTGTTTCTGAGTTGTCTTAAAAAGTTTAGAATGCACTATATATATTATAGGACGAATGGGGTAACTCGTAGGGTATGAAGTTTACTAAGACATTGGGAAGGTGTTGACACTGATTCAGTGACCACACTAGTAGGATTTAGATCATTTGAGGTTACATACAACTTAGATATGCAGTGGAGGAAGGTCTCAAAGACGAGACGACTAGCAGGTTGACTAGACTGATTCCACGCTCGTCCTTCACCTAGAAGCCCACAAATGCTTCTTAGGAAGACCCGCCAGGGTAACACATGGTAGAGGTGCTCTAGGATTAGCAAGACCACCTAGAACACCAGTAAATCTTTGTTGAGAGGAGTGATGGACAATAGGGAATGGAAATAAAAAGTAAGATAGACACGTGTTTTGACATTTATATAGATGGATCTCTCAATCGGTCGTGATCATTTAATATAAATAGAGGGGTGACCTTATCCTTATTCGCATGTAATTTGCAAGTTCCCTATGAAATCAGAGGAGTTTTCAATAAGAAAATCATGACTTTACTTTGGACTATGAAAACTGGCTTAGTTGGTTTAAGAATCCGGCTTAGCCTATTTCCGCAGACTACAATAAAAATATTCATAAGAGCACGAATTCTTCAATCGAACTTCAAAAATCAGACAATCTATATATTTTTTTGATCATCATAATGAGAGGAACACAATTGTGAAGTCATATTCAATTTGAGCTGACTAAGCCGACTTTTGCCGAGTGTTTTTTTTGAAGTCATCTTTTCTTTATATGGACTCTAAATTGAGCATTCTATATATATTTTTGGATCATCTCGACGAGAGAAACATAATTTTGGAGTTCCTTACACATTTTTAAAATTGTATAAAAACTGACTTAGCTAGTTTGGTAAACTGTTTAAGCCTGATTCTGCCAGAAATTCTAGAATCAACTCTTTTTGTTCTTTGCACGTGATCTTCTAGTTCCCACTTCGACTCTCCGGCCACTTTTCGGCTGTCAAATAGATGGTCTAGAATGAAAATAGCAACTTCTAAACTCATGAAAGTAATACTTCTAAACCTCTTTGTTCTGGAGTAGGTTAGGTTGTCATTTGTCACCACATTTATGAACTCCTACTTCTGGGTTTAAAAAAGATAGGGATGATCCTAACCCAATCTACTTGATTTGCATTTTCAACCGAAGGAGGATGGAGATACAAACAAAGGGCTAGAAGATACTCCTTCAGCCCCAAATTATGTCATCCAAACTTTTTTGAAGATTCAAAGCATCTCAAATTTGACCAAAATTATAGAAAGATTTACAAAGTTTGTGACATCAAAAGGTACACTATAAAAATATAATCAATAAAGAATCTAATGATTAAGTATTATTATTTTATTATATAAATTTAGTAAAACTTGAGATGCTTTGATTTTTAAAGAAGTTAGAACAACTTATAATTAGGACCCTATATGAACTTTTATTTCCACCAATAGAGGTAACTCAAACCAAGACCCTAAGATCTGGAAAAGGAATAGAAGAGTAAGCAAGGTCCTAATAATCGAACGCCTCCTAGCAGCAGGCTCTCGGGTAAAAGCTAGGCTGGCCTATGAACGGCAGCTCCAGGCCAAGCCCGCGGTGGTAGTGAGGCCCACTGGAAACAGGCCGAGGATACAATTTAAAAAGGCCTGGCTCGCCAGCTCCTTCCGGTGACATTTAAATTTGAACTGTTGGATTTAATTGGAATTGACCAATTACATTTAGCAACTAAATTAAAAAAATTTCAAGGCTAGAATTAATGGTAGATGAAACTCATGATGTGTTAGTAGCCATTAGTGATACTTTAAGGTGGGTAATGGTTGATTAGTGAGTTACTAGTAACGAACAATTGATTTGTTAGTTACTAGCAACATATATGATCTTCATGCCATGATCAACCAGGATGTGGGTTACTAGTAATGGACAATTGAATTGTGTAACATACATAGTGTTCATGACTATTATCAATCACTACGTCTATCTCTTGGTGTCCTCGAAAGGCAACATAAGACGACGCTCTCCTCCAGTCTACGTGCGCATGACCACACACAACCAAATCTTATCACTTCGATATTGTGTTGATCGCGCGAACAGGAATAGGGAGAACATACCTCCAAAACTAGCCTTTTACAGTGGTTTGGGGGTACTTCCTGGTATCTATTGGTGACTAAGTAAATAATTAGCGCTAATTAGTTTTATTAGTGGAAGGCTATTATGGTAATTGTGTTTCCCACCTCCCACCCTCCCCGACCCCCGAGTCCCCGACCCCCGTTCCCCGTGATCGCGTTCGCCGTGAGTACGAGGCTGCAAGCCCTAGCCGCCGCCGCCGCCTCGCCCTTGCACGCAAAGGACGTGAGGCTGCGCACAAGCCCTAGGCGTCTGCCGCCTCGCCATCGCCATCGCCATCGCGCAGCAGCCGCCACGGCTTCGCCGTCGCGCGCCGCCGCCGGCGGTGGCCTGTCCTCGCCCGCGCTCGTCGCCGTCGCTCCTACCTCCTCCCTCCTCGGCGTCCACGGCTGACGCGAGCCGACGAGGCCAACTCGCCTGCGCCCTCTACCTCGCCATCGCGGGCCGCCGCCGCCGCCGCCGCACCCTCGCCCGGTTGCTGGCACGTTCATCCTCGTGGAGAAACTCTCTGAAATGGACCCGATTGAGCTCCCATCGCAGATGGCCAAGGTTCCACTCTTATGCACTTCATTTGCATTTGATTTAGCTCTTTAGCCTAGCGCATTGCATTTTGATGCCTCACTTTTTAGAATTATTTATGGATTTGGATTAAACTTTCCCTTCAGATCTCTAAAACTTCTCTCATATCAGTAGGAAATTAAATGTACTGAACATGTTTTCAGTAAACAAGTTTCAATTATGACATGAGTGTACTGAACATGTAGTCTCAGCTGCTTGTTTCATTTGCTCACAAATCAAGGTAGGAATTTAGTACTTTGTTTTCTGATTGACACAGTTCAGTTCGGTTTACAGTTAAATGTAGCTCAGATTGCAAGTATTGAATTTAATGGCCTTTTCAGTGTCTTGTAAAGTACTTAACTTTTAGTAGCAGCCCAACAGGATAGTTATATACCACCATAGTGTGGTTTCAAGTAACTATGGTTATGCTTGAGTGACTAGATAGTATTTCTACTTGAGTCAGAACAGAACAATGTACCTAGCTTACAGATAATTTGCTTTCGCTAAGGAAAAAAAAGATCACAAAGCTTATAGATAATTTGCTTTTTATGCCATCCTGTGCTCCACAAATTGATTTACCTAAATTGTTGCTCATGTGCTGTTAGTATTCTGCAGTCTCGGCAATTATAATTCTGTACTGACTGAATATGTTTGGGCTTACTAAGCAGGTGCGGGTAACACATTAGCTAGCTTATTTGTTTCCCTGATATAGTGTTGTTGATGGATACAGGAGGAAATGCCGGATCTAGAGTCTTTGCTGGAGTACAATGACATTGTCAGGATGACTTTTGATAGTGAAGAAGAAGGATTTGAGTTTTATAACGACTACGGTTATGGCAAAGGATTTAGTGTGAGGAGAAGCTACAGTGAGTACGACAACAGACATAGTGAAACGAGGGCGATTACCCATCGGAGGTTCGTTTGCAGTCGTCAAGGTTTTCGTGAAGAGAAGCACTTGAAGAGGGCGATTAAGAAGCATAAGCCACGGAGGATTACCCGAGTTGGATGCCCAGCTAAACTTGTGATTGCACGGGATCGAACTTGCGGTGGTATGTGAAGGATTTCATCGATGAACACAGCCATCCGATGGCGCCACGAGCTCACTTGTGCATTGCGTTCACACGGAAGAATCAGCGATGATCGAAAAGCTGAGATTGTGGAGATGGAGATTGCTGGGATCTGCAAGCACCAGATTATGGACATTTTTGAAATACAGTATGGTGGGTATGATCAGGTTGGGTTTACAGCTAGGGACTTGTATAATTTCTGTCATTGCTATAAGGTGGAGACAATTGCTGCTGGTGACGTTCAAACAGTCATCCGCTATCTAACAGCACAGCAGCACAAAGATCCCGATTTCTTTTTCAAGTACATGGTTGATGGGGAAGGACACCTGAAGGGACTATTCTGGTGTGATAGTCAATGTTTGCTGGATTACCAAGCATTTGGTGACGTCGTTGTATTCGACAGCACCTACAAAACTAATCGGTACAATGTACCACTTGTTCCATTTGTTGGGGTGAATCACCATCGAAGCACAGTTATTTTTGGATGTGGAATTGCTGCTCATGAGGATACCGAGTCATATGTGTGGATGCTGACTGCCTTTTCTGAGGCCATGATTCAGAAGCATCCGGTCTCCGTGATCACTGATGGAGACCGTGCTATGCAGAGAGCAATCAGTCTGGTGTGGCCGAATTCATCGCATAGGCTGTGCGTGTGGCATATTGAGAGGTGCATTGTGCGTAATGTTCAGGATAAGGTTGTCAAGGATGAACTAAGGACTTTCCTTTATGATCGTTGCTCGATACAAGAGATTGAGAGAAAGTGGATGAAATTTTTGGCTGACCATGAGGTCACAGATAAAGACTCATGGTTGTATATGTTTGATATGAGGGAAATCTGGTGTGCTGCTTATCATGTTGGTAAGTGCTACTTAGGGCTGAGGAGTAACCAACGGAGTGAGAGCCTAAACTCTAGGCTCCATATGCGTCTTGATCGGAAAATGACACTGCTTGACATGGTACGGCACTTGGACCAATGTCTTTCTGGGGTGCGCAATATTGAGAATAAGTTGGACCTTCATGCATTGCAATCCGATGAATGCCAACCAGGTGCTTCAGCTATTGAGATAGAAGCTGCACAAAAGTTCAGCAGTTTTTGCCATGGTGCAGTACAGCATAAATGCCGCCAACAAGTATTTTTCAATTGAGAAGCTAGATGGCGATAATATGAGAACGTATATGCTTGGCAGGAAGGACAAACAAGGCATGATATACTATGTGAAATGTGAATTTAGTGATGAAGGCAGTCTGAATGGGATTTCTTGTACTTGTGAGAAGTTACAGACCATTGGAACCCCATGCTCACACATCTTTTTTGCATTGGGTGACCTGCAAATAGATGAGCTTCCAGAATGTTGTGTTTTGGAGAGGTACACAATGGGGGCCAAGAGTGCATTTCCTCCGAAGCGGAAGAGCTCCATGTATGACTACTCCGATAGTGTACAGAAGTTCCGTGCGATGCGCAATATCGGTCGGGCTGCAGCCTTTGCAGCATGTCATTCACTTGAGTCATCTGAGCGACTAGAAATGTTTCTGCATCATGAAGCTGCTATCAAGGTACCAAATTTAGCAGATAACAAAGCCAAGAGGTATGGTCCGGTGCTGCCACAAGCCCCGGATGTTGATTGTGTGGCGTTCAGTAATGTGCTAGACCCCCTGCATGTGCCTGGAAAAGGGGCCCCGAAAAAAATCATAAGTCAATTTCAGAGGGATCTAATACCAAAAAATGTACCCTGTGTAAGCTTGGGGGTCACAATAGGCGAACATGCTCCATGCGAAAAGAGGTAGCTCATCAAAGCTGAAAATTGGCCATCTGTGATGCATGTGTAGTTTTGAATTAGTTATGACTGATGTTGATCCTATTCATTTGTAGGAATCCAAACTCCCTGAAGATTTGATGGATATATGATCTGCCAATGACGAGGTTGTGGTTGTCTAATGTTTGTAGGTACGCTGGTGAACAACTTATGATTTTCCATCATGTTTGGAAATGATAAAATAGCACACGACAAATTGACATGTTTCTGTCCTTTACTAGTACTAACTGTACGTGAGGTTGATTCATTGTCTGATTTTCAAATCATTGATTCGATTATCCCTTTGCACTGGAACCTACCTCATTCCTTTAGGCCATGCACAAATTTTTATTTTTTTTATTAGTCAATCTGCTGATTATATATCACCAAAACTTGTAAATTGTTGCAGCATTGGAGGCAGCTTTTTCAGGAAGGAACCAAGTGTAGGTCATGTGCCCGTGTCGGAACTTCTTGCGCAAGGGAAAACTAGTATGAGATCTATGTCAGGACAACATCTTTTGCATACCTTAATGAGTTGTCTTCAACTCATTAGCTTTCGTTGGTTGGAGCTTCAATGTAAGCTGTCAAGTGTTATTTCAGGCACTGTGTCGTACTTGATGTGTGGTTGAAGTATTCCTATTTGTGATGAACGTGTGCATTCTGTTCTTTTTAACACATCTTGTACTTAGAAAGTGAGCGTTACTAAATGAAGCATTGCAATTTTATATATTGAATGTTGTAACCAGAAATTTATTAGTATGTCAGATTACTGTACTCTGTTGTTGTCAGCAAAGACTCATTGATCTTAAGTCTGTTTATGTTCGAAGGTTCTGATTTCTGTGATCAATCGTGCCTGTCCTTTTGAATTTTCCTGACCATATAATTGGATATTTGTATGAGTTTAATATGGTCAAAAGCGTAGCACTTGTTTCTTCTGTATAGAGCTTGTGAGTGCCTGTCGCGTGTGATCACACTTGTCGTCCTCCTCAATGAAGTGTTGCGCACATACAGGACAGGTACCTAATGCTCTTTTATAGACTAGAGCGAGAAAAATAGAATTACAACCAGACATCAACTAGAAACCTTAAACTTTAAGAGAAGAAATATTTGGTATCAAACTGTAACTCATGTCTTGTCCAGCAGATTGAACACACACACGCATCTTAAATAGATGTAATTGAACTCCAACGTAACTATATGAAAAGAAAACACACTTAGTCTAATTTCGAACCAAAACAAAAAGGAACCAAACAATCCACGCTTCAACAAGGCAAGCTGCTCAGATGCCGTCTGTATTATTCCCCGGAGTAGGTTTCTTCATGGGGACATGTCGGCAGCTTGTTCTTCTCCATCATAGATATTGTAAGCGTCATCTTCTCAGTCGTTGTTGTAAGCGTCATCTTCTCCGTTATCGTCCGCCATGTCCTGCATTAAGTTGTGTACAAGTTATTATAACATCAATGGTTGTATCAAGAAGATTATTTGTGATAAGGAAGCTCTACTCACGTCGTCCAAAACTTCTTGTTCAGGTCCTACTAGGTACAAATGACAAATCTTGGTCCTCCGTATATCATGAGCAACCACCATTTCATTCACCTCTTCCTGCCCGTCTATCTTTTGTAACCCAGTTGATGGCACACTGCCTGGAGTCGGATCAAGGTAGTACAACTCTGCGCTTCCTCTATATCCAAATTCTCTCAAATTCTCCAACATGACGACGAACTCAACAGAAGTGTGGTTTGGCTTTGTAATTGTAAACTGGCCAATATCTTCTCTACTGTCAAAGTATTTTTGCAGATCCGGATAACGTTCCTTGACTAAGTGAACCTTAAAACGCATTACAACGTTCTGCATGTATAGAAATAAAGATCATTGGCTACACGAAAAGTAAGTAATTTATATACATGTATGTATATATACCTGGTCACACTCGTTGTCCATTAGTACACCCAGCAAATTCCGTGGTATGTAGACCCCATCTTGTTCCTAAACATGCAAACGTTCAGATGGCTAGCTATCTATATAATAAATAAGGCTATCTATATAATACATTACCTTATCATTCATGCCAGCACGGACCTCATCTTTTTCGATCAAAGACTCAATCAGGGAGTTCAAATTGGAGCGCTCATTCACCAAGCCCTTATCCATTTTTTCCCATGCCTGCTTAATAATTAAGTCAACATTGGCTCGCTCTTGGTGTATGCAGGCATCAATTGCTTCAAGGGCCTTTGATATGGCTTGATTAAACACGGCCCGTTCCTGCTTTATCTTCTCATCAGAGGCAGCACACTGATCATGTAATGCTTTCGCCAGTAAGTCCCTTAGTGAGACCTTCATCGCCATGGAAATGTCATTCTGCTCAGTGCTGGACGCTGAGTCTAGTAGTTTTCTCTGAGAAGTTATGTACTTGTTGATTTTTTGTTTCTCTTGCCTCTTCATGATGTCACTGTCCGAACGGTGCACCTGTAACTTTAATTTCAGATCCTTCTCGCACTCCGCCCTGAGTATGGTGGTCTTCTCCACCCACTCGTTCAGGGTCTTCTCTGGATCCATGATACCTATGTACGGACAAATCAGTTTCATAAATCATATACAAATAAAAATGACTGAAGTCAATGCTACGGCACAACTAAATTCATATGGTCGTACTTGTGACTGCACAAAACACAAGACTTATGCTTAATTGAGTGTTGGCAAAATTATTTTCTGGAACATGGAGATTTGTGAAAAAAATGGAATCTCTGAACATGGGCCTAGCAAAGGCTACATGTCCTTAATTGTAAGGCAAGAGAAGCGTTTAGATGGAATAAATAAAGTGCTAATACTACATGTGCTACCGGCTCATGAGTGCAGATACGATCTAATTCTATGTATGGTGACAAATTCTTAGATCAGTCATGTGCCGGACCGAACAAAACACGCAATAAACTGAAATCCGACCTCCAACCTACCTGAGTTAAACCCTAATCCACCCATAAACAAATTCGAACCTGAATACAATCTAAATACTCTACCTTCTGACATACAAATCCAGTAGCACGTAGAGAGAGGAAGAATGGATAGATACCTTCCGATGGCTGCGATGACCTCGCCGCCGGCGGTTGCAGTTCGCGGCCACGAGAGAGACGCGTCGGCGAGACGGATGAGATGCGTCGGCGGTTTTGGGATACGAAGTGCTAGGATGCGCTGATTGAAGTTATTTATGTTAGGACTAATCTTGTCATATAGGTATATTAGTGTTGATTATAAAGTGTAGTATGGATGAGGGAGCTCCATGAAGTTTCTAGTACTAGATAGTTGCTAGTGGAGCTATGCAATTTAGAGTTTGCTACTAGCTAATAAACAGCAGTAGGACAGCTAGTAATTAGTATCCAATTGTGATTTTACTTAAGTGGACAGCTGCTGCACAGCTGTTAGAAAACAGTAGGACGGTTTGTAACCGGCTTAGGTGATGCTATAAATATGTACCCATATGTTAGCAAGCTATATGTTGTTTTTAGTGTGATAGTTCTTGGTTGTGAAGACCAAGTGAGTTGTAACCTTATAGTGTGAAGCTATAAGTATTTAGATTTGTGTTCTCATATTCTTGTGTGAATCAAGATAGAGTGCAAGTGAGGAATTGAGTGATTCAGTTCCAGCAGCAGCGTAAGAGAAACAAAGTGATTTTGTTTCCAACAATTTATACCGGGGATAGGCAAAGTACTGGGCTGTTCGTATGGGCTGTAAGCAATGGGACCTGGGGAAATGTACTGGGCCTCTGTTCACGTTTGCCGCGCCTAGGCCCATGCACCCACAACTTTTGCGGCCCGGGCAATGTCGCGCTTGCTGCTTTGAACGACGTCGTGCGCACCTCGGCACCTGGACAATGCTTGGCGTGTTAAGAGCCTGTCCAACGCGGACGACGTCGCACTGTCCAACACGAGCGACGTCGCGCTCGATGGCTGTGTGATGTCACCACGCGCGACAAAAAGCTAGCAAGTTTCTTCACAAAATCTGAAGGGACAAAGCTACTAATGTAAGACACTATATGACATGCCAGTGGATATATGACGTGTCACTAGATGGAACGACACTACATGCTTATTGGTGAAACTAATGATGATGTGTCGACTCAACGGACTAGGACAAACACTAATGGACATGATCAGACACTCGGTGGCATATGATGTGCCACTAGATGGAATGACACTATATGCTTATTGGTGAAACTGATGATGAAGTGTCGACTCAACGGACTAGGACAAACACTAATGGACATGATCGGACACTCGGTGGCATATGATGTGCCACTAGATGGAATGACACTATATGCTTACTGGTGAAACTGATAATGATGTGTTGACTCAACGGAATGACACTATATGCTTACATGTTCAGCCGAATATGGGTACATCTTCGCAAGTTCGTATACCTATGCCTACTGCTACACAAGTTCAGGTATGCAAATGTGGCTTAGTTCCTATGACTTATGTTCAATTTAATATTTTGGAATTTAACAAAAAAAAAAAAACTGCAGGAATCACCAAAGGCAGTAGTTAGGAATTCAGCACCAGGTGGCACACTGCATTTCTCCCATGTACAAGAGAGAATTAATGCTGAAGCACACACTGAAATAAGAGTTGAGATGGGAAAGGACACGCAGCAGCAGGACAACCCCTCTGCACTGCACCAAGGCACGGCTATCAAACCAAGGATACCTATCATCGACAACAATTACGAAGTGGAAGACATAGACACAGAAGTCGGTTACTTCCTAGTAGAGAGCTACAACAATGCTAAGGTTGTAGAAATAGAGGACCATGTTGTTACAGCAGCACAACTACGCCCTAATCTCACAAATGGCTTTATAGTAGATGAGGTAATACGATTTCAGATTCATGTCGACACTGTAACGTGCAAACATCTACTATGTACTAATCATTGCAGCCTTTGCAGGTCATAAATGCCTTTGCTACTTTCAGCAATGTCGATACCGACGAAGCATCATACATACAAACTTTTCATGCAGCGAAGTTGACTGACAAAAAACTAGGCCACAATAAATTCAGAAAGCTAATTGTCGACAAATGTGTTGGAAAACATTTGGTATGTCATACTAATTCGCACTTCTAGTCAAATTGTTCAAAGTTTTGTTCAGTACGATGGTTTACTATATTTCTGGTATCTATATTGAACAAAACAAGCATTCTATAGTTTTGAATTATTGTATTCAGGTTTTTGTGCCTATGAACGTTAACAAAAACCACTGGGCTCTCCTTGTGCTCAACTTCATAAAGGAAGAGGTGCAAATCCTTAACTCCTTGGCATCAATTCCATCAACGCGAGACGAAGTCCTAGAGATGAACTTGGTAAGTACAGATGGTTTGCGTAACACATATTATGTATTCAGCTACAACTAACGTTAGATCATATTTAACATGTAACTCACAATCCACTAGGTGGAGAGCATACAATCATGCTTAGATTATCCGGTGAAGAATGGCTTTGTTAACTTGCACGACTGGAAAAGAATTCCTTACTATGAAATACCACAACAAGATGACGGGTACACCTTATCCCTTTTCTATTAAATAATGTTCTACTTCAAGTACTTACTCTAAAATTCCAATGCAGTTTTTCATGCGGGGCATTCATAATGTTTTATATGCTGGCATGGGATGGAGAGAAAATGGCCTATAGTTTCTCGGATGTGAGTCTTACTGTCCTTGGTAATTCCAAATTTCTACCGACTCATTCGATAATTGTTATATGACGTGCACTATTTTCACTTCTATATAGGCACAAATGCTAGGATTTAAACGGAAAATATGCACGAGGTTGCTCCTTTCTGATCGCAACAAGAGACGCCAAGACTCATACAACAATCCTATCACGGTCCGAAATTTCAATTCGTAATACATAAGTTCCAGTTGAAACAACTTATACCAACTATATTGTACAAAATAATCGGGTCGCACATTTCTCTTGCTCATTCTTAGGAGGAAGAGTACTATGCGAACAATCCGCACGAAGTACGCCAGGACAAACAACCTGAAAATACAAGCGATGTGGAGGTAATAGAGACTGGAACTCCAACCCCTAAGGCCAGCACGAAAGGAGGGAAAGGAAAGAAAGGAGGAAAAGAAACAAAAGTAACAGGAGCTGAAGCTAGGAAAAGAGGACGACCAAAGAGAAAAGTTGCCGATACTCCTCCTACTGTCCTAGAAGAATTCAATACTGATTCTATGATTAAACGAGTTCAACGGATTAAGCTTCCAGGGAAACAGCAGAGAAGCCCTTGGAAGCCTTTTTAGAACTTTGTGCTCTCTATTTGGTCAATTGTAATTGGTCTTCAATTTGAATTGTGTTCAGACGTACAAGTTCCTTGTATGATTCACATGGATGGAGTCATTTAACCAATTACCACAAGCCAACGGTTTAGTTTGCAGTACAATTTGGTTGAAAATTCATCCCGAGTAGCAAAGGAAACGTACCTGAATGCCATGTGAAGCTGCTGCCGTGGGCTGGGCAAATCGTCGAACAGGTGGCCTTCGCTGCATCTCCAGGCACCGGGTGGCCTTCACTGAGGCTGTGGGCGGGCTGGCGGCGCCGGTCGAGGTCGACGCGGTTGCTCTCGCGAGGCTGGAGCGAAGTACGACAAGGGGAGAGGTACGCGGAGCGGGAGACGGGGACGGCGAGCCCGCGGCCAGCTTTGCCACCTCGGAAGGCAGCGTCCGCAAGCGCCATCGCCTCCTGCACCCTCTCCGCATCGGGGACGCTGTGCCCGTGTTGACCGCGCTCCCCACCGCTCGACTTCGTACGCGTCACCGCGAGCCGCGCGTGGCCGAGAACATGACGGAGGAGAGCCCAGTGTCATTCGATGACCAGCGGACCCAAGTGTCAATATTGACGGAGGAGAGCCCGCAGCGGCCGAAGCCGCGCGTGGCCGAGCGCCGTTATAGCGTAAGCTGGAGGCCCATGTTTTTTGTCGAAAAAAAAACCACATGCACGTGCGCGGGCCGGTATACAATATTCGAGAACCGAATTGGGCCGCCCATCATGAGATGGTGGCCCAAACGAACAAATTGAATAAGGCAATCAGGTATCCACATAAACGGTTTAGTACCACCTCGCTGGTGCACAGAGAACTAGCGCAGGATAAAATAGTAGACCGACTGGTTGCTTCCGAACTTCCCAAATTTACTGCGTACTCTATATAGCTTGTGACATGGGCCATTTGGGCCGGCGTGGCTTTGTTTGCGCTCCCTCTTTGGGCGAGCGCATTCGAGGCTGCTGCTGGCTCATGTGCCTGTGGCACAGCTTTTTTTTTTTTTTTTTTTTGTTTTTTTTTTGTTGTACTTGAGCCCCATCGGTGCTGTCAGGTTAATTCCAAGGCACAATTGCAAATGCAGTAGAGCTAAGCATTCGTTTCATCAGGATTCAGGTTAGCCGTTTCATGAAGCCACCATACGACACAAACATGAGTGAGAAATTCACACTATAACTAAAAGGTCACCCTGAATCTCTGTTCTTACTGTACGTATACATTACTTTTCAGTCTCTGTATATGCATCAACCAAATTTTATCCCTGAGTAGTTGTGAGCCTACCTGGTGTAATCACATGGCCCTCCATGGATCCATCCCGCATCAAAACACGACTATTCATGGCGTTGAGCCCGAAAACAATCTTGGCACTGCAATGCAACACCTCCTGATGAATTTCTGATAGCCCAAAGAGGAGCACAAGACTGAAAATTCAGTATCTGGAATGGCGCTGAGAACTCAGTCACCCAGATTTCTGAAAGAAGGCGTTGAGCTCGTCCCACCGGCGTAGGGGCAGGCATCCCTGCGTGAAGCCGTGCATCTCCCACGCATTCTTGGCGAACGCCGCGCACGGCCTGACGCCTTGGTCCGGCGTGCCATACACCACCACCTCCTGCAGCGAGCCTCCCAGGCGGAGCACCAGCGGCAGCGGGAAAGCGGAGACGCGAACGCGCCAGCGGATAAGATGGCGACGAGCCCCGCCTTGGGCATCCTCTGCGGCGGAGGCGAACGCGTCGGGCGCGCCGTTGCCGAGCGCCAGCTGCATGACGACTGGCATGGAGGGGGACAGCCGCAGGCGCGCGCGGCGAGGACGCGGCGGCGAGGAGGCGGAAGTGGAGGAGGAGCGCAAAAGCAGCGGGAGGGAGATGCCGCATGTGGGGACCTCGGGGTGGCCAAGCCATGCGCGAGTGGCCATGGGGGATTCAACTGCACGGAGTGCGGACGCGGCGACGACTAAGCAAAGTTCCGGCACCCCCGGCGCTCGCGCGACCGAGCCCTCCCCCAAGGCTGCAGCAACGACCATGCCCCTCCCCTTCCCTACTCCATCTCAATCCGCCCCAGCACGCCACAGAACGCCGCTACCTCCTAGCCCTTACACGAAACCCCTTGCTCTCTCCAGTGCCTCCAATGGCCGCCGCCGCCGTTGCCAACCCCAAACCGAGCTCCTGATCTCTTCACTCCAGCCGCCTCCGCCATCACCGCTGCCTTCTCTGGACTCGCAGGGGCGAACCGCATCCGCCGCACCACTCCTGGACGAGAATCCGCGGCCGCATCTCCACCTTCCGAAGCTCCCAGATTCGCGACCTTGGACCGCTGCGTCCTTCACACCGCCGCCCACACCATCCTGACAGCGGGGACGGCCACTGCCACCGCGCAGGGGATCGGCCCGGATCTACGCAGTCCCCCTAGCTCTCTCTCGCCTTCGCCCTCGGCACCTCGCGGCTCGCTCTGGCAACCGGCGCCGCCGCAGAACGTACGGAGAAGGAAGAACTCCGATCGAGTGGGGATAGGAGAAGAGAAATACACGTGAACTACCCCGTATAGTAATCAAAGTAGTATTATGCTTCTAAAATACATTTACTATACTACCCCTAAATAAATAAAACAATTTCAAAATTACCATTATCTCAATTTGTTTTAGCTATCGATTTCAGTACGCGCCTGGTGCATATGGCCCCACCATTTAATACGCACTTGGTGTCTACCCCAGAACTTAAATTGCAGCTCTTGTAGAACTTATCTTTGAGCCGTTGGATCGAGCGTTGTGAGCCGTCCATTCTTTCACAACCATTGTAAAATTTCTCTGTTCTAGAGTCCATCTGCTCAGGCGAAGACTGATATTTAGATGTTTAGGGAGCATATCATCCACAAGAGACGCGACTGCTCGATCGATCCACGACGACGACTTGTGGTGACTGTCACCACAACACTACTGCACGATATTGAGCAGGATGACAACATTGACAACCGCTATATCAACCAGCGTCGTTTCTGGTGCCGCTGGGTATGCTGTTGCAACCCGCCCTTTGTTTTCTGTGATTAAAATCGTGATTCTTAGTATTACTTACATGAGTTTTGCGCTTAGGCCATCACCAACGCTCCATCATGGTATACTGTCCCAAGTTCTACATCAATATTTGACAACAACATCATATCCCTTGGTAGTCTCGTAGCGTGTCAGATGTGCATGCAGAGACAACGATACGCTCATCTGACAAAACAAGGAGGCAGTGGCTGAGGGAAGCGTTGGAAAGATATGCTCCACCGTGATGTTTGCATCTCCCATGACCTTGAGACAAGGCAAAGATGTGACAAGAAGAGAGGAGCTTGCTAAAACTAGGAGTATTCCCGTGCGTTGCTACGGGTATTGCATAAGAATTTTAATTGCATAGAGAATATATTTAATTAGAATAGAGAGAGATTTACCTTGATACTATGTATATGGGTGCTGTTCATACTCCACGTTTAACACAATTGGATCAACCTTGCAGTGAATTTCGGCACCAGTGACGATCTGCCATCAGCATTAATACACCCAGCGCCCAGTGACAGCAGCCATGGCACTGCTGCATGCACGACCTCCAGCTGATCACCATGCAACACTACAACTGCCTTGACCTACCACTGGAGAAACCTTGGGGATAAGGAGACCAAAGTGGCTTAAGCCATGAGAATTGTGTGACCAACAGATGCCTCAAAAAAATAATATAAATACTGTCATGACCATGCACAACTCTTGCCATGAATGCTTGAAGGGGGAGTCCGTTGGTATTATGTGACATTTGACGGCAATCTAATCAACATAGCAATTACTTGAGGCATATCTACGGGAATGTGAAGGGTGGAGGCGGCACATATTGATGCATGTTCCTATTATTAAAACTAACTGGTTTTTGTGGGGACCTTGTGATGACATGGCTTAAGGAGATGTTAGAGAATTAGTCTAGTGGGCTTTAGCTTTATAGGAGTTATAGATACAATCCCTCTTCAAAGGAGACGCACGAAAAAGGCCTTCAATTTGCTACTCGACTAACAAATCTGAGGCTGTAAATTTCGGAACCATCAAAGTTCAGACAGAAACTGTAAAATCCTCTCACTGCCATTCATCGTTAACACAAGCTATAATAGCCATTACTAAAAGACTGCACCACGTACTTAAAAAGATAACAAAGCAAGTCATCATATCCCTAGAAGTTGCTATTTGTATCACTGATCGCATCAGGATCTCAGGAACTTGTATTATTCAGTCCAGTCTACTAGTCACCCACACATCACATGGGTCAAGAGGCGCCTGATCTGCACGCAGCACGCGCACAGATCCTTCCGTGGAACTTGTTCACACGCGCGCTGTCTGCATCTTGATACCATCACGATCATGATACGGTGGCTGATTTTCCCTGCCATCGTCGTCGTCGACAGGGATCTGACCGTTGTTCTCACGTTCCGTTGCATTGCATGTCGACGCCGATCGCCGATGATGCCTTTCCCATCAGAATTTTCGTCGGGACGCCGGTCATTTGGCCAAATGGCCACGGACCGTAGACTTTGCAGCCATACTAGCTTGCTGGCGTTCCGGCGTCTGCATAGGAGCAGGCGAGCAGCCGAGCAAGACTCGTTGGTGGAGACTGGAGCTAGGACAGGCACACTCTGAGGACCGAGGAAAAAGCGCCGACAACGATCGCCATGGAAAATTGGATCCAGCGGCAGAGTTAATTGACTGTCTGTCTGCTTGTATACTTCTTGTTCTTGTGTGAGCTAGCCAAGAAGATTCAAGAATCCTTGTCACTGTTCCATTGTCGCCATGCATATATTCAGATATTCTAAATTTCTAATTAAAACAAATCGTCACAGCACAGGAATCCGGTCATTTTCGACCTCCAAACACCGATATATTCCTACTGTGGTACCGTGCCCCGTGGTCCTAGTTTGGACGGAGCTCAGCTCGGGTGACTGGCAGTGGCAGGAGATGGCGAGTGGTGACAGGAGGAGGACATGGACTTGCAGCTTCGTTCTTCGTGGTGACTGGTGGTCTCCAGTTGACTTGATGCCGGTGGGCACGAATTGTCGTCAAACGCAGGTAAAAAAAAAAAAAAAAAAAAAAAAAAAAAAAAAAGGCCCCCAGGTCCATTGACTATTAGCAGGATGATAGGTGGCCTTGTTTAGATGGTAAAAGTTTTTGTTGAAAAGTAGTGTAGCACTTTCGTTTGTAATTGAAAATCAAGAAAACTTTTCAAGGAAACTAAACAAATCCTATGAGTAGCTAGGGATTAATAAGTGCGTCCGCAAGAGCAAGTCCACGTGAAAGATGAGGAGAGGGGAGGGAAGACAAGGAGAAAGGAGGGAGTCACGCAGCTAGGGGTCCCACGTGGGCATCAAGTACTGGTGAGGAAAACATGTGGGGTCTGAAGGGAAAAGAAGAATAAAGTGGCTTGCATACGCGTAACATCTCGCTTACACTTTCGTCCTCACTTCGTATAAAAGGGTTAACTCGGTGGTGCTACGATTGGAACAACAATGATTATAAGCTGGCCCTCACCCTCCTAAACTTCCAAGGTGATACTAAACCCACCAAAACCACTCCACATGAGCCAAAGGGCTACGTGGGCCAACTTCACAACTACTACATGCTTTTAACGGGCTGAGGTGTTACAATTTTGCCTTGCATTCCCTCCCGTCCAACTCGCTAGCTATTCCATCCGATCAATGAAGATGGCCTAATTGATGGAGACGAATAAGACACAAACGAGATAGAGTAGGTGAATAACACATAAATGATTCATATTAGTAGTCCGTATCTTGTTTATGGTCTCTTCTTGCAAAGGAACAGCCTCATTGCCCCCACTATATACTACATCCATCTTTGAACACACATAACCCAACACCTACTTCCACTTGGAGCGACTATAGTGCACATTGGCTGAGCTTGATGTCCAAACTCGCAAGGTCTATTGTTCCCTTATCTGCATTGGCCTTCAGCAGCTGTAGGTTGCGCCATCACATTCCGCGCAGGAAGAAATACTCCTTATCCCCAAGCAAGAGCATGCATGTGAAACCTTTGCTTGAAAGATGTGGCATCCAATTTCCCAAAGTGAATCAAACACTAGCTATGAGTCACTGTAAGGCACAATTTCTGAACAAACATGGCCATCTAACTTTAGTAAAATGTGTTGTTTTATACCGGTCACTATTGGATTCGCCCTCAGGATCTGCCGAGTGCTGCATTTGGCAAAGAGCAATCGAAGAAAAGTAGATCGACAAAGCCATTTTTGCGGGCATTCAGCAAAGGCTTTGCCGAGTGCTGCGTCAGCACTCGACAAAGAAAAGGTGTCGGCGGCTTTGTCGAGTGCCACTTAACACGACATTCGACAAAGTTTCTTTTTTTTTTTTAAAAAATTCTTTGCCGAGTGCCACCTGCCCCGACGATTAAAAAAATTGTCAAGATCAGGAGGGGCATCTTTTGGAAAGGAGAACCGAATGTGAGCAGTGGCATTGTTTGTTGACGTGGTCTAAGGCAGCAAGACCAAAATCCCTTGGTGGGCTAGGGACTCTAGACTTGGAAAGGTTTGGAAGAGTTAATGAGATGGCTCTGGTATGAATCGGTTAATCCTAATTGTCCGTGGGTATGTGCCCCCACCATGTGATGTTATAGATAAAGCTCTCTTTCGTGCTTGGATAGTTGGTAGTTACAAGGCAAAGCTTTTCTGGCATTTATCTTGGCTAAGTGGTCGCGCCAATTGATATTGCAACCAACCTTTACCGACTTGCATGGAGGAAGAACCAAAAGGTAAAAGATAATTTGCTGCATGTTAATTGGACAAAGAGGATTATGGAGGATGGAATCTGTACAACATGTGTTCGTTGAGCTTTGGATCTTGTAATTGTCGTCCAATTGGTTGGTTAGGAGGACACCATTTCTTGGAAATGGACAGCTGATGCATGTTACTATACAAAATCAGCATACTTGGCGCAATTCAAAGGGTCTTCTCCATCTTTCAACTCAAAGTTCACTTTGAGGGAAAATGCAGAAGGTAAACAACACTGGTTCTTCACTTGGCTGTTGATACAAGCAAAAACATTGACGACAGATAAGCTCTTTCAAAGGAG
Source organism: Themeda triandra (assembly GCA_018135685.1). Taxonomy (NCBI): domain Eukaryota; kingdom Viridiplantae; phylum Streptophyta; class Magnoliopsida; order Poales; family Poaceae; genus Themeda; species Themeda triandra. The sequence continues at coordinate 220,480 of JAENPR010000175.1, forward strand.
CTAGCCATGCAACTTGGGCTGTTCGCTGTGTGAACAGCAGCTAGAGACGACACTTGACCTCTGTGTCTCTATCCATTTGCATTAGAGGTTCGGTCCCTTGTTAAAACTTGGGTGGGTAATTGTATTTCGCCGCCTTCTCCAAATGTGCACACGGTGCAACAATGGTGGGAGAGCACTCTCTGGGGACAATCCTCTACTCACAACGGACAATAGCAACAATCCTTAGGTACACAACTTAAAATATTTAGAAAGAGCGTAATCGAAGGACCTTTCGGAAAGCGGAGAGGACTCTCATTCAGGTCTAGGATTAGATTAATCAAGGTAGACTTGCGGTTAATGACACAGGCTTTCCATCTTCTCTTTCTATGTTTTCGGTGTTTGTGTTAGTCTTGATTCCAATGTAATAAGACTACAAAACGTTTGCTTGCTCTTCTAGCTTCTTATATAACATAGAAGAGCTACTTCAGGAAAACGTTTTTTTTTTCTTCTAGAAGTTAGTTATGTTGGCTAACAGAAACAAACGTGAAAGTAAACTAATTGTGTGGATGTGAATAGTTGTGCTATGTTCACCGGACTTTGGCAGGATCCATCGCTTCTTTCACTACATGGGAGAAACGCTAATTATAGTCTGTTTCTCTTCTCTCTACTCTTCTTTTCTCCTCCACCTTCGAGTTATTCGGCTGATGGTCCGCGGCTGATAAGCGAATTCATGTTTTTTTTTGGTGTGAGAAAAACACACTGTGCCACCGCTGATAAGCCGGCTGATAAGTTGTCAAGTGAAATAGGATCATTTAGCTAGCTGAGCTTGTTATTATACTTGCTTTGACAATTACTGTATTTCATGTCCTCTTCGGATCAAGAGCACACGTACAGTACATTACACACAGTCAAAAAAAGATACTCCGTATTACTATCTCTCATGGTCGAGTTTCGTCCCACGGAATTTTTTACTATTAGAAGCAGTACCACTAGTAGTGGTGCCGTACGTGCTGGTCCAGCTGGGAGATGGCGAGAGTCAAAGTCGGCAATTGAAGTCTCTTCGTCTTATTCGTCTGGTCCGGTGGTGAACAGACCGTCGCTATCTCCTGCCAACCGTGGGAGGTCTGCAACGTCTCATTTTCTCATTCAGGAGCTAGATTACGTATACTGTATACATACTCCTGCTTACATATACACGAATACGAGTTAAAAACGGAGATTAGTCTTGGGTCACGGCCGTCTCGCCGCTTTCAGTATCCAGCAAGATACTCCGTACTAGAAATGTGCATGATTGGAGTTGTAAATTAGACGATCGAGCGAGGACTAATCTTGAGGCACATGTGACATGTTTTCTACGCAACACGCGTACTGTACAATTCCTGAGGACGACACATCGTTTGACTTGACTTATCATCAGTATGAAGCGTAATAGCGTCTGAAATATGAATGAAATTAAACGACGACGGCGCACTGAACCGTACAGGTGTCTTGCCCTGCTGCTTTATAAATTTTAGGCACTACACAAAGCATGTTACCGCTACTGCTATACTAGTACAGTCCTACTACTAGTGCTTGAGCAAAGGTTGGAGGGATTTGACCATAGAGGGAGCCGTTTTGGCAATACCAATATGCGCATGTACATACAAAATATGTGTAGTGCACGTACATAGAAATATATATACACACGGAGTTAGCAAGAGTATACACAATAATCAAATAATTAGTATTTTCTACGATACAAAAGAAAGTTAAAAGTCTACAATAATACTGAATATTTTAGCGAAAGAAAAACAAATAGCCCTACAATACCCAACTAAGGGCAGTCCCAATGCAAGACTCTATCGCAGAGTCCAACACTATTTAATACCCTTCTATTTATTGTATTTTGCTGATGTGACGGTATATTTACCTCGAAGATTGTGGACTTGGAGTCTAAATAAGACTTGGAGTCTTGATTTTTCTGCCTCTCTCTTCAATAAATATACCGCCACATTAGCAAAACGCAATAAATATGAGAATAATAAATACTCTTAGACTCTATGGTAGAGTCTGCACTGTGAATGCCCTAAGAGCATCTCCAACAACTTGGTATAATTGACTTATCAAATCCTGAGTTTTAACAAGTTGCTGAGTCAATCAACTCATATAGGGATTAGCTTACTTATGACCCTACTTATTTCTCTTACAAACTTTCTTGACTGTTGTACTAATTTATAGTATGTTTCTCTTAACTCCTCTATCTCATCCACATTAGCATTCAGTTATAGGCTACCTACAATGTTTTTATTATACTTATTTGTGGTGCTAGTTGACAAATAAACAACAAGACACTAATTTAATATTAATGTTAATGAATATAGCAAAGTTGTATGTATAGTTCCTTAGATAGATATAGGCTTATTTGGTTACATTAGTCCCTAGACTAAAGTTTAGTCCCACTGATTAGATCCAAGGACTAAAATGTATTAAAATTGCTGAGTAAAGACTAAAATACCCTTCTTATCTCCCTCTTTCCTTTTCCCACCCTAGGTCTGTGACCACACGGCGGGCACTCCCACCCCACCCCTTCTTCACCGGGTGGCCTCCCCCACCCATGTGTCCTTCCTCACACGATGCTCTCTGGATCTGGTGACCCTGGTGGGCACCACCACCACACTCGGCGAACACGGTGGTGTCGGAGTTCAGAGGAGGAGCGCGTGATGCGAATGCGATAACGATTAATGAGGAGTAGATGGTTGTCAATAGAGGTGGAACTTGGGCCGGACCAGGCTGGCACGTCACGGGCCTCTCGTGCTTCGTGCTGCTTCAGGAGGCACGGGAGGCACGTCGAACTGTGCCAATGTGGCACAGGGAAATATTTCTAAGGCCCAAGCACGGCCCATGGCACACCGGCACACCTTCGGGTCGTGCCGGCCTAAGCACGACCCTCAAAATATCTCTGTTAGTTTTTTTGTTCACTCATGAAATATATATAAACTTTGTGCATTATTTTAATAAAAATTTTAATAGTTCACATAATCTATTCAATAATTATAGGGAGAGATAGTATAGTAAGTGCTAAATAGTTGCATTATTAAATTATGAAGTGTCTACGTGTCATCTTCGTGCCGTACCGACCCAAGCACGACCCTAAGTGCAGGTCGGGCCATGTAGCCCGCCGTGCTAAGATCCTAGGCACAACACGGCCCTCGTGTTTGTGTGTTCTAGCATGCTCCAAAATATTTCATGCCGTGCTGCGCTTCGGGTCATGCCAAACGACCGTGCCATGACCCCTCCTCAAATGGCACGGTCCAAGTCCCAGCTCTGTCAAGGACTAAACAATTAGTCCATGTTCTATATGGCAATTTAGTAGAAACTACAAAAGAGACTAAAATGGAAGGATCTTCGATTCATAAAAAACTAAATTAAAATAGGAGGATTAAACTTTAGTCCGATGGAACAAAAACCTCCGAGTCTCGAGGCCAACAAACCAAGCTCCGGGAGAGGGATCGGAGGAAGAAGGGATCCAGCTGTGGTGCGCAACACATGGTCAGCCAGGATCTTTCCGTGTGCGCGCTGCCACCTACAACTACCTCCGCTACTTATCAGCTGCTGGGCCAACGGGTGGATCCGGAGACCCGACGCGGGTCGTCTTTCTCGGCAACCGCATGAGCAGCGCTGACTGCAGAGCCACCACTTGATCATTTGCGATCTGCTACTCCTATAAACAGGCGAGGAGACCCTGCTGCCTCCGCCGCCTGCCGGTGCTGCCGCCTCTCCATCTATTGATCTCTCTTGCCAATTGCCATAGCTCAAGGTGAAGCTGTGCTATCATCTTCCCTTCCATGGGGACGCAAGCACCGCCCCGGAGCTCCTCTCCTCAAAAGGTACCTGCAGTGCCCTTCTTCTCGATCGATCTGCCTCTCTCTCTTCCAAGGAAATCGAAATCTTGGATGATGCAACTAGATGATAAACTCGCCACACATGCAGGGGCAGGACGATGACGCCAGGACCAAGCAGGAGAAGGCGATCGATGAGTGGCTCCCTATCAACTCCGTCAGAAAGGCCAAGTGGTGGTACTCCGCCTTCCACAATGTCACCGCCATGGTCGGCGCCGGTGTGCTTGGCCTTCCCTACGCCATGTCCGAGCTTGGCTGGTACGTGCGTGCCTACTTTTATATTACCTTTCATGTCAGTTGTCACAAATCCAAATCCGTCTTCCGTATATACTTCAGTTTCGAACGATTAGTTAAAATCTGTTCCTTAATTATCTGTGTTGGATGTTAATCGAGTCCCTTCAGTTTGTTTGTTCTGGTCGTACATTAATCGATTAACCTTCAATCAATATGAATAAATAGATAGATGAAATAAGAAAAATCAAGATTTTCCCCCCTGATTGCTGGAGCCAAAAAAAAAATCTTCATTTGTCACTTTCCAGCCCTTATGTTGACTGCTAGAGGTATCTTGACTTGCCTGCCCCCTATTTTTATTTTTTTTATTTGTAGTCACATGTGTGTTAATGTGTCACTGTTGGGCCGGTCTTGTCTAGATGTGACAGTTAGAAGAGAGTAACATGATAGAAAACTCTTATTATCAGTCACCTGATTAATAAATTAAATACACTGGGAGATATCGATCGACATGGTTTTAATTTTTAATCTCTTGACTGACATACAGGGGCCCTGGAATCGCGGTGATGATCCTATCATGGATCATCACGCTGTACACGCTATGGCAGATGGTGGAGATGCACGAGATGGTGCCGGGGAAGCGGTTCGACCGCTACCACGAGCTCGGGCAGCACGTGTTCGGCGAGCGGCTGGGCCTCTGGATCGTGGTGCCGCAGCAGCTCGCGGTGGAGGTGAGCCTCAACATCATCTACATGGTCACCGGCGGCCAGTCGCTCAAGAAGTTCCACGACGTCATCTGCGACGGCAAGTGCAACACTGACATCAAGCTCTCCTACTTCATCATGATCTTCGCCTCTGTCCACTTCGTCCTCTCCCAGCTCCCCAACTTCAACTCCATCTCCGCCGTCTCACTCGCTGCCGCCATCATGTCGCTCAGGTAACACAACATATATACTGAAACCAGCCAACTATTGCATTTCCGGCAGTTCTCTGAAAAATTAACTGTTGCATGTCCGGCAAATGTCTGAAAACTAGTACCTCTTGACATCATGTGCTACACTTGTTGTGCTAGTTACTCGACAATAGCGTGGGGCGCATCCCTGAACAGGGGGAAGAGCGCAGACGTGGACTATAATCTGCGCGCGACGACGACTCCAGGGAAGGTGTTTGGCTTCCTCGGGGGCCTAGGGGACGTCGCGTTCGCGTATTCGGGGCACAACGTGGTGCTGGAGATTCAGGCCACCATCCCGTCCACGCCGGAAAATCCATCTAAGAAGGCCATGTGGAAGGGCTCTTTCGTCGCCTATGTCATCATTGCCCTATGCTACTTCCCGGTCACATTCGTTGGGTACTGGGCTTTCGGAAGTGATGTCGACGACAACATCCTCATCACGCTCTCCAAGCCTAAGTGGCTTATTGCCCTCGCCAACATGTTTGTCGTCATCCATGTCATTGGAAGCTACCAGGTACATACATACATTTTACATTTACATCCATGTCGCGCTGGTAGATGACCAAACTCAGTACATTCACATTCACTGCATATGTATATATCATCATCTCTTAACTTAAGAACTGAACTGCGTTGTTGGTGAAGGTTTATGCCATGCCAGTGTTCGACATGATAGAGACGGTGCTGGTGAAGAAATTACGGTTCGCTCCAAGCCTGACGCTCCGCCTTATTGCCCGGAGTACCTATGTTGGTAATGCCCCTATCTGAATTGAACACTGAAGATGTACTCACCATTTTTTTTTTGAGAAATCATGTGCCCACCAAATGAGCATCTGACGTTCTAACAAACAAGACTGACAATTGTGTGCAATCGTGCAGCGTTCACAATGTTTGTAGGCATCACTTTCCCTTTCTTTGGTGGATTGCTCAGTTTCTTTGGCGGATTAGCATTCGCACCGACAACTTATTTTGTAAGCTCCCAAAGATACTTGATTGAGACATTTTCTTCTCTGCAACATTGGCGCATTCTGAATTTCAGAATGTCTTAATAATCAGTATAATCAACTCCCAATAATCATTGATATGTAAAATCAAGTCTAGAAATGTAACTTCAGAGTTAACAAAATCTACTTGTTTCTTCCAGCTTCCCTGCATCATGTGGCTCAAAGTTTACAAGCCCAAACGGTTTGGCCTTTCATGGTGCATCAATTGGGTAAGTACTAAGAAACATACAGCTTCCCTTTCTTTAATATAATGCCTCTGATAAGATTGTCCTCTAATTTATCTGTGTCTCCCCACGTTCTTCAGATCTGCATTGTTATTGGAGTGCTGCTGCTGATTCTGGGTCCGATAGGAGGGATGCGGCAGATCATTTTGTCAGCCAAGACATACAAATTCTACCAGTAAAATTGCTTAACCGGAGTAGTATGCATCACAAGATGCAAAAGGCCAGAAGACTTCTTCCGTTATCTCGAATAAATTAAATAGGGTTACCTGGGCGCATCAACTGGGAATACGACAGGTGGCTTCCAATTCAAAACTTGATCCTGCTGATGATGTAGCTGTGTTTTGTTACCTATGGATCAAATCGTTTTGAGTTCATCATAGACATAACCGCATAAGCATGCCACTTTTTTTTTAATGTTTCCTAGGGTTGATTGGCCACTTTTTTTTATGTTAACTAGGGTTGATTGGCTTTTATGTACACGAGGGAGATTGATGCTAGTGGCTTGTAGGAGTATGTGTCATCCAAAACATACTATATCTAGTAGTTGGAAAATTAAAAGAGCAAGCATTATTTTGATGTCTTGGACTTTCTAGCTTTCCACATTTAATTTTTTTCGCGACCGGGCCTTCACCCGGCTTTCCACATTTAATATCTTGGTATAAATAAAAGCACATGTTTCGATCTTTGTTGAGAATAAGGATAAAACAGTCGGAAACGGTATTACGATATTTTTTTTTTCGAACACCTGCACTCGGCAAGTTACTCATTAAGAAGAAGTGGGAGTGGTCAAAAGACCGATACAAAAGGATTTGCAGGTAATCCATGGATTACCAACGAAACCCTCCACACAAAGACAAAGCAAGAAAAATGAAGGGGGGGGGGGGGGACCTCCACCTAACAACCCCGAAAGTTGAACCTAATAAGAAGAACTCAACACCCAAGTAGCCGGCAGTGAGCGGAACCGTGGCATGGCGGCAAAGCATCCGCCTGAACTCCCGACGGCCATGCATCCGTCTCCACCTCAGCGACCTCAATGACCGACACCGGCGGAGACGCGTCCTCGGCGGCAAAGTAAGACCCGACGGCAAAGCATCCGCCCGAAACCCGACGGCCATGCATCCGTCCCCACCTCAGCGACCTCAACGACCATCCGCCGGAGAAGCGTCCTCGGTGGCAAAGTAACACCCTGAAGCCCACGGGCTCCGACAACTCCTCCGAGTCACTAAGGGCCAACACCCTCAGGACCACGGGCGAGGAGAACTTACCTGACACTCCCGACGGCCAAGCCTCCGTCCCCACCTCTGCGACCTCAACGACCAACTCCGTCGGAGATGCGTCCTCGGTGGCAAACCCACACGATCTCAAACTCATCCACTCCTCCGAGTCACTAAGGGTCAAGGCCCTCAGGACCACGGGCGAGGAGGGCATACCTCCAGCTACGGCTACACACACTGACCGGGCAAACTAGGTGAAGAGAAACATGAATCCCAAATAGGAGCAGCACGACAACCAAACCAGGACAACGACGACAACCCGCAGCACACGGTAGAGGAGGTTCTTCAGCGACACCTTCACGAAGGGCGTGACGTCGAGGATGCCACCGCCGCTGGCCTTAGAGAGCTAAGGCGGGGCTTTCGCCCAGAAACCCGAGCCGACGACCGGAGCACGAAACTCAACGACGACGCCTTCAGGAAGGAAGTGGCGCCACAAGGCGTCACCGTCATCCGCCCGAACACCGTCATCCGCCCGAACACCGTCATCCGCCACAAGGGCGGATGCTTCTTCCAAAACAGTGCCAAGCCCCCACTCGACCTTACACTATCCTTAACCATCAAATTTGTCATATTAAGCCTCCATCTCAACCCTTCCAGCCACCTCCAATCATGCTTTGTTTCCGAAAGAAATAAAACATCGGGGTCCTCCCTCTTCTGGACATCCAGAAGACCATGAACTGCCGGGCCATTCCCAAACCCCGACAGTTCCAAGCCACTAGTCTCATTTTGACCGGCAGGGCCGACCGTGCAGCCCTGCCTTCTCAGAAACGTCATCATCCATCTCTTCCACCATCTCTTCATCCAAGACTTTTGATTTCTTTAAAATTTCATTCTCTTCACTTCCATCCTCAGCCCCACGTTTTCTTGAATTAACCGGGGGATGAGACTACTCCCCCACAGACACATTTAAATCACGCAGGCGCCTTCTAAAAGTTTTGGACCTCTTCTTCGTAGCAACATTTATCTCACCCTTTTCCTCATCAAACTTTTCTTTATCCATGACACCCAACTTATTTTCCACTAGACCCAGCCCCTCTCTCAAGCTTATTTTTTCCTGCTCATCCACATCCATAGCAGTCTTGACACAAGCCTCCCTACATTCCAAACCCTGTAAATTAATTTCTTTAATTACTTCCAACCCTGCTATACTATCACTAGACACCTTATCAGCAACAGGATCCACTTGTACGCCCTTCCCCTCAATTGGAACCCCACTCCTTACATCACCTTGCACCACCAACTCCACCCTACTTTCTTGATCTGTACTGGCTCCCTCTCCAAACAACAACCTTCTTTGAGAACTCACTACATTTGTGTTGCTTGTCCTCAATTTAAGAGGACTTGAACCGTCATCCCGCAACGCACTATCCTCCAAGGACTTCTCCTTACTATTCATCTTTCCTTGCTGCATACCCCTCCCTATCTCCTCCTTCCTCCAAGGGCCCGATGTGTCTTTTTTATTCAGATTCCCACCCGAACTGCTACCCCCCCGATCCACGGCCTCGCAGATCACGCTTTTTGGCAGGAGTCGCCCTCAACCAATCCCCAAATTGTGGATCAGCATCCCTCCAGATTTTCTTATCACACTCCTTTTCCACATGCCCCAATAATCCACAAGAATAACAGAAATTTGGCAAGAACTCATATTTAAAATTGCACCGAGAAAGGTTGCTCTTCTTGCCCAGCCTCCATCATGACACCTCTGAACAGTGGTTTCCGGACATCAATCAAAACTTTAATCCGAAGATAATTCCCCACCGCTGATCCATCTTCATCCGTCTCTACATCTAGAAATCTTCCAACCTTGTCCCCAATCAAACGACCAGTGCGCTCATTCATTAGCCCAATAGGTAGATCAAAAACTCGGATCCATACTGGAATATAAGAAAACTCCAAGTCTTTAATCCTTTTAGTTCCATCAAACTCCACCACGATGAGCAGATCACCCCCAAACTCCCAAGGACCTTCTGTAACAGCTCGTCTTTTTCCGCCTGGCTGAAGAAAAGTGAACAAGAACTTGTTATCTTCCAATCCCTTGCATCTAATCCCTTTCTCTGGACACCAGATTTTGCCCAAAGTCTGCACCATCCCATCAATATACCCAGCTTTTGTCAAAAATAGCTTGCCCACCGCTTGGGGAGGTCGACCAGCTTCCTCAAAATCTGACTGCCAAGCACCCTTTATAGTTCCTCGCTTCTCTTCCGTGAGCTTCAACCTACCTAGGAGACCCTCCAGGTCCTCCGTCTCCTTCCTTCCCTTCTGCATCAATCTCCTATCTCCTTGCATCTCGTAAAACCGCAACCCACACAGCTTCAGAAACCAACAATCCACCAACTTCAACCCCTGTACACCACCACTGCCCCCAGCACACCCCCACTGCCACCAGCTCACCACACTACCCAAATACACCTCCGCCGCCACCAACACACTTCACCACACCCCCTCACCACCACCGCTGTTCTCTGTACACCACCACCACCAACACGCATAGCACAGACACACCACCGACACCACCGTCAAAATCACCTCCGTCAAGCACACACACACAATACCACACACACACCACCACCTATGTACACACCCTGCCTTCACTCCCGAACCACCAGTAACCAGCCACCAGCAACCAGCAGCACCAGGCACTACCACCTCCACCCCATCCAAGCTCCAATGTCGTAGGTCCCAGGACACCGGCGCCCGGCCACCCACAGCCCCCAACACCACCGTTCGCCTTCCAAATGCAGTCCCCAAAGCACCCAACACTTCTCACCAGAGCTTGGGGAAGAGGATGAGCTCGAAATCGCACTCAGATTTATGGAGATTTTAGGGAAATTTTGGAGGAAGAACCCGAAACCAAAGAGGTCCGGGACTGTAGCTCTCAGTCGCCCAGACTCCAGAAAGGTCGAGCGAGCAGAGACTTTTAGGAGTGGCTCCAGGCGTCGCTCCTTGGGGTCACACAGCAGCAAACAACTGGACTGAGAACGAAACCAGGAGCAACAGGGGTCAGGGGAGGGAAATAGCAGGGATTGATTAGTACAAAAATCACCAACCCCCGGCGTGCCTCCCCTGCCTCCCAAAGGAGCCCCAAACTAGCTGTTACCCCCGTGTTCCCCATGTGGCAGCAAGCCCAAATCATAGTACATAATATGGCTATATATATGAAAAAAAGATTAGTGTAATTAGTTGGATGGCTCGTTATTTGAGCCTTTCGCAGGATATTGTTAGCATAGTATAGGGATTGCAAGGTATCAGACAATTCATTCTCCAAAAGGTAAAAGAAGCAACGGACCATGTAATTATGTATCAACATTTAGTACTGTTTGTGGGCTTATGTAGTGGACCAAAAGTTAGCTTTATACATGGGTACCATTATAGTGGCCCTGAACAATATCTTTCCTCGCTACTTGCTCTTACTTCCCAGGCGTGTGCCTTCTTCCTTCTTCGTGTCAGGATCCAGCGTCGCCGATCTATGAAGAAGAGGCCTGATCATCAACTGGCAAAGGAGAAGCTGAAGGTGGCAAGTGGCTAAGTCAGTTATGGGCTTGATGTTTGATTAGCCTCTGCGTAGTAGTGGTGTTGGGCCGTGGCCATGTTGGCCTAGTAGCGGCTGAGTATTAATACCCCTGTAACTGACTCAGTCGGCAAGGAACCTGAACTATTTTCCCTGAACTCATTCAAACTTCGTCGCCAAGTTTTCTATGCTTGCTGTTCTACCCCGAAATTTCTGCTTTCTATCCCGATTTCTCTTCCAGTTCTAGTTATCAGTTGTGTTATGATCCAGAACATAACAATTGGTATCCAGCTCCTAGGTTAAAATTGAGAGAGAAATTTTTTTCCCAAAGCTCGTCGGCGATCATGGCGCCACCGAAGCAGGCGGAGTTGGCGGCGACCATGGAGGAACTCACCAACAAGCTTGAGGAACTGTCGAAGCAGATCTCCGAGCTTGGGGACGTCTCCATGTAGGTCACCGGCCTGGAAGGGATGGTGAAGATGGCGATGGATTCGGTGGCGGGGATTTCCACCAAGCGAACCGAGTCGGAGCTCCTCATCGCCGACCTGACGTCGCAGGCGGAAGAGGCGCCGAAGACTGTCACCGACAACACCAAGCGCATCGAAGGGCTCTACAAGCGTGTCGACCAAATCGACATGGCGGGTGCGGGTCCAGCGCCTGGGCCCAGAGTGCTCGGCGGAATGCCAGAGTCGGGTGATGGAGGAGCAGCTGCTCCGTCCTAGTGGTGGCACGCCGCCCGTCGCGTTCACTGCGGTCGTACAACCCTTGCATCGTGGGTTCGACCTCAACGCCATGCCTGCGTCATCGTCACCATCACTGACGTTGACTGCCGCGCTAGCCAACGGGAGTGGCGAGCACGGCGGCGGGTTCACGACAACCCGGCCGCCGAACGACCGTGACGGTACATCCCATGACTCATTCGCAGATCCCATGTTTAGGCCACCTCCATTTCTGAAACTAGAGTTACCTAAGTTTGATGAATCGAGTCCGTGTTTGTGGCGTTCTGATTGTGTGAATTACTTTGAGGTGTATGCTGTGAGTCTAAGCCTGAAGACTCGTTTTGCTGCTCTCAATTTCGTTGGTTCTGCGAAGACGTGGCATCATAGCATTGAACGCCGGAGTAGAATTACTGATTGGAATAAGTTGTATCAGTTAGTCATGGACAGATTTGATAAGAATCGGTATCCTATTGTGATGAAGCAGTTCGAGTCTATTGTGCAGTCGGGTTCTGTGGATGAATACACAGTAGAGTTTGAACAGGGCGCACATAACTTGTTGTTGTACAATGCCAGTTATGATGAAACATATTTTGTTACTCATTATCTTGCTGGTCTAAAAGAGGAGATCAGGACGGCAATTGTGCTCCATCAGCCCAAAAATGTTGATACAGCTAGTGCTCTTGCCTTGTTACAAGAGGCAAAGTTAGCTAAAGTAAAAGGCAAAGCTGCATTCAGACCATTCAGACAGATCTGGGAAAAAGACAAGGCTGCTAGAGTGGAGAAATCAAAATCTCAAGCTACTACTTCTGAATCAGATGATAAGTTGGCAAGTTTGAAGAACATGAGGAAGAAACATGGGTTATGCTTCAAGCGTGGTAACAAATGGAGTAAGGACCACAAATGTCCTCCTCAAGTGTCTCTGCATGTGGTAGAGGAGTTACTGGATGCTCTCAAACCACAGTGTTCGGAGGAGGAAGAGTCTGACTCTGATACAATAGCTGACTATATTATGGCTGTTAGCTTATCTGCTCCTGCTACTCAGAAGAGGAGGATGATAATGAAGCTGTGTGCTCAAGTGGAGCATCTGAAGGTGTTGGTGTTGGTTGATTCGGGAAGTGTATCTTCATTTGTCAGTGAGCAACTGGCTGAGAGGTTAAATCTGCCTGCTACTTCTTGTCAACTGATTACTTTTCATGCTGCTGATGGTAGTCCAATGGTGTGCAACAAGCAGATTCAGTGCTTGCAATGGACTATGGAAGGTCATTGTTTCACTTCAGCTATGGGCATCCTTCCTTTGAGATGCTTGGACATGATAGTTGGAGAGGATTGGTTGGAAGATTGCAGTCCAATGTGGGTGGATTGGAAAAAGAAGATACTCAAGGTCACTTATATGGGCAAAAGGGTGACCCTGCATGGGGTGCAGAATCAGATTACATCTTGTGCTGAAATATCTGCTAATTGTTTAGATAGTTTGCTAAATCAAGATGCTGTGCAGTTTGGTGTGTTGATGAAATTTGAGGACAGTACAAATCGGCTTCCTGACTGCTCTATTGCATCAGTTAATATTTCTGACCAGTCTTCCATTCCAGTGGAGATTCAAACCTTGTTGCATAATTTCAGTGACTTATTTCAGACACCAAATACTTTGCCTCCCCAGAGATCATTTGATCATCACATTCATTTATTGCCTGGTGCTCCACCTTTGAATGTTAGACCTTATAGGTACTCTCCGGCTCAAAAGGATGAGATTGAGAAGCAATTGGCTAAGATGCTGAAGAATGGAATCATCAAGCATAACCAAAGTCCTTATGCGTCACCCGTATTGTTGGTCAAGAAAAAGGATGGGTCCTGGAGATTCTGTGTGGACTATAGGCACTTAAATGCTCAAACAGTAAAAAATAAACATCCTATGCCAATTGTGGATGAGTTGATTGATGACTTGGCAGGAGCTAAAGTTTTTTCTAAGCTGGACTTTAGGGCTGGTTATCATCATATTTGCATCAGTCCTGAAGATACTCATAAAACTGCCTTTAAAACACATAATGGATTGTATGAGTTCCTTGTGATGGCCTTTGGTCTAACCAATGCCCCTGCAAGTTTCCAAAGTATGATGAACTTGATTTTTGCAGACTTACTCAGAAAAGGAGTCATAGTCTTCATGGATGACATATTGGTTTATTCTGCAAATATGGATGAGCATGTCAAGTTGCTGCAGTAGGTGTTTGAGATTCTGAGAAGACACCAGTTTTACATAAAATTATCTAAGTGTTCTTTTGCTCAGTCAAAGGTGGAATATCTTAGGCATTGTGTTTCTGGTGAAGGTGTATCTACTGAGCAATCCAAGATTGAAGCAGTCAAAGTCTGGCCAATTCCTACAAACATCAAACAGTTAAGAGGTTTCTTGGGTCTGACTGGATACTATAGAAAATTCATAAAAGATTATGCCCTGATCTGTAAACCACTGACTGAGTTACTGAAGAAAGGGGTTCCTTTTGTGTGGACTACCCTTACCCAAGCATCATTTGATCATTTGAAGCACAGTCTGATTTCTGCTCCAGTGTTAGCTATACCAGACTTTAGTAAACCATTCATCCTGAAGACAGATGCAAGTGATGTGGGATTTGGTGTTGTTTTATTGCAAGATTCACATCCTGTGGCTTTCTTGAGCAAGGTAGTATGTGCTAGAAATCAGGCTCTGTCAACTTATGAAAAAGAATGTTTAGCCATTATTCTTGATGTAGACAAGTGGAGGCCATATTTACAGCATGCTGAATTCATTATCAAAACTGATCACAAAAGCTTGATGTTTTTAGTGGAACAAAGAATCACTTCTAACATTCAACAGAAGGCACTGCTTAAATTGATGGACTTAATGTACAAGATTCAGTACAAACATGGTGCATTGAACAAGGCTGCTGATGCCCGGTCCAGATGTCATAATCCTTCATCATTGTTGGCTGTGTCATTTGCAAATTCTAAGTGGATTGATCAAGTGAAATTGGGTTACCAGGATGATCCTCACATTTTGCATGGGGAGTTCACTATTTGCTAGAAAACATTTGCCTTGGAGTTGTTGAACAATCTACATGGGGAGTTCACTATTCACGAAGGTCTCATTAGACATCAAGGCAGAATTTGGCTGGGAAATAATGCATTGGCACAACAACACATTTTGCAAGCAGTTCATGAATCTAGGATTGGGGGACATTCTGGTTTTCTGGCTACCTATTGAAGAATCAGAAACCCTCTTGGCCTGGCATGAAAAAGGCTATTCTGCAGTTTGTTCTGGAATGTGCAACTTGTCAACAAGATAAAGTGGATCACATTAAGAATCCTGGGCTGTTGCAACCTTTGGAAGTGCCAACTCAAGCTTGAGAATTGGTGTGCATGGACTTCATTGAAGGCTTGCCTAAGTCTAACAAGTTTGACACCATTCTGGTGGTAATAGATAAGTTCATGAAGTATGCTCACTTTATAGCTTTGTCTCATCCTTTTTCAGCTGCAACCGTGGCACAAGCTTTTGTTGATAATGTCTACAAGTTGCATGGGTTGTCTAAGGGCATTATTTCTGACAGAGACAAGATTTTTACAAGCTCATTCTGGAAAGAGTTGTTTGGCAAATCTGACACTCAGTTAACAATGAGCTCTTCTTATATCACCCACAGACTGATGGCCAGTCACAGAGGTTAAATCAGTGCTTATAAAACTATTTGAGGTGTGTTGTCAATGCATGTCCAAGGCAATGGCACGAATGGCTCTCTGTTGCTGAACTGTGGTATAATACAAATCTGCATTCAGCCCTGGGCAGGTCTCCTTTTGAGGTGTTGTATGGTCATCCTCCTCGGTTGTTTGGGCTGACCACTGAGTTACAACTACATTCTCCAGACCTGGAACAATGGCTGTTGGAGAGGAATTTGCTTTCTGATGTGATCAAGCACCGTACCACTCATGTAGGGCTCAGCAAAGGATGAAAAAGTATGCTGATCAGCATAGATTTGAGAAGGAATTTAGTGTGGGGGAGCAGGTCTATTTGAAGTTGCAACCATAAATTCAAACTTCTGTTGCTCCAAGGCACAATCAGAAGATTGGCTTCAAGTATTATGGGCCATTCTTAATTCTCGAAAAGATTGGTGCAGTGGTTTACAGATTGCAGTTACCTGACAGCTGCAAAATACATTCAGTGGTGCATGTATCCCAATTGAAGAAGCATGTTCCTTCCTCTGTCAGAATTGAAACTGACATTTCTCAGGTACCTACGGATGCTACTATGGGGGCTATACGGCTGCCACTTGCGGGCTATACAGCTACAAAATACATTCAGTGAAGCATGTTCCATTCAGTACGCCGCCACTTGTGGGCTATATGGCTGCTCGGCCCAGCGGGCACCGCGTCGAACATCACCACCGGTAGAATGAGCACGGGGTTACACTGTTCACAAACCGGCACCATCATCTGCTACCTCTGCTGTGGAGCCCGAAGATGTGTCAAGCCTCGTTCCTCGGCCCTTCAGAAAGACAAAACCCATCCGATGGTGTGTAGCCTAATGTGGAGCCGCTAGCCGTAGACTCCCATATTTAAGCAAAGAGTGATAGTGGAAGAGGGTTATGTAATTTGTAAACCCAAAACTGATCTGCAATAATTCGTCTACAAGTTGAACTCCTGCCCAACCACGTGTCCATATGCTTCTTAGCCCCCAAATTCGCAACTCTTGTCCTCTGATCCCTATTGCTGCTAACAGACTGTGTTATCTTTATGCAAGAAATCCCAAAGCTCCTACACTGCATGAAGAGAAACTAGGTGAATACCCCGTGCGTTGCCGCGGGAGCGTCATATGTTACAGCTGAGTCCACATGAAAAATATAGAAAATATGACACAATCGTATGTACAGAACATAGAAAAAACAAATGAATTTTATATAAATAGGTCTCAAATGGTCATACAAAAAGTATATATAGAAAACAATAGTACGTGTAAAGATGACTGGATAATTAATTATGATCTCATCTCTAAAAGGCAATATCATTTTAAAAATAAAGAACAGTATATAGAAGAGCTTGAGGCAGCCATCCATGAGCTTATATCGGTCGATAGCTTTTGGTGTCTGGTGTATTCCTTCTCACTCCCCACAACTTCCAGTAGCTAGCATACAATTCTACAGAGCAAGATCCGCATGCCGTCACCAGTGCTCCTAGGACACGGTCAACCGGTGAACTTTAAAGGGAGTCGACTGGTAGAACACAAAGGACGGAATAAAAACTTTAAAATTACCTACTGGGGTGAACGGATGAACAGAAGATATGGAAGTATACATAATGTAGGTTGCTCTTGATCCTACCATGGAGTGCCCCGGCCTGCCCCTGCTATTTATATAAGAGGATCGTTCGGTGTGAAGGCAGAGGAGGAGGCAATCTTATCGTGAGGGAGAGGAAGAGTTTGAAGAGGCATGCAAAACAAAAATGCTTGTTCGGCTGCAGGAATAGTAAAGGTGCAAGAACACTAAAGGGAGCTGAGAGTGCACATGCATCCTAGTTAGATGTGGCCATAAATAGATGGACATGTTTTAGTGGATGAAAACTAAATAGCTCATGCTTAGTGGAAGAAAATGCAAATCTTGCATGCATGCTTTAGTGGCCATGGTAGAGGTTGATGGATGGCGAGTGGGGTGTGGATGACAATGGCTCAAGGAGATGCTAGAGAAATAGTTTAGTGGACATTAGCTTTATAGGAGTTTAGGATAATATTGCACACTAGTGAGAAGGCCTCCATTCTTAAAACACTTGTAACATAACCCCTTTGCCTCCTATGAGCCCCGAGAGCCGGGGGGGGGGGATTCAGGGGGCCAGGCACCCCCTGACATTCTACGAAACCTGTAGGATATATGCATATATGTACGTATTTCTTGTTTGGCCGCTCCCATTTTATTCCAAATGTTAAGTGCATTTGTGGCCCATAAAGAAGCAGCCCATTCAGGCCAATGTAACTGCGCAACTCCTTTATTATTGTCTGGAAACGCCGTCAAGCGCGCAACTACTCAAGCATCGTGGCTCCAGCTTCCTCAGTTAGACATACTGTAACACCTCCCGTGTTAAGCACTAATTAAACATCCTTAATCATATCATCATTTGCATAAGCATGCATTATCATCATCTAAGTGTGTGCTTGACTGCCTAGTCTAATAGGAGTTGATTGCTTTGATGATTGCCTGCAAATGATGTGGGTTAGGTTAGCTTTAGTTGAAAAATATGATTGAGAATCCACCTCAAAAGTTTTAATTAAGTTTTCAAATAATTGCAACTAGTCTTGCTTAGTGGTTGCAATTAGTTGGACTTAATTAGTGTAAGTGTGCTAGCTTTGAGTCCCATTAGGGCAGGATAGCTTGCTTTTTTGAATTTGGGCCTTTGAGATGAATTATAGAGAAAAATATTTGGAGAAAACTTTGTGTCTTGATCAAATTGTGAAAATGGGTTCTTGGGCTTCAAAATGGACAAAAATAGTGCAAAAGGGTTATTTAAAATTGACTTTTAAAACTCCAATTCAAACTGATTTTTGTATCTTTTAAACTAGGCTGAATTAGCAAAAGTTGTCTTTAGACAAAAGATTCATCATGGGATTTGGAGAAATTTTCATGTTGAAAGTTTTGGCTAGTTTGAAATAGTTTAGGAGTTATGAGGGTTTGAATTTTCAGTTGAAGTTTGAATGGAGGTGGGACCCACCTGTCAGCCTCCACCTCCACCCATCTTCTTCCTCGGGGCGACGGTGTCCGGACCGACGGCCGCCACGCGGGGTCCGTACGCCAGAGCAACCTCGCTGCCCGCTGTGCGCCCGCCGGGATTGGCTGTGGCCAGCCGCATCGAGGGCCACACCACCGCCAAGCAGCTAGTGCTCGCCACCTCGTCCCGCCGGGCCCGCTCGTCAGGGTGCCGTTGCCACGTGGCCAGCGCCGCCCGGTTGCCCCCTCGCGCGGGCGGGGGCCTGCCGGAAACGGGAAAGGTGTCAGCACCGTCCCGTCCACTTCATTTCATTGCCGCCCCTCCTCTCTCTTCTTTCTCCTCTTTCATCTCTCCACCGAAACGCCATGGCCGCCTTTTACCTTGCCGCCGCGTAGCTCGAGTTTCGACCGGTAGAACTCGAAGCCGAGGGCAGCATCTTGCTCGCCTTCCTCGACTTCGTCATCTCCACCCTTTTGGGCGTCGATTTCGTCGAGGCAGCACCGCATTTCCCTTTTCCCCCACGCGGTCGGCCACCGCCGCCATGAGCTCCGGTGAGCCATAGCCGCCATCTTCTTCTTCCTCTCCGCGGCTTCTTGCGCGCTAGGGATTCGCGAGCTCGGCTAGGCTCATGGGCTAGAGCGAGGCAAAGCGTGGAGCCGTTTAGGGCCACTCCGGCGAGGACATGCAGCGGCATGAGCCGCCCTTTTTCTTGGTTCTTGAGCGATTCGCGCTAGGTAGGTCGAGGAGAAGCCCATAGCGGTGACGATGAGCGCCGCCGTGGCTCCCACGGCCGTATCGCCGGAGAGCGCCGCCGCCGACGTTCAAGGCCGCTAGGGCCAGCGCTTCTTGGCGCAGTGGGTGCGCAATGGCGAGGCACGTCCCACGGTGCCCTTGGTTGCACCGGAGGACCGCCGCCGGCGAGGGCCGCCGTGCGCCGCCGTCATCCCCTGTCCCGGGGTGACCGACAGGTGGGCTCGGCCCCACTGCGGGACCCACTGGCAGGCCAAGTCTGGGTGCACAGCACCGGGTGCACTTAGCGTTTTAGGTTGGGTCTGTGTACAGCCCTGGGTGCGCCTAGCATTTTGGGTAGATTTTCTGAAAAAGAAAATAGGATTTCCAAATTTGCATTTTAACCTTTCAAAATTCATATTGCTCATTTTTAGTCCAAATGAAGTGATTCAAGTTGGGTTATTTTTCATTTGGGGATTACTATACAGAAAAATTATTTTGGCAAACATTTTTGTACTGTTCTAATTAATTTTGGAAAATGCCTTAATCTTTGGAAATGCATAGGAAATTCTCTATTGGTCAGAAAAATGTGATTCTTGTTTTGTTGGTCTAGTTAGGCTATGCCCTGTCTATGAAAATTGTTACATTGCCATATTCTGTAGAAAATTTAATATGTGTAGTCCAAGTGCACTTTTGGGCACTTTGCTTAGGAAATTCATAATTAATTCATGGCTTAGCTTTTGCTGATGAAATTTGTTGTACCCTGTTTATGGGTCATGATTTAGGTCTACATGCTATTGGTACTGGTGTATGACCACTTTGGTAGTACAAAGTATTTTCAGGTCCACTTGTTGGGGTTGTCTTGTGAATTTTGTACAGGACAATGTGCTTAGAGTTTTGCGGTGAAATTTATGTGGTAGTCTACCTTGGTCATATACTTGCCGCTGTAATTTTTGTAGAATTTTATGAGCAGCAGAGATATACCTTGTTGTTGGGAACTAGCCTATCTTCGCCGATATCCGACAATGTTGTCTTAGTGGTGGGATGATGTTTATGCTTAAGAGTATTAGAATGGTTGTTAGTGATTTTGCTGCCATGTGTTATACTCCAGTTGAATATATTCATCAAGACATCATTCGCACTACAATGCCGCTATTCATGCATGATTACTTATACATATGAAACGCATCATATAGGATCGTAGGACAACAACCCGCCAGTAGTTCACGAGGAGCCGGATGCAGGAGGACAGCAGGAGTACGAGCCGCAGGAGGTGGCCGAGGGAGAGGATCCAGAAGCTGATCTGCTCGAGTGCCCTAACCACGTGTCCATCTCTTTCGTCAAAGGCAAGCCCCGGAGCATTCTCCTATAGTTTGCAAATGTTTTACTTTGAGTCCTCTATTCTTTATGATGCATTACGTTATAGGAGTTGATCGGAAACATAGTTGTTTAGGTCTACCTTGCCACAGAAGTTATCCTATATTACGTGCAGGGCTACGTAGATGCTTAGGCCTGCTACTTAAATGGTAGAAGACAGATGATCGACCATCATCTGCGCGGATATGTGGTTACTATCCCCTGGATTGAGGTTGATGATGGGATGCTGTAGAACATAACCATGGGGCCTTCTAAATCATTTCTAAAGAAATATGACTCCATACGTCCTCGGATCATATTTAACAATGCCTCACACATAGCTGGAAGGGTGAGCGGTGCCCGACCATGAAGCCTAGAATCTATTTGGGGTCAGGTTTCAACTTCCAGGTATCCATGCCGGCGATGGGGTGGAGTAACAAGGTGCCCGGTCATAAGCCCTTTACTCATGGTATGAGTAGGCTTATCATTGAGGGCAGGTATGAGCACGCTTACCTGTCGGCAGCCGGGAGTTTCTTGGTCATGGTGGTGAGTTGTTGATCCCGCGTAGTTACCCAAATAGATCAAGGTGATCGTCACTTACTTTGGCCAGTGAGTGTGGTTTGTGTGAGGAATACACGCCAGCTGGTTTGTAATCGAGTATAATCGCCATCGTTCCTAGACAATGAACAATTGACCGAGCAGCGGCGCTATCGCCAATAATATTGAATGCGAGTTGGTTATATTCATTCATGTTGGATTAATGTTTACCCAATCATTGCGGTATTTAATATTGTTGATTGCTTCTACTAAAACGGAGTAGTACAGGTGCTAACCTAGCATGATAGGCTGCAACTTAATTGGTAAGCTAGAGAGTCCTTTTGTCACTAAAAGATATTTAATAAGCTCATCTTTCTGCAAATAAAAGAGTTAGCTACCCACATAAAGCCTGGCATCCACCAAAGTGTCTTTATTTTCTTTTAGTCGGGTAAGTCTTGTTGAGTACAAAGTACTCAGTGTGCAATTCCCAATGTTGTTGCAGATGGGGAGATGTTCTATGGTTACTGCCCGACATGCTTCCGTCCGGTAGTGGGAGATGAATAGATCGTGGGCTCGATCAATCCTAGCTTCGTACCTCATGCTTTTGTGGATCCCGATGGATGACTTGGCACTATGTTTGTGAAAAACTCTGTATGCGTTTGAAAACTGGTTTAATATTTGCTCTGCACTTTCAATTCGAACTTCGTTTGTAATAACTAACACCATCAAACGCCGTCTTTGCCGATCGCCGAAGGCATCGGCTAAAGGAGGAAAGGAAATCGGCAAACCTCTTTGCCGCTCGCTTTTCACGTGATGCCGATCGGCAAAGAGCGGCGGCAAAGGCCGAGGCGGCAAAAGGCCTTCTTTGCCGACTGCCACGTGTCGACAGGCGGCAAAGGCCTTTGCCGCCGCCTACTTGGCGTGCGGCAAAGGAAACGCGCCGACCGTCAAGCGACGTCAGCGTTTCCTTTGCCGATCGCCGAGTTGGCCGGCAAAGCCCTTGCCGCCGCCGAGTTATGGCTAGTCGGCAAAGATTTTTTTTTTTTTTTTTTTTTTTTTGCCATTTTGACAGCCATATCCGGCATAAATAAGGCAATCGGCAAAGGGCTTTTGGACGCCTTGCCTACGGCGATCGGCAAAGCCGGAAAATTTGATGAAACCTGAGCTTTGCCGATCGCGGGCGTCGGCAAAGCCGGGTAACCCGCTTTTTTTTGTGGTTTTTTTTGCCGCATTGCCTCACGTATCGCACTCTCCAAAGCACATATATGAATATACAACAGAAATACACATAGATATCGCACAAATCCACATTTATATCACGTAAATCCACATATATGTCTCATAAATCACACATAATCCATAACCACGTCGATCATCCATCTAGTCCTCAAACGAATCCACACAAAATAGCAAAGTGGCATCCATGCACTAACCGCCAACCTAACATGAAGTCACGGAGCTACTCACTCACTCGCCTCAAGCATTCACCGCCCTCCACCCGAGCCGTGTGGTGGTGTGAGGAGCTCCCGTCGTCCACGGACCCCACCCGCTCGGTCCAAATGTGTCGCGCCATACCCCCACGCGTCGAGCTGTGGTGAAACGCCGGACTCGGACTTGGGTGGTGAGGAGAATGTCCATCTGCGGAGTCGGGTTCGAACCCGCCGACCGCAGCCGCACTGAAGAAGCGATCTCATTAGTACCTAAGGGATGGCCGCACAAGAGAAATCAATGGAGAGGCCGCTAGAAACTCACCGGGTCCGTATTGCGGTGCGATGGAGGAGTGCAGGGAGAACAATCGGCGGCGGTTGAGGGATGCTCACTTGCGGCGGCGGTGGTCGTAGTTCGGGATGTCCATGCTCCGCAAGTAGCTGGAAAACAACTTGGTGAACTCGGACCATTTCGCTGGGACCGTCGCCGCAAAGTTGCAATCACTTGCCGATGGGCCTCCCGCTGCTCCGCCGCCGCCGGCGATGGGCCGCTTGCATGGCCGCCTCTCTCTCCTCTCGCGGCCACCCCGTCGGCCTCACGTTGCCTCCGTATCTCTTCCGGTGGGCTCGCAACAATCCACAAGCGATGCTTAGACAATGCATATAAGGCTTCGGCAACATATGTGAAATCAATGAACGACGAATAGTTACCCGAACCGACGCCATCATCTCGTGTGGAGCTTGCCCGTCGAGGTTGTATGGGGACGGAGGAGGAACTGCGGGGGTGGCCTTACGAACCTCACGAAGGGAGGGGACGCCGTCGGGTCGATGACGCTTGTGGGCAATGAGGTAGCGGCCGTCGCTCCCTCCTCCCCGCCTCATGAGCGTGTCCGTATCCGGGGCGCGGTCGAAGGGTCGTAGGTGTCACCATGGCGCGCGCGAACCGCCGGTGTCTTGGACAGGTTTTCGGCGATGTTCGAGTTGGTGATCGCCTCGGTCCCCGCGCCCGGGTCGTAGACGTTCTCCGGATCTGTCCGCCCGCCCGGTGAGCCGCCCGGAAGCCCGTGAACTCGTTGATGACCCGGCCATCATGCGAACCGCCTGCGAGAAAACACAAGGACGATTACACGTAATGAGAATGAATGACTCGGTAAATGAATAAACAAACAAATTAATGCGAATGGTACCCATGCGTCCATGAACCCTCCGAGGCTGCGGCTCCCCGGTGGTGTGTGACGGCCCCGCTTCGACTTGGCATATCCGGACTTCTTCCGCGCTCCTCGTACGCCGGCGTTCTCCACCCGGCCACAATCGCCTCAGCGGTCCACGTGCGATTTGCACCAATCGAGGAAAGCGCATTACAACGTGCATTTAGGTAAGTAACAAGATGAATCAAAATGGAATCGAAATTATTGTTTCCTACTTACGAGCGGTAGTGCTCATAGGGCATGTCGGTTTCGGGCGACCGCATCATCTGTCCGGCCTCCTTCTTGTCAAGCTTCTCATGGCGAACTTCGGCATAGTAGTCGATCATGCACGGATGTGCGCCTCGTAGAACATGTTCTTTCACGGAGCGCGAGACCTTGTCCGTGGACCGACGCCTCCGCCTCGTGCCCGGCTCGCACGTGAACCATTCTGCCAATAATCGGATATCACGTATCGGTTCATTATTTGAAGGACATTTGTTGAATGCGTAGTATTGGCAAAGCGAGAGGGATGAAGACTCACCCGAACTCCCTCTTGATCTTCTCCGCCGGTGGTGACAAGTAACTCCTCCATCAAGCTCCGAGAACCACCTTGGAGTAGTCCGGCCGATCCGGGGCACCTTTTGCACACCGTCTACCCGGATAAGGCCGGGGAAGTTCTTCTTAATGATGAGGCCCCGCATGCCATTAGGATGACGACTTTGCAAGCCTTTATCCACACGCTTCCGGCCATTGCACAAGCCAACAAGAAGAAATGTTAGTCCGAAGTTCAATTTTCAACATGGAATATGAAAAAGAAACTGAAAACATGAATGGTTACTTACCTATCTCCTCGGGTCGAAGCAGGACGGAAGGCTAACGTGGGCTTGTCGCGCGGGAGGCGCGTGATCCCGCGCTTGTAGGGCCTCCTCGGCTCGCTGCCCTCCCCGCCCCGTCCTCCCCGCCCCGTCCCTCCCGCGCTCGTCCTCCCCGCCCGGAGTCCCGGTCGCCAACCTCCTCGTCAAACAAAGGGCGGTAGCGGGAGGTCTACCCCCGCCCGTGTCCGGCCCACCGTCACGTGCTCGTCGACCTCGCGCTCCGTCGACCTCCCGCCGTCGACCTCCGGTCTCCTCGACCCGTACGAGCGACTTGACGTTTCTCACCGGTCTCTTCGACCGGTTCCCGCCTCCGCCCGGCATTTTGTCCTACACCTGCAATGACAAACATTAAACCAATTAGCTCAAATAATCGATAAGTAATTGTGAAGAGATGCAAAATTAAGGAAACATAAATGCAAAGTAATAATAATAATAAGAATAATATTGTATTACATGAACTAGAAACCGAAGTACTCATCGTCACTATCGGCATTGTCATCACCATTGTCTTCACCATTGTCTTCACCATTGTCGGCATCACCGCTTTGTCGTCATCACTATCAATATTGTCAAAACCGTCCTCGTCTCTCCTGTTGTCTCCTCACCACCTCCATCGTCCTCAACACCTTGTTCGCGAAGAGCCCTCCATCGCTCAAGCATCATTAGGTCTTTAGCATCTTGCACCACTTCTCCTCGTCGTCGTCCTCATCGATGTCGTTGTCTTCGTCCATGGCCATCAGCGAAAGAATGTCTATCTCCAAACGCCCATCTAGCCCCTCAGGTTGATAGAACTCTCCGCTGTCTGCCTTTGGGTCGAAGTCGTAGTCATCATCGTTTGGGGCAGCGTTTTGCCGCGTGGCGATACCAATTGCGCAATATACCAACCCGCAAGCCTCTTGTCTTTTTGGCACGCCCATGGGAGATAATAAACTTGTTTTGCCACCGAGCCACAATATAGAGATCATCTCCTTTATAGACGGAATCCGTCGAATTTCGACTATTCCGATGTCATCGGCTCTTCTCGTCACATGAGGATCGAACCGGTGGCATTTGAACAAAGACAGGCTTCGAGCTTTGGGGCCGGGAAGTCGAGTGGTATATTTCTTCGACTATGCCATAGTACTCGTGCTTATCGTTGCGGCCGTTCGGACTCCCGTGCACGTGGTCTTCAGGCCGGGCCTTTTCTCCTCGTAGCTTCTTGTGCGAAAGCGATACCCATTAACATCAAATACTGTGAATTCAGTGACCCTAGTAGTGAAGCCACTAGCAACCTGTTTCAATTCAGCAGGCATTTCCCCATCCGTGCGTGCCTGCAAGGTGAGGCCACTTAGATAGTTACATTAATCGCTCCTAGGAGCAACTCAAAGATGGTACGAGGTAAGTTGGATGTTACCTTTGTATGCATCCACCCAATAAAATCGGGCACGGCGGTTTTAAGGAAAGCTTCTTCCTCTTGTAACGAGGTAGGAGGCGTATTCCTTTTCAGAATTTGCGAATGAACTCCCTGAAAAACAAGACATGAAGGGTCGGACCGATAGGTGGAGGATATTGACAACGTATGTAACAAGTGCTTTGAGAACTTACACTCGATAAGGAACCACTTCATCAAGGCTCGGGAACAAGTAGAGCATGATGGCACGCCACTCGAGAATATTGCAACGTCTTTGGGTTACTCGCGTTGCCCCTTCCGAGTTGCCCTCTCGAAAAGGCTCGTGGTCGATAAGTTCTCGTCCCCGTTGTAACGAGGAGTGGATGCATGTAGTGAAGGTTCTCGGTATAGTACGCCTTTGTGAAGTTCGACACCTCCTCCACTCTTGCTGCCTCCGCCACGGAAGCCTCAATTCGGCTTTATTTCTACACTTTTTCCGAAGAATCTTTAGACACCTCTCGATTGGATAGCACCAACGGGCTCCGCATGCAGGGACCCCCGGCCGTGCCTCACGTGGTAGGTGCGGGATCGGATGCTGCATCGGCAAGAAGAAGCCGGGTGGAAAGATCATCTCCAACTTGCGAGATCAGCGGAGGTGCTTTGTCCTCCATGTCACGAATCACTTCAAGAGATAACTCCTGGCACAAAGCCGGCGGAAGAAATAGCTCAACTCCGCGTAACGCGCCACACCCGGCTCGGGGAGGTATCCACGTGTCATCGCAGGAAGGAGTCTCTCAATCCATATGTGGAAGTCATGACTCTTCATCCCTAATTTTTTTCCGGTCTTAGGGTTCACTCCCCTGCTCAGATTCGCCGCATACCCATCAGGGAACAATATCGTCTCCATCCACTGCATCACTTCCTTCCTGTCGGGCCTTTTCAGGATGTAATCCGCCGGGCCCCTTCTCCAAGTCTTGCCTCGACGTCCAGTCTAGCCTTAACATTGTCCTTTGACTTCTGTTTTATGTCCATGAGTGTTCCCCAAAGTGCCTCGGCGATGTTCTTTTCTGTGTGCATCACATCGATGTTGTGTGGAAGAAGGAGGTGCTTGTAGTAGGGGAGCCTAGTCAAGCCCGAAATATGGGTCCACATGTGTTGCCGACCATATCCAATGAAGCCTTTTTTGTCTTTGTCCATTTTGAGAGCACGTAACTCGGCGAGGACACATTCTTTGCTCATAATCTGAGGAATAGGGTTGGTGACTTCAAGGCCTTTCGTGAAGTGTTGGGTGTCAAGTCTCAATGCATGGTTCTCTGGCAGGAATTGGCGATGTTTGTCAAACGAAGAGTACTTGCCACCCTTTTTCAGCCAGGTGAACAACACAGAATCCTTGCATACTGGGCAAGGGAACTTCCCATGAACACACCACCCGGAGAATGTGCCGTACGCCAGGAAGTCATGCATTGAATAGAGATACCACACATGCATTGTGAAGTTCTTCTTTGTAGCTCGGTCGTACGTCCTTACCCCCTTTTCCCAAGCATGCTCCAATTCATCCCACAGTGGCTGCATGAACACACCCATATTGTTGCCCGGGTGTCCAGGTATTATCGCGACAATAGCACGTTCTTGGGTTCAAACATGACGGGGGGGAGGTTGAGGGGGATCACGAACACGGGCCAACAAGTGTACGGGGCCGCATGTGTTCCATACGGCTGGAACCCATGTTGCTATCGCTACACGTACATTCCGAGCTTCCTTAGCTTTATTAGGATCTTGGACATCGAAGTACTTGCCATGCCTCGGCATCCGGCGGGTGTGCCATCTTGTCACCGTATCTTTTGCCAAACTTGTGCCATATCATACGCTTCGCCAACTCCTCTATCATGAACATCCTTTGGAGCCTTGGAATGAGTGGGAGGTACCGTACGACCATCTCGGGGATCTTAGACTGTTCCTTCTTGCCATCACCCTTGTCCACCTCCACATACCTAGAGGCTTTGCACTTTGTACAGTGCGTTGCTGCCTCTAGTTCTTCTCCCCTAAATAGGACGCACCCATTACGACAAGCATGGATCGACTCATACGGCATCTTAAGTGCACGCGGGAGCTTCACCGACTCGTACGTGCTCTTCGGCGGCGTGTGGTCATCCGGAAGCAAGGAGCCCACCACGCCAACGGGAGATTGAATCCGTCTCGGCTCAGGCTCAACTGCGACTTCAACCCTAGAAGACGTCCAATGGCATCCAGCTGGGACTTTGTTGTCTTCTCATGAAGGGGCTTCTGTGCCGAAGACATCATTTCATAGAACGCCTTTGCGGTCTCCTCCGGATCCTCCTCCACCAAACCTTCATTGCCACGGCCCTCGTTAAAGTCTACCACCATGTCGGCCACGCCGGCATCTCCCCCAAACTCATCGAGGCGTGCTCTAACCTCCTCCTCTCTAATGGTAGCTTTCGGTTCACCATGGAAGATCCACCTCTCGTAGTTTGCCACATATCCATGCTTCAGAAGATCTTTGTAGACATCCTTGAATACTTTTCTTTTTTGGTTCTTGCAGTCATTGCATGGGCACCGCGCCTGATCAGACCCTTTAGGAGTCGGGCCAAATGCTTTACTCAGGAATTCATTGGTACCATGAACCCATTCAGGACTGCCTCTTTTTGGTCCAGCCCTTGTACATCCACTCACGGCCAGCCATCTTGTCATTCGCCAAAGTGAGGGTAATGAAACCAACATTTGCATGTACAAAGCGTTCCTACCATCTAATAGGTGAAGGATAGGTCCTAATCCCACCGCGGATGCGTAGATGAGGTTAGCTTCCATGCTCGCTCACGCCGAGACGGAATTTCGGCGGCACCTCCCATTGTTCTCCCGATACACGTCCCGGTGGGGGAGAGTGTGTATCCGGAGAACAACGGGGAGGTGCTGCCGAAACTCCGGCTCGGACGGGAGCGGAACATGGAGGCTAACCCATCTACGCATCCGCGGGCTGTCCAAGAAACGTGGACAATCCGAAGAGATACCGTCGCGAGATATGCAGCGATCAGCATACCAACGACCGCGTATCCCTTTCGGACGGGAGACGCCTAACTCGTTTACGTCATCTACGACCAACAACTATAAGGAAGAGAGGTGAATATTTATACCTAGGGTGGCGGTGGAGACGGGCTAGCGGTGCGGTGGCGAGCGGCGGGCGGTGGCGGCGACACGGCCCCGACGAAGACAATCGGCGTCGCCAAGCTACTCCGGGAACACCGCAAAAGAAAGAAAGAAAAAAACAATATCAGCACAAAATTTCGGCGAGAACCTCCCCGCACGGGGAGGTTCACAAAACCTCGCAAGAAAGAAAGACGGCTCGATGGCCGACAACACATATACGGCACGAAGGCCGTAAACAACACATACAGGCCACGAAGGCCACACCTGCACAATCTAGGCACGAAGGCCGTCGAGCACGAAGGCCATCAACAACACAACATGGACCTTTACAACAATGAAACAGAACATAATCTTCTTGATTCTCGATGCAAAGGCAATGACCATCGGTTTCGTATCAAGAAACGGTGTTTTATTCATGCCTAATACAAAACTAGACTAGAACCGAGCATATATGTGTGCACGAGACCACACATGAGGAAAGCGATTGGGCATTAAAGAAAAGAACAAATCAATCAAGGAATCTAGCGGCTTTGAGACGATTAGGCCACAATCCAGCGGCTTTGGGTCCAGTTCATGGAATTTTACTAATCATTTGGTGCATGGTTCAGTTTTGCCATTTAGTGCACAGAGCATCGCTGCAGCTGTAGTTATAATGTGTTGATTACAGTTGCCATGCATTTTACACCCCAAAACGTGCCTGCTTTATAATACATGTACCACATAATTTGCCACAGACATGGTTGCATAATCGAATTAGACAGTCTAGGACTAAGCACCCTCGGAGCCACAGTGATCTCTCACGGCTACTAAGAGTTAAAAAATTAAGTGAATACGGTGAATACGCGTGGAATGGAAGTGGACCTCGGGCGATTTGGTGAAGCGGCCGTCGGAGGAGTCGTCGGCGGGGCGGAGGAGACGGGCTCGGGCTCGGGCGCCGGGGACGGGGAGCCGGAGCCGAGGTAGCCTCGTCGCCGCGGCCGGGCGGCGCAAGCCGCCGGGTCCCGGCGGAGGCGGCCGAGCAGGCGGAGGAGCGGGCCGGGCGGCGCGGCGGCCGTCGCGGGACGCCTCCACTGGGACCGGCGGCGGATCGGGACGGGCGGCGCGAGGCTGCGGATCGGGCCGGGCCGCGCGCCGGAGCGGGGCGGGGCGGGGCCGGAGAGCGGCGGGGGGGGCGCGGAGAGCTGCGGGCGGTGATGGCGGCGTCGAGGCGCTCCGCGGAGGGGTGGCGCGTCCAGACGCCGCGGAGCGGGGGCGCGGGCCGGGGCGGGCGGGCGGGAGCGGGGGGCGGGGCCGGAGAGCGGCGGGGGGGGGTGGGGGCGCCGGAGAGCTGCGCGGGCGGTGATGGCGGCGCGCCGGCGCTCCGCGGGAGGGTGGCGGCGTCGGGCGGGAGGAGGAAAGGATAGGGTTGGGACGAATGGGGCGGTGCGCCGCCCAAAAATGAGTGGACGCTTTGCCGACCGTGCCGTAGCGGTCGGCAAAGGACCGAGCAAGGTGGGCCAATGTGGGCCACCATCGTGTCCTCTTTGCCGATGCCAGTGCAGCGATCGGCAAAAACCTATGCCGCCTTGTAATGGCGGTCGGCAAAGCACCCTTTGCCGGGCGCCTATTACGACAAATCGGCAAATAATTTTTTTAATTTTTAGTATTTTGGCTCCAAATTTTTTGTTTGGACTAAATAAGTAATTTTAAATCACATGTCACAATTTGGGGTTTTTTACAATATTTTTCTATATTCCGTTGATTTCTTTTGTTTCCTTGCATTTTCGGGGCATAATACAAGTTTGAACTGCAGGTGCATGAAATATCGGATCGTAGCCATTCGAAAAATGATATTCGTGTTTAAGAGTGTATTTTGAGGCCGTGTGCGAAGCTCACCCAAAAGTTTGAAGTCCTTGTCCATGGAACAGGGACTTTCCGACGTGTTAGAGGTGTTTTTTAATTATATAAAATCCAAACAAAGTCGAAAAATCATGAAACTCGTGGAGGTGTCGTGTTATCACATGTGGACGCTATGATAAAAATTTGAAGAAGTTTGGAGCAAGTTGCGACGTCGGATGTTCAAAACCCAGACCTCTCCACATGTGATCACATGTGATCACATGTGGAGAGGTGCGGGTTTTGAACATCCGACGCCGCAACTTGCTCCAAACTTCTTCAAATTTTTATCATAGCGTCCACATGTGATAAAACGACACCTCCACGAGTTTCATGATTTTTCGACTTCGTTTGGATTTTATATAATTAAAAAACACCTCTAACACGTCGGGAAAGTCCTGTTCCGTGACAAGGACTTCAAACTTTTGGGTGAGCTTCGCACACGGCCTCAAAATACACTCTTCAACATGAATATCATTTTTCGAATGGCTACGTTCGATATTTCATGCACCGCAGTTCAAACTTGAATTATGGCGGGAAAATGCAAGGAAACAAAAGAAATCAACGGAATATAGAAAAACTATTCAAAAAATCACGAAACTTCTCGAGGTATCACGTTATCACATGTGGAGGCTAGGAAAAAATTTTGATGAAGTTTGAAGCTAGTGGCCACGTAAAATGTACAACACTCACACTTGTAACCAAAAAAAAAAAAAAAAAAAAAATAAAAAAAGAAATCTTTGCCGACTGCCTGACGGCGTGGCAGTCGGCAAAGAAGACGGCGCTGGGGCGGCTAACCTAATCTGTTAGGTTTGCCGCCGCTTGTCGGGCGATCGGCAAAGACCTCCTTGCCGATCGCCCGGATTTGCCGCCCTGGCGAAACCAAGTGGCGATCGGCAAAGGGTGCCCTTTGCCGACCGCCTTACTTTTCCAACTCGCAGCCCAGGGAAGTCGGCAAGGGCTCTCTTTTGCCGCTTCTAATTCGCCGATCGCCGCGGGCCGAGGAGAAGCGGTAAATCGCCTCTTTGCCGACCGCCCGGCCTTGGCGATCGGCCAAATGCCGCGGCAGTCGGCAAAGATCGGTTTTCCCGTAGTGTAAATTTGAGTACGCGATGTAATCTTTTATTTGAGAACTTGATGTAACGATCATGGATGGTAATCGTTGGAACCTGATCTGGGATGTAATGTGACGTTGTTGAAATCCTTCGAGATTTCCGAACTACCGGGCTGGTATAATTGCGGTTTACTACTTAAGCTGCCACGGTGGCTTGATTAGTGCACTGTAATTATATTAGTTGGTCGGTTCTGTTACACATACTGTCCGTCTTCCAATCTCTCCTTTGCAGTTTGCCGGCTTCGCCAAATCACCGTTTCTAAGTTAGTACACCCAGGCATAGGCGTCGTCCTGCCCAGTCGCCCAGTCGCACATTTAGTTTTCTAAGTTAGTACACCGTTTCTGCTCCACTGCTATAGCCGGTGCCTTGTGTCGTGTGCCTGCTTGTTATGCTCTATGACACCTCGCCTGTGAGATCTCAAGCCGTGTAACCAAACTCCTTTTTCTCTTAAAGCAATACGAGCACATGCTCGATTTCGGAAAAAAAGCCAGATCACCGGATGCCGGATGCCAGACACCACCGTGGCCATCGCTGTCCAAATTGACACTGCCGGCGTCCATCAACAGGAGGAGGTAATCCGTAATCCACTAATGACTAATCTATATTCATAAATCCGTTATTTAGCTAGTCGTAGAGCTAAATTATAGTTGAATGGCTATCAGTTCAACTTTCCTTTGTCCATTGCCCCCTGATCTCAATTCCTGGCTCCGCCTCTGCTGAGACCGGATAACATGTCATCACTAGCTCCTCTGCTGAGACCGGATAACATGTCATCACTAGCTCAAGATATGACAGATTTAGGATGCCTCTTCACATTAGATGGTAATGAAGGAGGAAAACAATGTAACACCCTGTATTTTACAAAATTAATGGTTGGCCGGGCAAAGTAAAGAGAAGAATTTTTTGAACTTTTGGAATAAGTACAAGTCATTGTGTAGAACTCACTGGAAGTAATCTGTCTGACTACTATCTCTACTATAATTAAAATCTTCTAAAAGAGTGGGAAGCCTGAATCTCACCCCTGACCCCACAGCCAGGCTTCCCACCCTCTCTATTCTCATCCGCGCCGGCACCCCACGTCCCCACCCCCGCGCGGCACCCTCTTCTGCACGCGAACGGCGGAAGGAACCACGGTTCGAAGACTAGGATCAGTCATCACAGATTTCTTTTTCTTCCGTGGCCATCTCTAGGGTTCCACGCCGCCGCCCCGCAGATCGTCCCAGCGGTGCCGCTCGCCATCCATCTCCATGGCCGCGCGGCGGCCCTCGCCAGGCTGCCCGTAGCCCTGTATCGTTGGCCGCGTGCTTGTCCAGATTGTTGTGCTCGTGGAGTCACGACCTAGCTACGATCTGCACCCGCCCCCGCGACGCCTCTGCAACCACGCCCATCGCCGTCTCGCCAAGGCCAGCACGGTGATCCGATCGGGCCTGCATTTGAGACATCGCCTCCTATTCAAAGGTGAAGGGTCGATCGGTTTGTTGGCCGACATCCTCCTCATCCAGCCAGGTGAATTCTGCATTCTGCATCACCCATGCCCGCCTTTTAATTTCGATTTCTCTGGGAACACGAGTCGGATCTACCTCCGTGACGCGTTGGCCTAGCGCGGGACAGCCGCCACAGCTGCCGGCCTCCGGGAGCCGTCGTCGTCTTCGGCCGACAGCCGCGCAGCCCACTGCTACCTGTTTGTGGTGCCGCCCACCGCACTCCAACGGTGGCATGAGTCCTCGATGGCGTGTGCATCTGGGGAAACCGCGTTCGGCTCCATGGAGGAGGTAACCGTGGTTCCCGCAGGGTGGAGCATGAAGACAATGACATGTGATCATGTGAGTTCTGAGGCTCCTCTGATCCTGAACGCACTTGCCTTCTCCACCCCTAGATTTTTGATCCTGAACGCACTTGCCTTCTCCACCCCTAGATTTCTCTTCGAATTCCACATCAGACACCACATTGTTGTGCGCTTGCCTTCTCCCTACGAATTCCACATTCCACATCAGACACAGCATTGTTTTGACAACGCATTGTTGTCTTGACCTGTTCAACCAAGTTGTCATGGCCTGGCACTTCACTTGCTAGCATGATGAGCTTAAGAGAAGCTGGAGGTTGTATATAAGTTTGGAGGAGTTTGACGGAGTTTTTTTTCCTTGTTAGAATAAGGACCAATTTCTGATTCAGTTTCATATCTTATTTATTTAGTTATTTTCATTGTAAAATTTCAGGTTTTGAAGGTGAAGATAAGAATGGGCTCTTTGAAGAAAAAAACAATAGATGCATCAACTAATAAGATTTGGCATTCATTGAAAAGGAACAGGAAGGAGAGTGATAGTCGGGTCCTTTTTGTGTATATTGAGGATGTGTGCCATCTATAGGAGCTGCAAGATGTTGAAGCATTTAGACAAGCACTGCACTTTTGGATGAGTTACTGCCTGCAAGACATGATGACTATCATATGATGATGCTGAGGTTTGTATCCAGTAAATTATGATGTGCCTTTTTTTCAGCTTGATGCCTTTGTTCTCATTTTTCCGAAGCACAAGTGCATAGGTCAACCCTAACTAAATTTGGTCTGTAGATTCTAAAAGCAAGGAATTTGATATTGACAAAGCGAAGCAAATGTGGATTGATACATATGCTTCAGTGGTGGAGGGATTAAGGAGTATGACACATACTGTGGAGGTTAGTGGCTGAGCTTAGTCAGTATCACAGCGACGACAAGCTCCTGTCCTTCATCAGTATCACAGCGCGGATGTTGAACATCCGGTGGTCAGTCCCATGGAAGCGGTAGGGAAAATTGCAGATCCGGGTATGCGAGGATGAAAGATTTCATTTTGTGATTTATATTTAAATTCGGGTCCCAATTTTTGATGGTTTACTGCCTCTTGCTTCGATGTGTGTTCATTGTTTAGGGTTTAGGGTTCTGTGCCAAATGTAAAGCAGGATGTCTTCTGGTATTTTGCCAAATAAATTATGTGTTTACATATAACTAGGCTAGATCATCGAGCTATTTTGGTTTTCAGCAGTACAATAAATTAAACAGCTCGCCTTACTGTTTCAGTCCGTTGGGAATTTATTAGTATCGCAGTACCATGTGTAGAGTATATCGTAACCTAGACCAATGTGATAATATTAACTCCTGTATGAACATTTGTTTATTAAATACTTGGACAGAGGTCTGGTTTAGAATCCTCACACAAGTGTCCTACAATCTTTTTCACAGAACAGAGATGGGAGGTTCATTGATCAGTGGCTCAGTGAGCGAAAATGGGTGCACAAGCAGTTCAAGATGGCTTTCAGGATATTGTTGTCAAGGTTAGTTATTATTTGCTCTAATACATGGGTGATGGGAATGGGCCTATCTTTTTATATGAAAACAAACTTGTGTCGATAATTAAGTCTTGCACAAAAAGAAACATTTCTTCAGTTTCACCACATCATGCGACATTTCTAGCAACAATATAATTGATTATTTCACTCTCATTTTTTCATACTTTGATTCAATATGCTGCAATACAAGCTACATTTGTCAGTTACGAATAGTTGATTTATGTAATAAGAGGGAAGGTAAACGTCCTGTCTTTCTGTTTTGGTCAGTGTTTAGTAATAACCAACAAATCCATCTGAAAAGGAACAGTTTGCCACTGATTTTTGGACATCTTGTTAAACCATTTTATTTATTTTGTGGATTACTACTTAATGGTTTTTCATTTGCATTAACACACTTGCAAGTGCGAAGCATTTCACAACATACCCTGTGTAATACAATCTAGCACATGGCAATGGCATCTTCGGTTTATATCAGAAAATGTTCTTCTTCCTGTGTTGGTAATGCAATGGCAAACTGTACCTTTTGTTAATTAATAATGTTTGTGTCAAAATATGTAGGTGTGATGCAGAGACTTTTTTCTGGACAAGATGGATATGATTTTCCTGACATAGCCATACTGGGAGGACAATGTTGATATACTGAGCATAAATGTCTGTGGGGGCGAGGAAGCTAGCAGATATAATTTGTCATTTGCATAGTGGAGGCGAGGAAGCTAGCGAGATGATTCATTTTGGGTGATTTGGGGATGAACTGCATGCATAACCTGTTCTTTTCACTTTGTAGCTTCAAATGATTTTTCATGTACCAAGATCCCTAATACATTCTGCAAGGGCAATTGCTATACTTGTAAACCTTGCCCTCAGTCTAAAATCATTAATTACAAAGTCAGATGGACTCACTGAGTTTAGCATTAGTCTCATAGTTTGACCATGAGCGTCCTCGAAGGCCTCATGTTACATGAACGACACAATTTTACCATGCACTAAATCCTGAATACACTTAGTTGCTGAAGTTGGAATCCTTGCAAACACATGCAGTGAATCCTTGCAAACACACGCATTGTGAATTGACACTCAGTCTGAGTCATACACCATCTCTCAACAAATCAAAAGATCCACAAAAGAGGTGAGTTTATACCGATCCAGAAGAGGTGTGTTTTCCTACAAAATAAAACCGTAGCGTTAGCACGAGCATTATACTAGTTATAGACAATTGGGTACGTACGGAGTAATCTGTGTGACTACTATTATAGACAATTGGGTACGGAATTTAATTTCTTTCCATCATTTGAGCGGAGACTAAACTTAACGCCCTATTCTCTTCCACCGCCTCCTGCTTTTGGCGTTCTTAGCCGATCCCAGTTGCAATCATCACGGATAAAGGTTCTTTCGACACTGTTTCTTCTCCTTGATAAAATACACATGAAGTCGTGTTCTCGAAACAAAGAAGTCATGGCCGCTTGCCCCATCTCAACTCTCAAGCCATCGCTGAATCATCACAGAAATCTTCCTTGTCCTGCTGCTTTGTGCCCTATGTATCCATCAATGCATGACATGCCAGATTGCAGTGTCTTAGATTCATAGTGCTTTGCTTCCGCAAGTTGATTCAGGTTTCCTACCAACCTTGTTCCTTCCGCAGTGACCTGAGTTTGGCGGCGGGGCAAACATGTGAAGGTGCAACAGCATGAGGTGGACTATACAAGAAACTCTACACCGTTGATGTTTAAAGACTAATGGACGAACACAATCATCTTAAAAGTAGGATTTGCTAAAAATTTCTCAGGTGCCTAAATTTTAGTTTGTTTTGAGACGACGGTTATTGCATATATTTTATAGTACAATTATTGCATGTTTTGATAGTTTCAATTTTTAGGCACAATTTGAAATTTTTGGTTTTTGAGAATAAAAAACACGTCAACCAAAATCATAATAAATGCAACAAAATATGATATGTTGTCACAAAGACAAACAATTGTTTCTATGATGAGACAAGGACTTAAATTGATAAATTATGACACAAAAGACAAATAAGAAAAAAATTGCTTGTAGTATAAGAGTGTTGTCTATATTCATCTTAAAATTGAGGCACCAGAAATATAGAAGTGCTTAAAAATTTGAAACATTTAATTGCTTTCTCATATGCTTTACATGTTTCAATAACCGAAAAAATACATAGGATGCTATGAAACGTAGCAACACACGGCTGGGCAGTATGGCTGCCACAGAGAACACCTCCACGACAAGGCGCAGTGCATGTGGTTTAATCGGTATGGCCGGCCTTGTCCTCCTTAACCTCCTTTCTGTTACGGCACTCGAAGTAGTAAGCGGTGATGGCGACAATGGAGAACACCTCGACGACAAAGTGCAGCACGTACTTGATGCTACGGTCTACCAACACCTCGTACTCATGCATGCCCTGTGGAAGCCTGCTCACGGCGAGATTGCTCACCGAACGGACTGCCACGCCCAGAGCCATCGTCACCACGGTGTAGAGGAACGCGCGCCCGGTCGTGCCCGCCATTGCCCGCCACGAGCGCGCCACCGCGCCCGGGGGGCCGCGCCTCCCGGTCCTGGGCTCCGCCACCACGGACGCGACGACGGCCATCGTGCACACGACGTCGAGGTAGAAGTAGAACTGGAACGCGAGCATCGCGAACAGCGCGTCGAGCAGGAACAGCTGCAGCGAGTAGCCCCAGAAGACGAGCGCCGGCAGCGCGAGGATGGAGGCGGCGATGGCTGTGGCGCAGGACGTCCGGAGGACATGGCCGAACGCGACGGTCGCGGAGGCTCCCAGCAGGTTGCCCCTCACTTTGCCGAGGAAGGAGCCGAACGTGTGGCGCTCGCCGGAGCACGCCGCGACGGCGGCGGAGGCCGTGGCGACCTTCTTCACCAGCCCAATGGCCAGGCGCAGGACGAGGTACGCGGCCAGGTAGTGGCACGTCCTAGAGGCGTTGAACTCGGCGTCGTCGAAGGTTGACACAGCGACGGCGTTGGCGTCGTCTTGTATTCTGGCGATGTAGGCTGCGGACTCCTTAGCTGGCGCGACGACGAGGATCTTTATGGTGAGGAGCGCCGTGGAGAGCGCCACGTTCAGGGCGAATACCCTCAGGAAGAGCCCGCATCTGCGCGCCGGAATCACAACGCCATGCTTGAGGAAAGAAAACATGCCAGGCGCCGGTTGGGCCGCCGTGGCCGCCGCGACGGCCATCATGGTTAATTGTCCTCAAGATTCGAGGTAAGAGGACGTATGTTCTTTGTTGTGCGTTCGACCTCCTCACGTCGATTTATATTTGCGCGCTCTCTCGTGCGATCGATCGCGTTCTTGACCGACATGGATTTGGATATCCTAGTCGGACGATGAATTTGTGTGTCCGTGTTGACCTCTACTAATATAATCCGGACTCTGGGTACGGTAACAACACCTGATTGGTATCATACACGCTGCCTCGTATGGCTACTACGTCTTCATATCGGCAAGTGTGCTGTCAAGTAGTAGATGCTGCTACAGACCTGGAGTCGGCACACCCAGAACAGGTCACCGTCGCTGGACCTGGATCTGATCACTGTGCCACGGCATTGGCCCTCTCGTGCTTCGTGCCACTATGGGTCATGCCCTCTAGCCATTGGAGGCACGTCGGGCCGTGTCGATGTGGCACGATGAACTTTTTCTTCGGCCCAAGCACAGCCCGTAGCACGTCGGCATGTCATCAGGTTTGATGCTTGTTTGTTTGTAAAAAGTTTTCTTAATCTCTTCTGCTGGGTACTTTCTAAGCTAGGGGAGATTTTCAGAGATAGTGGAGGGTAGTTCATTCTTTGCTTGTTTGGTGCCTTCGTGCACAGAAAAGCTGAGATGTAAACCGGCATCTTCAGAAAAAAGTTTGATGCTTTCAATATAAGCAGGGGCATATGCCTTTGGCCTTAAAATATCATAGAGAATGTATGTCAATTATGAACACACGTCAAAGTAGTAAAACAAACATAGTTGACAATGATCATTAGTCCGAAGCACTTAGTCTGATTCCGCAATCATTTCATTGTAGAGCGAGGTAGTTTTGAACACTTCAACTGAACTTACTACAA
The DNA here is from genome assembly GCA_018135685.1 of Themeda triandra. NCBI lineage: Eukaryota > Viridiplantae > Streptophyta > Magnoliopsida > Poales > Poaceae > Themeda > Themeda triandra. The sequence continues at coordinate 259,993 of JAENPR010000175.1, forward strand.
CGATAGGTTGAGAATATGTTCGTACTTATCAATCTCTGCCTTTAACCCAAGAGCTATCATAGCTTATATTCCTTTCAGGATATGATATGATCGTATTATTCTTCCCCTATGCCACTTGTACTCCAGATATTGGCACTGTGCTCTTTTTGCATGGTGTTTGGCCACTTACCACTAAAGCTATTTTTTTAGAGTTCAAGGACGGGCAAAGCGCCCCGGTCTTTTGATTAATAAAACCAGCAGACCCTGTTTGATTACAGTTTAAGCACCTCAAAAACCCCTCCTCCGGACAGGGTTTGGCCGCAGCCGAAACAGAAAAAGAGCAACGAAAATAACTACTGGGCAACGCCAGCTCTAGTTCTGCCGAAACTGAGACGACACTATCCTATTACAGCTCCTTCAGTGCGTCATTCAAATCTTTCCACCAAGAAAAAGCTTGACAGTTTTTGGTCGCCAGTGCTTCATCGGCCATCTCCATGTCAGCACCAGCAATAAGCTGATGCACCTTCAGACGGTGGCCCTTGGAACGTCTTGTAGCCACATGACTCTTCTTGTCACCCTTTTGAGCTCCTTGATATAAGCTGACCACTATCTGATATATAGTCAGTTCTTTTTCACAGTACACATAGACATACTCGCCTTAACCTTTGGAAGAACATATTTCTAAAATAAAACTAGAAAAAGTACAAGCGCCCGTGCCAACTTAAACGCTGGGTCAAGGAAGGTTCACCAAAGTGCTTCTTCCACACATTCACAGTCACGTAAACTAGACCTTAAAGTGATCACAAAAGTTTTTTTTTTTTTTTTTTTTTTTTTTTTTTTTTTTTTTTTTTTTTTTTTTTTTTTTGTATTGATCTTCTTGCCTATTGAGCATCATTAGTCATTTTATTCAAAATTCTCAACTTCTGTGTTTACCATACGACAATTAGTGACCACATCAGGCAACTTTCTTTTAGCAAAGAAATGCAATGCGGTTATATTTACTCCACATCTCAACTCTATGACATACTCCCTTCATTTGAAATTGAAAATCATTTCAGCTTTTCTACGTGGAACGCGGAAGCCTAATAAGTGATTAAATTGAGGGAGCACTATATACTTATATCGCTGCTGTTCCTTAATTCCCTGCCGCTTCCATTATTGTCCTTTATTATTTGCAGTGAGAGACAAAAAGGCCGGCGTATCACAAAGGATTATGCGCGCCCGCCAACACAACTGTTTTTCTTCAATGGACAAATAAGTCGACGCGCATATACTGATTCTCGAATAATATGTACACTAAAATGGAAACGGATAAAAGCATTATTGAGCTGAGTTGTACAGCATATATTCTCTATTTCTCTTCAAGCGAACTACGTACTCTCATTAATTGGTTCAACCAAACCAAACCGAACACGGACACGCGTCTTCATAGACCACCACATAAATATAGATATTTCAATTTAAATTACAAGCTACAACTTTGAACGAACGTGATATGTATAAATAGCCCCAATGTACCTTCAGGAATGCATACTCATCACAAATCTCTCTCTCACCAAACCCCTGCACAAACTGCCACAACACAGGAAGATATAGTGTCTGCTAGGCAACATCAGCCCACACAGCTGGGAGGTAGCTATGGCGCCGTCACGGCGTAGGAACAACTCCTCCCTCCTTGAGTCCTCCACCATCATCACGGCGAACCTCATCATGGCTTCCTCGTCCTACCTCCTATCGAGGATCACACCCCGCCGTGCAACCACATCGCCGACGACTAAGATGGTAGCAACCACCAGGGCTCCGACATGGTCTCCGGCAACATCATCTACTATCCGTTCTGTGGAGCCCATGGCCGGGTGCAAGACGGTCCTCGTGAAGCCCGTCGACGGGCAGGATGGCAAAGTAGAGCAGCAAGCGGAAATGTTCATCAGGAGTTTCCGTGAGAGGACACTGTCGGAGACAGCTCGCTTAGAAGCTCCTGCTGGAGGAGCTCGTCCGCCGCCGCAGGCGCCCGTGACTAGCAGCGCATATGGGCAGGGACTGCGCGCAGATAGCTACGTTAGAGGTGCAGGATATCCCAAGAATTAAGCAAGGAGTATCATGTATGTCAATAAAGGAAGAAGGTGATGCAGTAGCATCAGCGGTTACAAGAGCTCGTTTCCATTAGCAAGTTAGTTAACAATAGAATTGTTAACAGCCGCGTTTTGAGCCATCTGGGATGTTTCTTGCTAAGGGCTGGTTCAGTTCGTCTCCATAAGACCGTAACGGCCTGGCACACGGCCTGTTGAGTCCTGATCAACATGGCCTGGTTTGAAGTCATAGTGAACTAGAAATGCGTGTTCGGTTAGATGCGTTGCGAAATGAAAAATGGCCAGCATGGAAATTTGTTCCTCCTTCCACACGGCCAGAAAGAGAGACACTTGTCCCCAACCTATCACCGTCGTCACGTCGGCCACTACTCCATCGGCGGCTGAAGGTATTGCTGCTCTCAACTCTGAAGCTGCTGAAGCCGACAATGATGAAGAGGGCGTCGAACCTGAAGAAGTCACAAGGTTGTCACGACCATCACTGATCGTGGCTGACATTGGTGGGCGCTGTTGCTGTGCGTCGTTATTCTGTTTGCCTGTGCTTGGGCACATTTGCTAGAGTTTGAACCTGTGTTTCGAGTTGGGCCATGTTGGCCGTGGTGTGCGGGCTTGGCCTAGGTAGGCATAGGAGCTCGACCCGAGAGTGGGGGAAGGACTTGAGGAGTCTGGTGTGTATCCTTGACGGTTATCGTTGAATTGAATAACAAACTCGTTCCCCCATTCCCGTCTCCCTCCTCTAAGTTCATCTACCCCCAATCTACAAGGAGGTATGGAAGTGTGGTTGTATGCCCAGAATAAAATTCTTCGCTTGGCTTATTTTAGTGGATCGACTCAACACGAAAACGATGCTGACTAGAAGGAACATACATGTCCATAATGGTGATCTTTGTGTCATGTGTGGAACAAGAGAGGAGGAAACCATCGAGCATCTCTTCTTCACATGTCCGTTTGTAGTCCAATGTTGGTCGAGGATCAACTTCAGATGGGATCAGTCACTAAACCTTGAAGATCGTTTTGTCCAAGCCCGCCAAAGTCACAACCTACCTTTCTTCACTGAAGCCTCGATTATTGCTGCCTGGGAAATATGGAAGATACGCAACGACAAGATTTTTGAACGAAGAAACCCGTGCCACACCAGATGGTTCAGTAATTTCAAAAATCAGTGTTCTCTTCAGTCCCTTAGATTGAAAAATGACCTTAGGTCAGCTTTTAGCTTTTGGTTAGATGCATTTAATCAATCTCCTTTGTAAGTATCTCTAGACTTCTCTAAATTTATATAAAAAGCTCCTTTTGACACTGTGGGGACCTCCCCCACAGTCTTTTCCTTCAAAAAAAAAGTTCATCTACCCCAAATCCTCAAATCCTCCCAGATACATTGCATAAATCCTGATCCGGTTGTTGAGGTTCATATCAATTGGTACCAGCTCCATCGATTCTCCTAGTTTTGCGGCCCAATTTTTTTTGGCTCGTGCGAGAATTGGTTGATTCGTGCTGGCGCCTGCGAAAAGGCCGACGAAGACCGAGCTCCAAGTCATGGCATTGTTGGAGGATCTTGCTAAGTGTTTGAACTCCTTTCAGGAGATGATGAAGGAGTCCCTCGACAAGCTGGCATCATTGGAGGCGCAGCAAGCCACCACCGAGGAGTAGTCCATGGGGTCCCTGCTTCTGAAGACCAACGCGTTGGCGTTGTGTCTGCAGCGGTTGGCAGCCACCTCCAAGGTGCCGATCCTCATGCCGCCGTCGATTCCGACGCCGCCCCCATTCTAGGTGGTGCGGCAACTCCTGGATGCGCACCCTCGTCATCCAGTAACATGACGACGATTGTAGTGTTGACCTCAACTCTGCCTGATGGGCACCGCATCAAAACTCAACCACGAGATGCTGGTGGTTTGGTCCATGGACCGCCACCACACCTGGGCAGTGGTACGTTCCTAGAGCCCTCACCCCAAATTCATGGTGATCAGCAGTTCGTTCCTTATTTTGGCTCACGTCATGTTTAGCTACCTAAAATGAAATTTCCTAAGTTTATGTGGATCCAATCTTGAAGACCAGTTTTGCTAGGCTCAACTTTATTGGCCCTGCGTGGGTGTGGATTCAGATGATGGAACACCGTCAGAAGTTTTAGAGTTGGGATGCTTTGCAGGCAGGTGTGGTCTCTCGTTATGACTCGGATCAATACAAGTTACAGTTGATGCAGCTTGAAGCTCTGAAACAAGTGGGTTCGGTTATGGAGTCTCATCAGAAGTTTGAAGAATTGTTTCATGGGATTCAGTTGTATAAATATAATCCATCTTATGATGAGACATTATTTGTCTCTAAGTTTTTTGGGGGCCTAAAAGAGGAGATTAGGGCTGCCATAACCTTGCATTGACCTACATCTGTTCAGTATGCAATTCAGTTGGCCCTTCTACAGGAGTTGGAAGTGGAGGCTGTGAAAGCTAAAGGCCATCCTAAGAGCTATAACAAGTTTCAGCAGAAACCAGTACCAGTGCATGAGAATGGCAAGTTTCCTTTGAAGAAAGAATACAACAAGACTCTTGGCAAGCAGAATGACAGTAAATGGCTTCTCTGAAGGCTCACAAAAAATCCAACAATCTCTGTTTGTATGTGGTGAAAAATGCACTTGTAGGAATCATCTGTGCCCTGCTCAGGTAATTGTTCATGTGATCCAAGAGTTAATGGATGTTGTGCCATTTGAGGTTGATTCTGATTACTCTTCTATAGAAGCATTTTCTGCTGGTCAGGTGGTGATGTCTATTCAAGATCTTGATGCCAGTGTTGCAAGGAAAAATAGAACTATCAGATTCAGAGGCTTAGGCTTAGTGGGGCCTATGGAGGTGTTGATATTACTTGATTCAGGCAGTGCTGGCACCTTCATCAGCCTTTATATTGCTGACAAACTCAGTCAACCTCAACAATCATGTTTACCTCAAAAGTACTCTACTACTGATGGACAATTAATGATGTCTGATAAGATGATTCCCCATCTGGAATGGAATATTTAGGGGCATTCATTCTCTCATGATGTGAGGGTGTTGGATATTCAGGGTTATGACATGATTTTGGGCTTTGATTGGCTGGAACTCCATAGCCCCATGTGGATCCATTGGAGGAAGAAAATCATCCAGTTCACCTATAAGCAGAAGATGGTCAAGTTGCTAGGCATTACTGATGTGGTCAGCACTTGTGTTCAGATTTTTCCCTCATAAGCTAAATGGCCTATTGAAGAAAAGAAGAGTTCATCAATTACTTTTCATCCTGTTTGTCCCTTGGATAGGTTAGATACTTGTCTTGAGCCACTTGAGGACAATCAGTCAGTACAGGCTTTAGAGTTTGTTCAGGCTATTTATAGGCCACCTGATATTATTCATAAGCTCTTATCTCAGTTTGAGTCTCTTTTTCAGGAACCAGCTGGTTTACCACCTTCTAAACAATATGATCACCATATTCGACTAGTGAATGGAGCTCAACTTGTGAATGTGAGACCTTAGGTATGCACCAGTCCAGAAATCAAAGATTGAAAGGTTGGTGCAAGAAATGCTATTTGCCAGGATAATTCAACACAATGTCTTTGCTTCTCCTATGTTATTGGTGAGAAAGAAAGATGGAACTTGGAGGTTTTATACACAATCAGAATAAGAAACAAACATCCTATGTCCATGGTGGATGAATTGTTGGATGAGCTTGCTGGGGCTAGTTTCTTCTCTAAGATGGACTTCAGGTCTGTATATCAAAAAATAAGAGTGGCTAAGGGAGATGAGTTCAAAATAGCTTTCAAAACACATCATGGGTTGTATGAGTTCACGGTGATGCCATTTGGGCTTACAAATGCCCCTACCATATTTCAAGGTGCCATGAATGTGATATTTGTCCCACTTCTAAGAAAATGTGTGTTCGTATTCATGGATGACATACTGGTTTTATAGCCAAATTCTAAAAGAACACCATGATCATCTACAATTGGTGTTATAGATTGGTGAAGATAATCAGTTCATGCTAGAAACATCCAAGTGTGTTTTTTCTCAATCTTCTTTAGAGTACCTTGGTCATATTATTTCGGCTCAAGGAGTTGCTACCGAGCATGGTGTTGGCAGTTCTTAACTCCAATTTTTAACCGCCAATTATAGATCATTTTGGCAGAAATAAATATTTTATTGCACATTTACTTTTATTATTGACCTAGTTCCACTTGTACTTGGAGAAAACATTGTTTTTTAGGAAATACACCAAGTGCAAGGATTTTATAAATAAAAGTGTGCTTTTCGGAAAGCGTAAAAGGCCAAGGGAACAAGGGCCAGCCACCTGGGGTTGAGATGGGCCAAAAGCACCACCACCACAGCGGCTCAGGAGCAGGCCCGGGCCCACTGGGCAAAGGCGATTGGGGGGCAGCGCCACCCAGGCGCGGGCGCGTCTGGGGCGTGCGCGCGCCTCCCCTACTGCTAGGTGGGCCCGACCAAGGTGGCAGGAAATCCTTCCATCTGGGGCATGACGGTTTCGCTGGTGTTTTTACCTAGATGCCCCCGAACCACCTTCCACCTGTTATAAAAGAGGAGTAGAGGCACCCCATCAACACACACCATTTAGAGCTCTCTCTACACCTCACACTTGTTCTCTAGTTGTTAGTAGTAGACTTTTGGAGCTAGGCAAAGCTACTTGGAGAGCTTGTCTCCAAGAAGAAAAGCTACATCTTTGGTATAAATCTATAGAGCATTCATATGAACTAGAGTATAGTCTAGTACACGATATATTTGATGATCAAGAACAAGACCATAGTTCTTGTGAGAATTGTTCATCGCGTTCTACATTGTTCTTCATCGTTCATGTGTTCTACTTGTTTAGATTAGATTGTAGAAGAGGAATAGTGGTTCAATGTGCCTTCGGGCTTGCCTATGTAGGTAGCTCCTTAGTATGCGGGCGTGGTGTCCGGATGTGAAGGAACCTTCGGATATGATGGCATGCCATGGTTAAGGTGGTAGGCGGCAGGTGGTGACAGCCCTGTCCGTCCCGTGTAATCCCCCACGTTCGCATGTTGTGTAGGAGTTCGTAAATGTCTCCATCGACTAGCAGACCAGTTGCCGAAGTCTCCCCATATTCCTAGTCTATAGTCGACTCTTGACTTGTATAACATGTGACATTAGCTGTTCTAGCATTGACTATATAGGACCTGCCTGCTCCACGTAGATTATTCTTTATTCCTTTGAGATTTCTCCGAGTGTGTGTCCACTATCCAAAACTACCGTATGCTTACCCCTGTATAGCACATTGGTCGGTTTTTCCTCATGCTAAATATTATATTCATACCCATGCTAGTTACTTAACGACCCATGACTTCCTTTGAGAAATTATAAATAACGATACCCTGAAATACTTCCGGGTGAAATGCTGCAACGATAGATCCGTGCGCTTGCGGATATTATTCTAATAGGATGTGATCTATCTTTTGGCAACTCTTGCATAGTGATTGTGTTGAGAAATGCCAACAAGCATTTCTAGCGCAGTTACCGAGGATGGGCTTTATGTCTGTTTGTGGTGATCGCGCTAAGAAATGCCAACAAGCATTTCTGACGCCGTTGCCGGAGAAGGCATGGAAGTTAAGCATCTAGCAACATGGATATGCATATAATACAAAATGAGAAACGACAATATCTATATAGGCTAACTTTTATGTTTTCTCTTGTTGTGGATGAAAAGAGGATAGTGCAGGTCTGGTTTCTCCTTGCCGAAAAACTTCGTTTCAAATCTGGAGGCACTCCTAAGGAGGAACAGGACTCGTGCCTCTTCCTCTTCTGCTACTCCGCCGACAACTGAACCAGTCATCGTCGCACCTTCCGCACCGCATGTAACATCCTGGATATTAACCATGCATTAACTCTGCAATCATGAGCATAATCATATCATTAGCATCTAATCAACATCTTGACATGATTGCTTGATGCTTGTCTGCACTCTGTTTGTCTTAGTCTATAAGTGTGATTGTTGGCTTGAACTAGAAGTAGTAGCTACATTGCTTATCTTGAGTCGGACCTGTAATAAAGTTCGAAGAGGAGAACATTTTGAGAAAACTTTCTGTTTTGACTTTTTCATGAAAATGCCTAGAAGGTGCTCAAAACGAGCGACGAAGGCGTCACAATCAATGACGTCGGCCGAATGGCATGCCGCGTTCTCCAAATTTTGTGAAACAACTTTAGTTAGCCCAAATAGGAAAGACATAACTAACCCATTGGGGCACAACATGCCAAAAGTTGGGATCAATTCGGTCGAGTTTGGTCATCCAATTGCATGAAAACCCGAGCCTAGGTCGATCGTCGTTAGAGTGTTGACATTGCCATGTTGGCACTCGAATATCTACTAAACCATAGCTCGGTTGAGTAAAGTGTCTTAACAGAAAATATAAATCGTAGTCTGGTGAGTAAACTTTGTTTTGGGACCATGTCGAGATTCGGCACAGAACGGCCCAGAATCACCATCGAAGTGGGCCTCATCGTCACCCACCACCCGCTCGGCAGAATGCCCCAACGGGGAGCGCGTGTCCGCGTGCGTGGCCGCCATGCAGGGGCTCGCAAAGGCCGCGTGGCCTGCGGCGCCTGAGCTGCCCGTCCACCTTGCCCAAAGGGGGGGACGAGCCCCGGTCCCTTCTCCCTCACTCTTCCTCACTTGCTCTCTCCCTCTGCCTCTTCCTCCCTCTCGCCGCGGCGAAAACCACCGCCGCGCTGTCGCCCGCCATGGATGGCCGGCCGAGCTCGCGCCGCCAAGCCAGCGTCGTCGCGTAGCGCCGCACTGCTGAAGCCTCGCCACCGCCCAGCCATCTCTTGCGCCCGAGCTCGTCCTGCACCGCTCCGCTCTCCTCTTCTTGCGCAGCAGCGACGCCCGCCATGGTCGACCGCGGAGCGTGCTCTGCTTCCGCTGTCCCACAGCGCCGTAGCGCTGCGCCGCGCCGTGCTTTCCACCACTGCAGCGCCTGTGCTCCTCCACGCGCGCACGCCACAATGCCGTCGTCTGCGCCCTCCGCCTCTCCCGCATTCGTCGCCTCACCGCGTCGCTCCGCCACGGAGCCGCGTGCTCCCGTGGCCGGGCCGCTACGGACCTCCTCCGCCCGGACTGGCACCACGGCGGGCGCGCAGCACTGCCCTGCTCCTCTGACGCCACAGCACCACCGCCGGGGAGCCCTCGCCGGCCGAGAATGGCGAGCCCGGCATGCTCCTCTGCTCCTCCTCGCGTGCAGGGACTTGGTCCCAGAATTAGACAAAGGTGGGGGTGCTTCGTGCATATGTGCCAGACTCAGAGAGTTATAGATCCAACCTTAGCTGATTTTGTGAAACTGCAGGGGCCTGGATGCAAAGTGCTTGTCCAATTCCGATTATAGAAAATGATTTCCAGAATTTAGTGCAAGGCTTTAGAAATTCATATAGGGAGCTAGGGTTGTCCAAATCCGACGATTCAAGTTCCTAGATTTATCTTATGAGATGCTCTATGCATAGAAAATATGAAATGCCCTATTTGTGATGCTTTTATATTGAGTTTAGATTTAATTCTTGAAATGCCTTTAATCTTAGGAAATTCATAGTAAATCATAGAATGTTCTGAAAAATGTGATTCTTGCTTTGTTAGTCTTCTTATTTGATGCCCTGTCCATGATAAATATATCATGCATGCCTTCTATGGGAAAAGTTGTAGTTGTAGTTCAAGTGTATGCATGGCTTGTTTCATAGTATAATTCATAAATGAGTTATAGAAGTCTAGTTTAGAGTTGATACTTTTTGTAGGCTTATTCCATGTCATATTGTAGCTCTGTGTATGGTTGGTTTCATTGTTTGATCAAGTTGGTAGTACAAAGTATTTATAGGTCCTTGGTTTGGTGCTGCCATGTCATTTTTGTATAGGCCAGTAGGTTCATCCAATTGGGGTGAAACTTGGATGATACACTGACATTGCCATGTGTTATCTACTGTAATTTTTGTAGGATTTTAGGAGGTATGTAGCTATGGGTTGCTGTTCAACCCATAGTTGATTAAATTGAGATTGCTTGCATGATGTCATGCTTAACCCAATTATACATTGGTTTTCTGGGCAACTTGCCTTTATATGATTGGTTTGTCATTAGGCTAGCTAACTACTGATCAAATTTGGTGATCATTGGATCAATAATTTAGGAGCTATGTCTCTTGCAACTGTTTTATTGCTGTTTGGTCTGAACCAGTCCAGATGTTATCTGTCTTAGGACCAGTTAAGTTAATAGTCATGTCTTGGTGTCCTGAGATGATTGATGGGTAATTTCATAAGCTTTCTAGACTATCTTCAATCATTTCCACTGGAGTTATAGAACTCCAGTTATGATTTTATTACTGGACTGCCAGTTGTAGGTCGATAATTGGTAGTAATGCGTGAATGTGTGATGTTAGGTATAGAGCATAACGATGGTGACTCATAGTGATTAGCTATGTATAATTGGTTGTTACTTAGTGTGTGTTTTGAGGATTGAGTTAGGATGGTTATGCCTAGGTTTAAGTCTTTGGCTTTTCTGGCTTGTTTGCTAGTGATAAATGTAGCAGATTAAATAGGTTATTCATCTATGAACATCTATCATCCTTGATCATTCATGATCATGCATATACCGATGAACACGCACTCATGCATATGCACATGCATCATTCCAGGATCGCGTGTAGAACATTCGTCGTGAAGTCAAGGAGCCGAAGGACAAGTCGCGAACGGAGATCCGCACGCGAAGTGATCAAGAACCAGGAATCCGACGTGGAGTAGTCGAGTACCTGGAGTTCCAACCTGATCTGCTAACTAAGGCAAGCCCTAGAGCATCCCTCCTACGGTTTGCAAATGTTTTACCTTGCGTCCTTTTATTCTTTGTGATGCATTAAGTTATAGGTGTTGATTGGAACCATAGCTGCATCAGGACTACCTTGCCACCAGAAATATCCTACTTTTACGTACAGGATTGACTACATGCTTAGGCCTGCTCTTAATCGGTAGAAGTTGGATGATCGACCCTCGTCCGCAGAGAATAGGTGGTTACTACCCCTTTTGGATTGAGAATAGTGAGATGTTGGATATGAACATAACCATGTGGCCTTCTAAATCATCTCTAAAGAAATATGGCTTTGTACGTCCTCGATCATGTTGAACAATGCCTCACAGATAGCTGCAAAAGGGCGTGTGGGGCCTATTTCGCGAAGCCTAGAATCTACTTGGGCCGAGTTTCAACTTCCAGGTATCCATGCCGGCGATGGGGGAGGGGAAAACAAGGTGCCTGTTGTAAGTCCATTTACCGGGAGGTGCGTTCCATGTCTATGAGTTCGCGAGTGTTCCATGTCTATGAGTTCACTCAACCTCGGCATCGGGAGTTCCTTGGTCATGGTGGTGAGTTGTTGATCCCGTGCCTTTTCCCGAGTAGATCAAGGTGATCTAATCGACTCCGACGGGAGTCGTGTGTTTTGTGTGAGGAATACCCCGCCAGCTGGTTAGCAATCGATTATAATCGCCATCATTCCTGGATAGTGAATACTTGATCGAGACAGCAGCACTGTCACCAATAATATCGCTTGTGCGAGTTGGTTATGTTCACTCATGTTGGTTTAATGATTACTCAATCAATGCGGATACTTAACGTTGATTGCTTCTACCTTAAAAATGTGAGTAGTGCAGGTGCTAATGTAGTAATGGCAGGATCCAACTTAATTGGATAAGCTAGAGAGTCCTTTTGTCACTAAATGATTATTAATAAGCTCATCTTTTTGGCAAACAAAGGAGTCGGCTACCCCACTATAAAGCCTGACATCCACCAAAGAGTCTTTATTTTCTTTTAGTCGGGTAAGTCTTGCTGAGTACAACGTACTCAGGGTGCAATTCCCAATGTTGTTTGTTGTAGGTAGAAGATTACCGCTGTGGTGACACGGTGGACTTATATCCCTCTATGGGAGGAATAGACTTCGGGCAAGTCAACTCTTATATCTCATCTACATGCTTTTGATGGAGCCGACCCTGAGCTGGCACTATATTTAAATACTTAGGTGTGAGTGTATTTGCAAAGAATATTCTCTTCCGCTGTTTATTTGAAAATGCTGAGTTGTAAAATGTAATATTGGCAACCATCGATGTAATTATAAAGTTTGTAAAAGTATCTTAAGTGAATGGGAACTGCTGAATTTTGTGATCCGGGTGTGACTTTGAGAAAGTTCGAGATCTTTCGGGATTTCACAGACTACCGGGCTAGTATAATTGCGGTTTACTACTTAAGCTGCCACGGTGGTTTGATTAGTGAACAGTAATTATATTAGTTGGTCGGTTCCTTTACAGATGGCATCAGCTCCATGGTTCAGCACTTACTGTTCACTTGAGTATTTAAAAACCAAAGGATTTGTTTTGCAAAACTATTTGCCAACTTATAGTTATATAGGTGATATCTGGAACAGCCCCTCCTATTCCTCAAAGAAAGCTTACAAACTCATTCTCGGCACCCAGGAAGCTTCTCCAATTTTCCCTTGGATTTGGTCTGGTGGTAACCTTGGCAAACAAAAGATCTTCTTTTGGCTCCTGGTCAGAGACAGGCTCAACACCCGAAACCTCTTGAGAAGGAAGAATAGACAGATTGATGATTATACTTTGTGTACTCTTTCCGCTAATATCGAAGAAAGCCTCATGCACCTCTTCTTCGAGTGCAGTTTCGCTGCTGCTTGCTGGCAGCACATTGGCATTCAGTGGGACCTCACTCTGCCCCCATTAGACATGCTCATAACAGCCAGAACCATTTTTGGAAATCACATTTTCAGAGAAATTGTTATAACGGCTTGTTGGTGCATCTAGAAAAGCAGGAACAGTGCAATTTTTGACAACAAGCATTGCTCACTTTTGAGCTGGAAGCTTATGTTCAAAGAGGAAATTGGCTTGATCTGCATCAAGGCCAAAGCTTGCCTTGGTGGCTCCCTTGATTTCTGGTTAGAGAGTATACCATAGATTAGCTTTTGTCTTTGGCTCTGCGAGCCTAAAAGTTCCTTTTTGTTTCAGCACAGCTCGTGCACTTGTTGTAAACAGTTCTTTTTTATCGTAAATAAATGCCAAAAAAATAGGTGGGGGGGTTTTTCCCCACTGATTCCCTTCAAAAAAAATAGTTATATAGGTGATTGAAAACTATGAGTTCAAAACTAAAGTGTGCCAGTGGTCTTGTCCTATATGCCCAGTTAAGGACTATTAGGTGGCTATCTAACAGGCTAACTTTGGGTATTGCATCATATTTCCTTTTGTCGCGCTCATACACGACGGATATGTATGGGGGCCATTCACTTGAATGGTTATGTTTGGTTTCATACTCCTCTACGCTCTGGTAAGTCAGTTCAATGCCAAGGTAAGTGTGAGATGCGAGAGCATGATCGGATACACAGCCGATCTAGGGGAGTTCTTATATAACACTGGATTATTTGCGTGTTCCACACATGTTTATATGAAAGTGTCCCATGTGTGGGATGTCGTCTTCTGACGATGATTTGGTTAGCGTCCGCCTACATGCAGGGATATCGGGGGTATTCCTGTGTGGAGAAGGGTGTGGAATAGGAGTTATTTGTATTCGGAGCTTTGACCTTATTCCTAAGGTGCCAGTTTTTACGTCGCTTGCATTCATGTGGGTTTGGGCTGAAATGAAATCTTCTGCAGGTACACTAACTTCGCAAGTCCGTGTAGTTCGACTAGTTTCCACCATATGAGAGCCGTATATGTGCCACCGCTTAAAATGCTAGAATCTATTGTTTTCCAGGTTTGTGAGGACGTACGGAACGTGCATGCATCATGTCATATGATCATTTCATGGGATCCACACTATCCCTTTCCTTATGAATGAACATCTCTTTCCAATAAAAATGGACCAATATAACCTTCGTCTCATGAGAGTTGTAATTCGGATGTACCTATGGCACGAATTAAGCACATCAAAACCAAGTCATCCAAGGAAAAAGCTTTGCAACAACAACTTATCACCCGTGAGCCACGTGGTGCCAAGAAGTTCTTGAAGAAATTTGGAATGCCGTCTCTTTTATGGTGAGTTCTGCACTCTGTGAGTTACACCACGGGTACAGAGCCTCGCTATCAGTGAAGTAAAGAGATGGAAGGTCCACGCTTGAGATTACTTCCCGTTGAAATTGTGATTCCCGCCAAGAGCAAGGATGAGTCACCTTGGTGTGGCCACCGCTTTATCGCTCGAGGCAGGAACCCTCACGAAGGTGCGACTATAATTGCTTATAGAGCCTTGAGGGATTTGCTTAAGATTTGTCCGGATGAGTTGCTAGAGCCACTACGGGTGTGTTCCCCAAGGGTGATCCATGTCATGCCGTGTGGCACCAGATTAGTGAGACTACACTTGTTGGTGATACAGATGAGGCTGAGAATAGCAACAGTATTGCTAGCAGTGCAATGTTTGCCATGATAAAGAGCTACTCTTGTTTTGAGAGTGCATTGGAACCACTTAATCATGAGTCTGATTATGTCACCACTAAGCAGCAGTCGGTGATGAAGGGATACGAAGAGAAAGTAAAGAGGGTGACTATGTTGCTTGCGCAAATAATGCTTCCCTATGCAACGAAAGAATGTTGCCATGCATGAAGCCTTTGTTGCGCAAAGACAGTTTTAGGACCTACTTGATCTACTTGGCCAATGCCAACGGGCCTTGGTACAGTTGTGCAACATCGGAATGAATTTCGGAATGAGGAATATCGCCTGGGGATCAGGTGATCATGTTGGACGTCATCGAGGGAGCTTTACAAGGAGATCTGTAGTGGGTCTACAATTAGCTTCAACTCAATCCTCCTAGAAAGGGTGGTCAAGAAGAAGTTCAACATGTTTATGTTCAGCTTCACCATATTCCTCTCGGAATGACTAAGAGAGTACCTGGGGTCATCTCCGCTGATGATGGCTCCACAACAAATGAAGAATTGGTGGCAATACCTCAGCAATGCCTGACATGGAGAGTGAAGAAGTTGAAAATACATGTTATGTGGAGAACATGGACCAGCAACCTGAGGAGTGGTCTGAGTGATGCTTGCTAGTAGAGTTACTTGCTTCCTTTTTGTGGACCTTTAGGATATGGCATGTATCCATGCGTTGTGGGTGCCATGATATGTTGGTCACTAGAATTGTATGATGTGATGTGTTTGCTGACGGATTTGTTCTAGACTAGCCACTATGAACGAGTATCATGTGGAGCTTATAGGTTTGGTCTAGAACGTTGTTGTGGTTTAAGAAAATGTTCAACTCTTGTCCTTGTGAATACGCTTCCCTTGTTGTCCGTCCATGATGGCATGTCGACGTTGGTTCCTTGTTGTCACATACCTAGACCAGTTTTAAGCGAATCTTGCTATCCATCATACCTGTGGGAACAACATGACCTTAGTGTGTGGTTTATGCCATGTTTGTTCCATACATACTCCTTGGTATCCTCAAATTTTAAATCTATGATGATTCTTTTTACCTTGCCTTGTGCCCAAAGCCGTTGGTACAAGATGTTCTCCAATATATCTTATCCTCTGGAAAATCATACCATTGGTCGTGGATTCGGTAATGTCGTCCGATTGAAGTTTGCAGTGCCGCTGGAACCTAGGACCCCCTGTGAATTGATCAGCACATGGTTGGGATACTAGGAGACTCGCCAGCATTGTGATTACCAATTGTAGTATGTTACCTTAACTACACTAGTGTAAATTTCTGCAGTGTTATTGTCTTACAACCTCCCTTGAATGTTGCAAGATGTATCTTTCGAAAGAATCCACATACATATTGTTGCGTTATCAGAAGCCTGATAATGCTTTGATCAATGGGGTGATCCTTTTTCCCATCTCCTCCAAAGTTAGAATGTGGCCTCGCACGTTTTCCTCGAACGATTGGTTAGATGCTTGTGCACGTGCTTAGATCGCGATAGTAGATTGTTGATAAAATAGTCTTATCGATATGGCTCGTGCGAATAGAAAGTTGTAATGATAGCTTAACTCCATGCCCAAAGTGTTTAGTTGCTTTCTCGCTGATCCTTGGGCATTAGACCTATTGGTTTGCTAATCCTTGGATTGGCAGCTAACTTTGGTTTCGTGATGATTGTCTAACTAAGATAGCTTTCTCAGTAAACCTAGTATTGGAAAACTGTTTCAACGAGTAGAAGTATGCCATGAAGACGGTAGGCCATGTATCATTCTTTGTTTTTCCTAGTTATTCTCTAACCATACGACCATCCTTGCTGGTTGTTCACTTCATGTCTTGCACGCGATGCCTATTCGTGCGAGAATGCTCTCTGTCGTGCAAAGATGCATCCCGATGCGTAATATCTGTGATGGTGTCTTGAGGAATAACCTACAGTGTCATGATGCAACTGAGGAGCTCCCAGTGGCTGCATGGTTGAGCTAGTTGGTACTCGCGAACCTCATGGTTGTTAACCTCGAGCTAATACACAGAATACCTCGATGTGTAGTTTTGCATGACCCTACTTTGAATATCTTTGATATTTATTGATCATTCTAAGCTATGAAGTTTCTTTTTGAGGTGCATCGTAAGATGATTTTGTGAAGGATGGGTCACTATAATTAACCTTTTTCTGACTATACGGGTGTCGGGTACCTAGATTAGGGGGTCTCAAATCTAGAGGTTAAGGAGTAAACAAATCCTGCTTTACTCTCCCTAAACCCCAAAAATCAACTAGAGAGAATCCCTGTTCACCTCCACGCACCACATTGGGCCAGCCCACGACCAGGCCCATGACTAAACAACAAAGCCAGCCGTCTCGGGACATGGCCGCTCACCCGCTCGAGACAGTGATGGGAACCGCTCGAGCGAACAACCGCTCGAGACGGTGACGGAAACTGCTCGAGCGAACGACCGCTCGAGCCAGCCTTCCAAGATCACCTTCCTTGGACGCCCACGTGGCTACAGAGCTCGAAACAGTGTAATAGTACACCTGCCCCGCCTAACCCCGTGGCTACAGGGCTCGTAACAGTAGAGAGTACACCGGTCACTTCCACTGTTATGCCGCCCATACGCGGGATTCGGGCGTGTCAGGCACCACTATTACGCCACGCCACGCGTCATGCCGCGTACGGCACCCCCTCAAAACGCAAATCATCAACTCTCCGTACCACCAAACCCGCTGTTCGGTCCCGTCGCTCGGGTCATCTGCCCCTCGAAGCGGTCCTCTACCACCCGAGGAATGATGGCTGACGCAACCCAAGCATGGCACGTTCGATGCCCGTCCATCCCGCCTCGACAGCCATACAGCGGGATTCCCGGAGACATACGCTCGCGCACGCCCACACTGTACCTCGACGCGTCTGCTTACGTCAGGAAGGACGAGCGGGCCATCATCACCCACGCCTCGACCACGCTAGCCCATGTCAGAGGAGGACGGTCAGGCCATCATCAACCATGCTGCTATAGGCTCGAACCGGACCAAGGCATGCATCCACAGGCTCGAACCGGACCGAGGAGGGCATCTACAGACTCAGCGACTCGACCCGACGCCCATGCCTCGACGTCATGCTTACGATCGCCCCATTATCATGTGATCCTGAGCCTCTGTTGATGGTCGTTAAGTATCAATTTTATACCATCAACGCAGCAAGAGAAAGGACTAATATGAGTTCACATGTTAGATATAGGGGTTACACTGACAGAATTCCACGAGTTTTGGTGATTGTCTATTTCTGCAGGGGGTTATTAGAAAGAGAACCAAAGGAGGCCCACATGTCATGATTACATAGAGATAAAGACAGAACGGGTGAAAAAGTATAATCTAGAAGACTCCGGAAGGCGACCCCCGAAGGCCGGGCCCACCCGGCAGCCTCCGGGGTCGGCCGCCCAGGGGAGTCGGCCGACTCCCCACCTCGACCAATCATGTCGAGTCTCGCGGATCCCGCCTCCACCGCCTTTGAGGATGAATAATTATCGTCCATTTAGGTCGGTTTGATCCGAGGGCTGTGGTTCATCCTAGGGGGCTATATATTGAGCCCCCGGCCCCCGGGTGAAACCCTAATTCATTCTCTCTTCATTCATCGAGAGGATTCGAGAAGCCGAGCCACCATCTCAATTAGAGCTCCATAGTTTAGTAGCATAGCTACATAGGAATAGATCTAGAGGGAATCAAGCCTAGCTTGGAGTCCGGATCTGTCGGAGTTCTTGGTAATTCCCTCTACATTCTTGTAATATTCATCATTGTTCGTGATACTATGAGTAGTACTTTATTCTATTCTATTATATCGAGACTTGACTTTGCTCTATTTGATTATGTTCTCAATTATATTGTTCTTAGTCTACTTTGATTATATGTTTAGCATAGTTGGACTAGAATTATGTTTATGCATAGGATCGTATAGTGCTTGCTCATTAGATCGATGGGTGAGTGGTAAATATTGTGTAGGCATGGTGCCTAGACCGTATTTATCTGCGATTGCACCCTATATTCCGGATCGTGAGGTAGATCGCGGGAGTGATGTCTGTTGAGTCCTTTGTAGCCCTTCTCCCGAGTATAGGTCTAGAGAACAAACCTATTACATTGAAGTCATTGCTATGTCTCTTGTCTTCTCTGGTAATATCACTATGCATAGATGTAACCTTTTCCCGCCATGATTGCTAGATGTTCTTGCACTAATCATTGTATGCTTTGACTTTATAGTTAGAATAACATAGGATTACACCCTAGATCATCCTAGTCCATGCTAGTGTTATAAGCTTAGAGTGCTAAGTTGAGATGGCTTATTACTATTATTTTATGTGGCTAGATGCTCTCATTTATCTTATGTCATTTATCATTCATTGTTATATTTTATGTGACACTTACCCTGTATGAGATGATCGATACAGACAAGGTTGAGCTCTCCATTATTGCATGTGCATTGCTCATCACTCATTATCTAGTGCATTCCCTTCCCAGTGGTAAAATTATAAATAACGATACCTAGATTACTCCCGGTTAAAATGCTACGATGATATATTCTGTGCGCTTGCGGAACCCTCTTTATTTCAGTTGCACTTAATAGACATCAACAAGCATTTTTGGCGCCGTTGCCGGGGAAGGTTGAAAGCCAATGGATAATGAGCAGCATTGCACTAAATAATGAGATTGAGCACTGTCACCATTCTCTACTCATACAGCCTTACCCTTGTCTTTCGTTTATCTTATATCTTATGTAGGGTAATGTATGAAAAAGACAATTCTTCCTGATAATTATATTGACAATCCAGAAGCTTTATTCAGGAAGGCCAGAAGCAGGTTGAAGAAGACCAATCAATCATCATCATCATCAACTCAACTTGGAAGTTTGTCGGAAGCAGAAAGTCAACCTTTCGTTTGAGACTTGACACCAGCGTTTGAAGCCATGGCGAACAAGTCACTCCGTGAGTTCTCAGCTCCCACTACGGACAACATTCAATGCTTGGACCAGCTGCGACATCGAAGGAGCTTTTGAGCTCAAGCCTACGCCGATCAACATGGTGCAAGCAAGCCGGTTCGTGGGAAGGCCCATGAAGATGCTAGTGCTCATCTCCAACACTTCCCGGAGATTTGTAGCACATTCACCATCAAGGATGTCCCCGAGAGATGCTATACTACTTCGCCTCTTCCCATTCTCACTCTTGGGGAGAGCGAAGCAGTGGTTCTACGCCAATAAGGAGAAGAATACTACGTGGGCACTATGTTCCACCAATTTCTTGGCGAAGTTTTTCCCCATGGGCAAGACAAATGCTCTTCGTGGGAAGATATCAAGCTTTTAGCAACATCATGATGAGACTGTCCCAGAAGCTTGGGAGCGCTTTCAAGATTACATCCTCGAGTGTCCTCATCATGGCATGGAGAATTGGTCGCTTATGCGGACATTCTACCATGGGCTCAAGACAACAAAGACACATGTGAGATGATGGATCTTTGTTGCTGGTGGTGCATTCTTATCACTCACTATTCCTCGGGCCACAACTCTTGTGGAGAAAATGGCATCCAACCAAGGTTGGAGTGAAAAAAGAACTCGAGACCCGCAAGAGAGGAGGAGGAATGCACCCATTTGAAGGAGGTAGACATTTGTACGCCAAAATGGATCTGCTAATGAAGAGGCTCAATGAGAGAGCCACGAGAGAAGAAAGAAGTCATGCATATACATGATGCTCGCATGACATGTGAAGAGTGTGGAGAGACTGGGCACACGAGGTGCTAACGCCGTATTTGAAGGAGGACGTGAACTACCTCAACAACAACAACAACAACAACAACAATTACTATCGTCCTCGCGAGAATCAAGGTTGGAATCAGCGAGAGGCCTAACTACTCGTGCAATTATTCAGCAACTATCAAGGTAACACTCCTCCTTCAATAATTACAACCACCGCCGTTTAAGAGAGTTAGTCTTGAATCAAGGCAAGATGATGGACAATCTGTCCAAGAAGCGGCATCAAATGACAAGGTCCTAGAGACACTCGGCAAGAAGAATGGATGGCTTTTCTAATGCCATCAAGAGTCAGCTCAGCTTCAACAAAATACTTGAGTCGCAGGTACAACAGCTTGTCAACCTTGCTCCCTCTGCTGGCCAAGGTAAATTGGCAGGACAACCCGAAGAGCTCGAAACTGCAAATCTTGTTGATATATTCAATGTAGAAGACAGCCGGAGTGATCCATCGAAGGGGTCATGGATTGATTCAACTCTGCCAATCAAGAAAGGCGATCCAGGGAGACCAGTTATTCCGATCTCCGTTGGAAGTACCAACTTCAATGAAGTAGTCTGTGACTTTGGTGCAAGCATCAACATCATGCCAAGAGTGATATACGAGAAGCTATTCAGATGCCCCTTAGCATACACAACCATGTGCTTGCAGATTGCAGATCAGTCACTCCGTGTTCCTTTGGGAGTACTAGAAGACATTTGTGTACGAGTAGGCAACTCGTATGTCCTTGCAGACTTCGTAGTAGTGGATACAGGCAGTAATGAAAGGTCCCCTATCATTCTGGGACGACCATTCTTGAACACTGCTGGAGCTATCATGTATGCCAACACTGCCAAGATCACCTTCAACATCAACGGCAAGAGAGAGACCTTCTTCTTCAAGAACAGAGTGCTGCAGTTCCCAGCACACCCTCATCAACAGAACAGTGAGAAGAAGAAGAATCCAGCTAAGAAGAGCAAGAACAAAGATAAGAAGACCAAGAAGATGGAGACAGTAAGGATGGTCACTGCAGTCCACAAGGAGCATGACCACTTACTCAAGTCCCCACGTCTGATCAAGAAGGATGACCCGGGTGTCCCAACCATTCAATGCTCCATCAACAGAAGCTCTTTCAATAAAACATGCGTGACACCGGATCGGGCGTCAACATTATGGCCAAGGTAACCTATGAATATCTATATGGCAGTATGCCTTTGGAGCCCACCTATGCACAGCTACAGATGGCAGATCAGACATTCTACTTCGTCGAAGGAGAAGTGAAGGATGTCCTCATCCAGATAGATGACCATTATGTCCCTACAGACTTCCTAGTCATCGATATGGGAGATGACTACGATCCTCCAATCATCCTAGGAAGACCATTCCTGAACACCACCAGAGCTATCATCTATATTGGGACAGGAGAGATCCATTTCCACTTTCCCACTGAGAAGGTACGCCGCTACTTCAACAATTTTATATAATCACTGAGGAGCCCAAGAAGAACAGAGCAAGGAGAAGGCAGCGTACCCGTCGCCAGAACAAGAAAAACATCACTACAGATGGATGGGCTGACTATGAGGGAGAAGTGTCAAGATATGAAGACCGGTACCCCGAAGAGAAGAACATTGTAGAAGAAGAGGTGCTACCAGCAGAAGAGAAACAAGTGATCCAAGAAGCTTCCTCCTCAAGGTCACCCTCTCCAACAAAGAAGGTATGGAAGGTAATAGAAAAATCAGAAACTATTCCTACACAAGAGGCGACGTCATCAGAGGCACTGGCCAATGCGCCCCCTGAAAAATGAGCGAACATGATAAGTCCTATTCGGAGGACTTAAAACCACCGAACGCCGCGCCAAGAGGTAACTTGGTATTTGTCAGCAATTCTTTTTCAGCATTACATTTTTTTAGCATATTTATTTCCCCACTTACATCTTAGTTGCTTCGTTATGTTTTTATATCTGCATTAGAAAAGAAAATAAAGATGTTTGCATTTGCATCCCGAAAAACATCAAGCCCCATGTGGATAGTCATTCACCGTGGTGGCACAAAAATAATTTGCATTCCTTAAATAATAAAAAGATAAAAATATTTCTTGTGATCCTGTTAGAATAAGTTTAAGTTAGAAAGTTTAGAGGTTTTATCACTTTTAGTTCCACAAGCTTTGTTGTCTATTTGAGCTTCCTTAAATAATAAAAAGATAAAAATATTTCTTGTGATCCAACGCAACCATTAGAATAAGTGTTTCCATTGCCTGTCGGCAACATCGAGACTATGTCAACATCCAGCTTGGGGGAGGGCATCCCCCGTGTACCAAGCTAAGTGTTTCCAACTTATCTATTCATGCTTTGTTAGAGTGTGCTTTGTTAAAACAACTAAAAAAGATGCATAACCATAGAAACCCAGAAAGATTTCCTTAATTATCTTTTGGAGAGCTCTTGCAATCTGTCTTTAAATAGTCCCCAAAATAAACTCTACATGGAGATGATGAATAGTTGCTCCGCCGTAATTCCTTTCAAGTACCTAGTTTTAACCTTGCACTCTCCCCGAGTTTTGGACACAACTTGTTTAGACTTGAGATTTGCTCGAACACGAAACTTGTGGGTAGCGAACACTTGATCTAAGTCTAGGTGGTTGATGGGTATGATATGGGAAGGTTTTGAGCTGCTGTCCATCTTGTTCCTAGAGATACTAGAGTTCTGGAGAATTTATCTGTGAAAATATTAAATTCCTGCATGATGAGTTCCTTTATGATGAGAGTTCAAATTTCTACCATAGCCATATATTCATGCTTACTAGATTAGGAAAACCCATCTATTTATATAGATCATATTGTAGGCTTGAGTGTAGTCTTTATAGGCATTGAGTGTGGTTATCTTTTGTGGACCCATAAGGAATCAGTCATGCAGTTAAAGTCAATACTATGTGCTCTCCATCCATTGATCTATGCTACTTCTGTCCTCAGAAGCATGCACCCATTTTATAACTACTACATTCATTTTGTGCTACTTCTATCCCTAGAAGTACCACCCACATATACATCCATATCCACCACATATCGTGCTATCATCCTTTGTAGCCCTTTCTCCCGAGTATAGGTCTAGCAGAACAAACCTATTACATTGAAGTCATTGCTATGCCTCTTGTCTTCTCTGGTAATATCACTATGCATAGATGTAACCTTTTCCCGCCATGATTGCTAGATGTTCTTGCACTAATCATTGTATGCTTTGACTTTATAGTTAGAATAACATAGGATTACACCCTAGATCGTCCTAGTCCATGCTAGTGTTATAAGCTTAGAGTGCTAAGTTGAGATGGCTTATTACTATTATTTTATGTGGCTAGATGCTCTCATTTATCTTATGTCATTTATCATTCATTCTTATATTTTATGTGACACTTACCCTGTATGAGATGATCGATACAGACAAGGTTGAGCTCTCCATTATTGCATGTGCATTGCTCATCACTCATTATCCAGTGCATTCCCTTCCCAGTGGTAAAATTATAAATAACGATACCTGGATTACTCCCGGTTAAAATGCTACGATGATATATTCTGTGCGCTTGCGGAACCCTCTTTATTTCAGTTGCACTTAATAGACATCAACAGCCTCCCCTTGGCCTATAAAAGGGGACGCCAGGGCCTAGTATAGGGCAAGCTCTCACACACATGTTCACCCTTCAAAAACACTAAGTCTCAGGACTCACTGGTACATGCCCCAGTGCAAGCACTTCGGTGCAAGATAATACAAAAACTCCCCCCCCCCGCTGGACGTAGGGCACTCTTTGCCTGAACCAGGATAAAAACGACTATGTTCTTCTTGCATCACCATCCGGATTAGGGAGCACGCTTAGAAATTTACTTGTTGGTGTGACACCCCCCGGGGTACGAAACACCGACAGTTGGCGCGCCAGGTAGGGGTACTGCGTGTTTCATCCGATTTCCCGCCATTTTTCCGGATGGCCACATCCACTTCATCGCTTCCATTCGCCACGGTGATCTGGTTCGGGAGCCTGGAGTTCGTGTCGCTCGGCACGGCCCATGACATGGCCTTGCTCTCGATCGGAGACCCAAGCGGGGGGCATTCTTCACCCCCACGCGCCGGTGGAGTCGCGCGCCGACCACGGCTCACCACCAAGGCGGAGGCGCCACCAGCACCAGCTTCATCGCTTGCCCGCACAGGGCCCCGAGCCCGCCGCCCACGCACCACTCCTGTCGGACGCCATGGTACACCCTCACAGGGCACCAAGCGCGAGACAGGGCGAGGCCCGTTGGCAGGCGGCGCTTGACGTGGACCCTGACTTCACGTTTGCCATGCGTTCGCCAAGAGAGCCGGCGTGGCACCTCGAGCACGCGCACGGCCGACGTCGCCCAACTATTTGCCACACGGGCTCTACCGAGCTCGTCGCAGGCTTCAGTTCGGGCTAACCAACGCTGCCTCCACATATACCAATGAGATCCAGTCCACGATGGGGTCGCAAGAGGAGAGCCCTGGCCCCCTCTTGTGTGCTGCCATGAACTTGGAGATCGTTTGGCCAGCATCGGTGGACCGTGGGTTTGATAGAGCGCCGGGTCCACGACGTAACACCACGGTTGGAGATATGCGCCGCTGGGTCGAGGAGGAGAGCACGGGAAGACCTTGACGCCGTCCGCGCCGACCTGGACTCCGACAACTCAGACTCGAGGTGCTATGATCCGGCTCGCGAGTGCTTTTGCCTTGACGGCGACGCCTCGTCGGACACAGACACTCGAGACGATGCCGCTGCTGCCCTTAATCCGCCGCCTGGGACGCCGGCGGCGGGAGCCTTGCAAGTGGTTCCTCCTCGCGAAGAGCCACCACAGCAGCTTGCCAACCCACGGCCTGAGGATGATGCCCGAGCGGCACAGTGGGCCCAACTCTGGGAGATTGAGGCCAAGATGGACGCGAAACGCGCGAACCGGGAACTGCTCAAGCGCGCCCTCGAGCAGAACCAGCTTCCTCCGCCTCGAGCTCCCGGCGCTCGAGGAAGGGCACGGGACGTCTTCAACCTCATCAACGATGGACGGCCAGAGGCACCAGTCGAGCTAGCCCGCTTCCCTCGAGCGAGCCAAAATGTTCTCGCAGTGGCCATGCTGTTACGAGACAAGCTGGCGCCTTCAAACCCGCAAGCCTTCAGATCCGAGATGAGGTCCAAGGACTTCTCCAAGTCGCAGCCGCCCAACAAGCCGAGAGCTCGGCCTCGAGGCGACACGAGGCGGCCTCAGAGCAGCCGGCCAATCCACCGTGACATGAGCGAGAGGGCTCGGTCCACCAAGAGGCACCCCCTCGAGGTGGTAGGGCCCCCGTCCGCAATCGCATCCTCGACAACCGCGAGCCTCAAGATGCGTGACACGACATCAACGACAACCGATGGCACAAGGCCGCGGGCGCTGAGGATCGTGGCTACAATGCCCATTGAGGAGGGCGCTACGACAGCGACGAAGACCGGCAAGCTCCCGAGCCGCCGGGCCCTCGAGTCTTCAGCCGAGCTATCCGCAACACGCCATTGCCCAACTGTTGGCATTTCTTAGTGCGACCACCAGAAGTATGGCAGCAACGCTAGAGATGCCAGGAGGGGTAATTCTATATCTATTGGATATTCTGCAAGCGCACAGAATCTACCGCTGTAGCATTTCACCAAGGAGTATTCCAAGGTTGTCGATTTATATTTCTCCCGAGGGAAAGCCGTAGCTAGGAGTCAATAGGGGAAAGGAGATCCAGATGTCTATCATCTAGTATCACTAGTGCTAGTGGGATGAGCTAAGTGGATAGGAAGGATGGATCAAGGAGTTGGTAAGAGAGTCTAAGGGGTAACTAATGGAATAGCAGCTAGGTGAGAGGACAACGAGTGAGTGTAAGATTCCTAATGGGTCTTAGCTTACTTCCATGAATTAGTCCTAGCGTTTAGATCCTGACCCAGCTATCCTAAGTATACGTGAGAACTAACTCTAACTTTCTGCTGCGGCCGATGGACGAGACAGGATGCTAAAATAACACACCCTGAAGCGACCACCTAGTGTAGGCCTACAATCTAACCTAACAACATGCTCAGGAGAACTCCAAGGTCCCAACGGAAGGCTGTCACACTACACTTGTGGGCGTTCCTGGGTGTAGCCAGACGTTCACACCGGCAGATCTAGTCTAGACACCGCGCCTGCACTATCCGTTTCGACCCCCTATGAGCGTGGTTAAGTATAACGGGGAGACCAAGCCAGAGCTCTGGCTGGCCGACTTCCGGCTGGCCTGCCAGCTGGGAGGGGCTCGAGAGGATAAGGCAATCATACGCCCGCTCCCTCTGTTTCTCTCTGACACTGCTCGACAGTGGCTTGAGGAGCTTCCCCCCAATCAGATCTATGATTGGACCGACCTGGTCCAGATCTTCGAGGGGAACTTCAAGGGCACCTACATCCGACCTGGCAACTCGTGGCACATCCCCGACCACGACGTCATCTTGGCGTTTGTATCAAGCACCACGTGCAAGGAGCTCGTGCGGGAACTTGGGCACAACCGCCCAAAGATGGTTGACGAGCTCATGGACGTCGTTGCCGACTACGCAGCCGGTGACGAGGCCGTGGGAGCGTTCTTTGGCGGAGATGGAAGCAAGCCTAAACCGCCTCCAGGCAATGGGGAGGGCTCGAGCAAGGGCCAGAAGAAGAATGGCAAGAAGAAGAAGGGCAAGCAGCAAGGCAAGCGTGAGGTCGTGGAAGACGAGGTCGCCGCGGCCGAGCGCAAGAAGCCTCGACCCCCTCCAGACGGGGCCGTCTTCGACAAGATGCTGAAGGAGCCATGCCCGTACCATAAAGAGCCGGCCAAGCATACCCTCGAGAACTGCCGTATGCTTTGAGGCTACTTCAAGAGGCTCGGTATTGGCAGGGATGAAGACAAGAAGGAAAAGGGCGGCGGCGACGGAGCCAACGACAACGACGACAACGGGTTCCCGCCCATTGCCAACTGCTTCATGATCTATGGCGGCCCTACGACCCAGATGACGCGGCGAGAATGGAAACAGGAGCGTAGGGAGGTCTTCTCGGTGAAGCCCGCCAATACTCAATTCCTTGACTGGTCGGTGTTGATGTCTATTAAGTGCAACTGAAATAAGGAGGGTCCGCAAGTGCACAGAATATATCATCGTAGCATTTTAACCAGGAGTAATCCAGGTATCGTTATTTATAATTTTACCACTGGGAAGGGAATTCACTGGATAATGAGTGATGAGCAATGCACATGCAATAATGGAGAGCTTAACCTTGTTTTGTATCGATCATCTCATACAGGGTAAGTGTCACATAAAATATAGGAATGAATGATAATTGATATAAGATAAATGATAGCATTTAGCCAGATAAAATAATAGTAATAACCATCTCAACTTAGTACTCTAAGCTTATAACACTAGCATGGACTAGGACGATCTAGGGTATAATCCTATGTTATTCTAACTATAAGGTCAAAGCATACAATGATTAGTGCAAGAACATCTAGCAATCATGGCGGGAAAAGGTTACATCTATGCATAGTGATATTACCAGAGAAGACTAGAGACATAGTAATGACTTCAATGTAATAGGGTTGTTCTACTAGACCTATACTCGGGAGAAAGGGCTACAAAGGACTCAACAGGACTGTCACTCCCGCGATCTACCTCACGATCCGGAATATAGGGTGCAATCGCAGATAAATACGGTCTAGGCACCACGCCTACACAATATTTACCACTCACCCATCGATCTAATGAGCGAGCGCTATATGATCCTATGCATAAACATAATTCTAGTCCAACTATGCTAAACATATAATCAAAGTAGACTAAGAACAATATAATTGAGAACATAATCAAATTGAGCAAAGTCAATTCTGATATAATAGAATAGAATAAAGTACTACTCATAGTATCATGAACAATGATGAATATTACAAGAATGTAGAGGGGAATTACCAAGAACTCCGATAGATCCGGACTCCAAGCTAGGCTTGATTCCCTCTAGATCTATTCCTATGTAGCTATGCTACTAAACTATGGAGCTCTAATTGAGATGGTGGCTCTGGCTTCTCTGAATCCTCTCAGATGAATGAAGAGAGAATGAATTAGGGTTTTACCCAGGGGCCAAGGGCTCTGAATATATAGCCCCCTAGGATGCACCACAGCCCTCGGATCAAACCGACCTAAATGGACGATAATTATTCATCCTCAAAGGCGGTGGAGGCAGGATCCGCGAGACTCCACCTCATTGGTTGAGGTGGAGAGGCGGCCGCCTCTAGGGCATGGTCGGCCACCCCTGGAGGCTGCCAGGTGGGGCCCAGCTTCCAGGGGTCGCCTTCTGGAGTCTTCTAGAGTATACAATTTTACCCGTTCGGTCTTTATCTCTATGTAATCCCGACATGTGGACCTCTTTTGGTTCTCTTTCGATAACCCCCCGAGAAATAGACAATCACCAAAACTCATGGAATTCGTCGGTGTAACCCCTATTTCTAACGGGTGAACTCATATTAGTTCTTTCTCTTTTGTGTTGACGGTATAAAATTGATACTTAATCACCGTCAACAAACTCCCCCAAGCTTACCTTTTGCTCGTCCCTGAGCAAAGATAGACTCAGTGATGGATCAGGAGTTGCTACAATGCTTTCACTCCTCACAAGTACACATGTGTTCAAACAAGAACTCTCCTCTGGATTAGAGTGAACTATTCTGGCTCAAAACTTACTCATATTACCTTTCACCATGGGACTTGTAACCGTCACTTGGGTCTTGAGTAGTTGAAAGATAGAACGGTCAAGTCAAGCGCCATGTTTCTCGCTCTTTGATCAACTATTATTCCGGAGTTTTTGCAAAGTTTTGAAATAAAACTCAGAGTTCCTTGTATGAGCCTTTCAAGTCTCTCATTTGTGGTATTTCTGGATCCTCTCCAAGGCATGAGTAGTGTATGCCTTCTCTCTTCTCTTAAAATATGTGATATTTGTGGAACTAAGGCATAGTGGAAAGTGCCTTCTCTCTCTCACCCTACTTTCTAATAGGCTTATGTGGAGCTCATAGGTGGGGAGACACTCAACTCACTTGCATATATTGCACAGTTAAGACATGGATCCAATAGGAACTAAAATAATAATAAAGTCATATGTGCATGTGAATGAGGAAATGGATGATAAGTTGATGATAGGATGATGATGGGATGATGATGATAAGGAAATGATTATGAGAGGTGATCACTTGGTGAACATCTATTTCTACACTTGCTCCTTTGGGGATAATATGACTCCCTTTATTCGGAAACCTTGAAAGTTCTTGAAGGAAGGACTTGGCTACTCTCTCTTTCTCTCTCTCTTTTTTTTTTTTTTTTTTTTTTTGAGCAACCAATCCTCTGAAAATAAAACTTTAGCAACGGGGAGTGTATAACTTGAAATGATAATGACTGGAGCTTTTATGTAGGCAATGGAACGGCGATGATTATTTCTAGATGTTCACTCCCAAGATAGGAGTAGAACCTTTTCTGGATGAAGTGAAATGAATGGCGTATGTATATGTGGATGGATGGATAAACGGATGGATGGATGGATGCGTACTCCCAGGGTAGGAGCAGCATAAGCGCGTATCTCCAGGGTAGAGACAGCACAATGTGTGGGGGAATGCGTACTCCCAGCGTAGGAGCAGCATAGGTGCGTATCTCCAGGGTAGAGATAGCACAATATGTAGTAGATATGGATCTATATGTGGGTGATACTTCTAGGAACAGAAGTAGCACATAATGAATGTAGCATTTATAAAATGGGTGCATGCTTCTGAGGACAGAAGTAGCATAGATCAATGTATGGAGAGCACATAGTATTGACTTTAACTGCATGACTGATTCCTTATGGGTCCACAGCATAACCACACTCAATGCCTAAAAAGGCTACAATCAATGCTACAAAATGATCTATATAAAGAGATGGGTTTTCCTAATCTAGTAAGCATGAATATATGTTTGTGGTAGGAATTTTGAACTCTCATTATAAAGGAACTCATCATGCAGGAATTTAATATTTTCACGAGATAAATTCTCCGAACTCTAGTATCTCTAGGAACAAGATGGACAGCAGCTCAAAACCTTTCCATATTATACCCGTCAACCACCTAGACTTAGATCAAGTGTTCGCTACCCACAAGTTTCGGGTTCGAGCAAATCTCAAATCTAAACGGTTGTGTCCAAAACTCGGGAGAGTGCAAGGTTGAAAACTAGGTACTTGAAAGGAATTACAGCAGAGCAACTATTCATCATCTCCATGAAGAGTTTATTCTAGGGATCATTTTAAAGACAGATTGCAAGAGCTCTCCAAAAATAGAAAAGGATAAATAAGAAAATCTTTCTGGGTTTTTATGGTTATGCATCTTTTTTAGTTGGTTTAACAAAGCACACTCTAATAAGGCATAAATAGATAAGTTGGTAACACTTCGCTTGGTATACGGGGGATGCTCTCCCCCAAGCTGGATGTTGACATAGTCTGCTGATGTTGCTGACAGGCACGGAAGACATTCTAGTCCTCTTGGAGTGCCGTGGATAGTTGCTGTTGGAGACAGTGTTCAAGTGTCACGGGCAGCACTCCGACAGGGGACTGGATGTCCTTCTGCCTGTTAGCTCTTCTTGATCCTTGATGTTCTGGGAAGCTCAAATAGACAACAAAGCTTGTGGAACTGATTAAGCGTTAGTGATAAAAACCTCGAGCATTGGTTGTCTAGAACTTTCCTAACTTAAAACTTATTTTAAGAGGATCACAAGAAAATATTTTTATCTTTTTATTATTTAAAGAATGCAGACAAGAAAAGATAAATATCTTTGAGAAATTATTTTTGTGCCACCACAGTGAATGATTATCCACATGGGGCTTAAGGATTTTCGGATGCAAATGCACAACATCTTTATTTTCTTTTCTAATGCGAGAGATAAAAGAGTAAAGATGCAACTAAAATGCAAGTAGGAAAATAAATGTGCTAAGGTAAAAATACAATGCTGAAAAAGTAATGCTGATAAATACCAAGTTACCTCTTGGCGCGGCGTTCGGTGGTTTTAAGTCCTCCGAACAGGACTTGTCATGTTCGCTCATTTTTCAAGGGGTGCATTGGCTGGCGCTTCTGATGATGTCGCCTCTTGTGTAGGAATCGATTCTGATTTCACTTTTACCTTCCACACCTTCTTTGTTGGAGAGGGTGACCTTGAGGAGGAAGCTTCTTGGGGCACTTGTTTCTCTTCTGTTGGTAGCACCTCTTCAGGTTCTTCTACAATGTTCTTCTCTTCTGGGTATCGATCTTCATATCTAGACACTTCTCCCTCATAGTCAGCCCATCCATCTGTAGTGATGTTCTTCTTGTTCTGGCGACGGGTACGCTGCCTTCTCCTTGCTATGTTCTTCTTGGGCTCCTCAGTGATTCTATAATTATTGTTGAAGTAGCGGCGTACCTTCTCAGTGGGAAAGTGGAAATGGATCTCTCCTATCCCAATATAGATGATAGCTCTGGTGGTGTTCAGGAATGGTCTTCCTAGGATGACTGGAGGATTGTAATCATCTCCCATATCGATGACTAGGAATCCTGTGGGGACATAATGGTCATCTATCTGGATGAGGACATCCTTCACTTCTCCTTCGACGAAGCGGAATGTCTGATCTGCCATCTGTAGCTGTGCATAGGTGGGCTCCAAAGGCATTGTACCATATAGATACTCATAGGTTACCTTGGCCATAATGTTGACGCCCGATCCGATGTCACAGACAGCTTTATTGAAAGAGCTTCTGTTGATGGAGCATTGAATGGTTGGGACACCTGGGTCATCCTTCTTGATCAGACGTGGGGACTTGAGTAAGTGGTCATGCTCCTTGTGGACTGCAGTGACCATCCTCACTGTCTCCATCTTCTTGGTCTTCTTATCTTTGGTCTTGCTCTTCTTAGCTGGATTCTTCTTCTTCTCATTATTGTTTCGATGAGGGTGTCTTTGGGAACTGCAAAGCACTGTTCTTGAAGAAGAAGGTTTCTCTCTTGCCCTTGATGTTGAAGGTGATCTTAGCAGTGTTGGCATACATAATAGCTCCAGCAGTGTTCAAGAATGGTCATCCCAGAATGATGGGGGACCTTCCGTCACTGCCTGTATCCACCACCACAAAGTCTGCAGGAACATACGAGTTGCCTACTCGTACACATATGTCTTCAAGTATTCCCAAGGGAACACGGAGTGACTGATCTGCAAGCTGCAAGCACATGGTTGTGTATGCTAAGGGGCATCTGAATAGCTTCTCATAAATCACTCTTGGCATGATGTTGATGCTTGCACCGAAGTCACAGATTGCCTCATTGAAGTTGGTACTTCCAATGGAGATCGGAATGACTGGTCTCCCTGGATCGCCCTTCTTGATTGGCAGAGTTGAGTCAATCCATGACCCCTTCAATGGGTTACTCTAGCTCTCTTCTACATTGAATATATCAACAAGATTTGCAGTTTTGAGCTCTTCCGGTTGTCCCGCCAGTTTACCTTGGCCGGCGGAGGGAGCAAGGTTGACAAGCTGTTGTACCTGCGACTCAAGTATTTTATTGAAGCTGAGCTAACTCTTGATGGCATTGGAAAAGCCATCCATTCTATTACTGATGGTCTCAAGGGCTTTGTCATTTGATGCCAGCTTCTTGGACAAAGTTGTCCATCAACTTGCCTTGATTCAAGCACTAACTCTCTCAAAGACGGCCGGTTGTAATTATTGTAG
The DNA here is from genome assembly GCA_018135685.1 of Themeda triandra. Taxonomy (NCBI): domain Eukaryota; kingdom Viridiplantae; phylum Streptophyta; class Magnoliopsida; order Poales; family Poaceae; genus Themeda; species Themeda triandra. The sequence goes on from JAENPR010000175.1 coordinate 292,962, forward strand.
GAGGAGTGTTACCTTGATAGTTGCCGAATAATTGCCCGAGTAGTTAGGCCTCTGCGTTGATTCCAACCTTGATTCACGCTGAGGACGATAGTAATTATTGTTGTTGTTATTGTTGAGGTAGTTCACGTCCTCCTTCGGCTACGGGCGGTTAGCACTGTGTGCCCAGTCTCTCCACACTCTTCACATGTCATGCGAGCATCATGTACATGCATGACTTCTTTCTTCTCTGTGGCTCTCTCATCAAGCCTCTTCATTAGAAGATCCATTTTGGCAGAACAGCATGTCTATCTCCTTAGGCGGTGCATTCCTCCTCCTCTCTTGCGTGTCGAGTTCTTTCTTCACTCCAACCTTGGTTGGATGTCATCTTTCCACAAGAGCGTGGCCCGAGGAATAGTGAGTGATAAGAATGCACCTCCGGCAAAGCATCCATCGTCTCACGTGTGTCGTTTTGAGCCCATGGTAGAATGGTGAGCCCATGCCATGATAGACATTCGAGGATGTAATCTTGAAACGTCTCATCATGATGTTCTTTGAAAGCTTGATATCTTCCCACGAAGAGCATTTGTCTTGCCCATGGGGAAGAACTTTGCCAAGAAATTGGTGGAACATAGTGCCCACGTAGTATTCTTCTCCTTATTGGCGTAGAACCCTTTGCTTCACTCTCCCCGAAGTGAGAATGGGAAGAGGCAAAGTAGTATAGCATCTCCGGGGACGTCCTTGATGGTGAATGTGCTACAAATCTCCTGGAAGTGTTGGAGATGAGCACTAGCATTTTCATGGGCCTTCCCACAGAACTGGCTTGCTTGCACCATGTTGATTAGCGCAGGCTTGAGCTCAAAAGCTCCTTTGATGTTCACAGCTGGTCCAGTACGAATGTTGTCCGTAGTGGGAGCTGAGAACTCGCGGAGTGACTTGTTCGCCATGGCATCAAATGCTGGTGTCAAGTCTCGAACAAAAGATCGACTTTCTGCTTCCGACAAACTTTCAAGTTGAGTTGATGATGATGATTGATTGGTCTTCTTCAACTTGCTTCTCGCCTTCCTGAATAAAGCTTCTAGATTGTCAATATAATTATCAGGAAGAGTAGTCTTTTTCATACATTACCCCTGCCAGATCCCCGACCTGGCAACTCGTGGCACATCCCCGACCACGACGTCATCTTGGCGTTTGTATCAAGCACCACGTGCAAGGAGCTCGTGCGGGAACTTGGGCGCAACCGCCCAAAGATGGTTGACGAGCTCATGGACGTCGTTGCCGACTACGCAGCCGGTGACGAGGCCGTGGGAGCGTTCTTTGGCGGAGATGGAAGCAAGCCTAAACCGCCTCCAGGCAACGGGGAGGGCTCGAGCAAGGGCCAGAAGAAGAATGGCAAGAAGAAGAAGGCAAGCAGTAAGGCAAGCATGAGGTCGTGGAAGATGAGGTCGCCGCGGCCGAGCGCAAGAAGCCTCGACCCCCTCCAGACGGGGCCGTCTTCGACAAGATGCTGAAGGAGCCATGCCCATACCATAAAGAGCCGGCCAAGCATACCCTTGAGAACTGCCGTATGCTTCGAGGCTACTTCAAGAGGCTCGATATTGGCAGGGATGAAGACAAGAAGGAAAAGGGCGGCGGCGACGGAGCCAATGACAACGACGACAACGGGTTCCCGCCCATTGCCAACTGCTTCATGATCTATGGCGGCCCTACGACCCAGATGACGCGGCAAGAATGGAAACAGGAGCGTAGGGAGGTCTTCTCGGTGAAGCCCGCCACTACTCAATTCCTCGACTGGTCGGTGTTGATGTCTATTAAGTGCAACGGAAATAAGGAGGGTTCCGCAAGCGCACAGAATATATCATCGTAGCATTTTAACCAGGAGTAATCCAGGTATCGTTATTTATAATTTTACCACTGGGAAGGGAATGCACTGGATAATGAGTGATGAGCAATGCACATGCAATAATGGAGAGCTTAACCTTGTCTGTATCGATCATCTCATACACGGTAAGTGTCACATAAAATATAGGAATGAATGATAATTGACATAAGATAAATGAGAGCATTTAGCCACATAAAATAATAGTAATAACCATCTCAACTTAGTACTCTAAGCTTATAACACTAGCATGGACTAGGATGATCTAGGGTATAATCCTATGTTATTCTAACTATAAGGTCAAAGCATACAATGATTAGTGCAAGAACATCTAGCAATCATGGCGGGAAAAGGTTACATCTATGCATAGTGATATTACCAGAGAAGACTAGAGACATAGCAATGACTTCAATGTAATAGGGTTGTTCCGCTAGACCTATACTCGGGAGAAGGGCTACAAAGGACTCAACAGACCTGTCACTCCCGCAATCTACCTCACGATCCGGAATATAGGGTGCAATCGCGAGATAAATACGGTCTAGGCACCACGCCTACACAATATTTACCACTCACCCATCGATCTAATGAGCGAGCGCTATACGATCCTATGCATAAACATAATTCTAGTCCAACTATGCTAAACATATAATCAAAGTAGACTAAGAATAATATAATTGAGAACATAATCAAATAGGGCAAAGTCAATTCTGATATAATAGAATAGAATAAAGTACTACTCATAGTATCACAAACAATGATGAATATTACAAGAATGTAGAGGAGAATTACCAAGAACTCCGACAGATCTGGACTCCAAGCTAGGCTTGATTCCCTCTAGATCTATTCCTATGTAGCTATGCTACTAAACTATGGAGCTCTAATTGAGATGGTGGCTCGCTTCTCCGAATCCTCTCGATGAATGAAGAGAGAATGAATTAGGGTTTTACCCGGGGCCGGGGGCTCGAATATATAGCCCCTAGGATGCACCACAGCCCTCGGATCAAACCGACCTAAATGGACGATAATTATTCATCCTCAAAGGCGGTGGAGGCAGGATCCGCGAGACTCCACCTCATTGGTTGAGGTGGAGAGGCGGCCGCCTCTAGGGCATGGTCGGCCGCCCCTGGAGGCTGCCAGGTGGGGCCCAGCTTCTAGGGGTCGCCTTCTGGAGTCTTCTAGAGTATACAATTTTACCCGTTCGGTCTTTATCTCTATGTAATCCCGACATGTGGGCCTCTTTTGGTTCTCTTTCTGATAACCCCCTGCAGAAATAGACAATCACCAAAACTCGTGGAATTCTGTCAGTTTAACCCCTATACAATTTTACCCGTTCGGTCTTTATCTCTATGTAATCCCGACATGTGGGCCTCTTTTGGTTCTCTTTCGATAACCCCCGAGAAATAGACAATCACCAAAACTCGTGGAATTCGTCGGTGTAACCCCTATATCTAACAGGTGAACTCATATTAGTTCTTTCTCTTGCTGTGTTGATGGTATAAAATTGATACTTAATCACCGTCAACAGTCGGATGCGCCCATCACGTTCGACCGTGATGACCATTCGGACCATGTCACCAACCCTCGTCGTCGACCCAATCATCATCGACACCCGCTTCACCAAGGTCCTCATAGATGGAGGCAGCAGCCTCAACATCATCTACATGGAGACCCTCACGCTGCTCGGCATCACGAGGGCGCAGCTCAAGCCGAGCACCGGGGGCTTCCACGGCGTTGTCCCCGGCAAGAAGGCGCTCACCATCGGCCGCATCGACCTCCCTGTCTACTTTGGCACGCGCTCGAACTTCCGCAGGGAGGTCCTCACCTTCGACGTGCCTGGTTTCGAGGGGACCTACCACGCGATCCTAGGCCGTCCATGTTACGCCCAGTTCATGGCGATCCCCAACTATGCCTACCTCAAGCTCAAGATGCTGGGGCCAAAGGGGGTCATCACCGTCGACTCCACGTACGAGCACGCGTACTGCTGCGACGTGGAGTGTGTCGAGTACGGAGAGTCCCTGACCACGTCCAAGGAACTAGCCAAGACACTCGACTGTCTTGCGGCTGAGGCCGCCGCCCCGTCACCCAAGGGACAGGCCGACAGTTTCGAGCCCGCCGAGTACACCAAGAAGATCCCGCTCGATCCGAGCTCCTCGGGCGAGAAAGCGCTGATCATCAGCGCCTCCCTCGACAGCGCATAGGAAGCAGTGCTCGTCGACTTTCTTCGCGCAAACGCTGACATGTTTGCGTGGAGTCCCTCGGATATGCTCGGCATACCGAGGGATGTCGCCGAGCACGCCTTGGAGATGCCGCTTTGACGAGGAGAAGCGCAGGATCATCCACGAGGAGGTCGAGAAGCTCAAGAAGGCTGGATTCATCAAGGAGGTACATCATCCCGAGTGGTTAGCTAATCCTGTACTAGTAGGGAAAAAGAATGGGAAAATGAGGATGTGCGTAGATTACACTAGTTTAAATAAAGCATGTCCCGAGGTCCCATTTCCTTTGCCTCGAATAGATCAAATAGTTGATTCCACTGCGGGTTGTGAAGTGCTTTCTTTTCTCGATGCTTATTCCGGCTATCACCAAATAAAAATGAAGGAGTCTGACCAGCTCGCGACTTCATTCATCACCCCCGTAGGCATGTATTGTTAGGCATGTATTGTTATGTCATGATGCCATTCGGCCTTCGAAACGCCGGGGCAACATATCAGCGCTGCATGCTTCACGTTTTTGGTAAACACATAGGAGAAACGGTCGAGGCGTACGTCGATGACATCGTCGTCAAGACACGAAAAGTAGAAAACCTTGTCGAGGACCTAAAATTAATGTTCGGGTGCCTCCGGGCCAAGAACATTAAATTGAATCCCGAAAAGTGTGTCTTCGGCATGCCTCGAGGCATGTTGCTAGGTTACATCGTCTCTCAGTGCGGGATCGAGGCCAATCCGAGAAGGTCATGGCCATCATAAGAATGGGGCTGATCCGAGACCTGAAGGGAGTGCAAAAAATCATAGGGTGTTTGGCTGCCCTCAGCCGATTCATTTCGCGCCTAGGAGAAAAAGCCTTGCCGTTGTACCGACTGCTCAAAAAATCTGAGCACTTTACGTGGACACCTGAGGCGGAGGAAGCCCTCTCGAGGTTGAAGAGTATGCTCACCTCCCCTCCCGTGCTCGTGCCACCTAGACCAGCTCGACCTGACAAACCAGCCGAGCCACTCCTCCTCTACATTGCCGCTACCACTCAGGTGGTCAGCGCGGTCATAGTGGTCGAGAGGCAGGAAGAGGGGCACGCGCTCCCCGTCCAACGGCCGGTTTACTTTGTCAGTGAAGTGCTCTCGGATGCCAAGGTCCAATATCCTCAAATCCAAAAGCTACTCTACGCGATCATGCTCACGCGTCGAAAGCTCCAACACTATTTCCTTAGCCACCCGGTGACGATCGTGTCGTCATTCCCGCTCGGGGAGATCATTCAAAACCGGGAAGTCGTGGGTCGAATTGCTAAGTGGTCAGTCGAGCTCATGGGTGAGACTATCACATACGCTCCACGAAAAGCTATAAAATCCCAAGTGTTGGCCAATTTTGTCGCAGAATGGACCGACGTCCAACTCCCTCCAGCGCAAATCCAAGCTGAGCTATGGACCATGTATTTCGATGGGTCGCTCATGAAAACAGGAGCAGGTGCGGGCCTACTCTTTATTTCACCCCTCGGAGTGCACATACGCTACGTAGTTCGGATCCACTTTGCGGCCTCCAACAACATGGCAGAGTATGAGGTGCTCGTGACCGGGTTGCGCATTGCTATCGAGCTCGGGGTCCGGCGCCTCGATGCTCGAGGCGACTCGCAGCTCATCATCGACCAGGTGATGAAGGCCTCAAGCTGCCATGATGAAAAAATGGAAGCATACTGCAACGAGGTGCGCAAGTTGGAGGGAAACTTTCACGGACTCGAGCTCAACCATGTCCCAAGACGCTTCAATGAAGCCACCGGCGAGCTTGCCAAGATCGCATCGTCTCGAGCACTAGCCCCCCCGGACATCTTCTCAAGAGATCTTCACGAGCCATAATCGGCGTCGACGATGAGTGGGACTCGACAAAGGGGGCCTCCATGGAGCGGGCCGGCGTAGAGGAGGGCCTCCGGACATCGAGCCCGTTTCCACGGCTGAACCCCCTCGACGAGGGCTGAGGTCATGGAGATCGATCAGCCGGGGCATGTCCTCGGAGACAACCTTCAACGCAAACCGCAAGGAGCTCTCGAGCCAACACCGATATTCTTCGGACTCCACGTTGACCTGAAGCTCGTGCTGGTCATTCATCACAACCGCGGGAGCCTCAGGGTTGACCGGGTTCCGAAGCATCAACGGTGGCCCTCCCCACATTGGGTACTCTTCTCGCATCTTGCGGATGGCCCGGGCGTCACGAACCTGCCTTTGCTCGAGGGTCGCCGCCCGCCTCGCCGCCATCCGGTCCGCCGGCGTGGGAATTAGTGGAGGTGGGGCCCCGGGCGCATCACAGGCTTGGCTAGTCGGCGCCGACGCCCCCGGGCAAGTTCCTGCGCCTCCTTCCGCCTCGGTGGCCTCGTGGATGGTGGGTTGGAAGCCGAGCACGTTCATATGGCGGTCGATCGCCTCGCCCGCCTTGGCCTTATTCTACGCCTCCTCCCAGAGCTCGGCGTCCGACATCCGGGCGTACGCCACCTCACCCATAGTCGAGTCGGGCATGAGGTGGGGCACGAGGTTCTCTCCCTGCTGCAGCGGCTGCGGCGGTGCTTGGTACACCACCATGGGGAGCTCCTTGTGCTGCTCCTCCCTCTGCGCGGCGGCGCGCTGCTCCTCCTCTCGTACGGCGGCGGGGTGCTCCTCCTGCGTCTCCTCCAGCGCCGTAACTCGAGCCTCCTCCTGCTCGACCGGCCGCGCCTGCGGCACCTCAGCAAGTTGCCCGGTGAGGGAGTCGACCTCCATATCGTGGGGCTGAGTGGGCGCCCAATCCGGGCGAGGTCACTGGTGACCACGCGCCTCCATGCCGTCCACCGGCCCGATCGGTGGCCACGGGCTCGCCTCCTCCTCCCGCTACTCCTTGCGCTCCTCCTCGGGCGTGCGGCCTTTAGGGCCACGTCTTGCTTGACCCGCCGGGACCTCGGTCGTGAGCCCGGGCTCGGCTCTCATCCCCGAGGGTGATCGGGTGGTGCTCCGTCGGCCCCCGGCTTGCGGGACAAGACGAGCCTTCGAGCCCACCAGCGGACTCCTCTTGCTGGCCCGCTCGAGCCGCTGATGGATCCCCGCGCCGCTCGACTTGCGGTTGCGCCAGGGGCTCCTCCTGCACGCGAGATCGAGGGGGTGTCAGGGCTCGAGTGGCGATGGCGGTGTCGCTGTCGGTCACCTCATCATCCTCATCGTCACCCTCCTCATCCGGATCTGTTCCCTCCTCGCTCGACTCCAAGCTGGGGTCCCAGTCGGTTGGGTCCAGCCTCAGGCGTTGCTCCCTTTCCTGGCGGCGTCTCCCCGCGCGCATCTGTTTCTCGACCAGCGCGGCGGCCTTCTGTGCCTTCTCCTCCTTTTTTGAGAGGTTGGCTGTGTGTTTTTGGGCAGATGAAAGGCGTCTCACCTCGCGGTCGGTCGCGTCCTCCTTCACCGGGGGCCTCGACTCCCCGTGGTCGTTGATGTCCTACAAAGGTACATTTCGATGAAGCATACATAAACGAAGAGAAAGCGAAATTAAGGGAAGAAGGAGGCTTCAAGGAGAACGTACATAGCCCAGGAGATCGGCGTCTGGGCGCATGGGGAAGAGATCGACTTGGTTCTCCCCGAAACTCCTGCCGCCCTCGATCGCCTCGCGCACTCGAGCGACGACCGAGGCAGCCGGGAGAGGCTCGCTCGACGTCCGACTGGCCTCGAGAGCTGGAGGGTCGGCATCATCCGTCATCTGGTCCAACCGCAGCTGGCGATCGGCGAGCGGGAGCACCCGGCAGAGGTGGAACCCCGCGATGACGTGGGAGATGTTGAAGAAGATCTCACCGGCCCTCCGACCACGGAGCACGTCCATGGCGTCGGTGAGAGGGTCGAGACGGTGGTGGTACTTGCTCGGGTTGCCGTAGCTCCAGTTGTGATCGGGCGCGGTCAACACCTTGCTGGTATACTTTGGGAAATGATTCCCCTCGTTACGGAGGTAGAACCATTCCGCGGTCCACCTGGCGTTGTTCGTCGTCAACGTGCTGGGCAACCAGTTCTCCTACCTCTTCACGGCGAGCGTGCAAGAGCCCGCTCGGACGTAGCGGCGGGCGTTCTCCTTGTTGTCGTCCCCGCTCACCGCCAGGGTGAACAGCGTCGCCTTGAAGATGTGGAGGAAGAAATCCCACTGCGGCGCCATCCCCAAATACCCCTCGCAGACGCCGACGAAACTGGCGGCGTGGGATATGGAGTTGGGATTGAAGTGTTGGAGCTCGACTCCGAAGTGGTGGGGAAGCACCCGCATGAAGCGGCTCGGGCGCGCCCCGAGCCCCCGCCGGTGGAACCGGATGAAGCTCAACACGTAGCCCTCCGGCATGACGGGCTCGTAGTGGTCGGGGTCCGGCACCTGCCACTCCGGCGGCCCCTCCGGCGAGTTGGGGAGAAGCAGCCCCTCGTCGACGAGGCGCACAAGGTCCGCTTCCGCCACCGTCGACCGAGGCCATGGGAGCGCTAGGGTACATCACCGGTGGCGTCGGGGCCTTGGCGGCCTCCTTGCCGGCGGTTTCCTTGCCAGCGGCCTTGCTGCTTCCGTCTCCCCTCCCGATGGACTTGCTGGGCTTCCTTCCCATGGTGGTGGCGGCGGCCGCAACGGGAACCGAGAAAGCAGCGGTGGCGCAAGACGGGGAGAGCGGCAGCGTGAGGCGAGAAGGACGGCGGCACTAACGACGCGCATGGACCTACACAATCTCTCACCCTCTCCCTGATCTCCCTGACCGCTGCAGACAAATGCAGCGGCGGCGGCGGCGGCGACACTTAGGGTTGGAGATGGCAGCGCAAGTGACGGCGGAGAGAGGCGAGAAGGCAAGGAATGCGGAAGAAAGGAACCGGGAAGCCCTCTACCCCAAATTTATAGAGCCCGAGCCGAGCGACGCTCTGCGTATCCAACGGCCCAGATCTCGCCATCCAACGGTCACGCGACTCCGGCGGACTCGCCGAAAACGGTAACCGCATTAAATTCCTCTTCCAACTGCCACCTCCCTCCACTCAGCAGGGGTGCGCGACGCGAGGCGGAATGGAACCGTCGTCAGGCCACGATCATCATGACGCGCCGGTTTCCGCCTAAAAAGGCGCGCCACCAACGGACGGATTCCCCTCGACCGCTGCGGTGATGGGACGTCTCGACAGGCGGTTCCTTATACGGTAAGATAACCCGGGACCCTGGTCCCACACGTAAGTCTCGAGGGAGCGGAGACTGACCCACGAAAGGGTTCGAACAGTCGCCCTCAAGCGCCCGAGTCAGGGGCGACCGTTGGGAGGGGACCCTCGAAAGGCCCCGCTCGAGAACGAACTCTCGAATCCCAGGGCCGTATCCAAGGCAAGTGTTGGCGCTCCTTATTGCATGTTTGTATCCGCCAAATAAATCTAAAATGACAATATTTCATGGTGCATTAGAGAATAATATTATTTTATCTCACTATTTCCACGAGTTTTGGTGCTCTCAACTTGTTTTGCAGGAATATACTCAAATTGCATGAAAAAGACAATATATAGTACATATACAACTCGGCCGGATTTGGACAAGAAAATATATTCAAATATTGGGTGCCACAAAATAGTCTCAAATAAATATTTGAGCTGCACCATTGCTAAGAGCTAGTTGAGATATATTATTGCTATATATATAGAGAGCTCCGTATAACAAAGATATATTATATACGTATACCAAGTATAAAAGGGCCATAGCATCATAAGCCAACATGATCAGCACGTACTCAAAGATGGAACCGTACAAGGCCATGGGGCCCAACCAAATGCACGAGGTGCATCCCACTCTCAGCAAGAAGCAAGTGGGCTTCGATCTTCTACATGGCCAGCAGGGGGCATGGCAGCCAGGCAGGCCCCGACGTGCATCCATGAGTGAAGGCCGGAGCTATCAGGCCACGTCGTCGTTGACATAAAATTGTTAAGTGCAGCTAGGCCCCGCTGCAGTCCAGCAAGGAGTCAGGGCCGGCCCCCACTTGCCCCTCCAAACAGGAGCCGGCGATGGTCAAGGCCAATCGGCCTTTGCCAGCAGGCCGACGATGGACCAGCTGGGCAGCAGGCCAGGACCGAGCATGTGCCCAACTCCACGTCCACCCTCGCAGCAGGCCGGCAGTGGAGCGCCTTGGCCTGGCCCGTTGCTTGGAAACCGACGTACGACGTCGGTAACTCATTGACCGACCATAGAGGTCGGGTTTCCACCTGCCATTTGTGAGGGAATCAAATAATATTCCCTAGGATCTCCACTCTTCCAAGTTTCCTTCCACCATAAATAGATGACTCCTCTACACCTCAACACACACCACAAGGAAGAGCTCCATACCACATTCTAAGATGTAGAGGAGCACTAGCATAGTTGGGAGTGAGGGAGAGCAAATCTCAAGTTCCAGAGTAGTTCTCGGAGTTCCGACACTTCTTGTATCGGTCCTCTATAAGACTTATGCTTTTCAATAGATTTACATTCTCTACATTACTGCAATGCCTTTTTGGTTATCTTGGCATGCCTTAGTTCTTTAGCTAATCTTGGTTAGTGTAGTGTTTATACCTTGGCATGGGTTCTCTGGTCGACCGATTGCTCTAGTTATAGATCGTGACAAGAGTACGTAACCGCTAGCGCAGGCGCGGTGTCTGGGTTAGCGAGTTACCGGAGAATGCGCCCAGCCCCACGGATAGTTGTGGTAGCCCCGGGGGTGACAGCTCCGACCAGGCCTTTGTATTCCACCACGTTCGGGCTGGTGTTTTCGTAGAGCTTTGGCTGCCTGACCCCGGTTTCCCCTTCCCAGTCTTTTCGAGAACCGGAAAGGAACAGCTGCTCCGAAGTGTCTTGGTGTAACCGCTATGTTGACCTCCGCTTAGCTATCCCTTTGGCATAGACTAGAATAGAACCACAGTAATGGAGAAGAAAATAGGAATCTTGGCATCTCCTGTAGACCTCTCAGCTTAGCTAGTCCGCTCTGCTATCTTTTTAGGGTTCTCCTGTGTGTGTCACTTATCTAAAAACCCGATTATATCTTTTACCCCCTCATTAGCTTGGTTGGTACATTAGTTAGTAGATGTATAACGGTTAATTATCAACTTCTTTACGCTTTGCTTCCCTGAGGATAAATACGATACCCTAGAATACTCTTGGGTGAAAGCTACAACGGTATCCGTGCGCTTGCGGATTTCACTGTTATCGTAACTTATATCAATTGGCTTTCTGGTGCCATTACCTGGGATAGACTTTAAACCTCCATGCTTGGTAGCGACGCTAAGAAATGCTAACAAGCTTTCTGGCGCCGTTGCCGGGGAAGCAATAGGTGTAAAGGTTTTGATCTTTATCTTGATATCTGCTAACCAGTTGCCACTAATTTTTGTGGATATTTTTTTTAAAAAAAAATCACGAGCCCGGGGTGCCCGTTGTTTCATGAAAAAAAAATCATACTTCCACCCTGCCATCTCATAGATTGGCATATATTGTGTACACACTAACTCTATGCAGAAGGAGAGAAAGTCGCCGTCCAGAGATCACAATCCCATCATAGGTGACGGAACGACTACATGGTATCACTAACAATTCAATCACAGATTGTGAGTGATGAATCGATCAAGGTTTGTGAGAACCAACCAAAACATTTTATACCTTCCAAATTTATTTTCACCAGTGCATGTTTGCTTAATTCATCATACATCTAGTGCTTTCTTTGGGTGGCTCCTAGTCTTTGAGCTGTATTCGGGCGCCATGCCTAGTCTAGGTTGATAACAATTTCTATTGTTATCTTCCTATTCGGTGCTCCTAGTCTAGCCTCGTAGTAGACGGATGTTAAACGGGACTGTCGACGAAATATCGGCGATAGTCCGACCAGGGGTATGCCCTGACCAGTAATGGATTGGCGGAAGGCGCACGAGATTGCGAGCAAGACGTAAACAGGGAGCAATCACACGAGGTTTACCCAGTTCGGGCCGCAAGGATGCGTAAAACCCTAGTCCCGCTCTCTGTTTCAATTATGATGTGGATGTATGAGTACGTGCGTTATGCCGATTACGTCCTCGGCATGGGGGTCCTTGCTCTCCTTATATATCGCGGGAGCAAGGTTACAAGCCGGAACTAGCCTATCCGGTACTAAGTTTACATACTTTACAAGTCTAAACTTTCCTATCTCAGCTAGGTCTTGTCCTCCTTGTCGGTCTTCGATTATTCTTGCTGTTTTAGGCCGTCCACCGGCCCGAGCCGATCGGTCTTGAAGCTTGATGGGCCGGCGATGATAGCGTGTCGGCCCAAACTAGGCCGTGAGGGTATATGGAGTTTATACCTCCACGGCTAGTCCCCGAGCATCATGGATCTTGAGGGAAAAAACACCGTCTTGCTTGGTTGAGTGAGAAAGGGTGGTCGGACACACGTTCGACATGTGGTCCGAGCCGGGCCGGAGGACCGTCCGGTGCTTCCGACCACACTTTGCTTACACTTGGTTGACGTTGTCGGTTTTGACCGAAAGATTTATGATGCTCCCGAAAAGAAAAAGAATTTTGAAAGGGTCCCAAATGAGACGTGGGCCCTCGTTAGTGTGTGATGCCCGCCATCACATGGTATCTGTCGTGATTGGTCATTGCCTTAGCTTAGTTTTGAAACTAAACTCTTTGTAAAGAGAAAGGATCGGCCGAGTCATGCAAATGACGTGGGCCCACGTAGTCCCCGAGGTTGCCGTAAGATAGTATATGTTGCAAAGCAAGCTCTAAAAGAAGGATCTAGCCCATGTCACCTCTCGGGTGACGTGGGCCCACATAGTCCCCGAGCTCGAGATGAGGTGGAACACGTTATGTCGTGGTCTAAAAAAGATAAACCGATCATCGTGTCGTGCTTTATGTGTTTCGACCACTCTTTGAGTGAGACCGAGCAGCCAAATTTCATTTGGGCCTGGTCGGTTTGAACCATGCCATAACTTTGTCATGATTAAGTTAAGGCAGCTTTGCTACTTAACTCGGTCAGCGTGGTCGTGAGACCATAGTTTTGAATCTAAACCCATGAAATAGCTTAGCTATTTGTGTGCCGTAATAACCGGTATCATTGGCGAAAAAATCCCGGCTCCAAATTTCATCGGATTGTGTGGGTTGAATTGTTGATGCTATACTGTAACTTTGTTACAGCGGGTTGGAACGCTTCTTCGAGTTGTTGCTGCAAAGAGAAAATTTGGTATGAGTGAATGTTTTGATGAGGTATCTTGAATCGTATTGATTTGATATAATCTATGACATAGAGTTGTATCGGGATGTATTGTTTGAGAATGGTTTTTAGTAATCGCCTCTCCTTAGAGTTAATCATCCGCAGTGTGTAGGTGACCTATAGTGAATAGCGCGTTTGCCGAATCACTTAGGGCCCTATTTCCATTGGAGGCGATCACGACACCCCCGTGTTGTATAGCGTTGGAGCTATGAACACGTAGCGGGGTTGATCGAGAAAGGCACGCCGATTGTTTTTCGTTGGAGGGTGACGTACTTGACCATTTGATACAAAGAAAAAAGTGTTTTTAGCTTTGTAAATAATTTTTCGAACGTACTTTGAAGTAATTCGTGTAAAGAAATCTTTTGTGAAAAAAGATCGAGAAGGCATGTATGTTAGGTTAGGAGAGCACTTATCTCGTATTTTGCCGTGAGCCACCGTCTTCCCGTTGCGGGCTTTGATCATGCCTTTGTTCCCGAAAGAATGGTCATAAGGTATATAAAATTCTGTTATGCGTAAGGGTAGGTTATGCTTATTACAAGTTTGGAAGAAAAAATTGCCACAAAGACTCTTCTCTTCCTCATTCAAGAGCCGACAGGCCTTAGGGATTAGATGATCCTAAACAAACAACGGCGGGTGGAATGTTTGGAGCCCTTTTTCTTTGGGAGCGACCGCCGGCGCACTTCCGTGTTGTATAGCGTTGGAGCCGTGAACACGTAGCGAGTGAGACCAGAGACAGTGCATTCCTGATTTGCTTCGTGTTTGAGGAAAGAAATTTGTGCAAACTGGTTTTTTCAAAGTGTGGTTTTTTGAAATGGATGGATATAGAAAATTTATTAGAGATATTGGATACTTATCTTTTGTCCGTCGTGTCACGTCATGATCGCGTGTGGAGCAAAAAATATTCGCTTGCCGATGCAACCGTACATCGCAACCGACTGTCACGTCCATCGGCGTACGGTTTTAGTCTTGGTCAAGTCAATTCTTGCCGATGTGGTGGGACCATCGTGTCGGTGCCTCAATCGCTCCACCTCCCTGACGACGTGCGTCGGCGAGCGCTCGGGGGTTCCCGATGCGAGTTGAAGGTATAAATGCACGTCGCCTGAGTGGAGCGGTTTTCGTCGCTTCGTGTTCTTGGGGAACGAGAGGGCCGCGGGGTTTTGATTACCCACGATCTCGTCGGTTGCCTTCTCGAGTCCTCCAATCTCTCTATAAATTGCGGCTGCGCGCCGGAGTTACGTACACGCAGCCGCATTCTCTATTCCCGCTCTTCTTCTCCCGCTCTCAAAGCCTAGGGTTTTAGATCTTCTACTCGCGCCGCCGCCATCAAGATGGATCGCCGTCACGGTAAGCGCCGGCTGGGGGGAGGAGGAGTCGGTGAACTCCCTCGGGAGGTGAGGCCGCGGAGGAGTGAGCTTGGATTGGAGTTTTCCTTGATTAATCTTGGGGTTTTCATCTTTTGGTGTAACCGCATTCGTCGTTCACAATGTAGGTACACCCTCCCGACCATTGGAGGCGCGGCGGGCACCTTCGCTTGCAGCGCCGCCGAGGCGGCGAGGAGGGCGGCGGAGGAGCCGCGGGATGTGCCGGAGGCCGCGGCCCCCGAGCGGGTGGCTCCGGCCGTGGAGGCCGGAGCCGCCATTGCCGCGGCGGAGCATGTGGCTCCTGTCGTGGCGGAGGCGCGGCGGCGGCCGCCGCGATGTCTCCACCCCGCGTTCGCCGATTTCTCGCCGAACTCCCCGGTGTCTACGCCGACCGCGTAGGGCGGAGCCGGAGCGCATCGGGACCTCTACTCGGAGGCCACCAAGCAACCGGGCGGCGGAGGCGAACGCCGACTGTTCCTGAAGGCGCTCTCCTCCGCCCAGGAGGAGCTGGAAGCGGAGAAGCAGCGGGCCGCCGACTTCGACGCCGAAGCCAACGCCGCCGCCAATGAGGCGACGGACGAGAGGCTGGCCCGCAAGGTCCGGTGGACACGCCGCCCGGCAACGCGAGGCTGCCGACATCAGGGTCGGCGGTGAGTGTCGTTTTCCTTTTTCTGTTCATATTCCCTATTTTATTTTAGGTGCTTGTTGTTCTAAGCTTTACTCGTTTTTGCAGAAGCTGACGGAGCAGCTGGAGCAGCTGCAGGAGGCCGCGCATGCCGCGGCGGATGCGGTGAACGCCCAAGGCGGCGATGTCATCGCGCGGCTGGCGGCGATCCCCGGCCAAGTGGCCGCATTGGCGGTTCATGGCGTTCGTCATGGTGCTTCCGCCGCTTATGCCACCGTCGACGCCATCTCGGGCGTTGATGTCCGTGGCATGGAGCTGTCGGTGGCGGCGCATGACGCCATGGAGGGCGGCGCCGTCGAGTTCACCGGGGCGGCGGAGGCCGTCGCCGCCGCGACTCTGTTGACCCGGGTGGTCGGCAAGGCATTCGGGGATGACTAGATTGCTTTAGATGCAATCCCCCCGTTTGTAAAATTTTTTATATTTTTAATGAAAGAATTGGATCTTTTGAGATGTGTCTTGTGCCGGAATCCTTCGAGATTCCTTTTATTTATCTCTTATTTTGATCCTATTTTATGACTTTGTCATGTTTATGCCGTAGGATTTTGTTTTGATTTGAAATCCTCTCGTTTAGAGAATGTCGTAACGCGTCAGATCTGAGGGATGATTTTCCTTTGAATGACAAGAAAAATTCATGTGCTCAAGTGTTTGACACGAAGAACTTGATTTCTTATTATAAAATAGTACACATTAGATTGCTTTTTTGTCATTAGAATGACTTACAACGATGTGTACGATCGACGCTAACTTAAACCTTGAAAGGGAAATCGCCTAAAAAGAAAACTTGTCCGATAAAAGAGAAGATTTCATCTCTTGTTGTTTCAATTTTCCCTACGCTTCGCCTTCTTCCAAGTCGTGGACCATGATCGGGTCTTCTTCGGTGCGAGCAAGAGGTCGTCATCGTCCGGACTTGATCGTCTCGGCGTCGGACGTGGTCGGATATACTTATCCCGTTCCGAGTAGTATTGAGATTGTCCTTTTTTGGAAAAGGTACATCCGTAAAAGAATCTAAGGAGCTTGAGTTCTTCTCGAACCGGCTTCCCTTTTGTACTACTTCGTACCACTCGCCGTTTATGAACATGCCTTCGGATGTTTTGCGCCCGGTGATCGAACCGTTCGATGCGCCGAAGATTGGCGGGGTTTATTGGATTAGGGAATATGTGCTCGGTGTGCGGAGGTATCCCGTCCTCAGGAGGAGTTGGACTAGGGAGCCTCCAGTTTGGTTCTCTGGTCTGCAAATTGTCCAAGAAGGGAGTGATGAAACCATTACGGTTTGTTTGAACAGACGGAACCATTCGTCCAGGAGGAGGGCTCCGAGCACGTTTGTGTACAGTAGTCATCTGTATGGGTTGGGTACAACAACGAGGCTCATCCATGTTAGGTGAATCCCTTGTGTCGTCCCTTATGCCAAAGCTGCGGCGATTCTCTCTGGTTGCTGCCATGTGTTTCTGATGTGCTTCCCTCCGTTTTCTTTCTACGTCTTGGTGTCGGCCGCCAAGTGCCCCGGCCCCGTGTGCCGACGCTATTGTCATTGAAGGGGATCGAGTTGAACGTGCTCGTGGTCGTTCGCTCTTTGCTCTGTTGCGTTTGACGTTGCCATGGCAGCCGATCTCTCTTGCCGTCGCTTTCCCTCCGTTGTTCATCACGACGAAGGCGTACAAGCTCGGTGCGTTCGCGAACAACCGGCGTTAGATGTGTTGTTTTGTGGGGATCGTTCTTGCTGCGTCGCAGTAATAGGCGCAGTTGGTGGGTTCCGACCAGATCATCGAATTTCTCGCTGTCGTCGCCGTCGTTCGTTGCGACGGGCGTTTTTGCGCTGTACTGTTGATGCGTAACTCCGACTAGGCACATCGTGTCGGGTAGTTTGTGTCGTCTGAACTGGACTGCTGTTGTTCCATGAGGCTTGTGAAGTCCTCGTTCTTAGATCTTGGATATCGGCCGGGATTCTCTCGCCGTATGTTGCTTGGCTGGCCTCTCCGACCACCGCGTACGATGATCGGCCATGGTCGGAGCCGCCGTGAGTTTCGCCGCCATCCGGCCGTGTATGGTTGCCACGAGGATTTGTTGGAACGCGTCGTTGTAGATTCACCGGCCGCAACGTGGCCGCCGGAGCGCCCAAAAGTGACTCTACGATGGTTGTTCTGTCCTCGTGTCGATAGATTAGGGATTCGTTGTTGTCGTGCGATTTGTAGATCGCGACTGACGCGTCGTCGGAGCGATTCAAAGTTGGCATGGGTTTCTGTCAACCTCATGTCTTGTTGATGGATCAAACGGAGTAGATCCGTGTTGCTGACATGCCTCCTTTGGTTAGGACCGGTCGGAGGTGTTGACGCCGTGCCGTCAACTATCAGTAGTGGATTGGTTGGGATTGCAATGGTGGTCACCGGGATGAGTTGGATCTGGTTTGGCGCAGCCACCATTGTTGGTGCCACTGTCGGCGTGATAGCCGGAGGCGTGAGAGTCGTAGTAGCGATTCTTGCCGAGTTGGAAGTCCAGTGAACGTTCCGAAGTTGAAGGTGAGGCCGGCTTCGAAAGTCATGTAAGCCGGGAAGGAAATCATCTTGATCGACGTGAAATCTCGGTGCGCACCCTACCCGGGCGCGCCACCGTCGACGAAATATCGGCGATAGTCCGACTGTGGGTATGCCTTGACCGGTAATGGATTGGCGGAAGGCGCACGAGATTGCGAGCAAGACGTAAACGGGGAGCAATCACACGAGGTTTACCAGTTCGGCCGCAAGGATGCATAAAACCCTAGTCCCGCTCTCTGTTTCAATTATGATGTGGATGTATGAGTCGTGCGTTATGCCGCATTCGTCCTTCGGGGCATGGGGGTCCTTGCTCTCCTTATATATCGCGGGAGCAAGGTTACAAGTCGGAACTAGCCTATCTCGGGTACTAAGTTTACATACTTTACAAGTCTAAACTTTCCTATCTCGCCTAGGTCTTGTCCTCCTTGTTGGTCTTCGATTATTCTTGCCTCGTTTTAGGCCGTCCGACCCACTGAGCCGATCGGTCTTGAAGCTTGATGGGCCGGCCTGATGATAGCGTGTCGGCCCAAACTAGGCCGTGAGGGTATATGGAGTTTATACCTCCACAGGGACCATCCCGACTTCATATCTTGGTTCGCCAGTTGGTGTGATGATATCGTTAGATGGTCCGTGCTACGAGAAAAAGCTAAAGCCTAGATTTGCATGCATTTTACTCGTTTAATTCTCCTTCGAATCCATGGCATGTTTGTTTGAATGCATTCATTCACCTCGCTTGCATTGCCCTGCATATAAAAAATGGTTCTCCCATTCATCATTCAATGTTCATACACCCGTCTCGAATCAATCTCATGTTTATCATTTTCATGATACCTTTTTCTACTCCGGTATGCTTTGGTTTGGGAGTGTTGGTCAATAGCTATGATCACATTTCCATAGGCTTTTTAAATTAAGCATGGTGCTTAGGTTAATTCGCCTACCTAAATCAAGTTGGACATGGAGTCTAGCTTGATTTTTGAATCGAAAATTACTAGCATAGACTTTGGTTGTATGCCTAGACTAACCCTGCAGGAATTGCTCAAATCTATAAGGGCAAGTCTTTGAGATGAGTTCATAACGGTGGTAAATCGAGTTCATTTGGTGAACTTTGAATGAACCTTGAAAAAAAAAGAGAAATAAATTTGAATCCCATGTGCCCGCCAAGCCAAAACCACATGAAGATAACGATGACATGGCGGAGGCAAAAAGTACAAGGATCCAAATCCTCATCTCCGGGATTGGATAATACATAGTTATTCGATTTCAACGGAGAAGTCCTTGCCCAACGGACTTAAAATGGTGAGCCCTTGCCGAAGGTAAATCGGTATTTATCTCATATTTGATTTCCAAACAACTTTTGATTTTGATTTCTGCATGTTTACCTTTCCATCAAAATTTCCTTTTGCATAAAAAACTAAAAACAATTTTTTTTAAAATAAAATTGCATAATAAATTGCTTTGACCTTATTTTCAAAAATTTGCAAATGCATCAAAAAAACTTTTTGCTTTCAAAAAAATGCAAAAAAAAAAACCTCTTGATAATAAAATAATTTTTTTATGCTTATCATGTTTTAAAAATAACCTCTCCCTATCTCCCATAGGAAAAAAAAATTGTTGGTGCTAGACAAAGTTCCCTTCGGGTATTCTTTTCCACTAACAATTCCAGGAACGGAGGATGAACGATGTCTAGAAACATGGGCACTGCAACACATTGCAAGGAGATGCATCAACAATCACACTTGGTTTTTATTGTCAAATGACATAAAAATCCAAGTGTGGGGGACCCGACTCGTCCACGCTAACACTCGGGCACTTATTTGGTTTGCACTCCTTTTCCTCACCCATGTTTTACTCCTATAAGTTTGATCTTGTTTAAAATGCTTCACATGTTATTCAAACTTAAAATGTGAAATAAAATCTTGCGGCACCGTGAGCTTGACTTTTTAAAGATTGGCAGGTATAAATGTTGTTCCTAGTTCATACACTTGCTACTTGTGGATACTTCTTTACTAGGAAAACTTGTCAACTAGGTTGTTGTGAGGTGTGATATGGTACGACTAAAGTAATCCTTTCTTTTCTGTGCGAGCTCTTGGAGATTTTTGTTTTGATAAAGCACAAAACTCGTAGCAACGCTTCTCCTCAATGGTTATGAAATTCCTACCAAGGCCATATGACATGCTTTACATACAAAACCCTAGTCATATGCTACTTGTTTGATCATTGAGTCGTCGATTGTTGTGACCGATGTTAGATTATGGTCATGCACCCACGATCGAGATTCACTTGCACCCACCAAATAATTGCCGACTCTTACACTAAGAGTTGCGCACAACATGCACCCCTTCGCCAAAATGCCAATTCTCACGCCAAGAATTGCGCACCATTCCACCAAATAAAAATGCCAACCCTTACCCTGAGCGTTGCGCATTCCTTAGACACCAAAATTTACTCCACGCGTTCCATCATGACATCTCTCCATTTCATCATTTACCAGACAAAAAGTTATGGGCTATGTTCCTAAAAAAGAGAAATAATTTTTGTCAAGGGACATAAGAGGACAAGGGTCCCATCATTTAGACAGACGGGAAATCTTAGATCCCGTTTCAAAAGAAAAAGAAGGAAAAAAAGAAAGAAAAAAATAAAAGAAAAAAGAGAAAGAAAGAAAAAAAGAAAGAAAGAAAAATAAATTTATATACTTCCTTTTATAGCCTAATTTTCTTCATCTCTTCATCAACCAATAAAGAGAGATTGTCATGATGCATGGAGCTCCAAAAATACCACAAATATAGGAACCATTTCCTCATCCCACACACTTGCACATCTCGATCAAGGTGTATGTCTTGTATCTCCGTCTCGGTCCGGTTTTTGACTTGGCAATATATGTGATTCAAGTATGCCCACTTTCATACCTACCCAAAACTCCACTCTCGCTTTAGAGGTAGGTCATGAAGAAAGGCATATATATCAATTGCCTTTGGCGAGGAATCATACACATTGAGCGATTTGAGAGTACCATTTGAGGAGAAGTTTGAGCTATATGTTTTCATTTGCAAAAATTTATAAAGAAACCCTCCAAGTATGCTCCATAGAATTAAAGTGATGACTTGGTGTCAAAACCGTTCCACTTTTCAACCGCTCAAGGCGACATGGTAGACACTTTGAAATCCACAGGTATGAGGAATGCCAGGGAATATCTTTTATGCTAGCATCATATCTTTCAAAGTCGTGTTCCATAGTTACACTTAACTTTGCTTGAGGACGAGCAAAGAATAAGTGTGGGGAAACTTGTGGGCGCTCCTTATTGCATGTTTTTATCCGCCAAATAAATCTAAAATGACAATATTTCATGGTGCATTAGAGAATAATATTATTTTATCTCACTATTTCCACGAGTTTTGGTGCTCTCAACTTGTTTTTCAGGAATATACTCAAATTGCATGAAAAAGACAATATATAGTACATATACAACTCGGCCGAATTTGGACAAGAAAATATATTCAAATATTGGGTGCCACAAAATAGTCTCAAATAAATATTTGAGCTGTACCATTGCTAAGAGCTAGTTGAGATATATTATTGCTATATATATATATAGAGCTCCGTATAACAAAGATATATTATATACGTATACCAAGTATAAAAGGGCCATAGCATCATAAGCCAACATGATCAGCACGTACTCAAAGATGGAACCGTACAAGGCCATGGGGCCCAACCAAATGCACGAGGTGCATCCCACTCTCAGCAAGGAGCAAGTGGGCTTCGATCTTCTACATGGCCAGCAGGGGGCATGGCAGCCAGGCAGGCCCCGACGTGCATCCATGAGTGAAGGCCGGAGCTATCAGGCCACGTCGTCGTTGACATAAAATTGTTAAGTGCAGCTAGGCCCCGCTGCAGTCCAGCAAGGAGTCAGGGCCGGCCCCCACTTGCCCCTCCAAACAGGAGCCGGCGATGGTCAAGGCCAATCGGCCTTTGCCAGCAGGCCGACGATGGACCAGCTGGGCAGCAGGCCAGGACCGAGCGTGTGCCCAACTCCACGTCCACCCTCGCAGCAGGCCGGCAGTGGAGCGCCTTGGCCTGGCCCGTTGCTTGGAAACCGACGTACGACGTCGGTAACTCATTGACCGACCATAGAGGTCGGTTCCCACCTGCCATTTGTGAGGGAATCAAATAATATTCCCTAGGATCTCCACTCTCCCAAGTTTCCTTCCACCTATAAATAGATGACTCCTCTACACCTCAACACACACCACAAGGAAGAGCTCCATACCACATTCCAAGATGTAGAGTAGCACTAGCATAGTTGGGAGTGAGGGAGAGCAAATCTCAAGTTCCAGAGTAGTCCTCGGAGTTCCGACACTTCTTGTATCGGTCCTCTATAAGACTTATGCTTTTCAATAGATTTACATTCTCTACATTACTGCAATGCCTTTTTGGTTATCTTGGCATGCCTTAGTTCTTTAGCTAATCTTGGTTAGTGTAGTGTTTATATCTTGGCATGGGTTCTCTGGTCGACCGATTGCTCTAGTTATAGATCGTGACTAGAGTACGTAACCGCTAGCGCAAGCGCGGTGTCTGGGTTAGCGAGTTACCGGAAAATGCGCCCAGCCCCACGGATAGTTGTGGTAGCCCCGGGGGTGACAGCTCCGACCAGGCCTTTGTATTCCACCACGTTCGGGCTGGTGTTTTCATAGAGCTTTGGCTGCGTGACCCCGATTACCCCTTCCCAGTCTTTTCAAGAACCGGAAAGGAACATCTGCTCCAAAGTGTCTTGGTGTAACCGCTATGTTGACCTCCGCTTAGCTATCCCTTTGGCATAGACTAGAATAGAACCACAGTAATCGAGAAGAAAATAGGAATCTTGGCATCTCCTGTAGACCTCTCAGCTTAGCTAGTCCGCTCTGCTATCTTTTTAGGGTTCTCCTGTGTGTGTCACTTATCTAAAAACCCGATTATATCTTTTACCCCCTCATTAGCTTGGTTGGTATATTAGTTAGCAGATGTACGACGGTTAATTATCAACTTCTTTACCCTTTGTTTCCCTGAGGATAAATACGATACCCTGGAATACTCTTGGGTGAAAGCTACAACGGTATCCGTGCGCTTGCGGATTTCACTGTTTGCGTAACTTATACCAATTGGCTTTCTGGTGCCGTTACCTGGGATGGACTTAAAACCTCCATGCTTGGTAGCGACGCTAAGAAACGCCAACAGCAAGGCATACGGCCTCCAAGAGATCCCGTCGACGGGAGGCATTCGAGCCGCCGGCCCTAATCGAACAGAGCCGGTCCTCTAGAGACTATATGCCAGGCTCTAATGAGAGTGCCCATGGGCCTCGAAGCCGTCCCCCCTCGAAAGGAGACGGACTCTCACTTGGATTTCCGTTACCAGCTCACAGAGAGGCTTGGTGCTCGCCCAACCGCGGGTAGTGCCAGCCCTCCCACCACTTGGATCCAATCTGGGGAGTCCAGTGGGAAAACTAGGGTGTAACTACGGCCCAGCACGACGAGGCTCGGGGGCTCGAGTTACATGACGACACCCCTCGACAAGGGAGGAGCAAGAAGTACTCGGGGGCTCGAAAAGTCGAGCGAGATCCCCCAGAACGAGCGCTACAATTCCAGTTAATGACAACCTCACTCGAAACAACTCATCTAAAGCCCCAGAGGAATGTCCCATTCCTCTGGGGCCTTGGGGGATACCCCGCGGGGGACGCTCGCGCGCCCCCCACGGAAAAAAGGAATCGACCCCCTCGAAGAAGAAGCAGAAAACCCCCAGCCTAGGTACTTCAACTCCACTTCATAATCTCGTGCATGAAGTTTTCACAATCAAGCAAGAGCTCGGGGGCTACTGTCGGGTACCTAGATTAGGGGGTCTCAAATCTAGAGGTTAAGGAGTAAACAAATCCTGCTTTACTCTCCCTAAACCCCAAAAATCAACTAGAGAGAATCCCTGTTCACCTCCACGCACCACATTGGGCCGGCCCACGACCAGGCCCATGACTAAACAACAAAGGCAGCCGTCTCGGGACATGGCCGCTTACCCGCTCGAGACAGTGACGGGAACCGCTCGAGCGAACAACCGCTCGAGACGGTGACGGAAACTACTCGAGCGAACGACCGCTCGAGCCAGCCTTACAAGATCACCTTCCCTGGACGCCCACGTGGCTACAGAGCTCGAAACAGTGTAATAGTACACCTGCCCCGCCTAACCCCGTGGCTACAGGGCTCGTAACAGTAGAGAGTACGCCGGTCACTTCCACTGTTATGCCGCCCATACGCGGGATTCGGGCGTGTCAGGCACCACTATTACGCCACGCCGCGCGTCATGCCGCGTACGGCACCCCCTCAAAACACAAATCGTCAACTCTCCGTACCACCAAACCCGCTGTTCGGTCTCGTCGCTCGGGTCATCTGCCCCTCGAAGCGGTCCTCTGCCACCCGAGGAATGATGGCCGATGCAACCCAAGCATGGCGCGGTCGATGACCCGTCCATCCCGCCTCGACAGCCATACAGCGGGATTCCTGGAGACATACGCTCGTGCACGCCCACACCTTACCTCAACGCGTCAGCTTACATCAGGAAGGACGAGCGGGCCATCACCACCCACGCCTCGACCACGCTAGCCCACGTCAAAGGAGGACGGTCAGGCCATCATCAACCATGCTGCTACAGGCTCGAACCGGACCAAGGCATGCATCCACAGGCTCGAACCGGACCGAGGAGGGCATCTACACACTCAGCGACTCGACCCGACGCCCATGCCTCGACGTCATGCTTACGATCGCCCCATTATCATGTGATCCTGAGCCTCCCCTTGGCCTATAAAAGGGGACGCCAGGGCCTAGTATAGGGCAAGCTCTCACGCACATGTTCACCCTTCAAAAACACTAAGTCTCAGGACTCACTGGTACACGCCCCAGTGCAAGCACTTCGGTGCAAGATAATACAAAAACTCCCCCCCCCCATTTGGACGTAGGGCACTCTTTGCCTGAACCAGGATAAAAATGACTGTGTTCTTCTTGCATCACCATCCGGATTAGGGAGCACGCTTAGAAATTTACTTGTTGGTGTGACACCCCCCGGGGTACGAAACACCGACAACGGGAGGGTAGACCAATGGATTACCCAGTTTCCCTCGGAATCACCTTATCTCTTATAGAATGGGAGCTCCTCTATAGATTGGGTAGGATATACGATGTGTTTTGATGTATGTTGAGGAGTGTTTAGGTATGAACGTAGATTAAGTAAGGTTTTTGTTTCGATAGTGCTTAGTAAATACCTCCTTATACTTCACGGATAATGCCTATATCGGCGTTAATGGCGACCATTGTGAAGCTTTTAATGCTGAAAGGCAACCGATCGGTGAGGTTATGAGAGGTTACTCTCCAGCCCGAACATAGATAGCTAACTAACCAAATGTATGCGATCAACTTGTGTACTTGTAAGAGTGGCTGTAGTAGGTCTGTCTATCGGGTAGACTATGAACCAAAACCAGTTTTTCGACCCCCGAGTCGAAGTTAACTATCAGGCAAATGCCAAGTATCGCAGTAGGTTTGTTGTTCAAAATGCAATAATAAGTCCTTGACGATCTTTCGTAAGAATGAACAACCACGTGTCCAAGCTGAGAGCTTTTGAGAGCAAAGTACAAGTACCATTGGTTGAGCTCTTGATGGTGTCTAGTTGTTACTTTGCTCATAGGGGAATCACCCTTGCCGACACAAGTGTCAGAGTAGTTGGAGCAATCAGCATGGGTTTAATAGGATATAAGATTTTGCCGATCAGTGGAATGAATCTTTACTCCATAGTACCCTTATCATAAAGTTGGAATTCTTTTAAGAGGGTTAGACCTTCTAATGTCCTATAAGGTACTCTTGCTTTATAGGAATCAAAAGAGAAGATTCATCGGATGAAAACCTTTATTGAGTCAATCTTGAGAGATAATCTGACAAATGTCACAACCTTGGACATCCATTTTGTAGTACTCAACTGTCAACCGTCCATCTATAAGAAGCCAACCGTCCATCTACAAGAAGCCAATGTGCCCTGATGATAAGATGAAGTCTCTACGCATAATTGGATGTTTGTAGTACTAGTGGATTTGCACCTGAATGAGAACCAGGTAGTCAGTATGCATGGCATGAGCAATTTGATACGACCTTGGGTTCGTAAATTATGGACCTTACATGTCGTTCAAGCATGGTTGGGACATGCATGTTGGCCCAATACGGTTAGCCTTTTGGGTGAGGCTTGTCATGTGTATTGTTGGAAAAAGTACTTTTGGTATATCCAGGGTGGTGAATCCCTAATCCAAGAATATGTGATGTATGCATGAACTACTACCTGTAAATGCTCCCTATAGGATTTGCTTAGCTTGTCAGAACTGCTTAATGGAATAAGGAAATTTGTGGGTTTCGATGAGTCAAGGAGTCCTTGACCTAAGAACTTTGACTTCTACATGAGAAGATTTGAGTATCTTTGACCTAGGAACTTTGATTTCTACATGTAAGAGTTGAATATTTTTGATCAAAATGATTCCTATTGGCAACTTAACAGCCAAGTGTTCCCGCACGAGGTTGTGCCAATATTGAATTTGTGTGGACAAAGTCCTATGTTACCACCTCGGAAGGGAGTCATGTGGTTTCCGTTTTGCGGAATCTACACCCTGCTTCTTGGTGGTAAACACTATGGATTTTTGAAGCACTTTTTGATGTATTTGAGGATGCGAATAGCAGATTCCCTCTCAAGTACCCCTCGGCAATTTCCTATTGGGTAGTTGACTGGTCCTACTACATGATGAACTACTCTAATGGGATGTTGTCTCAGGATCTATGTGAATGCTTATCATACTATCCTTTGTCATCTTCATACTTAAGATTGACATAGTAATGGTAGCATTACCTTAAAGGAAGACATGTCTGTTGCAAACCATGATTGAGGATGCTCGCTAGGAGTGAGTATAAGTTAACCGACGAGATAGAGCTAAACCCAAATTGCCTCATTTATTCGACATCGCCTGCCCATGAAGCTTCGACACCACCATCTGGACCGAATGTTCTGTATTTTGCAAGAAGTAGGATCAGTTGGTGTGGTAATTTGGATCCCATCGAAGTTACCTGTATTTGGTATGCCTCCTGAGCAGATTGTGACTTTGTCAAGTCTCCAACGTCATAACTTGAGGATAATAGGATTGTCTTGGACGAAATGGTAACATATCTGAGGAACACAACATCGGAGCCGGCAAGTTATACTCGAAAATGAATTGGACCTCAGGCATTGAAATTAGGTAGCCTGGAACTGAGTCACTTGGCCATGACAAGTGATGCGAAGTTTTTGGACAAACATGATGTCAGTGGTAAAGCATGAGCTATCGCTATGAGAGGTATCATTTTTTCGAAAAACTAATCTACTTCCACCAAATCTTGGGACGAGATTTCTTTTAAGGGGGTTAGAGCTGTAACATCCTGGATGTTAACCATGTATTAACTCTACAAATCTTGAGCATAATCATATCATTAGCATCTAATCAACATCTTGACATGATTGCTTGATGCTTGTCTGCACTCTGTTTGGCTTAGTCTATAAGTGTGATTGTTAACTTGAACTAGAAGTAGTAGCTACGTTGCTTATCTCGAGTCGGACCTGTAATAAAGTTCAAAGAGGAGAACATTTCAAGAAAACTTTATGTTTTGTCTTTTTCATGAAAATGCCTAGAAGGTGCTCAAAACGAGCGACAAAGGCGTCACAATCAATGACGTCGGCCGATTAGCATGCCGCGTTCTCCGAATTCTGTGAAACAACTTTAGTTGGCCCAAATAGGAAAGACATAGCTAACCCATTGGGGCACAACATGCCAAAATTTGGGATCAATTCGGTCGAGTT
Source organism: Themeda triandra (assembly GCA_018135685.1). Lineage (NCBI taxonomy): Eukaryota > Viridiplantae > Streptophyta > Magnoliopsida > Poales > Poaceae > Themeda > Themeda triandra. Next base: position 320,663 of record JAENPR010000175.1, read on the forward strand.
TGGTCATCCAATTGCATGAAAACCCGAGCCTAGGTCGATCGTCGTTAGAGTGTTGACATTGCCATGTTGGTACTCGAATATCTACTAAACCATAGCTCGGTTGAGTAAAGTGTCTTAATAGAAAATATAAAGCGTACTCTGGTGAGTAAACTTTATTTTGGGTCCATGTTGAGATTCGGCCCAGAACGGCCCAGAATCACCACCGAAGTGGGCCTCATCGTCGCCCACCACCCGCTCGGCAGAATGCACCAACGGGGAGCGCGTGTCCGCGTGCGTGGCCGCCATGCAGGGGCTCGCGAAGGCCGCGTGGCCTGCGGCGCCTGAGCCACCCATCCACCTTGCCCGAAGGGGGGGACGAGCCCCGGTCCCTTCTCCCTCACTCTTCCTCACTTGCTCTCTCCCTCTGCCTCTTCCTCCGTCTCGCCGCGGCGAAAACCGCCGCCGCGCCATCGCCCGCCATGGATGGCCGGCCGAGCTCACGCCGCCAAGCCAGCACCGTCGCGTAGCGCCGCGTCGCCGAAGCCTCGCCACCGCCCAGCCATCTCTTGCGCCCGAGCTCGTCCCGCACCGCTCCGCTCTCCTCTTCTTGCGCAGCAGCGACGCCCGCCATGGTCGACCGCGGAGCGCGCTCTGCTTCCGCCGTCCCACAGCGCCGTAGCGCTGCGCCGCGCCATGCTTTCCACCACCGCAGCGCCCGTGCTCCTCCATGCGCACATGCCACAACGCCGTCGTCTATGCCCTCCGCCTCTCCCGCATTCGTCGCCTCACCGCGTTGCTCCGCCACGGAGCCGCGTGCTCCCGTGGCCGGGCCGCTGCGGACCTCCTCCGCCCGGACTGGCACCACCGGCGGGCATGCAGCACTGCCCTGCTCCTCCGCCGCCACCACACCGCCACCGGGGAGCCCTCACCGGCCGGGAACGGCGAGCCCGGCATGCTCCTCTGCTCCTCCTCGCATGCAGGGACTTGGTCCCAGAATTAGACAAAGATGGGGGTGCTTCGTGCATATGTGCCAGACTCAGGGAGTTATAGACCAACCTTAGCTGATTTCGCGAAACTGCAGGGGCCTGGATGCAAAGTGCTTGTCCTATTCCAATTATAGAAAATGATTTCTACAAATTAGTGCAAGGCTTTAGAAATTCATATAGGGAGCTATGGTTGTCCAAATCCGACGATTCAAGTTCCTAGATTTATCTTATGAGATGCCCTATTGAGTTTAGATTTAATTCTTGAAATGCCTTTAATCTTAGGAAATGCATAGTAAATCATAGAATGCTCTGAAAAATGTGATTCTTGCTTTGTTAGTCTTCTTATGTGATGCCCTATCCATGATAAATATAACATGCATGCCTTCTGTGGGAAAGTTGTAGTTGTAGTTCAAGTGTATGCATGGCTTGTTTCATAGAATAATTCATAAATGAGTTATAGAAGTCTAGTTTAGAGTTGATACTTTTTCTAGGCTTATTCCATGTCATAATGTAGCCCTGTGTATGGTTGGTTGCATTGTTTGATCAAGTTGGTAGTACAAAGTATTTATAGGTCCTTGGTTTGGTGCTGCCTTGTCATTTTTGTATAGGCCAGTAGGATCATCCAATTGGGGTGAAACTTGGATGATACACTGGCATTGCCATGTGTTATCTACTGTAATTTTTGTAGGATTTTAGGAGGTATGTAGCTATGGGTTGCTGTTCAACCCATAGTTGATTAAATTGAGGTTGCTTGCATGATGTCATACTTAACCCAATTATACATTGGTTTTCTGGGCAACTTGCCTTTATATGATTGGTTTGTAATTAGGCTAGCTAACTACTGATCAAATTTGGTGATCATTGGATCAATAATTTAGGAGCTATGGCTCTTGCAACTTGGTTAGAAAAGCTGTTTAATTTCTGTTTGGTCTGAACCAGTCCTGATTTTATCTGTTTTAGGACCAGTTAAGTTAATAGTCATGTCTTTTTGTCTTGAGATGATTGATGGGTAATTTCATAAGCTTTCCAGACTGTCTTCAATCATTTCCACTAGAGTTATAGAACTCCAGTTATGATTTTATTACTGGACTGCCAGTTGTAGGTCGATAATTGGTAGTAATGCGTGAATGTGTGATGTTAGGTATAGAGCATAACGATGGTGACTCATAGTGATTAGGCTATGTATAATTGGTTGTTACTTAGTGTGTGTTTTGAGGATTGAGTTAGGATGGTTATGCCTAGGTTTAAGTCTTTGGCTTTACTGGCTTGTTTGCTAGTGATAAGTGTAGCAGATTAAATAGGTTATTCATCTATGAACATCTATCATCCTTGATCATTCATGATCATGCATATACCGATGAACACGCACTCATGCATATGCACATGCATCATTCCAGGATTGCATGTAGAACATTCGTCATGAAGTCAAGGAGCCAGAAGGACAAGTCGCGAACGGAGATCCGCAAGCGAAGTGATCAAGAACCAGGAATCCGACGTGGAGTAGTCGAGTACCTGGAGTTCCAACCTAATCTGCTAACTAAGGCAAGCCCCGGAGCATCCCTCCTATGGTTTGCAAATGTTTTACCTTGCGTCCTTTTATTCTTTGTGATGCATTAAGTTATAGGCGTTGATTGGAACCGTAGCTACATCAGGACTACCTTGCCACCAGAAATATCCTACTTTTATGTACAGGATCGACTACATGCTTAGGCCTGCTCTTAATGGTAGAAGCTGGATGATCGACCCTCGTCCGTAGAGAATAGGTGGTTACTACCCCTTTTGGATTGAGAATAGTGAGATGTTGGATATGAACATAACCATATGGCCTTCTAAATCATCTCTAAAGAAATATGGCTTTGTACGTCCTCGATCATGTTGAACAATGCCTCACAGATAGCTAGAAAAGGGTGTGTGGGGCCTATTCCGTGAAGCCTAGAATCTACTTGGGCCGGGTTTCAACTTCCAGGTATCCATGCCCGCGATGGGGGAGGGGAAAACAAGGTGCCCGTTGTAAGTCCATTTACCGGGAGGTGCGTTCCATGTCTATGAGTTCGCGAGTGTTCCATGTCTATGAGTTCACTCAACCTCGGCATCGGGAGTTCCTTGGTCATGGTGGTGAGTTGTTGATCCCGCGCCTTTTCCTGAGTAGATCAAGGTGATCTAATCGACTCTGACGGGAGTCGTGTGGTTTGTGTGAGGAATACACCGCCAGCTGGTTAGCAATCGATTATAATCGCCATCATTCCTGGATAGTGAATACTTGATCGAGACAACGGCACTGTCGCCAATAATATCTCTTGTGCGAGTTGGTTATGTTCACTCATGTTGGTTTAATGATTACTCAATCAATGCGGATACTTAATGTTGATTGCTTCTACCTTAAAAATGTGAGTAGTGCAGGTGCTAATGTAGTAATGGCAGGATCCAACTTAATTGGATAAGCTAGAGAGTCCTTGTCGGTGTTTCGTACCCCGGGGGGTATCACACCAACAAGTGTATTTCTAAGCGTGCTCCCTAATCCGGATGGTGATGCAAGAAGAACACAAGGATTTATCCTGGTTCGGGCAAAGAGGGCCCTACATCCAGCGGGGAGGGGGAGATTTTGTATTATCTTGCACCGGAGTACTTGTACAGGGGTGAGTACAAGGGCGTCCTGAGACTTAGCATGTGGTGAATGTGTGTGTATGTGGTGAACGTGAAGGCCTGCCCTAAAACTAAGCTCTGGCGCCCCCTTTTATAGGCCAAGGGGAGGCTCAGGATCACAGGGTAGATAGGGCGATCGTAAGCGTGACGTCGAGGTACGGGCATCGGGTCGAGTCGCTGGAACTGTGGATGCCTCCCTCGATCCGGTTCGAGCCTGTGGATCCATGCTTTTATCCGGTTCGAGCCTGTAGCAGCGTGGGCAATGATGTCCTGACCGTCCTTGGCTGATTCGAGCTGACGTAATCGAGGAGTGGGCGATGATGGCTTGCCCGGGAACCCCATCGAGTGGTCGTCGAGGTGGGATGGACGGGTCACTGCGCGCCCCGTACACTAGTCACATCCGCCATCATTTCTTGAGTGGCTGGAGATCGCCTCGAGGGATCGACGATCCAAGCGATGGGACGGAGCGGCATATTTGGTGGTACGGGGAGTTGACAACGGCGATTTGAAGGGGTGCCGTACGCGGCACAGTGCGTGGCATGGTGTCACAGTGGCGCCTGCCATCCTTGAATCCGGGGCATGGGCAACGTAATGGTGGAAGCGACCGATGTACGATCCACTGTTACGATCCCTGTGGCCATGGAGTTAGGCAGGGTTGGTGTACTACGGTACTGTTTCGAGCCCTGTATCCACGTGCGCGCTCTGGGAAAGCAATCATGGAAGGCGGGCTCGAGCGGCCGCTCGCTCGAGCGGTTTTCGCCACCGTCTCGAGCGGTCGTTCGCTCGAGCGGTTTCCGTCACTTTTCCTCGAGCGGGTGAGCGGGTGCGTCTCGAGTTAACGGGTTTTGCGCCTTTGTGGTCCTGGTTGTGGGCCGGCCCAGTATGCGGCGTGGAGGAGGATTGAGGGCTTCTTTAGCTGGCTTTTGGGGATTGGGGGGAAGTGAAATGGTGTTTGCTCACCTCTAAACTCCCTGATTTAGGACCCCTAGGTCTAGGTACCGACAGTAGCCCCCGAGCCCTTGCTTGATTGTGAAAAACTTCTGGCAAGGGATCATGAAGTGGAGTTGAAGTACCTAGATTGAGGGTTATGCCGTCCTATTTCGGGGGGTTGACTCCTCCTTTTTTCGTGGGGGGCGCGCGAGCGTCCCCCACGGGGGTAGCCCCCGAGGCCCCAGAGGAATGTGGAATTCCTCTGGGGCTTTGAATGAGTTGTTTCGAGCGGGAATATTGTTAACTGGAGTTGTAGCGGCCGTAGTGGGGGTTCCTCTCGATTCCTCGAGCCCCCGAGTGCTTCCCGCCTTTCCCGTGTCGAGAGGTGTGGTTCATGTGACTCGAGCTCCCGAGCCTCGAAACACTGGGCCGTAGTCGTGATCTAATTTCTCATTAGATCTCTTCGATTAGATCCAAGGGGCGGGAGGATTGGCGCTACCCGCAGTCGAGCGAACGCCATGCCTCCCCATGAGCTGGTAACGGGGAATCCAAGTGAGAGTCCGTCTCCTTTCGAGGGGAGACGGCATCGAGGCCCAGGGGCGCTCTCATTAAAGCTGGGCGCATAGCTTTCAGAGGACCGGCCCCGTTCGAGGGGACCGGCGGCTCGAGTGCCTCCCGTCGACGGGATCTCTTGGAAGCTTGGCTCCCTGCCTTGGACGCGACTTTGGGATTTGAGAGCTCGTTCCCGAGTGGAACCTTTCGAGGGTTCCTTCCCAAAGGCACCCCTAACTCGGGTGCTCGAGGGCGGCTGTTCGAACCCGTTCGTGGGTGTTGACGGGAATAAAGACCAGTTTTGGTACACTCAGAAACCCGTCAACAGTCCTCGATAGAAGGAAGATAAGCATCACATGAGCATATTTATCACTAATAAAGTTCCACTTGCACTCTTAGCTTGTGAAATGCAGGAAAGCTGGAAACAGGACTGTGAGACCAAAACCCGGGTCTTCGACCGATTCTCGGTCTCACCGGATCGACCACCAAGCGAGGTCCCGAACTCTACGGGGAGAACCGATCCTGGATCCAAATGTACCACACATCAACATTCCATCGATTGGTACAATGGACCAAGGATCCACATGGAAGCAAGCAAGATATCAAGTGAACCCAACTTCGGACAAGACTACACATGACAAGCCAAGACAGCACCGGGGAAGCCGCCACGTGGACCGGGGTCCAATGCCGGTCGGCCGACCCGCCTTTGGTGGCGAGGACACCTTGGCATTGCACCCACCGCCACCTGGACCTTCTAGAAGGCCGGTGGGACCCCAAAAGTCAGCCAACCATAGGTCGGCCGACCTGCACATGGGCCCCACTTGGGGTCGGTTCGCTTCCACCGCCTTCCCGCATGACTCCCACGTGTCCGCACCGAGAGACGTCCATTCAAGTCGGTGGAAGGTCGGTTTGATCCAACGGCGCATGACGGAGAGCACACGGATCGGCGACGTGGCGCTGGAGTAACCCCTACTCCACCTCCACTATAAATACCCCCTAGTCCCTCATTGTAAAGTGTCCCCAAGTAGTTCACATTAGTGTTCTCAAGCTCAAGCTCTCTTGGGAGATCAAGAGTAGTGTAGTCTAGTCTAGAGTGGGAGTTAGAGTCGAGTCGAGCGAAGCTCGGGTCTCGGAGTCGTCTTTGGAGAATCTGGTATAGCTCTTGTACCTTTACTTTAGAAGTACTTTCCTTATATTATAGTCTTGCTTACTTTACTAAGTCTTTACTTTGAGTACTTTACTTTCAGTATTTACTTAGTGCATTGCTATACTAGTGTAGTAGTGTTGTGTCTTAGTCTCATTAGTGTAGAGTCGAACTAGTTAGTGTCTAGATCCTTTGTGTGTGTTTCACTACCAACTGGGGCCGAGGTTACTTACGTGGTAGCCGGAGTCTTAAGACTAGATTAGGCGAGGTGCTTAGGCTAGTGCTTAATAGTGGATGCACCCTATCGATGATTGGTAATTCCATTCACTCTTGAGTGGTAAGTCCATTCACTTGTCCAACGTATTACGGCGGGGCGGTTGTGACAGAACGCAGCCTTTCGGTTATATCCGTTTACGTTAGGGGTAGGGTGTAGGGCGCCCATTAAAGTCATAGGTCCATTTGGAATAGGAGTTAGTCCCTCGGGAGACGCTACCCTCCTATTTGTCGGCCGATCTCCCCTATCACATCGATGGTCTAGGCATTAGTTTAGTTAAGTCGTTACACTAGTTAGATTAGAACACAGAAGTATAGTTAGATACATAGGAGTCCTTACTCACTCGTTGTCCTCCCACCTTGCTAGCTACCTACTAGTTACCCTTAGTTATCACTCATAACAACACTCATACCCTTTATCAATATCAATAGCTTAGATTGAGTAGAACCACCACGGATTTCCATCACACATTTGCTAGAGAGTCTTAATCCGCTTCCCGTGAGCGAACTATAAATTCGACACCGGAGTACTCACCCGGTTGAAGTGCTACATCGGTACCTGTGCGCTTGCGAGTTACCCTTTGGTTAGTCCTACGTTGTCACTAGAGTTTAGCTTGGCTTAGCATTCTTAGGTCATTGCCGGAAGAGGAATTGTGACACCCTCTCTCCGGTAGTGGTTCGGGTTTGCGAGGCTTAGCTACCATACGCTAGTCACATTTACTTAATTCTAGTGATTGCGCTAAGATCGCTAACAAGCATTTCTTGAGCTATTGCCGGGAACTAGATTCCTTACCCAAATCCGGTGCAGCGTAATATTAACCAACAAGTATTTCTGGCGCCGTTGCCGGGGAAGCGTCGTATTAATAATTTCTAGCAACTTGGAATCCGTGGTCTACTCTTAATTTAAGCATTCGGTAGTGTTAGGGGCTTACCCTTCACTTGTCTTGTTTTTTTTTTGTTATTATCCTTTTCTAGATAGTGCATGAGCGGTTTTGGGCCCGCCATCGAACTACGTCGAAGACCGAGAAGTTGCGAAGAGAGCTAGACGCAGCCTAGTCCCTCCTCGCAGAATCATCTCGAGCGAACCGTCGAGCCCGAACCGTTCGTGGAAGGAAGTCCCACACCGGTTGTTGAGGCGGTCATGGCTCAAAAGACCATTGCCGAGTTCTCGTCGCCGTCCCGACTTTGTCGCTACAGTCCGAACGTGAACTTGGGCGATGCGACTTTTGAACTCAAGCCTGCACTAATCAACATGGTGCAAGCAAATCGCCCGTGGAAAGCCACATGAGGATGCCAATGCCCACCTCCAACACTTTCTCGGAGGTGTGCAACACCTTCACGGTCAAGAACGTCACCGCAGATGCCGTTCGCCTTCGTCTTTCCCATTCTCATTGTTGGGAAAGGCGAAGCAATGGTTCTACAAGAACAAGGCCGAGGTGACAACTTGGGACGGATGTGCCAACGCATTCCTCAAGAAGTTCTTTCCCGCGGGTAAGACCGGTGTCCCGCGGGAAGATTTCAAGCTTCCAACAAAGTCCGACGAGACATTTCCCGAAGCATGGGAACGTCTCAATGAGTACATTCAAGCTGTCCCCATCACGGGATAGACGAATGGCTCATTATTCAAGGTTTCTACCATGGGCCGACCGGCGTAGCCCGGAGTCACCCATGATGCTTCCGCTGGAGGGGCATTCCTGCAACACAATGTCAGGGATGCCAAGGAGCTCATCGAGAAGATGGTGGTCAACCAAGGATGGAACGAAGAGCGCCTTCAGCCCAAGAAAAGAGGTGTCCACGCCCTTAGCGAGGTGGACATGCTCTCTGCCAAGATGGACCTCCTAATGAAGAAGATAGAGGGATCGCCCTCTAACAAGGAAGTGGAGGCCATCCGGACTCCCCGCCTGCTCCGTGCGTGGGTACCGACCCATGGTGCGAGGCTTGCGGAGAGGACCATTCGGGCAACAACTGCCCCATGACGCAGGAGGAGGTGAACTTCGTCAACAACAACAACAACAACCACTTCAACAACGGGAATCGGCACCAACAACAGCAATGGAGTTCACGCCCCTTCTACCAAGGCCAAGGTATGGGTTACAATAATAATTCTGGTAATTCTTACCATAATAATTCTGGTAATTCTTTTAATAACCAACTCGTTGACGGTCGTTAAGTATCAATTTTATACCGTCAACGCAAGAAGAGAAATGACTAATATGAGTTCACCGTTAGATATAGGGGTTACACCTGACAATTCCACGAGTTTTGGTGATTGTCTATTTCTGCAGGGGGTTATCGAAAGAGAACCAAAGGAGGCCCACATGTCATGATTACATAGAGATAAAGACCGAACGGGTAAAATTGTATAATCTAGAAGACTCCGAAGGCGACCCCCGAAGGCCGGGCCCCACAGCGGGGTGGGTCGGCCGACCAGGGGGAGTCGGCCGACTCCCCATCTCCACCAATCGGGTGGAGTCTCGTGGATCCCGCCTCCACCGCCTTTGAGGATGAATAATTATCGTCCATTTAGGTCGGTTTGATCCGAGGGCGTGGTTCATCCTAGGGGCTATATATTCGAGCCCCGGCCCCCGGGTGAAACCCTAATTCATTCAAGAGTTCATTCTCTCATCGGAATTCGGAGAAGCCGAGCCACCATCTCAATTAGAGCTCCATAGTTTAGTAGCATAGCTACATAGGAATAGATCTAGAGGGAATCAAGCCTAGCTTGGAGTCCGGATCTGTCGGAGTTCTTGGTAATTCCCCTTTACATTCTTGTAATATTTATCATTGTTCGTGATACTACGAGTAGTACTTTATTCTATTCTATTATATCGACTTGACTTTGCCCTATTTGATTATGTTCTCAATTATATTGTTCTTAGTTTACTTTGATTATATGTTTAGCATAGTTGGACTAGAATTATGTTTATGCATAGGATCGTATAGCGCTTGCTCATTAGATCGATGGGTGAGTGGTAAATATTGTGTAGGCGTGGTGCCTAGACCGTATTTATCCGCGATTGCACCCTATATTCCGGATCGTGAGGTAGATCGCGGGAGTGACAGATCCGTTGAGTCCTTTGTAGCCCTTCTCCCGAGTATAGGTCTAGCGTAACAAACCTATTACATTGAAGTCATTGCTATGTCTCTTGTCTTCTCGGTAATATCACTATGCATAGGTGTAACCTTTTCCCGCCATGATTGCTAGATGTTCTTGCACTAATCATTGTATGCTTTGACTTTATAGTTAGAATAACATAGGATTATACCCTAGATCGTCCTAGTCCATGCTAGTGTTATAAGCTTAGAGTGCTAAGTTGAGATGGCTTATTACTATTATTTTATGTGGCTAAATGCTCTCATTTATCTTATGTCATTTATCATTCATTCCTATATTTTATGTGACACTTACCCCGTATGAGATGATCGATACGTACAAGGTTAAGCTCTCCATTATTGCATGTACATTGCTCATCACTCATTATCCAAATTGCATTCCCTTCCCAAAGTGGTAAAATTATAAATAACGATACCCGGATTACTCCGGTTAAAATGCTACGATGATATATTTTGTGCGCTGCATGAACCCTTCTTATTTGCTTGCACTTAATAGACATCAACAAGCATTTTTGGCGCCGTTGTCTTGAGGAAGGTTGAAAGCCAATGGATAATGAGCAAAGATTGCACTACATAATGAGATTGAGCACGTCACCATTCTCTACTCATACGGCCTTACCCTTGTCTTTTGTCTATTTTTATATCTTATGCGGGGTAATGTATGAAAAAGACAATTCTTCCCGATAATTATATTGACGATCCGAAGCTTTATTCGGGAAGGCCGATGCAAGTTGAAGAAGACCACTAAAGCATCATCATCAACTCAACTTGGAAGTTTGTCAGAAGCAGAAAGTCGACCTTTTGTTCGAGACTTGACACCAGCGTTTGAAGCCATGGCGAACAAGTCACTCCGCGAGTTCTCAGCTCCCACTACGGATAACATTCGCACTGGACCACTTTGCGGACATCGAAGGAGCTTTTGAGCTCAAGCCTGCGCTAATCAACATGGTGCAAGCAAGCCGGTTCGTGGGAAGGCCCATGAAGATGCTAGTGCTCATCTCCAACACTTTACGGGAGATTTGTAGCACATTCACTATCAAGGATGTCCCCTGAGATGCTATACTACTTCGCCTCTTCCCATTCTCACTCTTGGGGAGAGCGGCGCTGGTTCTACGCCAATAAGGAGAAGAATACTACGTGGGCATTATGTTCCACCAATTTCTTGGCGAAGTTTTTCCCCATGGGCAAGACAAATGCTCTTCGTGGGAAGATATCAAGCTTTTAGCAACACCATGATGAGACCGTCCCGGAAGCTTGGGAGCGCTTTCAAGATTACATCCTCGAGTGTCCTCATCATGGCCTGGAGAATTGGTCGCTTATGCGGACATTCTACCATGGGCTTAGCAACAAGACACGTGAGACGATGGATGCCGCCGGAGGTGCATTCTTATCACTCACTATTCCTCAAGCCACGGCTCTTGTGGAGAAGATGGCATCCAACCAAGGTTGGAGTGAAGAAAGAACTCGAGACCGCAAGAGAGGAGGAGGAATGCACCAGTGAAGGAGGTAGACATCCGTTCGCCAAAATGGATCTGCTAATGAAGAGGCTCGATGAGAGAGCCACGAGAGAAGAAAGAAGTCATGCATATACATGATGCTCTCATGACATGTGAAGAGTGTGGAGAGGCGGGGCACACAGTGCTAACGCGCGTAGCTGAAGGAGGACGGGAACTACCTCAACAACAACAACAACAATAATTACTATCGTCCTCGCAGAATCAAGGTTGGAATCGCACAGAGGCCTAACTACTCGTGCAATTATTCGTGCAACTATCAAGGTAACAACTCCTCCTACAATAATTACAACCGGCCGCCTTTGAGAGAGTTGGTGCTAAACCAAGGCAAGATGATGGACAATGGCCCAAGAAGCCGACATCAAATGACAAGGTCCTAGAGACACTCGCAAGAAGAATGGATGGCTTTTCCAATGCCATCAAGAGTCGCTCGCCTTCAACAAGATACTTGAGTCGCAGGTACAACGGCTTGTTAACCTTGCTCCCTCCATCGGCCAAGGTAAACCGGGACAACCCGAAGAGCTCGAAACCGCAAATCTTGTTGATATATTCAATGTAGAAGATAGCCGAAGTGATCCATCAAAGGGGTCATGGATTGACTCAACTCGCCAATCAAGAAGGGCGATCCGGGAGACCAGTCATTCCGATCTCCATTGGAAGTACTAACTTTAATGAGGCAATCTGCGACTTCGGTGCAAGCATCAACATCATGCCAAGAGTGATATATGAGAAGCTATTCGATGCCCCTTAGCATACACAACCATGTGCTTACGGCTTGAGATCGGTCACTCCGTGTTCCTTTGGGAGTGCTTGAAGACATATGTGTACGAGTAGGCAACTCGTATGTTCCACAGACTTCGTGGTAGTGGATACAAAGGCGGTGATGAAAGGTCCCCTATCATTCGGGACGACCATTCTTGAACACTGCTGGAGCCATCATGTATGCCAACACTGCCAAGATCATCTTCAACATCAAGGGCAAGAGAGAAACCTTCTTCTTCAAGAACAGAGTGCTACAGTTCCCAGCACACCCTCATCCACAGAACAGTGAGAAGAAGAAGAATCCAGCTAAGAAGAACAAGAACAAGAATAAGAAGACCAAGAAGGCGAAGACAGTAAGGATGGTCACTGCAGTCCATAAGGAGCATGACCACTTACTCAGGTCCCCACGTCTGATCAAGAAGGATGACCCAGGTGTCACAACCATTCAATGCCCCATCAACAGAAGCTCTTTCAATAAAGCTGTCTGTGACACCGGATCAGGCGTCAACATTATGGCCAAGGTAACCTATGAGTATCTATATGGCACTATGCCTTTGGAGCCCACCTATGCACAGCTACAGATGGCAGACCAGACATTCCGCTTCGTCGAAGGAGAAGTGAAGGATGTCCTTATCCAGATAGATGACCATTATGTCCCTACAGACTTCCTAGTCATTGATATGGGAGATGACTACGATCCTCCAATCATCCTAGGAAGACCATTCCCGAACACCACCGAGCTATCATCTATATTGGGACGGGGAGAGATTCACTTCCACTTTCCCACCGAGAAGGTACGCCGCTACTTCAATAATAATTATATAATCACCGAGGAGCCCAAGAAGAACAGCAAGGAGAAGGCAGCGTACCCGTCGCCGAACAAGAAGAACATCACTAAAGATGGATGGGCCGACTATGAGGAGAAGTGTCAAGATATGAAGATCGGTACCCGAAGAGAAGAACATTGTAAAAGAAGAAGAGGTGCTACCGTAAGAAAACCAAGTGCCCCAAGAAACTTCCTCCTCAAGGTCATCTTCTCCAACAAAGAAGGTGTGAAAAATAAAAGTAAAATCGAATCAATTCCTACACACGAGGCGACATCATCCGAGGCGCCCCAATGCGCCCCTTGAGAAATGAGCGAACATGACAAGTCCTTCGGAGGACTTAAAACCACCGAACGCCGCGCCAAGAGGTAACTTGGTATTTATCAGCATTACTTTTCAGCATTATATTTTTTACCTTAGTATATTTATTTCCCTACTTGCATCTTAGTTGCATCTTTACTCTTTTATCTCCGCATTTGAAAAGAAAATAAAGATGTTGTGCATTTGCATCCGGAAAATCGTCAAGCCCCATGTGGATAGTCATTCACTATGGTGGCACAAAAATAATTTCAAAGCATATTTATTTCCCCGTCTCGCATTCCTTAAATAATAAAAAGATAAAAATAATTCTTGTGATCCTGTTAGAACAAGTCTAAGTTAAGAAAGTTCTAGACAACCAAGGCCTAGAGGTTTTATCACTAACGCTTAATTAGTTCCACAAGCTTTGTTGTCTATTTTGAGCTTCATAGAACATCAAGGATCAAGAAGAGCTAACAAGCAGGAAGGACATCCAGTCCCCGTCGGAGTCTTGCCGCGACAATTGAATGTCTCCCAAAGCAACTATCTACAACACCGGAGGACTAGAACGTCTTCGATTACTGCCGTCCAACATCGCAGACTATGTCAACATCCAGCTTGGGGGAGAGCATCCCCGTGTACCAAGCTAAGTGTCTCCAACTTATCTAATTATGCTTTATTAAAGTATGCTTTGTTAAAACAACTAAAAATAATGCATAACCATAGAAACCCGAGTAAAGATTTCCTTATTTATCTTTTCTACTTTTGGAGAGCTCTTGCAACTGTCTTTAAAAGTGATCCCTAGAATAAACTCTACATGGAGATGATGAATAGTTGCTCGCCGTAATTCCTTTCAAGTACCTAGTTTTCAACCTTGCACTCTCCCGAGTTTTGGACACAACCGTTTAGATTTGAGATTTGCTCGAACACGAAACTTGTGGGTAGCGAACACTTGATCTAAGTCTAGGTGGTTGACGGGTATGATATGGGAAGGTTTTGAGCTGCTATCTATCTTGTTCCTAGAGATACTAGAGTTCGGAGAATTTATCTCGTGAAAATATTAAATTCCGCATGATGAGTTCCTTTATGATGAGAGTTCAAATTCCTACCATGACCATATATTCATGCTTACTAGATTAGGAAAACCCATCTGTTTATATAGATCATATTGTAGGTTTGAGTGTAGACTTTATAGGCATTGAGTGTGGTTATCTTTGTGGACCCATAAGGAATTAGTCACGCAGTTAAAGTCAATACTATGTGCTCTCCATCCATTGATCTATGCTACTTCGTCCCGAAGCACGCACCCATTTTATAAATACTACATTCATTCCGTGCTACTTGTTCCTCGAAGTACCACCCACATATAGATCCATATCCACCACATATTGTGCTATCTCTACCCTGGAGATACGCACTTATGCTACTCCTATCCTGGGAGTACGCATTCCCCACATATTGTGCTGTCTCTACCCTAGAGATACGCACTTATGCTGCTCCTACCCTGGGAGTACGCATCCATCCATTCATCCATCCACATATACATACACCATTCATTTCACATCATCCAGAAAAGGTTCTACTCCTATTCTGGGAGTGAACATCTAGACATAATCATCGCCGTTCTATTTGCCTACATAAAAGCTCCCGTCATTATCATTTCAAGTTATACACTCCCTGTGCTAAAGTTTTGTTTTCGGAGGATTGGTTGCTTAAAAAAAAAAGAAAAGAAAAAAAGAAAAAAAAAGAAAGAAAAAAAGAAAGAGTAGCCAAGTCCTTCCATTTAAGAAGTTTCAAGGTTTCCGAATAAAGGGAGTCATGTTATCCCCAAAGGAGCAAGTGTAGAAGTAGATGTTCACCGGTTGAGTACCCCTCATAATCATTTTCTTATCACCATCATACTATCATCATCCTATTATCATCTTATCATCCATTTCACTTCCTCATTCACATGCACATATGACTTTATTATTATTTTAGTTCCTATTGGATCCATGTCTTAAGCGTGCAATATATGCAAGTGAGCTTGAGTGTCTCTCCACCTATGAGCTCCACATAAGCCTATTAGAAAGTAGGGTGAGAGAGAAGGCACTTTTCACTATGCCTTAGTTCCACAAATACCACATATTCGAGAAAAGAGAGAAGGCATACACTACTCATGCCTTAGAAAGGATCGAGAAATACCACAAATGAGAGACTTGAAAGGTTCATACAAGGAACTCGAGTTTTATTTCAAAACCTTGCAAAAACTCCGGATAATAGTTGATCAAAGAGCGAGAAACATGGCGCTTGACTTGATCGTTCTATCTTTCAACTACTCAAGACCCAAGTGACGGTTACAAGCCCCATGGTGAAAGGTAATATGAGTGAGTTTTGAGTCGGATAGTTCACTCTAATCCGGAGGAGAGTTCTTGTTTGAACGCATGTGTACTTGTGAGGAGTGAAAGCATTGTAGCAACTCCCGATCCATCATGAGTCTATCTTTGCTCGGGGACGAGCAAAAGGTAAGCTTGGGGAGTTTGTTGACGGTCGTTAAGTATCAATTTTATACCGTCAACGCAGCAAGAGAAAGGACTAATATGAGTTCACCTGTTAGATATAGGGGTTACACGACGATGTAATTCCACGAGTTTTGGTGATTGTCTATTTCTCGGGGGTTATCGAAAGAGAACCAAAGGAGGCCCACATGTCATGATTACATAGAGATAAAGACCGAACGGGTAAAATTGTATAATCTAGAAGACTCCGGAAGGCGACCCCCGAAGGTGGGCCCCCACAGGGGGGTGGCGGTCGGCCGACCGTGGGGAGTCGGCCGACTCCCATCTCCACCAATCGTGGAGTCTCGTGGATCCCGCCTCCACCGCCTTTGAGGATGAATAATTATCGTCCATTTAGGTCGGTTTGATCCGAGGGCCGTGGTTCATCCTAGGGGGCTATATATTGAGCCCCGGCCCCCGGGTGAAACCCTAATTCATTCAAGAGTTCATTCTCTCATCGAAATTCGAGAAGCCGAGCCACCATCTCAATTAGAGCTCCATAGTTTAGTAGCATAGCTATATAGGAATAGATCTAGAGGGAATCAAGCCTAGCTTGGAGTCCGGATCTGTCGGAGTTCTTGGTAATTCCCCTTTACATTCTTGTAATATTTATCATTGTTCGTGATACTATGAGTAGTACTTTATTCTATTCTATTATATCGACTTGACTTTACTCTATTTGATTATGTTCTCAATTATATTGTTCTTAGTTTACTTTGATTATATGTTTAGCATAGTTGGACTAGAATTATGTTTATGCATAGGATCGTATAGCGCTTGCTCATTAGATCGATGGGTGAGTGGTAAATATTGTGTAGGCGTGGTGCCTAGACCGTATTTATCTCGCGATTGCACCCTATATTCCGGATCGTGAGGTAGATCGCGGGAGTGACGGTCTGTTGAGTCTTTTGTAGCCCTTCTCCCGAGTATAGGTCTAGCGAGAACAAACCTATTACATTGAAGTCATTGCTATGTCTCTTGTCTTCTCGGTAATATCACTATGCATAGGTGTAACCTTTTCCCGCCATGATTGCTAGATGTTCTTGCACTAATCATTGTATGCTTTGACTTTATAGTTAGAATAACATAGGATTATACCCTAGATCGTTCTAGTCCATGCTAGTGTTATAAGCTTAGAGTGCTAAGTTGAGATGGCTTATTACTATTATTTTATGTGGCTAAATGCTCTCATTTATCTTATGTCATTTATCATTCATTCCTATATTTTATGTGACACTTACCCGTATGAGATGATCGATACGAGACAAGGTTAAGCTCTCCATTATTGCATGTGCATTGCTCATCACTCATTATCAAGTGCATTCCCTTCCCAAAGTGGTAAAATTATAAATAACGATACCGGATTACTCCCGGTTAAAATGCTACGATGATATATTCGTGCGCTTGCGGAACCCTTCTTATTTCAGTTGCACTTAATAGACATCAACACCAACCTTCCTTGAAAGAACTTGTCTTTGGTCAAATTAAAATTAATGATGGTCTTAATAAAAGAATGATGGCTAATGACAAGATATTAGAAAGTCTTAGTGAGAAAATGGATAGCTTTAACTCGCTATGAAGAACCAATTGAGCTTTAATAAAATGCTAGAAAACCGCTAGTTAGCTCAATTACGGCGAGCATTTGTCCCCACTTATGAGCAAGGTAAGATTCGGCAAAGCACGAGGACCCTATTGAGGGCGTCAGGTTGGTAACTACGAGGTTCGGTAGGCCTCATTCTCGTGCTGTTCGGGTAACGGTGGATTCACCGTTTGTCCCGAAGAAGGGAGATCCTGGCCTGCCGACTATCACTTGCCAGATCGGACCGCAGATCTTCGACAACGCTTTCTGCGACCTTGGATCCGGTGTCAACATCATATCCAAGGTAACCTATGATAATCTGTTAGGGAGCCCATTGCACCCTACCTATGTGCGTTTGCAGATGGCGGACTAAACCATTCGGTTTCCCGAGGGGTTGGCACGGGATATCTTACTCAGAGTTAAAAATGAGTATATCCCTGTCGATTTCCTAGTCTTGGACATGGGAGCCAACGTCGAAGTACCGCTCATCCTAGGACGACCATTCCTGAACACGGTGGACGCCACCATCTACATGGGGGCTGCACAGATCCATATGCAGTTCAACGGATGGAGGGTGAGAGTGCCTTTCAATGGTTTTAAAGCTAACATGCGAGCACAAGCACCCCGAAGCGCGTCGCCAACACCGCCGACGGAAGAACAAGTAAGACCGCTAAGTCGGCCAAGAAGGTCGAAGCAAAAGAAGAACCCGCCGAACCAAAAGCCGAAGTCCGGCCAAGAATGGCGGAAGAAGGAGACACCCTCACGGTCCCCATCTCCGGACCGGACCGAGGTGTCCACCGAATGAACCCGACGGAGAGGTCCCGCTCTATGGACCTAAAACACGGAGCCCTCCGTTGACGACTGTGTATGTCGGTCGTTATCTCATGTTTATTTTCATGCATTTCAATTCTGCATTTTCCCTTTCCAATTGCATGTTTACTTTTACAATTGCACATTTTATTTTCAATAAAATGAAGTTAGATATAGGTAATAAAACTTGAGAAGAGTGTTTAGAGAAAAGTTGAGTGGTGGGGCCACCAAGGCCTGGTCGACCGACTGTCCTTTGAGGTCCACCACCTCTCTCTTCACTACGGCTAGAAGCGGGGATCCAAGGAAGTGCACCGGTGCCACAGGGCTCACAAGCCCTGTGTCGACCGACCTGGACTGGTCCCACCGGGCATCCAACCGCCACCCACCGCCGACACACTTGGATCCTATGCCCATCCCACTAGCCAGAATTCGAAGAGAGATGGTCCAATGCTCATGACTTTAGCTTAGGATGCTACCTTAAGCATGAGAATGCTTTAGGGAATATCCCAACACTAAAGCAAGCATAGGGAACAGCAATGCATGCTAGGGGACAACCTTTATTCTTGTCTTCACTTTTGCCCTTTCCTTTTCTCTTTCACCAAACACTAGACATAGGAATCCGAATCAACCAGAAGGAATCTAGGACCAGGACCACCACTACCTTTATCGACAACCGGACAAAACATGTCCAAAGTAGTGGGGGGCAAAATCCTTGGTCGGCCGACCAAGGTTTGGTCCCCTTTTCGGACTTTTTGCAAGCACGAGGCAAGATTCCTTGTCTAAAGTGGAACCCGAGAGCACATGGCCCAAGGGGTGGTCGGCCGACCCGCCCTTTGGCCGGGGGTGGCCTTGCCCTTTCAACCCTATAAATACCACCCCAAGGTGAGCTCAATCCCACACCACAACCAGCAGAATCATCTCGAGCTCACTTGGCCTTCTCTTCTCTCTTAGTGTTTCAAGCCTTCTCAAGTTTAGTGTAGTAGTAGTCATAAACCCAAAAACCCAAAAACATTTCCCTTTTCTCTCCTAGTAGTGTAGTAGAAAGCTTGGTCTTGTTTGCCCACTAGCGTAGTTAGGATGAAGAACCTCTTTCGAAAGTCTAGCAAAAAGAAGGGCGAAGGCTCGTCCTCGAGCTCTCGCCAATCCGAAGGTAGAAGTCATGAGAGGGAGGAGGAAGAACAAGTGCACCAACTTGTTCCGTCATCATGCCCGGCGGATGATGGAGCCTATTAGCAACCTCATGGTCACCCATGAGGAGTTAGGAAAGCTCTATACTCTTCGCACTTGCGGTTTCCAAAGCCTCCTACCGTCCTCGACCAAGAACTCCTCGACAAAACAGGTATGAGCACCGACTTTGCTATAGTTTTCAATACTATTGGTTGGTCCTCATTTTGGCAAGTTCCCGAACGTGGCATAGAGTTACTCACCCAAGAATTTCTTTGCTCACTTAAGTCAAATGCTTTGGGTGTTAACTTTCGCATGTTTAATAATGACTACGACTGTCTTGGAATGAGTTGAGTGTTGGTCTAGGCTTTGATCATGATTGCATACTAGATGAAGAGGTTGCGTTAGCAAATTTTAACTTTGCTGTCTTTTGGAAATCAATTGCTTTGTCAGGCGGACTGGTCCAATCCTAAACCTAAGCAAATTCATAATCCAACTTTAAGGTTTATGTTCTATTGGATCGCAATCACTTTGTTTCCTAGGGCTGATTTATCGTAGATAGGTCTTAAAGAGATGCAACTCATGTATGTCATAAAATCAAGTTTGCCCCGTCAAAATGCTAGTACACTTCGGGAGAACTCGTGGTTCAAGAAACACCCGTAGGTTTTACTTCATTCATGACTAGAATTGCTGAATCTTTGGGTGTGCTTGAGGGGAATGTTTATGAGTTTATGCCTAAGGAGAGACCAATTATTCGTGAAGAAACATTTATACGTGCTGGTCTAATTAAAAGAGGTCCAAGAGGTACGCTTAAGATGACATATGGGACTAATGCAGTCGAGATTCCTCTCCCTAATGAGGGACTTTGGCTGTATAATGTCTCAACACTAACCCTGGACAGAAGGGGAAGACCTTGTCCTGCTGCAGGGACGGACAGAATGATGAGAGCACAAGCCCATGCTGCTCAGGAGCAAGCTGGTCCCTCTCATGCTACACCCGATGAAGAAGAGGAGGTGAGCTCTTCCCACATGGAAGCACCTCCTCATTCCAGGACACCCTCCTGGGCACATACCCCTTGCCCCAGCAGAGGGAGGCGTTAGCCACCGACCGAGATCGAAGCACTCACCCAGGAAGTAGAAAACCTCCACATCGAGAATCAAGCCACGTTGCAGCTCATGCAACAGAACTTGGAGATGGTCCAAGGTGTCATCACGGAGGACGAATACCGCTGGGACCAGTGGAACGCATGGTTCTCACAACAGTGAGCAAGAGACAAGCTTGGGGGAGATCCTCTCCCCCACTTAGAGGTAAGTTCATCTAAGGTATGTTTCTAATCCTTCTCATTTAATTCTTGTATTATTGCATTTTAGTTATTGTTTTCTTGCAATTAAAAAAAAATCTAAAAATTCAAAAATCCAAAAATATTTATTTGCTTTATTTCCCTTTTTGTATATATGCTTCATGTGTGCTAGTCTTTCTATGGAAATGATGATGAAATTGCTAGTTAATGTTTCTCTAGTGCTTGTTTACAACTTAGCACTTCTCTAAGTCTGGATTATTTGGCACCTTTAACCACCTTGAACTTGATCACTTAGTGGGTTGCAAGTGCTAATACAAAGTCTAAGTTGTTGTGAGATATGAGATAGTTAAGATAGGAGTTCTACTCTATTGTTCTAAGCGCGCATGATTGCCGAGAGATTTCCTTTTAAATGAATGAAAAACTTAATTGTTCCTCAATGGTGTTGAAATACCTACCACGGCCATACATATACCTTGATATATCATAAGCCTTCTACATAAGCTACTTGCTTGCATTGAGTTTGGTTAAGACTTGTAGAACCTTTGCTAGAGGTTTGTCGTGTCCCTAAGATCAAGATCCACACATCACCAAATATGCTGCTTCTAATCCGGAAGTACGCAACCAAGCTGCTCCTACCCTGGGAGTACGCATCTTACTACCATCATTTATGCTACTCCTACCTTAGGAGTACGCATCTCACCATCCATCATTTATGCTACTCCTACCCTGGGGGTACGCATCTCACTATCATAATTATGCTACTCCTACCCGGGAGCACGCATTATCATCCATACCACCATTCTTGTCTTTGCTTCTACATTGGAAGTACGCACCTTCACCATTTTATCCCATGAGTTGCTCCATGCTCCACAGTTAGAGATTCTCTCTCAGTTATCATTTGTAGGTGAGACACATCTCATAAAGGCTAGGCATCTATTGAAAAAAAAAGGAGAGAAAGAGATAAAAAAAAGAGAAGAGCTAGCCTTGTCTCAATAGAAGTAGAAAGAGAGATAGCATAAAATAATGGAGCAACCTCATCCACCATACATCCACTTCCCCTCATTTCTTTATCACCCATCACATTCATCCATTCCATCTTACATCTTGATCTAAGGGTATGATAAGACTCTGCTGTGGTCCAAGACTTCATTCTTCTTAACTAAGACAACATATGCCTTGCAAGTACGCTATTCCTTGACATACCTACTCAAGCTCCATATAAAGCCTTATTAGAGATAGGATGTCTTTGAAAGGCAAACACATTATGTGCCTTAGTGAGGATTTATACACCACTTGAGTGACTTGAGAGAAACCATTTGAGGAACATTAAGACTTCTTTGGAAAAACTTAGTGCATTGCTATACTAGTGTAGTAGTGTTGTGTCTTAGTCTCATTAGTGTAGAGTCTGAACTAGTTAGTGTCTAGATCCTTTGTGTGTGTTTCACTACCAACTGGGGCCGAGGTTACTTACGTGGTAGCCGGAGTCTTAAGACTAGATTAGGCGAGGTGCTTAGGCTAGTGCTTAATAGTGGATGCACCCTATCGATGATTGGTAATTCCATTCACTCTTGAGTGGTAAGTCCATTCTTTGTCCAACGTATTACAGCGGGGCGGTTGTGACGAACGCAGCCTTTCGGTTATATCTCGTTTACGTTAGGGGTAGGGTGTAGGGCGCCCATTAAAGTCATAGGTCATTGGAATAGGAGTTAGTCCCTCGGGAGACGCTACCCTCCTATTTGTCGGCCCGATCTCCCCTATCACATCGATGGTCTAGGCATTAGTTTAGTTAAGTCGTTACACTAGTTAGATTAGAACACGAAGTATAGTTAGATACATAGGAGTCCTTACTCACTCGTTGTCCTCCCACCTAGCTAGCTACCTACTAGTTACCCTTAGTTATCACTCATAACAACACTCATACCCTTTATCAATATCAATAGCTTAGATTGAGTAGAACCACCACGGATTTCCATCACACATTTGCTAGAGAGTCTTAATCCGCTTCCCGTGAGCGAACTATAAATTCGACACCGGAGTACTCACCCGGTTGAAGTGCTACATCGGTACTGTGCGCTTGCGAGTTACCCTTTGGTTAGTCCTACGTTGTCACTAGAGTTTAGCTTGGCTTAGCATTCTTAGGCTGTTGCCGGAAGAGGAATTGTGACACCCTCTCTCTGGTAGTGGTTCGGGTTTGCAGTAGGCTTAGCTACCATACGCTAGTCACATTTACTTAATTCTAGTGATTGCGCTAAGATCTGCTAACAAGCATTTCTTGAGCCGTTGCCGGGGAACTAGATTCCTTACCCAAATCCGGTACAGCGTAATATTAACCAACAGTGGGTCAGCCTCCGCTCCCTCAAGACTTACAGGTGGGACCGGAGTCCCGGGTTGTCTTACCATGTAAGGAACCGTCTGCCGAGACGTCCCATCGTCGTGCCAGTTGAGGGAAGTCCGTCCGTTGGTGGCACGTCTTTTAGGTGGAAACCGGCGCGTCATGATGATCGTGGCCTGGCGACGGTTCAGTTCCGCTTCGCGACGCGCGCCCCCTGTAAGTGGAGGTAGGTGGCGGTTGTCAGTGGGAATTAAATGCGGTTACTGTTTCTCAGCAAATCCGTCGGAGTCACGTGGCCGTTGGATCGCGAGATCTAGGCCGTTGGATGTTGAAAGGACCTAAACGATGCCTAGAGGGGGGGTGAATAGGCAATTAACAAAATTTAACCCTGCAAAAACAAGATCAGACCCTGCTGAAATGATTCCAATCGGCTCAGCCGACTAGGCGCGGACCGGCCCGGCCGGTTAAATCCGGCCTAGCCGGTTATTCAACCCGGCCCGGCCCGGTTTTGGCCTAGGCGGGACGAAGCCGGCTTAGCCGGTTTCTCAAGCCGGCTGGCCGACTCCTTCGACCGGGAACCTTGCAAAGGCGTTGAAGCTTGCCAGCGATCTTCTTTGCCTTCCTCTTCTCTTCGGAATGCTTGTGGGGTGAAAGTGATGCGGAATTACGGTTTACGTAGCCGCTTTGCACCCACAAACACAAGGTACACAAGTAGACACAAGTGGAGGTTCACAATAATAAAAAAAATGCGGATAAAGTAAGTGTGAGCCAAACCAAAACTGTGGAGACGCGAAGATTTGTTTGACCGAAGTTCAGGTCTCACCGCAGTAAGCCTTAGTCTCCATTGTGGAAGCCAATGAGTGATACCACTTAGGTCAACTCGCGGCCGGGTCCGAAACGACCTCTTTCACATGTTTCCACTAAGCAATCTTGTTTCCTTTACGGGAGGGAAGATGAGCCCACCACACGGCTCCGCCGTGCACCACTTAGGCGTCTCTCCGGATGACCACTGAGGCCTAATGACCACTGAGGTCGGATGACCACTAAGGCCGTCTAGGAGCAAGGCTCCAAGAGTAACAAATGCTTCACATGAACTGATGTTGCGACAAAGTGCTCAGGAGAAAGCTCAACTCAGATTTTGCTCACACAATCTCACAAGACTTGGATTTGCTTTCCAATTCAAGGAATATGGCTAAGGATGAACCAATCCCACAAAGGGTGAATTGGAGTCTCTCTTTTGGCTTTGCTGGTGTATAAGGAGGTTAGAAAGCTTCAGCAAGCGAGCCAGGGCCGAGGGATGGAGTATATAAAGAGATGGTTCAAAAACTAGCCGTTAGGCTCCCTGGCCAGTCAAAATCGGCCTAGCCGACTTGGCCAGCCGGCCTAGCCGGCTGAGGCAGCCCTGCCTCCTCCAAGGCAGCTCAAACACAGGTTTTGTGGTATTTTTGGCTTGGGTAAGTTTGAGCACTTTGTAGGTCACATCTGATACAATGTGTTGCATCCCTCTTGATAGTACGGCAACCCTATACTCAAAAATAGAAATCCACTTAGAGTTCCACTTGAGCTTGTCTCTTTCCGAGCAATGCCATCTTCATCAATTTGATCATTTGAGGGCTTCCAACACTTTTCGGTCATTGAGTGAGTTTCCTTGAGTTTGTGACTTTGCATTGATCAAACTATTTGAATAGAATTCCACATATCAACCAATAGTCATTTTTCCAAGTAATTTGATCCTTTATACCAACATGACCTTCGCTTGATTTGATGTTTTAAAATCTTTGTTGCATTCTTCATCATCTCAAACTTTGTCAGGTCACATCTTGCTTAGAATCATCCATAAAGCACATGAAATTCATTATCATAAAGTTGATTGACCAAGTCTTAGGTATATATATATATTGAATATGTAAAGCTTGTCAATTCATCTTGATGTCGTGCCTTGGACTCATTTCTCATTTATATAATATGCCATATTGAGCCAATGACACTTGGGACTAGATACCTGTAAAAGCCTGCAACTCTTCATCAAAACTTATTAGTCCCTTAATCATGTTGTCATTCAATCCACCAAAACCCACTTAGAAGCCAGATGCTCTTTCAATCTCCCCCTTTTTGGTGATTGATGACAACACTGATTAAAGCTTACAAAAGATATATAATTTTAAGCATTTTGGATCCAATGATGTAAGTGAGGCTCCCCCTTAATATGTGCAGTGAATAATATTCAAGAGAGTGGCCTAAAATGCCATTTGCACACATTAAGAAACCGAAAAGCCTCCCCTACATCATTGCAACCGTGGGGATGCGAGTGTGCGTCAACAAATAACCCGTGAAATGCAATATGACGGGATATACACTCAACAAAAGAGAAATAACAATACACCAACCAACAAAAGCATATCACACTAACAGGTAATGCTCCTTACGAAAAATAAGGTACACGACACACAGTAGCACACATTACAATAAAGGTCTCAAGTCCACAAGCTAAGATAAGATAGATAATGATACACGATGATCCATCTGTTAAACATCAACCACACTTCAGATCCGCAAAAAGATACTGTGAACTTGAAGCTTTAATCCTTCTTCTCCCCCTTTGCCATCAACTCAGCAAAAAGAGAGGAAGGCGCAGAACTGAACTTGATATGCATGATTATTCATCATCTCCATGTGTTTCTGCCCAGTGAGAACTAGCACTAGCATGCGAGGTAGACCGAGGGAATGGCAGACCAAAGATACTAGCTGCAGCTCTGGAGGCAAAGTCTGGAGACACATCCTCTCCTGCCTGCCGCCTCATAGCCTTGATATCACGTCTGTTCTTTCTAACCATCTCAGTAGTTTTCTTTCTTGCTTGTCTTTCTTTATGAGTTCTCTCATCAGTACGCTTGCACATGCAGAATATTGACTTAAGCATATTGAGAATAGAAGAAGACTCTCTCTCTCTGGCATAAGCATACTCCGGAGAGCCCCACACAAACCGAGACCGATTTGTGAGGAGATAGCACCCGATGTGCCCGCTGAAGTAGTAGCACCCGCTAACCCATCCGACGTGCTCGCAACTATGGGTGCACCGGCTTCACGGTGTTTCTTCCGCTGGAGGGGCTGCTTGAAATAAGATAGGCTTCTTGGTGGGTGTAAGTGAAGAGGTGAATGTATCCCATCTTTCTCAAATGTGATGCACGTGACTGTCTCAATCATGCTCATGATATAGGGTGCAAGGCCACAACTCTTCGAGGGCTGCGGGATATCTCTTTTATATCATCCCAAATAAAGGCAAAGACACGAACCGAGTGCTCCTTCCTTCATTCTTGCAAGTAGGTTTCGCATGTATTTTATCACAGATTTGTTATCCCCAACTCTCAAGTAAATAGTCTTTTTGAACATTCTGTTAAGGGTGGAGTAATAGGTGTATAAACCTTGCACATTTCCAAGCACACCCTTGAATCCAGGAGGGTACATGAAGCTAGTCTGACTAATGCCAAGAGTAGTCTCATCATGAATCCGGTCCCGAGTCAGATCATCCTCTGGAAATCCCAACAACTGAGCAAACCTCTCATAGGTGATAGAATATCGATCTCCCTCGGTCATAAAGTGAAGCACCCATTCTTTCATATTTTCAGATCTTTCATCAAAGTACACAGTGGTGTAAAACTGAGCTGTTATCTCTATGTTCCAGTCATGCTTGTATGCCATAATGTTTTTCAATCCCTTAGTCTCACAGGCTTCAGCAATTTGGTCAAAGATCTCATCATGGAAACTAGCCATCACTTCCCAATCAATGTACTGAGACTCTACAACTCGATGTACTTTTGCATAGATGGCTATCTCATAGAAGTCTTGCTGAAACAGAGTTCTAAATCTGCTATCTGTAGCATTTGGATTTACTGTCATGGGATCAATAGATCTTTCCCTTTGTACCTCTTTTGTCATTCCACCAACTCTGTAATTTATGGGTTCTCTTCCAAGGCGATGCCGAGGTAGAACCATGCGTCGGCACAAGCCGTCCTCCTTGTCCGAGGCACCCGAGGCCATGCGGAGGCCGCCGATGGGCACCAAGCCCCCGCTGCATAGCCGGTTCTTCTTGTGGATCGAGAATTGGGTCTGAAACCTGCAACAAGATGACCAAGCATCTCACGGTCTTCCTCTTCTCCTGCATCATGAGGATTGATTCTGTAATTTTCATCATCAACCTCATCATCATCATCTGAGGACTGAGCTGTGTCGCCCTCTATAGTCATGGTGCCTCGAGGAAGCTGCTGAATACGCTGAGATGTTGTCCTTCTGACTCTCTGATCTGCTGCAGCACTATGCTCTGGAATGTCTGATGTGCTTGCCCTTGCATCTCTTATCGGCCCAATAGTCACTGAGGGGTCAACATAACCTCTGGGTCTCACATTTCTGTCATCATCTCTTCTCCTTTGATAAGCTGCTCTACCAAATCTGTCCATCCTTGCTGCCCCCGAGATCACGACACACATTGCAAGTATAAGATCTCATGAGCTGATATAGATTTTATCCTCCAAGAATTTTAATGACAGACATTGTAGATATGAACCGCCGAGATGACCGCAAATGATTTAGAGAACCGTCAAAGCATCACTAAGAAGCCATGATACACAATGTTCAACCACTAAACCATCTTGCCGTGATAAATAGAGCTAATAAGATAATTTAGATTTGTTCCAACATATTCATCAAGAAGTGTGATAACTCATTTCATCATATATGTATGTGTATGTCTTGACCTCTCGAGATGCCATAGTGACTTATATACTTCATTGAGACATAAAACAATTGCTGCGCATAGGATGGGATTTTTCAAGTTCCAGCACAAACCAGCCTAGCCGGCCAAGCAAGCCGGCTTAGCCGACCAAGTCGGTCTGGCCGACCCACACAGCCGGCCTAGCCGAGTTACACGGGCAGCACACAAAGTGCAAGCGTATCTCATGATTTCTCCACAAATCTCCAATATTTTCTCAAGTCCTTTTAGGCACAGCATTTAGACTACATAACAAACAATCCTACCCAAGGGTTTTGATCGAAACTTCTTTAATCCATAGATCGAGCAAAAACAAGATTCAAACCTTGGGAGGATGAGGAGTCCATGAGCCGGGATGAATCGGCCTAGCCGGGATGGGGAACCGGCCACCAATCCACTGAGAAGCTTTTCCTCTCCACACTCCTTACTCTTACTTTGCACTTGGGGATTTGGAAGGAGGAGGAGGAGGAGAGGGTGGCCGTCGGCCATGGAAGAAGTGAAGAAGTTCTCTCGCCGAGTCGAATGAAGGAGAGAGAATGAGTTGAAGAGGTAAGATTCCACATTTACTACCCCGGCCGAGAAAATCGGCTTGGCCGGTTGAAAATCGGCCTTGGCCGACTTTGTCGGCTCGGCCGACTCCGCCTACCGGCTCGGCCCATTTGCACGGCAAAGAATGGCGTATCCTCTCCTCTCGAAGTTTTCATCTTGTATCCAAATTTATTCTCGCTCCTTTTACAAACTTTTATTCAATCACATATGAGGGACCATGCTCCATTCAATCCACTTTTGGTGTCATAAGATCCAATAAACATTAGCACTTCAAAGAATCATAGTCCAAGTAATCTTTCTCAATTTTTAGATTTTCCAAAATTCATAACTTTGGATCAAAGTCTCAATTCCGGTCGACAAGAGATCAATCCAAATTTACTCGATATATCCTTGAGAGATAATAGCTTAAGTGGACTCAAGAGTCATTTCACTTGTGACTAGCCAACATTCAACCAAACAACTATAGTCACAAATGAGAATGAGAGGGTCACAGAGATCCAAGAAATCGATAAATTTTGGAAACTCCTACACATGAACATCTAGTTGAGTTTTCGCAAAAATCTAGCTTATTTCAATCAAATGCACAATCTAGCATATAAAGCCCTAGATGCTTGACAGGATTAAAAAGATTTACCAAAAATCCATACCTTTGCCTCTAGCGACCTTAATGCCTTAAAATAGACAATTGTATATAGGCACAATTTTATTTTGAGAAACACATTCTCAAGAAGGTGAAACTACATCCATTCCTCAAAAGAATGTTAGTTCCACAAGTCCTAGCCATAGAGTGAACTCCCCTTAATAAGTGCTCTAAGATTTTGAATTTCTCACTTAGCACATTCTATCCATGTAAGAATACGGGGATTTACTCTATGCCAAGGCTAAGGCAAAACTATGTTTTTGAAGTGTAACCTATGCCAAGGGATACTCACGAGCTATATCCAAGACAGTTTGATAAACGAGCCAACTCACATTCCAATCACACATGAGTTGCTCTGTGTGCGAGATGAGCATGTGTCTTGCAATGAGTTTCAAGTGAAATATCTCCAATTGTGAGTTCTACACTTGAAATATTGCCACCTTTTCTCACTTGAACTGCAATACTTTCTCATTGAAAAGGTTAGTTCACAAGGCGCAAGAAATTCAATGAGCTCCCCTTATTTTAGTGCATCAAGCTTTTGTATTGCTAAAACCATGCACTTAGTCAATTTTTTTCAACTAGAGAGACTCATTCAATTTCTTTAGCCTAAACCACAAAGATTGAACTAGAAGAGGCAAGTGAAGCAAATACTCACAAAGAGTAGGTCACAAGAATCAGCAATAATACATTGGTGCAACATATTCGAGATGGAAGATTTGCATCATCGATATTTGCACTTGGACTGTTCTGCAGGTGAGAATCGGCTCAGCCGACTTGACCAGTCGGCCTGGCCGACTCTGTCTCTACAGAACCAGCCACAAGGGTGAATCTGTTTTGCTGATTGATTGCTTCAAATCTCAGTTGTCGCTTTCACTTGCAATACATATTGGGATTGCATTGGGTACACAATGAGTGAGTATAGACCAAGATCTTGACTTTATTTAGGTTGAAATGAATTAGTTCAAAGTCAAGCCTCCAATGCATCCCCAATCACCCGAAAATACTATTATGCGGTTTTTGGTACCCAACACTTGTTGGGTCCAGCAGATTAGTTTGCAAGCTCTTAGGCATCCAAATAGATCTAGTACCAAGTATATCGTGAACATATCACTTCACTAGTGCTAGCTCCATTTGTTGCCTTCCTAAGCATGTCAATATCTTGAATTAAAGTGTTAGGTGTAGGAATGTTACCCATGGGACAATCCCTGCTGAGATGTCCCCTTTTTCTACAAGTGTAGCAGATGCGACCTTTGTTGTTCACTTGTATTTGGATTGAGCTTGGTAAGGCACACTTGTTGGTACAGCCACAGACCTCATGTCCCTTTACCTTGCACTTAGGACATATCACGTAATTGCTCTTGACTTGTGTGGTGCTTTGTTTACTTCCTTTTGGTCAGCCATCTCAGACCTGTCGGTTGGTCTCTTGTATGGACACACTTTATTTTCATGTCCATACAAGCCACAACCATAGCATAGTCTTTTTCCATGTTTCTTGCTCTTGGCTGTATTTTTCTCACTAGCCATGTGATTCTTTTGCTGAATTTTGGAGCAAGCAAGGTTTGAACCCTTCTCAAGCTTCTTCATCATGTTGTCACAGTTATCTTGAGAAGGTTGTGCTTTCTCCAAATTCATCAATGAAGTCACACCTTCTTTTATTTCTTCAACCTTTTCTTTGAGCTCAGCATTTTCTATAAGAGTATGCTCAATCAAAGATTGGCTTGCTTGAGGAACACACTTATTAGCACATATAGCATTTGAATGAAATGGTGAACAAGTGTGTGGGTGTGAGTGAGGTTGATATGATTTTACCGATGTGATCACGACCTCATGAGCCACTTGAAGCATAAAATTAGATTCAACTAATTTCTCATGTGAGCAGTTGAGATGAGCATAGTTGTCTTGTAGAGCATTGAACTTGATTGAAAGTTCACCCAACTTTGTCTTGAGCTCTAAGTTGTCCTGTTCTAGTTGAGCAACACTGGAAAAGGAGTTAGCAACCAAAGCATGCTCAATTGATAACTTTTCATACCTTTCGGTGATTGCCTCTAATTCTTTCCACTTGGAGATGAGAAGCAATTCTTGCTTTTGAAGTGATTCTTCTAGCTTCTCATTCTCTTGCTCTAGCTCATTATTCCTCTTGAGCATTTCTATGATTATGCACTTGTCTTTCTGCTTTGAGATGATCAAATGTGTAGTTATCTCCAATCTCAACATTGTGCTCATTTTGATCATCCTCTTGTGTTACAACCTTTTCTTTGTATTTCGGCCTTCTTGGCCTTCTTCTTCATCTTTTTCTTTTCCTTCTTTGTCATGAGGCATGAGTGAGGTGGGTCACTACTTGTGTTGACGGTGCTCTTGTTATCTTGCCGATCATCAAGTTTGGGTGTTCCAAACTTTTCATAGAGTTTGGCCCAAACAGAATGAGCATCATCAAATGCTCCTCATCATTAAGAATGATGTCCTCTACGAGTTACGCACACATTGCTCTAATAAACACTTTAAAAGCTTGAGAGGTTGGGCAACAAGCATTTCTCTTTCAAGATGCTTGTTACCACGGCCCTACGAACATTTGGACACACGAGTCCTAAGCATATTTAAAACATTAAAGGACCAAGAAGAAAAGTTTGAGCCATCCTTGCGGAGGGTCTCAAACGGTACCTCCCACGAAGACGGCATCGTTTCTCACAAGCGGTTAAGCTTAAACGTGAGACCTTGCTCGATACCAATTGAAAGGACCTAAACGATGCCTAGAGGGGGGTGAATAGGCAATTAACAAAATTTAACCCTGCAAAAACAAGATCAGACCCTGCTGAAATGATTCCAATGGCTCAGCCGACTAGGCAGACCGGCCCAGCCGGTTAAATCCGGCCTAGCCGGTTATTCAACCCGGCCCAGCCGGTTTTGGCCTAGGCAGGACAGAAGCCGGCTTAGCCGGTTTCTCAAGCCGGCCTGGCCGACTCCTTCGACCAGGAACCTTGCAAAGGCGTTGAAGCTTGCCACTGATCTTCTTTGCCTTCCTCTTCTCTTCGGAATGCTTGTGGGGTGAAAGTGATGCGGAATTACGGTTCGTAGCCGCTTGCACCCACAAACACAAGGTACACAAGTAGACACAAGTGGAGGTTCACAATAATAAAAAAATGCGGATAAAGTAAGTGTGAGCCAAACCAAAACTGTGGAGACGCGAAGATTTGTTTGACCGAAGTTCAGGTCTCACCGCAGTAAGCCTTAGTCTCCGTTGTGGAAGCCAATGAGTGATACCACTTAGGTCAACTCGGGGCCGGGTCCGAAACGACCTCTTTCCACATTTCCACTAAGCAATCTTGTTTCCTTTATAGGAGGGAAGACGAGCCCACCACACAGCTCCGGCCGTGCACCACTTAGGCATCTCTCCGGATGACCACTGAGGCCTAATGACCACTGAGGTCGGATGACCACTAAGGCCGTCTAGGAGCAAGGCTCCAAGAGTAACAAATGCTTCACATGAAGCGATGTTGCGACAAAGTGCTCGGGAGAAAGCTCAACTCAGATTTTGCTCACACAATCTCACAAGACTTGGATTTGCTTTCCAATTCAAGGAATATGGCTAAGGATGAACCAATCCCACAAAGGGTGAATTGGAGTCTCTCTTTTGGCTCTGCTGGTGTATAAGGAGGTTAGAAAGCTTCAGCAAGCGAGCCAGGGCCGAGGGATGGAGTATATAAAGAGATGGTTCAAAAACTAGCCGTTAGGCTCCCTGGCCAGTCAAAATCGGCCTAGCCGGCCTGGCCGGCTGGAGCTGACAGGTGACCGTTGGAGCTGACCAGGGCTGGCCAAGTCGGCCTAGCCGACTTGCCAAGCCGGCCTAGCCGGCCGAGGCAGCCCCGCACCTCCTCCAAGGCGGCTCAAACACGGGTTTTGTGGTATTTTTGGCTTGGGTAAGTTTGAGCACTTTGTAGGTCACATCGATACAATGTGTTGCATCCCTCTTGATAGTACGGCAACCCTATACTCAAAAATAGAAATCCACTAAGAGTTCCACTTGAGCTTGTCTCTTTCCGAGCAATGCCATCTTCATCAATTTGATCATTTGAGGGCTTCCAACACTTTTCGGTCATTGAGTGAGTTTCCTTGAGTTTGTGACTTTGCATTGATCAAACTATTTGAATAGAATTCCACATATCAACCAATAGTCATTTTTCCAAGTAATTTGATCCTTTATACCAACATGACCTTCGCTTGATTTGATGTTTTAAAATCTTTGTTGCATTCTTCATCATCTCAAACTGTCAGGTCACATCTTGCTTAGAATCATCCATAAAGCACATGAAATTCATTATCATAAATTTGATTGACCAAGTCTTAGGTATATATATATATATTGAATATGTAAAGCTTGTCAATTCATCTTGATGTCGTGCCTTGGACTCATTTCTCATTTATATAATATGCCATATTGAGCCAATGACACTTGGGACTAGATACCTGTAAAAGCCTGCAACTCTTCATCAAAACTTATTAGTCCCTTAATCATGTTCTCATTCAATCCACCAAAACCCACTTAGAAGCCAGATGCTCTTTCAGATGTGCACGACCCGGCCCAGCCTGGGCTGTATAAATTTGGGAGGACGGGGCTCCCGGTTTCCTTCCTTCGCATTCCTCGCCTTCCTCTTGCTTTGCCGCCGCCAGTTGCGTTTCCGCTCCTGCCCTAAGCGCCGCCGCCGCCGCCACCGCGCATTCGTCTACAGTAGTCAGAGGTTCCAGGAGGGAGGAAGTGAGAGTGTTCGAGCGTGCTTGCCGCCGGAGTCGCTGTCTTTTACGCTTTGCGCCGCCTCCATTTCTTCGGATTTCACCACCGCCGCCGCCACCACCACCGTCATGGGGAGGAAGCGCGGCCAGGGATCCAGCCAAGGCGCCGGGGGCAGCAAAGCCACCGGCAAGGGCGCAGCCGGCAAGGGCGCCGCCGGCAAGGGCGCCGCTGGCTAGGAGCCCGCCAAGGCTCCTGTACCGGTGGTGATGTACCCGGCGCTCCCGTGGCCTTGGTCTACGGTGACCGAGGCGATGCTGGAGGGCCTCGTCGAGGAGGGGCTGCTCCTCCCCAATCCGCCGGAGGGGCCGCCGGAGTGGCAGGTGCCGGAGGCCACCCATCGCGAGCCCGTCATGCCAGAGGGATGTCTTGAGCTTCGTCAAATTCCACAAGCGGGGGCCCGGGGCGCGGCCGAGCCGCTTCATGCGGGCGCTCCCCCACCATTTCGGGGTCGAGCTCCAGCACTTCAACCCCAACTCCATCTCCCATGCCGCCAGCTTCGTCGGCGTCTGCGAGGGGTACTTGGGGATGGTGCCACAATGGGATTTCTTCATTCACATCTTCAAGGCGACGCTGTTCACCTTGGCGGTGAGCGGGAACGATAACGACGATGACGACGAGGAGAACGAGAAGGTGAACGCCCACCGCTACATTCTAGTGGGCTCTTGCTCGCTCGGCTTGAAGAGGCGGGAGCACTGGCTGCCTGGCTCGTGGATGACGAACAACGCCGGGTGGACCTCGGAATGGTTCTACCTCCGCAATGAGGGGAACTATTTCCCGAAGTACACCGGCAAGGTGTTGACTGAGCCCAATCATAATTGGGGCTACGGCAATCCGAGCAAGCTCCAGCCCCTTCTCGACCCCCTGACCAATGCCATGGAAGCGCTTCGCCGTCGGAGGGCCGGCGAAATCTTCTTCAATCTCTCCCACGTCGTCGCGGGGTTCCACCACCGTCGGGTGATCCCGCTCGCCGACCGCCAGCTGCGGCTGGACCAGATGACGGAGGATGCCGATCCCCTGGCGCTCGAGGCCAGCAGGATGTCGAGCCAGCCTCTCCCGGCCGCCGCAGTCGTAGCTCGAGTGCGCGAGGCGATCGACGGTGGCAGGAGCTTTGGGGAGAACCAGGTCGAGCTCTTCCCCATGCGCCCGGACGTCGACCTGCTTAGCTACGAACGTTCTTTTCGAGGCCTTCTTCACTGCTGATTTTGTTTTTTCTCCGGTTTGTGTCCATCTTATCGAGGTATGTCCCCACAGGAGATCATCGACCACGCGGACTCGGTGCCCCCGGTGAAGGAAGATGCGCCCGACCGTGAGGTAAGACGCCTTAAATCCGCTCGAGAGCACACGGCTGCACTCTCGAGAAGAGAGGAGAAGGCAAAAAAGGCCGCCGCGCTGGAAGAAAAGGAGAAACGCAAGGCCAGGCGCCGCCGGGAACGGATGATGCGTCTGAGGGCGGATCCCAACGACTGGAGTCCCAGTTTGGAGTCGACCGACGACGACGAGGAGGAGGAGGATGAGGAGGACAACGAGGCGACTGATAGCGATGACGCCATCGCCGCTCGAGCACTGACGCCTCCTCGATCTCACGTGCAGGAGGTGTCCCTGGCCCCAGCTCATCTCGAGCTGCGCCGTGATTCATCACCGGCTCGAGCGAGCTAGCAGGAGGAGTCGTCCCACCACTCCAGCCGCGGCGCTCGAACGCCATCACCGACTCGAGCGGGGCGGCGGGAGGAATCGTCTCGTCGCTCCGGTCACAGTGCCCGGGTGCCATCTCTGTCGCGGCGGGATTCTTCTTCCCGTCAACAACCATCTTCAATGGGCGCGCGCACCCGGCGGCACAAGGCTGCAGATGCGCGCAAATCTTCTTTGGTCCAACCCGGCGAGCGCCCTGTCGAGCGCCGGACTCCCTCTGGTGGTCGTCGGCCAGAGCAGGCCCCGCCGCGTCGGACTCAGGAGCCCGCAAGGGATCCCACGCGGGGCCCGGCCTAGGAGCCGGTTGGGGCGGGCGAGGCCGTCCAGGCCACAAGTTCCCGAGCACCTCGAGCCGTGCCGCTGAAGCTCGGAAGCCCCCGAGTGGCTCGAGCGACTTGGCCGCGGCTCGAGAGCCCCCGAGCGGCTCGGGCGAATCGAGGCCAGCCGTCAACCCCCTCGGCGACTCGAGTGGTTCCACCACAGGTGCGGCGGTGAGGTAAGTCTCGAACCATGTTTCTTCTAGATGTTTATTATCCTGTTCACGAGTTTCTGTCATCACCACCCTTCCTTTTTCCCTTTATCTTAGGACCAAGCGCATCCTGTCATCGCTCCCCCCATCCTGCCTTCAAAGCGGCTGAAGGTCACAGGGGGGTCGAGCGGAACCTCCTCCGCCTCAGGTGGTGTGACTCTTCCTCCTACTGCCTCAACCTGGCTAGCGCAAGCCAAGGATGCGATCGAGCGTGGGAAGCTGACGGCGGCTACGTCTCGTGCAGGTGCCGGGGCCGCGTCCGCGGTGATGGGGGAGAAGGCCGTTACCACCGCTATCGCCTCGTCCGTCTCCCTGCTCGAGACGTCATCGTCGTCAGCCGCGCAAGTTGAAGCAGCGGCCGGCGACAAGGAGGTGACGGCCGAGGCGACGGGGCCGGAGACAGCAACCGCCACCCTGCCGACGGGGGCCGGGTCGGAACAGCACCCCATCACGCTCGAGGATGAGAGCCCGAGCTCCGGCACCAAGGCGTGGCCGATAGGCCTGCGTCAGCTCGAGGAGGGTGGAAGGAGGAGGAGGAGAGCTCCTCGGTCGCTGAGCAGCCGGTGGGCGACATGGAGATGCAGGAGGCGGGCCAGGTGCCCGATCCTCAACCGGACCGGGCGTCCATTCCTCCTCGTGACATGGAAACCGGCCCTCCCGTCGGGCAGCAGGTCGAGGTGCCCCAAGCGCACCCGGTCGATCAGGGGGAGGCTCAAGTCGTGGCGCAAGAGGAGGCGCCGGAGGAGCACCCTGCCGTTGTGCAGGAGGAGGAGCAGGTGGAGCAACCTGCCGCCGCACGGGAAGAGGAGCAGCGGGGCGGCGCGCAAGGGGAGTCGGCGCCGTCCCAGGAGCTCGCCTTGGTGCCGTACCAGGCCCCGCCGCAGCCGCTGCAGCCGGGGGATGTCGTGGTGCCCCGTCTCGTGCCCCTCTCGAAGGGCGAGGTGGAGCACACCATCATGTCCCAGGCTGATACCTGGGAAGAGGCGCAGAGGAAGCACACGGCGGCGGCGATCGTCGACAGCCATATGCGGGCGGTCGGCTTTGGGCCCACCGAGCCCATCGAGTCGTCCATCCTGGAGAGGAGGCGGATCGAGGCGCGAGCGCTTGCCCAGGAGGCGTTGACATCCTGGAGCCAGCCCCAACGCCCGCCTACGCTAGCCGAGCGGTTGGTGTCGGCAGGCGTCGACCTGGAGGCGGTGAGGGGACTCCATAGTACCGTCGACCGGGACATGCGGGAGGCGTACCCGATTTGGGAGAAACCGCCGCTGGTGCTCCCCGACCCGCTCGAGCCCGAGGCTCCCGTGATCGTGATGAACGATCAAAAGGAGCTCGAGACTCATACGGTGTCCGAGGAGCGTCGGCAGTGGCTCGAGAACACCCTGCGGATCGTCCTGTCGGTCGTATGCCCCGGCTGGCTGCTGTAAGTGTTCTCAAGCGCAGTTATTTTTCTTGCGTTTTTCTGAATTGTCGTAGTCTATAGGCTGACTTTCTCTTTTCGTGATTCAGTCGGCGCAAAGCCATTCGTACGCCAAGTCCGTCCACCTCCACGCCCTTCACGAGAGCGAGGAGGAGATCAGGCGGCTCGTGCGTCTGGGCCATAATGCCGAGGTGGAGCTGCACCGATCCGCCCGGCTCCTCCGAGAGGCTAACACCACGCTGAACGCCACCAAGGAGGATGCTCAGAGGGCCAGGGACGAGCTCGCTCAGACGGCGCGGGAGGCGGAGATGGCTCGAAAAGAGAAAGAGCGGGTGAAGGGGATCGCTGCTCAGCTCAAGGAGGCTGCGGACACAGTGAACGCCGACTTCAAGGCCAAGGCCCAGCTCGTCGAGCAGCTTGAGAGGGAGAAGGCCGCCGCCGAGACATATATGAAGGACCTGCAAACGGCGGTCACTCGAGAAACCACCCAGAAGGAGGCCCTCGCGAGTACGCTCGAAGCGGAGAAGAAGCGGGTGGGCGATTTTCAAACGGAGGCGATCAATCTCCGTCAGTCGGTGACGGAGAAAGATCTTGCCATTCAATCTGCCGGCAAGGCCCTCGAGGAGTTGCGGGGGGAGAAGACCGAGCTCGGTCGTGTGCTCAATGGGAAGCAGACCGAGCTCTCGAGCGCGCTTGAGCACGAGCAGGGGTTATCGACCCGCTGCACAAGTGAGTGCTCGAGCCGCTCTTGTTGTTTGCCAACTTGGATTTTTCCTTTGCCGACTTGGGTTTTTCTTTTCAGCGCTCGAGGCCGATCTTGGATTTTTCCTTTGCCAACTTGGATTTTTCCTTTGCCGACTTGGATTTTTCCTTTGCCGACTTCTCTCTTTTTGGCTAAGTGTCAGCTTCGCGCTTCGAATGCCTCGAGGGGAGGTGAGTTGGGATTCCGTAGCTCGGGAGCGTAGGAGACCTTGTGCTCGATCGTCCCGACTCTGGGAGCTCGAGGCGATGCTCGTCCTTAGTTTTTTTGAGAGAGTTTTGAGGCGGGAAGGAAAAAGAAAGTGTCGAGCGCTTTTTGGAAAAAACTAAAAGTGTGTTTTTGAGGACTTCAGGGGGTCCCCCCTGGTCTAGCCCCCGAGGGGGGCTTGACTTTGTGAAGACAAAGTCGAGCCCACCTTGCATATGAACGAAAAAAGTGTGAAGCTAATTTGCAAAGCCTTTATTCATTCATACTAGCGGTACATTATACGGAAGAATGTACAAGGCATCGAGGCCTAACGGAAAAAGCGACGTAGCTGTTCGATGTTCCATGCATTGGTGAGGATCGAGCCGTCTTCATCGGCTAACTTGTAGGTCCCTGGTTTCAGCACCTCGACCATGATAAATGGGCCTTCCCAGGGTGGAGTGAGCTTGTGGCGCCCCTTGTTGTCTTGGCGTCGACGGAGTACAAGGTCGCCGACCTCGAAATCCCTTTTGCGCACGTTCTTCTCATGGTACTGCTGCAACTTCTGCTGGTAGCGTGCAGAGTGTAGGAGCACCATGTCTCGAGTTTCCTCGACCTGGTCGACGGCATTGGCTAGCCTTTCCTCGTTGGTTTGCTCATTGTAGGCCTTGAGTCGAGGGGATCCGTATTCGAGGTCAGTGGGGAGGACGGCCTCTGACCCATAGACCAGGAAAAATGGAGTGAACCCAGTGGCTCGCCTCTCAGTCGTTCATAGACTCCACAGAACTGATGGGAGCTCGGCCACCCACTTCTTGCCATGCTTGTTGAGGCGGTCGAAGATCCTTGGCTTTAGCCCCTGCAAAATCATGCCGTTGGCACGCTCGACCTGGCCATTAGTTCGAGGATGGGCAACTGCCGACCAGTTCACATGGATGTGGTGCCGATCGCAGAAGTCCAGGAACTTTTTGCCCGTGAAGTGAGTGCCGTTGTTCGTGATGATGACATTAGGAACTCCAAAACGGTGGATAATGTCGGTGAAGAACTCAACCGCTCGCTCCGAGCGGATGTTAGTGATGGGTTTGGCCACGATCCACTTGGTAAATTTATCGATGGCAACGAGCAA
Source organism: Themeda triandra (assembly GCA_018135685.1). Classification (NCBI taxonomy): domain Eukaryota; kingdom Viridiplantae; phylum Streptophyta; class Magnoliopsida; order Poales; family Poaceae; genus Themeda; species Themeda triandra. The sequence continues at coordinate 359,841 of JAENPR010000175.1, forward strand.
GTGGGTGTAGCCTCCCGTCGTTTTCTTGAGGGGCCCGACCAGATCGAGCCCCCAGACCGCAAATGGCCATGTGAGGGGGATCATCTGGAGTGCATGCGCTGGAAGGTGAGTTTGCTTGGCGTAGAACTGGCAGCCCTCACATGCTCGAACGAGCTTGATGGCGTCAGCAGTTGCTGTGGGCCAATAGAAGCCTCGACGGAAAGCATTTCTGACAAGGGTCCTTGGCGCAGCGTGGTGGCCACAAGCCCCCAAGTGCATGTCTTTGAGCAATTTCCTACCCTCCTCGATCGAGATGCATCATTGGAGTATGCCTGTCGGGCTATGGCAGTAAAGCTCTCTATCATCCCCGTAAAGGATGTACGTTTTGGCTCAACGGGCCAGGCGTCTTGCTTCCATTCGATCTTCAGGTAGTTCTCCTTGAACTAAGTACTCGAGGAAGGGCGCGCGCCAGTCCGTTGGTGGGCTCGACGGTCCATGGATCTCCATGACCTCAGCCCCTGTCGAGGGGGGTTCGGTCGTAGGAGTGGGCTCGACAGGTGGTCCTGCCCCAGCCCCCGAGTCCCACTTCACAGATGGCTCTTGCAGATCCCTCGAGAAGACATCTGGGGGAACCGGTGCTCGAGATGACGTGATCTTGGCCAGCTCATCTGCAGCTTCGTTGAAGTGTCTTGGGACGTGGTTGAGCTCGAGGCCGTGAAAGTTTGCTTCCAATTTGTGTACCTCGTTGCAGTACGCTTCCATCTTTTCGTCATGGTAGCTCGACGCTTTCATCACCTGGTCGATGACGAGCTGCGAGTCGCCTCGAGCGTCGAGGCGTCGAACCCCGAGCTCGATAGCAATGCGCAGCCCAGTCACGAGCACTTTATACTCTGCCATGTTGTTAGAGGCCGCGAAGTGGATCCGTATTACATAGCGCATGTGTACTCCGAGGGGTGAAATGAAGAGTAGGCCCGCGCCCGCTCCTATTTTCATAAGCGACCCGTCGAAGTACATGGCCCACAACTCGGCTTGAATTTGTCTTGGGGGAGTTGGACGTCGGTCCACTCGGCGACAAAATCAGCCAGCACCTGTGATTTGATAGCTTTCCGTGGGGCGTAGGTGATGGTCTCGCCCATGAGCTCGACCGACCACTTAGCGATTCGTCCCACTACTTCCCGGTTCTGGATGATCTCCCCGAGCGAGAATGAAGAAACCACAGTCACCGGGTGGCTAAGAAAGTAGTGCTGGAGTTTTCGACGTGTGAGCACGATCGCGTAGAGCAGCTTCTGGATTTGAGGGTACCAAGTCTTGGCATCCGAGAGCACCTCACCAACAAAGTAAACCGTCCATTGGACGAGGAGCGCGTGCCGCTCTTCCTGCCTCTCGACCACTATGACTGCACTGACCACCTGAGTGGTCGCGGCAATGTAGAGGAGGAGGGGCTCGGCTGGTTTGTCTGGCGTGGCTGGTCGAGGTGGCACGAGCACGGGAGGGGAGGTGAGCACACTTTTTAGCCTCGAGAGGGCTTCCTCCGCCTCGGGTGTCCATGCAAAGTGCTCGGATTTTTTGAGGAGTCGATACAAAGGCAAGGCCTTTTCTCCCAGGCGTGCAATGAATCGGCTAAGGGCAGCCAGGCACCCCATGATTTTTTGCACCCCTTTCAGGTCTCGAATCGGCCCCATCCGCATGATGGCCGTGACCTTTTTGGGATTGGCCTCGATCCCACGCTGGGAGACGACATATCCTAACAACATGCCTCGAGGCACGCCAAAGATACACTTTTCAGGGTTCAATTTAATGTTCTTGGCCCGGAGGCACCCGAACGTTAATTTGAGGTCCTCGACTAGGTTTTCTACTTTCCGTGTCTTGACAACGATGTCATCGACGTATGCCTCGACCGTTTCTCCTATGTGTTTGCCAAAAACGTGAAGCATGCAGCGTTGATATGTTGCCCCGGCGTTTCAAAGGCCGAAGGGCATCGTAACATAACAATACATGCCCACAGGAGTGATGAACGAAGTCACGAGCTGGTCGGACTCCTTCATTTTGATTTGGTGATAGCCAGAATAAGCATCGAGAAAGGAAAGTACTTCACAACCCGCAGTGGAATCAACAATTTGATCTATTCGAGGTAAAGGGAATGGAACTTTGGGACATGCTTTATTTAAACTAGTGTAGTCTACACACATCCTCATTTTTCCATTCTTTTTCTCTACTAATACAGGATTAGCTAGCCACTCGGGATGATGTACCTCCTTGATGAATTCGGCCTTCTCGAGCTTCTCGACCTCCTCGCGGATGATCCTGCGCTTCTCCTCGTCGAAGCGGCGCAGGCGTTGCTTGACAGGTCTCGAACCGGGACGGATCTCCAAGGCGTGCTCGGCGACATCCCTTGGTATGCCAGGCATGTCCGAGGGACTCCACGCAAACATATCAGCGTTTGCGCGGAGCAAGTCGATGAGCACTGCTTCCTATGCGCTGTCGAGGGAGGCGCTGATGATCAGCGTTTTCTTGCCCGAGGAGCTCGGATCGAGCGGGATCTTCTTGGTGTCCTCAGCGGGCTCGAAATTGCCGGCTTGCCGTTTGGGTGCAGGGGCGGCGGCCTCGGCTGCTAGGCGGTCGAGCGTCTTGGCTAGCTCTTTGGATGCGGTCAGGGATTCCCCGTACTCGACGCACTCCACGTCACGCAGCACGCGTGCTCGTACGTGGAGTCGACGGTGATGACCCCTTGGGCCCCGGCATCTTGAGCTTGAGGTAGGCATAGTTGGGGATCGCCTTGAACTGGGCGTAGCACGGACGGCCCAGGATGGCGTGATATGTCCCCTCGAAGCCAGGTACGTCGAAAGTGAGGACCTCCCTGCAGAAGTTTGAGCGCGTGCCAAAGTAGACAGGGAGGTCGATGCGGCCGATAGTGAGCGCCTACTTGCCGGGGACAACACCGTGGAAACCCCCGGTGCTCGGCTTGAGCTGTGCCCTCGTGATGCCGAGCAGCGTGAGTGTCTCCATGTAGATGATGTTGAGGCTGCTGCCTCCATCCATGAGGACCTTGGTGAAGCGGGCGTCGAGGATGATCGGGTCGACGACGAGAGGGTACGCACCCGGGTTGGTGACGTGTTCTGGATGGTCATCACGGTCGAACGTGATGGGAGCATCGGACCAGTCGAGAAACTGAGTCGTGGCAGGCTTCACCGAGAAGACCTCCCTGCGCTCCTGCTTCCGCTCTCGCCGCGTCATCTGGGTTGTGGGGCCACCATAGATCATGTAACAGTTGGCAATGGGCGGGAACCCATTGTCGTCGTTGTCGTTGGCCCGGTCGTCGCCACCCTTATCCTTCTTGTCATCATCCTTGCCGATACCGAGCCGCTTGAAGTAGCCTCGAAGCATGCGGTAGTTCTCGAGGGTATGCTTGGCCGGCTCTTTATGGTATGGGCACGGCTCCTTTAGCATCTTGTCGAAGACAGCCCCATCTCGAGGGGGTCGAGGCTCCTTGCGCTCGGCCGCAGCGACCTCGTCCTCGACGACCACGCGCTTGCCTTGTTGATTGCCCTTCTTCTTCTTCCCATTCTTCTTCTGGCCCTTGCTCGAGCCCTCCCCGTCGCCGGGGGGTGGCTTGGGCTTGCCTCCGTCTCCGCCAAAGAATGCTCCCACGGCCTCGTCACCGACTGCGTAGTCGGCGACGACGTCCATGAGATCGTCGACTGTCTTTGGGCGGTTGCGCCCGAGCTCCCGCACGAGCTCTTTGCACGTGGTGCCCGAGACGAACGCCAGGATGACGTTGTGGTCGGGGATGTGCGGCAGCTCGGTGCGTAGCTTGGAGAAGCGTCGAGCAAAGTCTCGAAGAGACTCCCCGGTATGCTGCTTGCAATTCCGGAGGTCCCATGAGTTGCCAGGTCGAATATAGGTGCCCTTGAAGTTCCCTTCGAAAATCCGGACCAGATCGGTCCAGTCGTAGATCTGATTAGGGGGGAGCTCCTCGAGCCACCGTCGAGCGGTGTCAGAGAGGAACAAAGGGAGTTGGTGTATGATTGCCTTATCCTCTCGAGCCCCTCCCAGCTGGCAGGCCAGCCGGAAGTCGGCGAGCCAGAGCTCTGGCTTGGTTTCCCCGTTATACTTGGCCAAGCTCGTAGGAGGTCAAAACGGGTTGGGCAACGGGGTGTTGCGGATGGCTCGACTGAAGACTCAAGGGCCCGGCGGCTCGGGAGCCTGCCGGTCCTCGTCGCTGTCGTAGCGCCCTCCTCGATGGGCGTTGTAGCCACGGTCCTCAGCGCCCACTGCCTTGCGCCGTCGGTTGTCGTTGATATCGTGACGCGCATCTTGAGGCTCGCGGTTGTCAAGGATGCAATCACGGATGGGGGCCCTACCACCTCGAGGGGGTACCTCTTGGTGGACCGAGCCCTCTCGCTCGTGCCGTGGCGGGTTGGCCGGCTGCTCTGATTCTGCCTCGCGCAGTCTTGAGGCTGAACTTTTGGCTTGCTGGGCGGCTGCGACCTGGAGGAGTCCCTGGATCTCATCTCGTATCCGCAGTGCTTGTGGATTCGAGGGTGCCGGCATGTCTCGCAGTAGCATAGCTGCCACGAGAACATTCTGGCTCGCTCGAGGGAAGCGGGCTGGCTCGACCGGTGCTTCTGGCCGCCCGTCGTTGACGATGTGGTTGAAGACGCCCCTTGCCTTTCCTCGAGCGACAGGAGCTCGGGGCGGAGGAAGTTGGTTCTGCTCAAGGGCGCGCTTGAGCAGTTCCAAGTTCGCGCGCTCCGCGTCCATCTTGGCCTCGATCTCTCGGAGCTGAGCCCACTGTGCCGCTCGAGCATCATCTTCAGGCCGTTGGTTGTCCTGCCCTTGCGGTGGCTCCTCGCGAGGTTGAATCACCTGCAAGGATCCAGCTGCTGGCGTTCTGGCCACCGACGTTCCGACTAGCCGGTTGGCTACAGCGGCGGCCGCGGCGGCATCGTCTCTGGTCTCTGAATCTGATGGGACGTCATCCTCGAGACAAAAACACTCACGAGCCGGGTCATAGCACCCTGAATCTGAGTCATCGGAGTTGGTGTCGGCGCCGGACGGTGTCCAGGGCCTTCCTGTGCTCTCCTCCTTGATCCAACGGCGCATATTTCCGACCGTGGTGTTGCGTTGCGAGCCAGGCGCCCTATCGAACCCGCGGTCCACCGATGCTGGCCACACGACCTCCAAGTTCATGGCGGCACGCAAGAGGGGACCAGGGCTCTCCTCCTGCGGCCCCATTGCTGACTGGATCTCGTTGGCGTACGTGGTGGCGGCGTTGGTGAGTCCGAATGGGAGCTTGCAACGAGCTCAATAGAGCCCGTGCGGCAAGAAATTGGGCGACGTCGGCCGTGCGCGCGCTCGAGGTGCCACGCCGGGCTCTCTCGGCGAACGCATGGCGAACGTGAAGTCGGGGTTTGCGCCGAGAGCCTCCTGCCTACGTGCCACCCCCTGTCGCACGCTCGGCACCCTAGCTGGGTGTGCCATGGCGTTCGGCTGGGATGGCACATGGGCAGTGTGCTCTGGGCACTGCGTGGGCAGGTGATGAAGCTGGCGCTGGTGGCGCCTGCGCCTTGGCGGCGAGCCGTGGTGGCGTGGCCTGCGCGTGACTCCACCAGCGCGTGGGGGTGAAGTGCGTCCCCCCACTTGGTTCACTGATCGAGAGCAGAGCCATGTCATAGCCCGTGCCGAGCGACACGAACTCCAAACTCCCAAACCAGATCACCGTGGCGAACTGAAGCGATGAAGTGGGAGATGCCATCCGGAAAAATGGCGGGAAATCGGTGAAACACGCAGTACCCCTACCTGGCGCGCCAACTGTCGGTGTTTCGTACCCCGGGGGGTATCACACCAACAAGTGAATTTCTAAGCGTGCTCCCTAATCCGGATGGTGATGCAAGAAGAACACAAGGATTTATCCTAGTTCGGGCAAAGAGGGCCCTACATCCAGCGGGGAGGGGGAGATTTTGTATTATCTTGCACCGGAGTGCTTGTACAGGGGTGAGTACAAGGGCGTCCTGAGACTTAGCGTGTGGTGAATGTGTGTGTATGTGGTGAACGTGAAGGCCTGCCCCAAAACTAAGCCCTGGCGCCCCCTTTTATAGGCCAAGGGGAGGCTCAGGATCACAGGGTAGATAGGGCGATCATAAGCGTGACGTCGAGGTAGGGTGTCGGGTCGAGTCGCTGGAACTGTGGATGCCTCCCTCGATCCGGTTCGAGCCTGTGGATCCATGCTTTTATCCGGTTCGAGCCTGTAGCAGCGTGGGCAACGATGTCCTGACCGTCCTTGGCTGATGCGAGCTGATGTAATCGAGGAGTGGGCGATGATGGCCTACCCAGGAACCCCGTCGAGTGGCTGTCGAGGTGGGATGGACGGGTCACTGCGCGCCCCGTACACTAGTCACATCCGCCATCATTTCTTGAGCGGCTGGAGATCGCCTCGAGGGATCGATGATCCAAGCGATGGGACGGAGCGGCGTATTTGGTGGTACGGGGAGTTGACAATGGTGATTTGATGGGGTGCCGTACACGGCACAGTGCGTGGCATGGTGTCACAGTGGCGCCTGCCATCCTCGAATCCGGGGCATCGGCAGCGTAATGGTGGAAGCGACCGATGTACGATCCACTGTTACAATCCCTGTGGCCATGGAGTTAGGCAGGGTTGGTGTACTGTGGTACTGTTTCGAGCCCTGTATCCACGTGCGCGCTCTGGGAAAGCAATCATGGAAGGCGGGCTCGAGCGGTCGCTTGCTCGAGCGGTTTCCGCCACCGTCTCGAGCGGTCGTTCGCTCGAGCAGTTTCCGTCACTTTTCCTCGAGCGGGCGAGCGGGTGCGTCTCGAGTTAACGGGTTTTGCGCCTTTGTGGTCTTGGTTGTGGGCCGGCCCAGTATGCGGCGTGGAGGAGGATTGAGGGCTTCTTTAGCTGGCTTTTGGGGATTGGGGGAAGCGAAATGGTGTTTGCTCACCTCTAAACTCCCTGATTTAGGACCCCCAGGTCTAGGTACCCGACAGTCCTTTTGTCACTAAATGATTATTAATAAGCTCATCTTTTTGGCAAACAAAGGAGTCGACTACCCCACTATAAAGCCTGGCATCCACTAAAGAGTCTTTATTTTCTTTTAGTCGGGTAAGTCTTGCTGAGTACAACGTACTCAGGGTGCAATTCCCAATGTTGTTTATTGTAGGTAGAAGATTACCGCTGTGGCGACACGGTGGACTTATATCTCTCTACAGGAGGAATAGACTTCGGGCAAGTCAACTCTTATATCTCATCTACATGCTTTTGATGGAGTCGACCCTGAGCTAGCACTATATTTAAATACTTAGGTGTGAGTGTATTTGCAAAGAATATTCTCTTCCGCTGTTTATTTGAAAATGCTAAGTTGTAAAATGTAATATTTGTAACCATCGATGTTATTATAAAGTTTGTAAAAGTAACTTAAGTGAATGGGAACTGCTGAATTTTGTGATCCGGGTGTGACTTTGAGAAAGTTCAAGATCTTTCGGGATTTGCGGTTTACTACTTGGACGGTGACTTGATTAGTAAACAAGTAATTATATTAGTTGGTTGGTTCCTTTACACCGCACTCCATGCCCAAGTCCCTGTGTGAGTTCTCCGTCCCCAATGTTGCCAACGTGCCCACTAGGCCCGCTGTCAACCTGGGTGACAAGAAATTCGAGCTCCGAACTGGGCTCATTACCATGGTGCAGGCAAGTTCATTCTGTGGACTGCCTAGTGAGGACGCCAACGCCCATCTTCAGCGGTTCCTGGAGATATGCGACACCATCATCATCAAGGATGTCGCACCTGATGCAATCAGGCTCAGGCTCTTCCCTTTCTCCCTTGTGGGAAAGGCGAAGACCTGGTTCTACAAGGACAAGACCGCTGTTAACACATGGAGCAAGTGCTCCACCGTGTTCCTCGCTAAATTCTTCCCCATGGGCAAAACCAATGCCCTACGGGGGAGGATTGCCAACTTCCAGCAAAATTCGCTGGAACCCATCCCTGAGGCATGGGAGAGGCTCCAGGAGTACAGCCAGGAAATGTCCTCACTGTGGGATGGAAAGTTGGCTGGTGCTCCAAAACTTCTACAATGGGTTAACACCCATGTCGAAGGGGCACCTGGACACCGCCGTTGGCGGCGCCTTTCTATCATTGACGGTTGATAGTGCCAGGACACTAATCAACAAAATGGTGGAAAGCCAAGCTTGGGGGGAGAACCGTGCCCCCACTAAAGGACAAAAAGGTATGCATACCGTGAAGGAGGCAGATATGCTCGCCACAAAAATAGACCTACTCCTGAAGAAGATTGACGGAGGTGCCATCACCGATGCATCGGGCACCATCAACGGCATGGACGCTCGCATGACGTGTGAGGTCTTTGGTGAAGCTGGAAACTCGGGGAATGACTGCCCCGAGACCCGTGAAGAGGCCTCCTACCTCAACAACGGGTTTCGCCAGCAACAAGGAGGAGGAAATGGCTGGAACAACCAGTCCCATCCTCCATTCCAAGGTAATTTGAATTACACCTACGGGTTTAATTCGAATCGCCTTCCCGAAGGACCTGGTTTACGGCCAAGGAAAAATCAACGAAAACCTCACCAAAAAGATGATGCAAAATGATAAAATCCTGGAAAGCATGAACAATAAGCTAGAGGGCCTATCATCAGCTATCAAGAATCAGCAGAGCTTCAACAAGATGATAGAAACCCAGCTTACCCAGTTAGCTGCCGCCCTTCCTAAAACTGGGGAAAAAGATATCAAGGCTAAGTTAAAAGCAGTGACCACAAGGGGAGGAAGATCCACCCGTGATCCGCCACACCCCAACCAATCAGCTGCAGGAAGACAAAAGACGCAGCAACAAGAGGAACATTCCACCGAGGAAGAACCCCAGGAGGCAGCACCAATGGAAGCAATGGTAGACTACCCTGATACAACTCACGTACCGTTCCCCTCAAGAACCAAGAAGCAATCCGTGGATGCGCAATTTGCTCATTTTGTCGAGATGATCGAGAAAGTGCATGTGAGCGTCCCTCTTCTGGACGTCTTGCATGTCCCTTCCTATGAAAGATATGTGAAGGATATCATCAACAACAAACGCCCGCTACCATCCACGGAGATGGTCAAACTAACGGAAGAATGCAGCGCAGCGATACTCAATCGCCTGCCTAAAAAGAAGAATGATCCTGGATGCCCCACTATCACTTGCTCGATCGGGGCCAACGGTTTGACCATGCCCTATGCGACACGGGAGCCAGCGTGAGCGTCATGCCAAAGACAAGTCTTCAACAAGTTGGATTACACACAGCTTGCGCCCACGACCATGACACTCCAGCTGGCCTACTCCTCCATCCGCTATCCTGCGGGGATTGCGGAAGATATTCCAGTGAGAGTTCGAGGGTACTTTATGCCGTCGACTTCATGGTGCTCGATATGGAACTTACCAAGAAGACACCTCTCATCCTAGGGAGGCCATTCCCGAGCACCGTTGGGGCCCAAATAGAAGTTGGAGCGGGGAGAAATCCGCCTCAACATAAATGGCCGGGAGGAGAAGTTTGAGTTCCGACCCCGTAAGTAAGAACAATGCAACATGATCCGTATCAAATATGGACCAAACACCCAAGGCATACGAGAAGTTGAGATCCAGCCCTGGCCAAGGAAAGAAAATAAGGAGAAGCCAAAGGCAACTCCTAAGAAGGAGCAAAAGGCTGCAACGCAACCTAAAAAGAAGAAAACCGCTCCCAAACAAAAGGCCAAGAAAGAAGAGGATTCCACACCACCAAAGAAGGTGGTGCAGAAAGAGCAGGAAGAATCACCGCCACTACACCACCTACAGTTATCAAGATGGAATGGAGACCCAAGAAGGTACAGCCGTCAAAACCTCTCAAGACGAACATACCATCTACAAGCTCAAAGGTGGAGGAAGTCCTGCTCAAACGGAATATAAATGGTGAATCCTAACCGCCATGAGTTTCAGGATAGCTTGGGGGAAGGCCCCCACATGAGGTACCGGCATTTGCATATTTAATTCCTGCAAATTTATTTTCTTTTTAGCATGTTTAAATTCGAGCTTTTATCTCAGCATCGAAAATTCAAAAAAAAATATTATTCCACTCTATATATGTGCTATGAAATGTTTAGCTCTACCCATGTTGACATGATGAATAATTGCTCTGTTTTATGTTTCTCTTGTACTCAATTTAAACTGGAGCTTTCTCTAATATTTGAGTTTATCGGCTTTAAAATATCATGCTCGAAAACTTGATCTAGTGGGTTGCATACAATTGCTCTAGTCTAGGTTATTTCTCTATATGATATGGTGACTTAGACCACAAAGAATGACTTTGTCCCTTTGAGAAAACTCCGACATCGGGAGTTTTTATTTCAAAAATTTCAAAAAATAATAGTTCCTCAATGATCGCGAAATACCTACCAAGGCCAAATACGACATGCTTATCAACAAATTTATGAAACCTTTTTTTCATATGCTTCTTACCGATTGTTAGGCCTTGTCACGGTTTGAACCTAACCTAGATTTGGGTCTTACACATATGGTTGAGATTTACTTGCACCCACCAAATAATTGCCGAATCTCACACTGAGAGTCGCGCACAAACATGCACCCCTTTCGCTCAGAATGCCAATTCTTACACTGAGAATTGCACAGCATTCCGCCAGATAAAAGTGCCGACCCTTACCCTGAGGATCACGCACCCCTCTTTTAGATCACCAAAAATTCTCCATGCACGCCATCATGACATCTCTCTCCTTCATCCTTTTCCAAGCAATAAGTTATGGGCTATGTTTTTAGTTGAAAAAAAGAGAGAAAGAAAAGAAAGAAAAAAGAGAGAAAGAAAAAAAAAGAAATTTTGCAGGCAAACGGGAAAATTTTAGATCCCCGTTCAAAAAAAAGATATAGTTGTTTCCATAGCCCATATTTCTTCATCTCTTCTTCCACCAATAAAAGAGAGATTATCATGATGCATGGAGACCCAAAAATACCACAAAGTTAGGAATCATTCCTCATCCATTCCACACACTTGCACATCTCAACCTAGTGTATGGCTTTTACCTTAACATGGTTCGGACTTTAACTCGGCTACACACGATCGGTAAGTAAGCCATTCCTTGTTATGCCTACCCAGAACTCCACTCAAAAAAATACTAGTGGTAAGATACAAATGCAAACATCAAAGCCTTCGGTAAGGTTACCATACACTTGAGCGATCGAGTGGGTCATTTGAGGAACTTGGTTTATTTTTCAAAAATCTGGCAAAACCTCCGGATTGAAAGTTGATCTTGGGATGAATGAAAAGCACCGGTCTTTGAAACTGTTCTATCTTGTAATCGTCCAAGACCTGAAAAATTAGAAGCCCCACTTTATTCGGGAATCACGAGTAGATATAATTGCCAATTTATTCAAATTACAGTAGAAAACTCTGTTTTAATTTTTGTACACCTGAGATGTAATCGGTATTGCAGCAACTCCCGATCAACAACCCAACAACAAAACCTCACTCAGGACGAGCAAGGGGTAAGCTAGGGGATCTTATTGGCGGTTCTTAACTCCAATTTTTAACCGCCAATTATAGATCATTTTGGGAGAAATAAATATTTTATTGTACATATACTTTTATTATTGACCTAGTTCCACTTGTACTTAGAGAAAATATTATTTTGCAGAAAATACACCAAGTGCAAGGATTTTATAAATAAAAGTATGCTTTTCCGGGAGCGTAAAAGGCCAAGAGAACAATGGCTAGCCACCTGGGGTCGAGATGGGCAAAAAGCACCACCACCACAGCGGCCCAGGAGGAGGCCCGGGCCCACTGGCCAAAGGCGGTTGGGGGGGCGGTGCCACCTAGGCGCGGGCACGCCTGGAGCGCGCTCGCGCCTCCACTGCTGCCAGGTGGGCCCGGCCAAGGTGGCAGGAAATCCTTCCATCTGGGGCCTGACGGTTTCGCTGGTGTTTTACTTGGATGCCCTCGAACCGCCATCCACCTGTTATAAAAGAGGAGTAGAGGCACCCCCATCAACACACACCATTTGGAGCTCTCTCTATGTAACACCCTGGTTTTTGACCCGTTTTGAAAATCACTAAAAATTTAAACCTTTTAAAATTATATGCGTAGGTTTATTTTATGTTGCGAATAGATTTTATAAAATAAAATAATCTTGCTTGAGTGAAGTTGTGTTATTTGCTTCGCCTTTGTTTGTTGAATTTATGGTGGTAAATCTCCTTGACAACCAAAATCAATTTTCATTTGAATCATCTAAATATCTCTTCCAAAAGAATTCTGGGAAAATAACAAAGAAATAAAACCATCTCGGACTCACACCTCCTCATGTAGGCCGAAGCCACACCCACGGCCCAAGATGGCACAGCAGCGGCAGCCCACCTCCCTCTCCCTCCTGTTTCCATTGACGAACAGGACCTGGTGGCCAGCATCGTCGTCTTCCTGCCGCGATTCTCGCGTCCGAGCTCAGAGCACCGACCTGTTGTGGCCCCTTCCGGTGCAGAGGAAGACAAGTGCACGAGCACCAGCTGTCCACTGCCCCGAGCCATCCCATCACCCTCCTCCTCCTTCCCCAAACAGCGCCGTGTCATCACGTCCACTAGGACGACCGGCGCAAGAATCCCGCCGGCGCCATGGACGCGACCTCACGAAGCACCGACCTCGCCGGAGCAAGCGGATGAGCAGGTGACCAGCTCATCTCCTAGATATTTCCTGAGCTCAACCACATGCATTCATGGCTTGGGAAAATATCAGGCCGACGGATGAAATATCACCGCCGCCGTCGCACCGCCATTGCTGCCTATAAATAGGCCAGCAAGGACACCGCAGCTCCCAAGCTCACCACTCCCAGCTCCGTTGGAGCCTGGAACACACCACCTCCACATCCGTTCCCATCCTCCACCTCTAGACCGAGCTCAACCTCATCCATACCCAAGTCCGCTGCTGCCGCCGCCATTGGAGCAGAGCTCCCGTGCCACGCCGTCGAGAGCCTGTCCGGCCGATTGGTGAGACGAGGTTAGTCCCAGATTGCTGCTCTCCTCTTCCTGTCGTCTCTAGTTCATTCATCGCTCTGTTGTGCACTGTCACCGTGCAGCACCCTCCGCCATGCCAGACGGCAAGGCCTGGCCAAGCATGCAAGCACACTCGTATATACCGCACACACGTATATATACCTCTCACACACATACGTATATATATACCACGCACACACACACCGCCAGCACCTAGGCACTCGGTGCACGGTGCCAGAGCAAGCACATCACCACCACACCACGATGGAAGCAGCCGCTGGAGCCATGGTCGGCACTGCCGCCGCCCAGCCGCTCAAGGCCGCCACGCTAGCCATCGCCGGCACCGCCGCCGCCCAGCCACCGGTGCCTCGCGTCACTGAACACCGCTGAGCGCCTAAGCGTAGTCGCTTCCGTCGCAAGCACCACGGCGAGCTCTCGCTGCCGCCGCAGACCCATGCCGCCACCACTAGCCCCACCAACAGCAAGGACGGGACGACGTTCAGCCGTGAAGAAGTGGAGGCAAGACCTTTGTATCAGCGACATCGTTCACACGAGTCACAACACACTACACACAGTTTCAAGCTAGTGTCACACGGGCAACGTACACAGAGTGCTGAAAACATATTTTCCTTGTATAGATAAATTCCCAGAAAATATCTATAAATACCAGAGTCACACTATAGCCTACCCATACCTTTTCCATGACCTTTTAGTCTACCAGATATTCTCAGGAATTCTACTCCCTTTCCACCACCTAAATTCCTCTAAAATCTTACTTTATTTGATATATTACCACCATATAGTTCTCTGTTTGTTTTCGTGTTTTCTTTTAAGCGGTAGTCTCATTCGTTCGCGAGGATCGACAGAGGGCGACGACTACCAGGAAGGTGAGGGCCCAGACTACGTCGGATCGGAAGGCGAGTTCAACGAAGGCAAGTCCTAACTCCCCCACTTTCCACCATCATCATGTTATACCATATTTATTAAAAGAATTTATGATACTAAGAAATATTGTGAATATATGAGATGTTAATGAAACCAAACTTGTTTTGACGGGAGCGAGTAGGGGTAATTTATATGACATAAATTACTTTGGTAGGTTCGCCTATGTGGGTTCTTATGGGAGATACTCGCTTCAGTCGTATAAGGATCGGTTCATAGGCCATCTCACCTAGCCTGATTTTACGTACAGCCACATGTCTATATGGGTAGACCTGATCTCACACCCCATTAGGTAGAAGTATAATATCCACTAGGAGGCCGGAGTGGCAACGGACTAACAGGAGAGGACACAGTTGCTGAGTGATCTTCCGTGATCTGATCGGCATGGTTGCTGAGTGATCTTCCATGTAAAACTTATTGTTGTGCCTTGTGAGAGCACCATTTTATATTGAAAACGGGATGCTGAGTGATCATCCCAATGGATGTTGTGTGATCATCCAACCACTAAGGATTTTTGGGATGTTGTGTGATCATCCTTAAAGCTGTGTGGGTTCTGATCCCTGAGTAGACCGTAGTGGAATTATATGGAAACCTGAGGTCGCACCATTCGGGTACGAGGTCTTGTTGGGCCTAAAGATGGCAGCGGATCGGTTTTGGTGCGGATATCCGTGGATTTTGGTTCTCGCAGTTTTGGTTTTGGTGCCTGTTTTTCACCCATGGTTTTGCGGTTTTGGATATCCGAAACACTGCGATTTTGGGGCGGATCCTATTTTTCACCCGTGGTTGCACCATTGGGGCCCCGAAAGCTGTAGTGCTCTACTGAACCTATATTACTTTTGCTTCTCAGTAGTATGGTTTAGCTTCTCAGCAGTAACTCTAGTAACTGGCATTGTCATAGACTTGATGTTTTATGTTTGTGGAATCTGGAATTATGGACATCGCTATCGGCTACCTGTTATATCATGTTATGTATTGCTATGCCTGCTGATTTGTTGGTTTTGGTTAATTCGTTGGTTTTTGGTTAATCCGCGGTTTTGGTTTTGGGGATGAATTTTCACCCGAATCAGGTTTTGGTGCGGTTTTGGTTTTTGGTTTTGGGTGCCCTGAGACAACATCCGATCCGAACCCGCACCATTGCCATCTTTAGTTGGGCCTCGCCTTAACCACCGATCATGGTTGGGCAAAGTGTCTATCATGTGGGGAAATTTGTACCCCTCTGCAGAGTGTATTAATCCTATTCGAATAGCCACGTCCTTGGTAATGGGCAAACACTAGGATGAGGTCCCCTTTGATTAGTTGGTAAATGTGCTAATGATTTTAATTGGTTTAATGCTAATCCAGGAACTGGCGAGAATGGTGATGCTCTCCCAGGGCCCAAACCCCCTTTATTAAAATAATGTTACCATCTCTACCATCAACCCTTGTTAGGACTTGCTGAGTACTTTATGTACTCACCCCTTCTTGACTCACAGATAACGATCACGAGGAGGACTACGACATCAACGAGGAGGCGAACAACGAGGACTAGGAGTCATGCGAGGACCTATCGGAGATGCTGGAAGGACGTACTAGGACTTAGGGTTTCGACCGCACTCAAGCATGCCTGTGGAATAGTGTATCGCTTCGTTGTAGTTTCCGTTGTAGCTACCACCCCTATGTAATAAAAGCGCGCTTCGCGGCCATGGAACATCGCTAGTCTTGTAAGGCTTATGGCCATGTCTTTTGAACATTGACTATTGTAAGACCTTATTTCTACTTATCAATAAAGCTCGGATTTTATATTATATAAATGTGTGTACCATTTCTGTTTGTGTGCGTATTTGTGCACGATCCTGGCGCAAATACGAATACTTTTCGACTCCTAAAATTAGGGGCCGACACTCTACACCTCGTGCTTGTTCTCTAGTTGTTAGTAGTAGACTTTTGAAGCTAGGCAAAGCTACTTGGAGAGCTTGTCTCCAGGAAGAAAAGTTACATCTTTGGTATAAATCTATGGAGCATTCTTCCTTAGCCAAGTTCTCATTATATTTATATTGTCTTGCATATGAACTAGAGTATAGTCTAGTACACGATATATTCGATGATCAAGAACTAGACCATAGTTCTTATGAGAATTGTTCATCGTGTTCTACATTGTTCTTCATCGTTCATATGTTCTACTTGTTTAGATTAGATTGTAGAAAGAGGAATAGCGGTTCGATGTGCCTTCGGGCTTGCCTATGTCCTAGCTAGCTCGTCTATCCGAAGGGTGGGAGTTCTGGGGGATGTAGGTAGCTCCTTAGTATGTGGGCGTGGTGTCCGGATGCGAGGGAACCTTCGGATATGACGGCATGCCACGGTTGAGGTGGTAGGCGGCAGGTGGTGACAACCCTGTCCATCCCGTGTAATCCCCCACTTTCGCATGTTATGTAGGAGTTCGTAAATGCCTCCATCGACTGGCAGACCAGTTGCCGAGGTTTCCCCATATTCTTAGTCTATAGTCTACTCTTGACTTGTATAACATGTGACATTAGTTGTTCTAGCATTGACTATATAGGACCTGCCTACTCCACGTAGATTATTCTTTATTCTGTATTTTACCTTTATTCCTTTGAGATTGCTCTGAGTGTGTGTCCACTATCAAAACTACCCCTGTATAGCACATTGGTCAGTTTCTCCTCATGCTAAATATTATATTCATACTCATGCTAGTTACTTAACGACCCATGCCTTCCTTTGGGAAATTATAAATAACGATACCCTTAAATACTTCCGGGTGAAATGCTGTAACGATAGATCCGTGCGCTTGCGGATATTATTCTAATAGGATGTGATCTATCTTTTGGCAACTCTCGCATAGTGATTATGTTGAGAAATGCCAACAAACATTTCTAGCGCCGTTATCGGGGATGGGCTTTATGTCTGTTTGTGGGGATCGCGCTAAGAAATGCCAACACATGGGAATTACAGTCTAGCAGTGGCTAGTTCCTGCAACCAAAAAAGAGTGAAAGGAGAGGAGGTGGTGGAACGAAGGGAGGAGGCGGCAACCGTTGTTTTATAGCGGCGGGGCAGCAACCACCGTTTGAACAGCGGTAGATAGACAGTGCAGTCGCCGAGGCAGCTACCGTCGATTCATACGACGGCTGCGTGGGGCGGCGGGCCTGACGCCAACACCCTACGAAACTGCGGTTGCGTTGGACTGGCCCACTTGCAGGCCTTCGTGGTCACCTACCCACTGGCGGCACCCTCTACAGCCGTTTCAAATGGTGGTTGGCTGCAACTGCTCTTTCAAACGACGAGAACGATATAGTTTTGCAAAATTTTCATCCGGACATTTATTTTTGAAACAATCATAAAAAAATAAAAAAAATCCCGCGAGGCGGCCCCTTAAACACTCGGGCTGCGAGCTGCAAAATGCAGCGGCCCAAGGACATTTTTCTAGTATATATATAACAGGAAATGAAGTTTTCTTTCTCTCTACAGCGAAACCCTAGTGGCCGCCGATGGGTAAACGACGGCGTCACGCCGTCCCCGGCCGGTTACACTCGACGTCTTCCATCTGTACCATTCGCCGCCTCATACAGGACGGTAACCTGGCCGTCCCCGGCTCCTCTGTGGAGGACGTCGCCCACGCTCTCCGCAACCACGACACCGAGCTCCGCCGCAAGAAGCTAAAACCCTTCACGGCAGCCGTCCGCCGCGTCCTATCCACCATCCCCTCTCCATCCTCTGACTTTGACGACGATGACGACTCAGCGTGCCGCCGTCACCAAGGTGCCCACGCCACCGTCTCCTCCACCACCTCTCTCTCGGACGAATCCGCCCACCCGCTGCCTCCACCGTATTTCGATGCCCATAGGACCATGCTTCGCTCCCAGTATGCCTCACAGACGTCCAAACAGAACCAGGGCACTAACCAGCAGCTGGAGGTCGAGATGACCGCTGAGAACGAGAAGGCTCGCCGCCTCATCACATCTGATTGTGGAGGCGGCGGTGGCGGTGGCGATCCCAAGCCAGAGGCTCCGGTCTCCGAAGGAATGGTCAATGGGGACAAGTGGCCGAGTTTTGCTGATCTCGGCGGGATGGAGCAGGTGTTCGAGCAGCTTCTGGTAGAAGTGGTGGTGCCCCTGTGCAATCCGGAGCTGCCACATTACCTTGGGGTTAGGGCTGTTGCTGGGCTACTGCTATACGGACCGCCAGGTTGCGGGAAGACCACCCTTGCACATGCCATTGCCAATGAGACTGGTGTGCCGTTCTACAAGATCTCAGCCCCAGATATCGTGTCTGGAATATCTGGTATGTTTTCTGACACTTGCATTGCAGTTGGAAAATTTCGACGCTACTTATTTGGACAAATAAGTCCCATATCATTTGCATTGTGATGAATAGTATACTGAAAAGGTGATACCTTCAATCCGGCCGCTGCAATCATGAAATCATTATCTTTCTGAATAGCTGCTGAACGATATGCAGTTTTTTGTCCCTCAACTTGTGTCCATGGTCTCATGCTCCTGATAGATAAAGTCGTGTGTCGGGATTCATGCGGAAGACATCACATAATGCTTGTGTTCTTGCAGGAGGTTCTGAAGAAAACATTAGGGGCTTATTTCAGAAGGCATATAGGACTGCTCCCTCAATTGTATTCATAGATGAGATAGATGCAATTGCATCCAAGAGGGAGAATCTGCAACGAGAGATGGAGCGACGAATAGTTACTCAGCTGATGACATGCATGGATGAATTCCACCAGAATATTGGTGGTGATGGTTCTGATGCCGATTCATCTGAAAAGAAACCAGGTTATGTTATTGTCATTGGAGCTACAAATAGGCCTGATGCTGTGGATCAAGCTCTTCGAAGGCCAGGAAGATTTGATCGAGAGATATATCTTGGGGTTCCTGATGTGAATTCAAGGAAACAGATACTGATTATGCTTGCTCGGAAGCTTCGACTTCAAGGCCAATTTGACTTTTTAAAGATAGCAAGGGCCACACTAGGTTTCGTTGGTGCTGACTTGAAAGCATTAGTCAATAATGCAGGGTATCTGGCAATGAAGAGAGTAATTAATAAAAGAAGAGCTCAGTATTGTTGTGAGGTAAAGGTAAAATGGTGGAAGCAGCTGTCTTGGGATGCAGGCGAGCTGGAGATTACCATGAACGACTTTGAGGTATACCTTTTACATATAGAGCTCATGCCAAGAATCCTTTTTTAATTTACCCATTGTAAGCTGGATTTAGACTGTAGCTTGATCTGTTTCCATAAAAATCTATGTAATTTTCCCCGCTATTAACTTTATTTTTTTTAAGATGCTAAATTTTGCAATATTGCAACGATTGATACCTTTTCCTTCTCAGCTGCGTTCATGTATTGTAGGCACCAGTTTCTCACCTACTTGCTTCTGCTATTGGAATTTTTATAGATTACTGTGTGGACTATACAATTTAAATATGCATTTTCATTTCTCATGCTTTTCTTTTCTCTCTCTGACTTGATTCACTTTACTTGCTGAAGGAAGCAACAAAATTGGTCCAACCCTCTTTGAGGAGGGAAGGATTTTCTTCCGTTCCTGATGTCACATGGGATGATGTTGGAGGTCTTGATTCATTGAGGAAAGAGTTTCACCGCTACATAAGATGTATTAAGAGCCCTGAAGATTGTGATGTGAGTTATGTTCCACTAACAATCCCATCGGACTGTGTTTTACTCTTGTTACATTACGATTTGGCATGGTGCCTTTAGTGTCTGGCACATTAGAAGCTATTGCACTTCAGAAACTGAACTACAAACATCCATAGTGTTTATTTGCAATACTTTGTAATATCTATAAATCTTTCATAAAGTAATACGTAGTTTTGTTCCATGTCTAAGTTATTTGGAGTGAGCATGCAAGATGGCTTTCTGCTGTTTGGACCTCCGGGTTGTGGCAAAACACTCATAGCAAAAGCAGTGGCACATGAGGCAGGGGCTAATTTTATTCATGTTAAGGTAACTGGTGTTTGCCTTTCCATTTTTTCACCTTATCAAGTTCACACAAATAATCCTAACATAACTCTTCTTCTGGAACCAGGGGCCTGAGTTATTGAACAAGTATGTTGGGGAGAGTGAATCAGAAATTAGGAAAATATTCAACCGAGCACGTACTAACGCCCCATGCATTGTATTTTTTGATGAGGTAAGGGATTTTGTGTAGCCGTCTTATTATGTTCATGTAAAATTTGTGTCAAACATTTTTAAGTAGGGGTGCTTCAAGTGCTGGGTGTGAAACTGTTTTATACGTATAATTTTTGTTGAAGTGTTTATCCCCTTTCATTTGACAGGTAGATGCATTGACAACAAAAAGAGGTAAAGAGGGGGGGGGGGGGGGGTGGTTGTTGAACGACTCCTAAACCAGGTTTGAATGCTTTGGAACATTCTCAAAACTTTATGTTTTCCTTGCCATATTGCTTTTCTGATATATGTTATGTCTGTTTTGCCTGCAGTTACTCATTGAACTTGATGGTGCTGGTCAGCGTAAAGGTGTCTATGTGATAGGAGCTACAAACAGGTAACTATCAGCTTCTAATGCACCTTTTTTTGTACACATTTAACCCTGAATGGAAGGCTAATAACTGTAGCCCCTTTCTGATTCAGAATTGATATGATAGATGATGCTATCCTACGGCCTGGTAGATTCGGGAAGAAACATTATGTACCTTTACCTGGTGCTCGCGAAAGGGTTTCAATATTAAAGGCACTAGCTCAACGCACACCCGTCTCGTCAACCGTTGATTTGGATGTGTTGGCACTTCGAGATGCGTGCAGCAATCTCACTGGTGCCGACCTAGCATCACTGGTAATTTATGTGATATTGTGTCAAATAGACCTCCGTTTGAATTGGCCCACAGGGTGCATTAGTTAAGTTATAAAATGCAGAGATTCTTTTTGGCTCTGAGGAATGCATTCTGAATTAATAAGTGCTGTAATAATCGCATGACTTTTTTGTGTGATGACAATTGATGATTTTAAAACATTCAAGAAATGGAACTAACATGCCTTTTTCATCAGGTGGATGAGGCAGCCATTTTAGCTTTGGAAGAGAGATGGAAGTTCCTTGATAGTGGGGCATCAGTGAATCCATCTTCTCTGATTGAGCTATCACACTTTGAACAAGCCTTATCGAAGGTGAAGCCATCAGTATCCAAACAGGTATGTGCAGGATGACATGCTACTTCTTGCTAATCTGTTAACCATTGTGACATGTCAGCTGATTTCATCCATGGCTCTTTCCTTTTGGTTACAGCAAAGGGAAGATTATGAGACATTGCGCAACAAATACTTGTCAACAACCTGATCAGATCACCATACATCCATCTTGTGTGTGTGGCACAAACAATGCCGTCGCTACCTATGAAAATGGTTCTGCTGGCACTGCAGAATGCTAATTTAAGTCTTGGTTTTCCTTATTTGTACTTTTACGGTATTCACCTACTGGATTTTTTAATGAATATAAATTTGTGCATTACAATCATACTCGAAATATATTGATAAACCATATACCAGACAGGCCGTGGCTTATTTGTACTGTCCTCACCTACTGGAGTTTTTGCACGTGAGCTACCAATGGTTGGCCTGTCAATTGTGCAGTGCTTGTTCATGATGGAGGAAAAAGCTCGAATTTTGTTCCCCACCTATTTTTTTTTTGAAAGATCCGTTACCGGCTTTCATGATACCTACTGTAGCAGTTCGCTTTGTCCCTGACAAATTGCTTGGTGTGCATGTGCTTGTTATCATAGTTGTGGCGTGCCTGTTCGTCTGTCATGGCAAATTCGCTTGGCGTGCCACGTTCGAGGTGCAGGATGTCCCAAGATGCAAGCAAGACGTATCATGTATGCCAATACACGAAGAAGGTGATGCAGTAGTATCAGCGCGGTTACAAGAGCTCGTTTCCACTCGCAAGTTAATTAACAATAAAATTGTTAACACCCGTGTTTTGAGCCATCTGGGATGTTTCTTGCTAAGGGCTGGTTCAGTACTTCAGTTCGTCTCCATAAGGACCATAACGGCCTTGCGCACGGCCTGTTTGGTCCATATCGACATGGCCTGGTTCGAAGTCATGTTAAACTAGAAATGCATGTTCGATTAGATGTGTGGCGGAATGAAAAATGGGCGGCATGGAAATTTGTTCCTCCTTCCACACGGCCTAAAAGAGAGACTTGTCCCCAACCTGTCACCGTTGTCACGTCGACCACTACTGCATCGACGGCTGAAGGTACTGCTGCTCCCAACTCTGAAGCTGTGAAGCCGACAATGATGAAGCGGGCGTCGAACCTGAAGAAGTCAAGAGCTAGACGGCCCTGCATGGCCCATAATGAGGCGGCCTATCTTAGCCCTTCATGTAACGGCCAAGAGCCGAGATAAGACTTGGTCACTACTCTAAACCTCGTTGGTTAATTCGAATATAGTTATAGATTTCCATTTGGCCCATGGGCCGCGGCACGGCACGCGGCACGGCGGCACGACACGGCCCATGGGCCGGCACGGCACGGCGGCCACCGTGCCCGTGCCGGCACGGCACGTAGGCCGTGCCGTGCATGGGTCGACGGCCTGGCACGCGGCACGGCACAGGCACGGCACGCCAGGGGAGCGGCACGGCGGCCGGCACGGCGGAGGCAGCGTCACGCGTAGGCTCGCAAGGCAGGCTCGCGGCAAGACAGCAAGGCGAAGGCAGCAAGGCAGGCTCGACGCGGCCAGAAGGCAAGGCAGCAAGGCGAAGGCACTAGTGCACTACTAGCGGCAAGAAGGCAAGGCAAAGGCAGCAAGGCATGCTCGCACGGGAGTGGCGGAGTCGCGGCCGACGCGGCGGCATGGCGGCGTGCTCGCACGCGACGGCACGGTTGCACGGCGGCACGCCGTGCTTTCGGCACGGCACGACGGCCCATGTGCCGTGCCGTGGGCCGGAGGCCTGGCCCATGGCACGGCCAGGCACGGCACGGCCGGCACGGCGGCACGTCGCGGCATGGCGCCGTGCCGTGCCGTGTTGGCACGGCCGTGCCGCGTGCAGTGCCGGCACGGCACGGTGGCCATCTATAAATATAGTCATAGTAGTCCGGTAACAATATGGTACCAGCTCCATCCCAATCCCGTCCACCTTCCGCCAAACATTCCTAGAAGTTTCCCCCCACCTTGCTCTGTTCCAATCCGCTGATTTCTCTACCCCATCGATCGAATTTGAAGAAGTTTCGGGTTGGATTAAAGGTTTCCGATCTGCAGTGAGCTACTGCCATCGGTGACTTCTTTGTAATTCCCAAACGCTCAGCTTGATTTGTGGCAAAATCACGGCTCGTGCCCAGCATACTAACCTCACCCACCGACAGATGGCCATGGCCGTGGCCACACCGGAGGACTAGATGGGCCAGATGCTTGCTCTCTTGTCAGAGAACAACAAGGGCCTCATGGAGATCAGATCGGACATGCGATCCATGAAGACGGACTTGCTCACCTGGTAGCCTGATGTCAACAATCGGGTTCAAGAGATCGAACACGCGGTTCTGGATCTCGACGACAAGGTTGACAAGGCGTTGGGATTTCTGACATTCCAGAAGGCAGCTATCAATTCAGAGTCCTTCGAGCAAGCAGATGCCCCTACTCGATTGACATAAGAGATCAAGGATGATCACTTCACCCCAAGTGCCATCAAGATGCCGAGCTCCATGCATCAGGAGCTTCACCCTTTTCGGGCGGCATCAGGGTCAATAGACCGCGACAAGGGGACTTTTGGGGCGGTGTACATCATCGCCGTGGGACAATCCCTGAAATCAGGTGCGATGAATCATCACAAATCCCTGCCCGAAGGCACTTCTGTCACAAATTTCATTGGTCATGAGAGTCCTATGAGGTTGGAAAGAGTTCTAGCATTACTAGGTAAAATCAACAATGTGTCATCAGCATATTGTACCATAAAGTAGTGTCCACCAAAATTTTCATTGAGGGGATGTTTTAGCACACCAGCTTGTTAATCCTAATTATCAACCACTATGTGCAAGAGGTCAGCTATAAGAACAAAAACAAGGGGGAGAGAGAGGGTCCCCATGCCTAACACCTCTTTGGCATTTGAATGATTTTCTAGGGATACCATTCGGTAGGAAAGAAGCTCCAATGGTGATAATATTTTGTCTAAAAACATTTATGCCTTATGAAATGTGGTCAAATGCTTTTACAAAGTCACGTCTCGAGAAAGACTATTTCTTATTTATAGTGATGACATAGATGAAGGAACTAAAAGCTCCAAGCTAAACAATCATGAATGGTCCTTCCCTTGATGAAACCATATTGATTTTCAAGAACAAGCTGAAGAATCACACTATGTTGCCTTTTTGAAAGCATTTTAGCAATACACTTGAGGCTATATAGTTCGAGAAAGGGAGATGGGTCTATAGTTATCCACTGTTTTAGGGTTGCTTTTCTTTGATGCAATAGTTCACACATGTCATATCAGTATTTATGTTGAAAAGTCATTCTTAATAATGGGTCAACTTTTCTTAATGAACAAGCCATTAGAACCATCTAGCCCTAAAGCATGACTATTTGGTAGGGATGCGATGACACTTTATACCTCCTCGTTGCTGAAATCTATGTCTAGATGATCGAGGTCAAGAGCAGTAAGAGATCATTGAAATTATAACTAATGCCAGAAAATTCACTAATGCCCAGTCTTTTTATATGCTGACCAGAGCAGATTAGCTTTCTGATTTTGATCAGTTACTACAGTACAATCAGGATTGGTGAGACTTAAAATGAAATTTCTTATGTGACATGGTGGCCATAGCATGAAAGAAGCTGCCATTTTCATCTCCAAAAGTGACCCATCTCAGAGTATTTCTTTGCTTCAAGTATACTCTCTTAGCTACTAAGAGGGAGGAAAGATGATTCTTGACTAGGTTTCTGAAGGCTCTTTCCAGTCTAGAAAGAGGTCTTTGGTCGTCAAGTCCATCCATCAGCAATAGGACCCTATTATAGTTATATATAAGCTTACCAAATTTTGATACACTTCTGCTCTAATTTGTGAGTCTAGCTCTAACCTGCTTCAGTTTTCTTGACTGATTATTGGCAACACAGCTGAGTTGTTCCGGTGCAAATCAATTGTTTATAAAAAGTCAGAGTGTTTAGTCCAACAGTTTTCAAACCTAAAGAGGTTGGATTTTCGGATGGAGGATCAATGTGTAGTACATAGAGGATGTGCGAGACTGACCTAGGATGAGGTTGGACATATGTAGCTGGGTAGTTTAGGGTCCAAGCATAAAAAGGCATTTCAAGTTCTATAGAAGAGATATGCTTCAAATTGTTGTAAAAAAAGATATGCTTCAAATCAACCATATATAAAATTTGTGGACATGCTAAGGACATTTGTATCGTCCTCTGTTATCACCTACCAATGCAGCCATTAGGATAAATATGGTATTTTCGCCGAAGAAAGTTCCGGTATGAAACAAGCCCATTTTGATAAAATATTGATGGAGGCCCCTCCACAATTAGCCTGTTTGCACATACCGTAGCAATACAAGCGGCCCAAGGGTAGGTCGAAACGAAGGCTAACATCCAAGTACACAAGCATTGCAGACGAGCCTGAAGTGTTGCCAACATGTGACGCATGGAGAATCTGCTTCCCTGCAACATCTCTTGGAGCATGTTGCGGCACCGGAGGGGCGGGCTACTGAGCCACTCCTTTCCTGCCATGGCAGAAGCACAAGAACACTAATAGCGGTGAGTAATCTGAAACGAGACATCTGAATGTTTTTTGTGCGTTCCATCCTAGCTAGCGAACCCTGATATATTCTAGCCCTGATGTACGTATGTCAGTATGTGCGTGCGCAGAGGAGGCGAGACGGGACAAGAAAAGCAAATGGAAAATGGAAAAACAAAAAATGGAAAAAACAAAAAATGGAAAGGGAAAATGTTATAAAAAATCAAAAATAAAAATTTTTAATTTAAGAATAATAAACACCACGTCAGCAAGTACAGTGCTCAATAGTGGTCGAAGCCCTGAGCGGCACGGAATTGCTGGCATGTTAAAGAAAGTAGTTATATATATATGTCGGAAGACGATAACAACATAACAAGTTAACATAATATGGTGGAAAGCAATTGCCAAAAGGGTACCTGTTTCAAATATGAAAAGCTCTTCAGCGTGCTCCCGACCTCTGTGCCTGCACTCATTGTAGTAAGTGGTGACCGCACACACGGAGAACACTCGTGCTACGCTGGACACGAGCATGTAGACTAAGGGCCTGACTAAAGGCCTGTTTGGTTGGTGACCAAAACTTATTGACATGGTTGTGCGGCGTGGCGACATGGCAGCAGCGAGCATGGCATGGCGCGGCTGCTCCGTGGCACCCAGGCTTTGACGCGGACACGACCACTGCCACGGATAGGACGACACCGAGGGGGAGCTGGGCGAGGCCTGCGATGAGGATGACGAGGACCAGCAGGTCAAGGAGCAGCAGTGAGCGGGTGTACCAGACGAGAAGGTCAGCGAGGAGGATCAACACAGCGACGCCGAGCTGGCAAGCAGCGGCAATGATTTGGCCGTGCACGGCGGTCGCGACGGGACCGACCGTTGTTTGGCCGCCGCCGTCGAACAGCCTATGGAGGACCTGGAGGAATGCGAGCTTTTCTCCCTCGTTGTCGACGCCGTATGCCGTGAGGCCCGTGACGGACCTGACGGCAGCGAAGGTGGTGATCGCCCCAATGACCGGGCTGACGGTCATGAAGGTGAGGAGGCTCACTGCGCCAATGAGGATAACATCATGTGCCTCATGCAAGGGCAGCAAGGCCAGATAGACCTGCAAGACTTTCTCGGCGACTATGAGCGCCAAGATTGGACCAAATAGGCCAGGGTTGCGTGCTGGAAGGAGCAGAGCTTCTTTAATTTAGGAAGTGGAAGTGCCACATTGGGAGAAGTGGTCGTGTGGCAGCCACGGCCGGAGACAAGGGGACGGCTACAAGGAACTTCATTACAGGGGCAAGAGAAATAAGCTCATGTTCATTACCTGCCCGGTCCAATGGCTGATGACGACAAAAATGAGGTTCCAAAGATTCTTCACCTTGTCAGCGGCACGGAGAAAACAATGTTGCTTGTCGTACGTGACATTGTTCCTTGGCAACTTTTGCTCCCATTCCTGCAACTTTTCTGGTTTGTCTGTTTGATGTGTTCAAGACAGCTAGGCAGCCGTCCATACTGCAGTTTCTTAAACTAGCCCTGTATTATAAACATACTAGTCTGTGCTTCCACGAAACTTTTCATTTGCTATCATCAGGGAAGCCTTCCTTCTCCATGCCCGCAACATCCACATTTTCATCCCCGTCTGAGGACACATGGTTTTTCCATAACCATTATGTGAACCTTTGTGTGATGAGTGATTGTCAACATGCCAACACAAGGCGTGTGTGTGTTCTTACTAACCGATGGCACGCGGCTTCGTGTCAAACAATGGTGTCTCTTGGCTTGTGTTGTCTGCAGATGTTGAGCTCGGAGACGGTGGTCGACGGTCGGTGAAGATCAAGTAGGGCGTGCCGTGCTGACGGACCGGGTGCGGTGAAGGGCGGACGTGAGGCTTGGATCGAGGGACCTGAGGACCGGGCGGCTAGCCGTGGTGGCTGACAGCTGGGACATCGACGAGTGCAAGTGTACACGGCGGGGGATGCGTATGGGCTACGCTACTCGCGGAGGGTTTGGTGGTTTCGCCTCAAAACCATCGATGGCGGGTTTCCCTGGTTTGCGCCTCAAAACCGGGGGCGGAGGTCCCGGTGCGGACGGACGACACGTGGCGGCATCGGGGAGATTGCTTGGAAGCAAGGCTACCGGTGAGGAGGCGCGGTGGCCGTCGGATCAAGTGAAGCCTGAGTTGGACCCTTATGCCCCTGGCTAAGTGGTGTGGCTCTTCATGTATCCAAGGGCAAAGAAGGAATGTAAAATAGACTTGCCCCTATAAATAAAGGATGAGGGTCTCCCTTCCCCCTCACCTCTTCCATTTCCATTTTTCTCTTTTAGGATTTCCCTTCCCCTAATTGCTGTGTGAGAGAGAGGTCTGCAAATCTTCGATTTGTACTCGAACCAGTGTTTGGCAAGCAGAGCGCCTAGTCTCTGCTGTTTCCTCCGGGTTTAATCATATGTCTGTGATTATTTTGCCTCTTGTGTTCCCGATTTGATTTCTTCGTTTTGAGTTGGTTTGAGCCATGATCTTCCCGGAATAGCTCAACAACTTGGTTGTGATTCGTTGTGTAAAATCTGGGAATTTTTCATGGTAAATCGGGTCAATTTGGTTGGATTTATGGATATTCTTTTGTTCAGACTGTGGGCGTCGGTCTTCCTGTTTTCTCCAGTTTCTTGAGTTCAGGCCAAGTGACAGGGGCAGTGCTTCCTACGGCGACACAGGTGTCGCACGCGCTCTTCAGAGCAGCACTCTCCCATTCAGGCACACTCGCCAGCTCTCTGATTGTTTTGCTCTGGGAAAATCGTTCGCAAGTTGCTCTGTGCTGTGCGCCTCCAAGTCCAATCGCCAGGAACCGAGTTCCAGCAGCAGCGACCTGCAGGTCCAAACTCTGCCTTTTTCCCTCTTGTGTGATTTTCAGTTGGTTCTTAGGTGAGTCGGATCTCGGTCAGCTCGATCCGTAAGCCAGAATTCGTAATCTTGTTTTGCACGGCGCCTTGCCTACTGTCAGTTTCTGCAGGGGAATTCATGTGTGGCCTTCCAGATGCGCCTGCTAGTGCTGCCACCAAGCAGGCATGGTCACGGCTCGTGAGCCAGTTCATCATGCGTTGTTAGTAGGGAGCAGATCCTTCTTTTGATTGTGTTCTGGAGCCTTCGTGCCCAGTTTTATTTAATTGAAGGAGGATGTGTTCATCGTGGAGCTAGGAACCCACCCGTCCTTTTCTGATTGGCCAAAAGCTTTTGTATTTTGCATAAAGGTGTTACTTCTTGCTATTCTATTTACATCTCGATTTTGGCAAGCACAGATTTAGGCCCTGTGTTCCATCGATCTGTTGTTACTCAAGCTTTTGGTTATCTCTGTGTTGGTGAGATACATGAACGAATTTCCTGATGATTTTCTGCAGAATTTTCACTAGCTTTGATTTCTAGTTTTGTGTGTTGTTTCTTCGTTTGTGCTCCGATTCGCTTTCCGCTTGTTGCATTGGGTTTCTAACACCCTAAAGAATTTATCTAGATACTCCCATCACCGGTTGGTGCGAGTATTTTAGATTTGGGGATTTTACTTCTTGGGGTTTAAATTTGGGATAGCGGCCAAATTTTTCACGAGAAATTTGAGGCTCCCATTCACCCCCCCTCTGGTCGCCTATTCCGGTCCTTCAATTGGTGTCGAGCCGGTTAAGGATCACTTCACCTTAATCGGTCCGTGATCCCCGAAGGCGACATCATGGAGAACCGTGGGCTTGGAAAGCCACCGCACTTCGATGGCAAGAACTATCCCTATTGGAAGATCCGCATGTCGGCGCATCTCCAAGGGATTGATTCGCGTGTTTGGGAGATCTCGTGAGAATGCGGACTACGTGGTACTTGCTGCCCGTGTTGACCAAGCACAGATCGACCAACACAAGGCGAACAACACCGCGTAACCTGTCTTGTTTTCTCGCTCTTTCTATGGAGGAATTTGAGCGTGTTTCGATTGTACCATCGCTGAGAGATCCGGGTCTAGACCGCAGAAATACCATGAGGGTACTGCCCATGTCAAGACCAGACTCTATGAGACACACAAGAGAGAGTATGAGAACTTTGTTCAAACCGATGGTGAATCTATTGATTCTTTGTTCACTCGCTTTCAAACCATCGTGAACAATATGAGGGCAAACAACCCTCAGATGCCCTATGACGATCATCAGAGAGCGCTTAAGCTTCTATATGCTCTAGATCGGAGGGTTTGGGAAGTAAAGGTCTCGGCGATCATTGAATCGCCCGGCTATGAGACTCTCACCGTGGATGAGCTGTTCGAAGCTCAAGTCCACCGAGATTGACCACCGACGACGCAGCGAGGATCGAAATCCGTCCGCCCTACCATGGCTTTGGTCTCGTGCATGGGAGGTTCAAGTTCTTTGACTAACCCTTCACAGTTGTCTTTTGCCTTGTCTTCTCTCGGGTCTCGGCTACGAGAGGAGCGAGATGGAGGCTCTTGGGGATGACGAGCTCGCCTTGGTGATTAGCCGGTTCTCACGGTTTCACAACAACCGTTTGAATCGCCGGCGTGGCATCACCAAGCAAGGATGCTTCGGGTGTGGAGATCCCGACCACTACGTCGCCAACCGTCCCAAGGCCGACAAGAACCACTACAACAACAAGAACGACTACAAAGAAGCGCAAGGACAAGCACGAGTCTTCCACACCCAAGTACAAGTACAAGTACAAGGGAAGATTCGACAAGGAGGCGGTCAAGAAGAAGTTCCCGGAGAAGCAAGAGGCGAAGCAACGAGCCTTCCTCGCATCCCTCGCCGATCTCGACGACGACTCCGACAACGGCTCACCCCCAAGTGATGATGAGGCCGAGCAAAAGGTCGAGAACAAGTTCAACGGGCCGTGCTTCGGCCGACTCCAAGCTTGGAGGCTACCGCACCATGGCACTCGACGAGTCTACCCCAAGCATTGAGAAGAACGACGACACCGAGCCCGAGGTAGAACAAAATCTCGAGTCCCTTGTCCGAGGTTGATAACTTGACTACCACTTTGCTTAGTCAAGATGCTTTGCTTAAGCGTGCTGCTCGTGAGAGAAAAGATTTCAAGGCTAAGTGGGAGCTTGTTTGTCAAAGAGCTAGAGTCTCGTTAGGGAGTCTCGTGCACATCTCTCGATGAGTCCGAGTGTGATGCTTGTGCCATTCATATGGCGAACCTAGCTGATGTGCGGTCCAAGTATGTGGCTTTGGTAGATGAGCTTGATGAGGTTAAGGCTAGGTCTCTCTCGTGAGTCCTTGCAAATCTTGTGATGAGTGAAGTCTCGAGCTAGGTGAGAAAATGACTAGGATTGCCATGCTAGAGAAAACTAGTCAAGTTTCTAGATGTGCTTGTTGTGAAGCTTTGGAACTAGAACTAGACTCTTGTAGGCATGACAAGAAAAGGGCCGAAGAAGAAATCACAAATCTTCGGTCCATGCTCGCTTGGTTGTCTTGCAAAAGTGAACCACGGCTTGGCATGATGATGAGTCGGTTCAAGAGGGGAAACGACACAACGGGATTAGGCTTTGCTACAGGTGGGAAGGGTGAAAATGTTTTTGGTAAGGTTGGTGAACACAAGTGGTATAAGTGCATCCGAGAAATCCACCAAGCCTTCCACTACTCCCAAGTTGATCAAAATCACTCCACCTCGGCCCTAACAAGCCCAATGTGAAAGATGGTGTGTTTGAGGAAACTCCCAAAGCTTCACCCCCAAAGCAAGTGTGGACTCCAAAACCAAACCACCTAAGGAACCCACTTGACACACTTCCCGACATCTCTATTAAACCCTCCAAAGAACAAGCAAACCCAAAGAGTGATCCATACCCATGAGAGAGTGAGTCAACCACCACCCAAGAGAGAGGTGTATCACGTGATTATTGTCACCATGATGGTCACTTGTTTGAGTTTTGCTTTCGGAGGAAGAGAGATGAGCGGCATAAGTATGAGCTTTTCCATAACTCTACTCATGGTGTGTTTGCTCCACGTTTCCAGAGGCACAAAGTGCTAGGCCAAGAGGTGCAACACCTCAAGGACCTAGGCCTCAAGGTGTGAGACCACGAGGTGGTCGTGCCGCGGGGTTCAGGTTTTGCTTATGACCTTGGATCTCGTGATCGTGGCTTTCGTCTTACAGATGAGCGGACCACGTTTTTCTCATCGTGGTGATCGCTCTACTCATATGGGACATGGCATGCATGATGCTTTTGCTAACACCTCTCGTGGGCGAATGAGCCAACACTAGTTTTCTCCTCGTTTACTAACCCGGTGTTGGATCATTTGCTCATCCCATGTCTCGCTATTGATGCGGGATGAAGGGCCGGAGAACACGTGGCTAGTTGATTCCGGTTGCTCTCGACACATGACCGGGAACTCAAAATGGTTCTCGGCCTCACCCAAATGAAGTGTAGTGAATACATTACATTTGGGGATAACAAAGAAGGGTAAAGTGCTTTCACGTGGGTCCATTCGTCGAATGAGAACTTTGTGCTTAAGGATGTGGCCTTGGTTTCAAATTTGCACTTCAATCTCGCTTTCGTTTCTCGGCTTCTTGATGACGGTTTTGAGGTTCGGTTTAAGCCAAGACTTTGTCGTGTTCTTGATGCTCGGAGAACCTCGTTTGCAAGATTGTGCCTTTCGGGAAAGTGTTTCGTGCTGATTTTTCTCGCTCATTTGGTCTTTCCGCTGTTTGATGGCAAACTCCTCCTCGCAGCTTTGGAAGTGGCACCATGGGACTTGGTCACTTGAGTTTCGACTTGCTTGCAAGATTGAGCTCACTTGATCTAATTCGGGGTTTGCCCAAGCTCAAGTTTGAGAAGGATCTTGTTTGTCATCCGTGCCGTCACGGGAAGATGATTGCAGCTTCTCATTCTCCCGTGAACCAAGTGATGACCAAGGGGCCCGGCGAGCTTTTACATATGGACACTGTAGGTCCAGCTCGAGTCCGGTCAGATGGTGGAAAGTGGTACGTGTTGGTGGTGGTTGATGACTTTTCTCGCTATTCGTGGGTCTTTTTCATGGAGAGCAAAGATGAGGTATTTACTCATGTTCATGACTTGATCTTAAGGTTGCAAAATGAGTTACCAAAGCATGCCATGCGAGCTATTCGCAGTGACAATGGCATTGAATTCAAGAATACTCATTTTGAGACCTTTTGCTCTTCCATAGGTCTTGAACATCGTTTTCCTCGCCGTATGTGCCACAAAGAAATGGAATTGTTGAACGCAAGAATCGGACCCTTGTTGAGATGGCCGGGACGATGCTTGATGAGCATAGGACTCCTAGGCGCTATTGGGCCGAAGCGATCAACACGGCTTGTTATGTTTCAAATCGCATCTTCCTTCGAGCTTTTACAAAGAAGACTTCTTATGAGTTGCGGTTTGACCGCTTGCCCAAAGTGAGCCATTTTCGGGTGTTTGGCTGCAAGTGCTTTATCTTGAAGAAGGGAAACTTAGACAAATTTGAATCGAGATCTTCTGACGGGATTTTTCTTGGTTATGCATCTCATTCGCATGCTTATCGAGTACTTAACCTTGAAACTAACCGTGTCATGGAGACTTGTGAAGTCACCTTCGACGAGACCGCACCTTGTTCCTCTCCCGTCTTTGAAAGTGCAGGTGATGAGGAGATGAACAAGAGCATTTTTGTGGAGGAGGAGCAGACGATGCCGATTGGGGTGATCCCGAGCCGACTCCACCGGCTGCCCCAGCTTGACCCCGCGACGACTACTACTTCGGTTGACGGCCCCACCGCTACATCCTCCACCACATGGGGACCGTACGACCGTACTCCTCGCCTTGTTCCAAGCCGCACCCGAGGGAGCTCCAGCCTCAGCCGTTGAGGGGGAGGCGTCTTCATCAAGAGAAGCACCGCGACACATTCAGCATCGCCATCCTCCTTCAACCATGATCGGTAACATAAATGAGCGGGTCACTCGCAACAGATCTTATGAGATTTCGCACTTTGCACATTCTGCTTTTGTTGCAAATTTCGAACCCAAAGAAGTGGTTGAGGCATTAACTGATCCAGATTGGGTAAATGCCATGCATGAGGAGCTTGAGAACTTTGAGAGAAACCAAGTGTGGGTTTTAGTGCCACCTCCACCTCAGTGTCATCCCATAGGAACCAAGTGGGTGTTCAAGAACAAGCAGAGTGAGGATGGGGTTGTGGTGAGAAACAAGGCTAGGTTGGTTGCTCAGGGGTACTGTCAGAAAGAGGGGATAGATTATGAGGAAACTTTTGCACCTGTTGCCCGTTTAGAAGCCATTAGGATCTTCCTAGCCTATGCAGCTTCGAAAGGGTTCAAGCTGTATCAAATGGATGTAAAGAGTGCTTTTCTGAATGGGTACATAGATGAGGAAGTGTATGTGAGGCAACCCCCAGGCTTTGAAAATCCCAAGCATCCCGACCATGTTTTTAAACTCCACAAAGCCCTATATGGTCTCAAACAAGCCCCAAGAGCATGGTATGAGCGATTGAAGTCCTTTTTGCTGGGCAAGGGTTTTACCATGGGGTCGGTTGACAAAACATTGTTTCTCCTCAAGCATGGCAGTGACACTCTCTTGGTGCAGATTTATGTCGATGACATCATTTTTGGTGGTTCGTCACATGCTCTTGTTGCAAAGTTTTCAGATATGATGAGCAGGGAGTTCGAGATGAGCATGATGGGTGAGCTGACGTTCTTTCTCGGTTTGCAAATCAAACAAACTCGAGAAGGGACATTTGTACATCAAGGCAAGTACACGAAGGATCTTCTGAAGCGCTTCGACATGGGTGATGCCAAGCCACTTCAAACTCCCATGTCAACCACGACTGCCTTGGATGCGGATCTAGAAGGAGAAGTCGTGGACCGTGGCTGAGTACCGCAGCATGATCGGGTCGTTGCCGTACTTGACGGCGACAAGGCCCGACATCCAGTTCGTCGTCCGCTTTGCGCACGCTTCCAGTCTTCACCGCGCACTTCGCATCGGGCATCGTCAAACGCATCTTACGGTACCTTCGCTTCACTCCCGAGCTTGGTCTATGGTACTCGACCTCTTCATCTCTTTCTCTTTCGGGTTATTCCGATGTTGATTATGCGGGTGATCGAATTAAGAGAAAGTCCACTTCGGGAACTTGTGAGTTTTTGGGTTCATCGTTGATCTCTTGGTCTTCTCGCAAACGTCTTCTATTTCCCAATCCACTTGTGAGGCCGAGTATGCCGCCGCCGCGTGTTGTTCTAGTTGCTTTGGGTGGTTGCTACCTTGAGAGACTATGGGTTGAACTTTAGGAAAGTGCCTCTTTTCAAAGGATGCACTAGTGCTATTAGCGTTGCTAAGAACCCAAGTACTCCACTCAAAAACCAAGCACATTGAGATCCGATATCACTTCTTGAGAGATCACCAAGAGAAAGGAGACATAGACCTTCACCGTGAGAACCCATGAACAAACTTGTCGATTTCACAAAGCCTCTCGATCAAACCCGCTTGCCCACTTGAGAGCGGAGTTGGGCATTTGCTACCCTTTTTAGAGTAGGGTAGCCGTATCTTGATGTATAGTATGATCTTTGGCTTTCTTCTTTGCTTTTGTTTCTTTGGTTTTCATGTGTATCATATTGCATATCATCATGTATCATATTACCTTTGTTGAGCTTCATGACTATAGCAGTTTTTGATTACATTCATGATCTTGCTAGTATGACTTGTATATGTCACTTGGAGCTTGCGGCTTAGGCTTCTTCGATCACTTGTTACATGTTATGAGCTAAGCCCTGTTTTCTAAATGTGAACCCGCTTTAAATCTTGATGCAACTCGAAAATTGTTCACCTTTGAGATGGCAACTAGCATGTGTAGGTTTTGTGAGAACCTTGTTGCTTTCATGTGTATGCTTGAGTTGCTATGTCTCATGTTTCTTGAGTCATTCACTTAGCTCGGATCTCTTGATAATCTTGTGCTAAAACTTGATGTCTAAGCTAAGAAATGATGAAAAGTTTTGAGTTGGATCTTTTCTCGTCCCACGGCAATGTTACGAGATTGCTTCTCATTCACTCGAGTGAGATGAACTTGGGCATTGTAGTGCTAGTCCACAACCACTCGTGACGAGATAGCTTCCCACTTGCACTAAGGGATGAACTCGGCGTGGTTGAAAAACATGATAAAAACAATCTTTTTGGCGGACAGCTTTTGATCCTCTCATGCACACATGTCTCAATGAAACCTTGTTAACTACCGTTTTAAATCCGATCAATGTTGTAGTAACAAGTGTTGTTAAGTGTATCTTTGAGACATGATGTGTGACCGTTATATGGGGTAGTTCACTCTT
The DNA here is from genome assembly GCA_018135685.1 of Themeda triandra. Lineage (NCBI taxonomy): Eukaryota > Viridiplantae > Streptophyta > Magnoliopsida > Poales > Poaceae > Themeda > Themeda triandra. The sequence goes on from JAENPR010000175.1 coordinate 395,752, forward strand.
GTATACATGTGTTAGCACTTGTTTTGATCTCCCGCTTATATGTGCAAGGTGCTATTCTTTTTGGTGAACACCTTTTATAAAATGCCCAACACCCGATCAAATGCTTATGTTTCATATTCCGTACCACTTGATCGGCTTGAGCATTGGTTTTGTCTTGTGCCTTTTGCTATACACTTGCCATACTTGCTAGATCATCTATGTACTCAAATTGCTATACTTGTGAAGCTCTACATTTTGCATTTCTTTCATGGCATGATTTGAGGGGGAGTTGCGTCTCTTTTGATCTAATCTTGATAAGTGCATGTGCCAACAAGGGGAGAAACATCCACAAATCCAGAGTTCATTGGTGAGGATGCATTTGTCAAGGGGGAGTTGCGCTCCGAGTTATGAGTTTGAGCTGTTTTTGCTAGATGTGTTGAGCCGTTGCCTCTTCTTGAGGATCTAGCTGTTTTTTGTTGTTCTATGCTGTGCTAGTGGTGTTGAGCCTTTTGCCTCTTCTTGAGGGCTAGCTTTGGTTTTCTTGGTCGCGTCGAGCCGTTGCCCATGTCTTTGGGGACCAAGTTGTGATCTCGCTTTGCTCATTGCAAATGACCTGTTTTCTACTTTTCTTTGGCTCTTGGTCATTTGGATGAGTTGTCTCTCAAGTTTGTGTTGGTGTTGACAATGCACTCATCAAGGGGAGATTGAGGACACATGGTTTTTCCATAACCATTATGTGGACCTTTGTGTGATGAGTGATTGTCAACATGCCAACACAAGGCGTGTGTGTGTTCTTACTAACCGATGGCACGCGGCTTCGTGTCAAACAATGGTGTCTCTTGGCTTGTGTTGTCTCTGCAGATGTTGAGCTCGGAGACGGTGGTCGACGGCCGGTGAAGATCAAGTAGGGCGTGCCGTGCCGACGGACCGGGTGCGGTGAAGGGCGGACGTGAGGCTTGGATCGAGGGACCCGAGGACCGGGCGGCTAGCCGTGGTGGCCGACAGCGTGGGACATCGACGAGTGCAAGTGTACACGGCGGGGATGCGTATGGGCTACGCTACTCGTGGAGGGTTTGGTGGTTTCGCCTCAAAACCATCGATGGCGGGTTTCCCGGTTTGCGCCTCAAAACCGGGGCGGAGGTCCCGATGCGGACGGACGACACGTGGCGGCATCGGGGAGATTGCTTGGAAGCAAGGCTACCGGTGAGGAGGCGCGGTGGCCGTCGGATCAAGTGAAGCCCGAGTTGGACCCTTATGCCCCCGGCTAAGTGGTGTGGCTCTTCATGTATCCAAGGGCAAAGAAGGAATGTAAAATAGACTTGCCCCTATAAATAAAGGATGAGGGTCTCCCTTCCCCTCACCGGTCCTTAACTCAAGTTTTATACCCGCCAACTATAGGTCACTATGGGGGAAATAAATATTTTATGTCACATATATCTTTACTATTGACCTAGTTCCACTCGTGCTTGGAAGAAATATTGTTTTGCGAGAATATATACCAAGTACAAGAATTTCCGGAATAAAAGTACGCTTTTCAGAAAGCGTAAAACAAGCTCAAGAGCAAGTAGGCCATCTGGGGACGAAATGGGCCAAAAGCACCAGCATGGACAAGACCCAGATGGCGGCCCAGGCCCACCGCCAAAGGCGATCGTGGGCGGCGTCACCCGAGCGCGACGCGCTCGGGCGCGCGCGCGCCCACCCCGCCACTGGTGGGCCCGGCTAAAGGCGGTTGCCTCTTTCCATCTCGGGATTGACGGTTTTGGCCGGTGATTTTACACCACTACCCGAACCGCCTTCTCCGGGGGCTATAAATAAAGAGGAGAGGCCCCCACCTTAACACACACCATTTGGAGCCATCTCGTACAATTCTCACTTGTTCATTAGTCTTAGTATTAGTCCTTTGGAGTTAGGCAAAGCTACTTGGAGAGCTTGTCTCCAGAAGAAGAAAGCTACACTCTTGGTATAAATCTATGGAGCGTTCTTCCTTAGTCAAGTTCTCATTACATTTATATAGTCGTGCATATGAACTAGAGTATAGTCTAGTACACGATATATTCGATGATCAAGGACTAGGCCATAGTTCTTGTGAGAGTTGTTCATCGTGCTCTACATTGTTCTTCATCGTTCATATGTTTTACTTGTTTAGATTAGAGTGTAGAAGAGGAATAGCGGTTCGATGTGCCTTCGGGCTTGCCTATGTTCTAGCTCGTCCATCCGTAGGGTGGGAGTCCTGGGGGGACTTGGTAGCTCCTTAGTATGCGGACGTGGTGTCCGGGTGCGAGGGAACCTTCGGATATGTCGGCATGCCACGGTTGAGGTGGTAGGCGGCAGGTGGTGACAGCACTGTCCGTCCCTTGTAATCCCCCACGTTCGCATGTTGAGTAGGAGTTCGTAAATGCCGCCATCGACTGGCAGACCAGTTGCCGCGGTCTCCCCATATTCCTAGTCTATAGTCGAGTCTTGACTTGTATAACATGTGGAATTAGCTGTTCTAGCATTGACTATATAGAACCTGCCTGCTCCACGTAGATGATTCTTTATTCTTTATTTTATCTTTATTCCTTTGAGGTTGCTCTAAGTGTGTGTCCACTATCCAAACTACCGTATGATTACCCCTGTATAGCACATTGGTCGGTTTCTCCTCATGCTAGATATCGTATTCATACCCATGCTAGATTACTTAACTACCCCATGCCTTCCTTTGGGAAATTATAAATAACGATACCCGAATACTTCCGGGTGAAATGCCGCAACGATAGATCCGTGCGCTTGCGGATATTTATCTACTAGGATGTGATCTATCTCGGCAACACTCGCGTAGTTCTTGGAACCAGTTTCTAGCAATTATGCCGAGTAAAGCCATTTAGCGTTTCGGCGCTGTTATCGGTGGGCTCTAAGTCTATTTTGGTAATCGCGCTAAGAAATGCCAACAAGCATTACGGCGCCGTTGCCGGGGAAGGCATGGAAGTTAAGGATCTAGCAAGATGGATATGCATATGATATATAAAATGAGAAACGGCAATGTCTATACAAAGCTAACTTTTATGTTTTCTCCTGTTGTGGGTGAAAACGGGATAGTGCATGACCGGTTTCTCCCCGCCGGAAAATTACAACTCAAATCCTGGGAAGCACTCCTTAGGAGGAAGAGGACTCGTGCCTTCCTCTTCTCGCTCCACCGACAGAGAAACCAGTTACCACCGCACCTACTACGCCGCACTCCATGGCCAAGTCCTCGCGAGTTCTTCGTCCCCAATGTTGCCAACGTGCCCACCGGGCCCGCCGTCAACTTGGGAGACAAGAACTTCGAGCTCAGGACCGGGCTCATTACCATGGTGCAGCCGTTCATTCCGTGGACCGCCTAGTGAGGATGCCAACGCCCATCTTCGCGTTTCTTGGAGATATGCGACACCATCGTTATCAAGGATGTCGCACCCGATGCAATCGGGCTCGGGCTCTTCCCTTTCTCCCTAGTGGGAAAGGTGAAGACCTCGGTTCTACAAGGACAAGGCCGTCGTTGACACATGGAGCAAGTGCTCCACCGCGTTCCGCTAAATTCTTCCCCATGGGCAAAACCAATGCCCTCGGGGAAGAATCGCCAACTTCCAGCCAGGACTCCGCCGGAACCCATCTCGAGGCATGGGAGAGGCTCCAGGAGTACATCCAGGAATGCCCTCACCATGGGATGGAAAGTTGGTGCTCGGTAACTTCTACATTGGGTTAACACCCATGTCGAAGGGGCACCCGGACGCCGTAGGCCGGGCGGCGCTTTCCTATCATTGGATCGTTGATAGTGCCACGGCACTAATCAACAAAATGGTGGAAAACCAAGCTTGGGGGGAGGACCGCGCTCCCACCAAGGGACAAAAAGGCATGCATACATGAAGGAGGAAGATATGCTTGCCGCAAAAATAGACCTACTCCTGAAGAAGATTGACGGTGGTGCCATCACTGACGCATCTGGCACCGTCAACGCCATGGATGCTCGCATGACGTGCGAGGTCCGTGGTGAAGCCGGACACTCGGGGAATGACCGCCCCGAGACCGTGAAGAGGCCGCCTACCTCAACAATGGGTTTCGCCAAAGAAGAAGGAGGAGGGAATGGCTAGAATAACCATTCCCGTCCTCCATTCCAAGGTAATTCGAATTACGCCTCCGGGTTTAATTCGAATCAACCTTCATTGAAGGACCTGGTTTACGGCCAAGCCAAGATAAACGAAAATCTCACCAAAAAGATGATACAACATGACACAATCCTGGGAGACATGGACAAAAAGTTAGAAGGTCTCTTATCCGCTGTCAAGAGTCAGCAAAGTTTTAACAAAGATGATAGAGACCCGCCTTACCCGGTTAGGGCCGCCACTCGCCCAAAACCGGAGACAAGGATGCCAAGGCCGAGCTAAAATCGGTAACAACAAGGGGAGGAAGGTCCACAAGTGACCCGCCATACCCTGACCAAGCGGCATCAGGAAGGCAGAGAGCTCAGAAACAGAGGGAACCTCCTGTAGAGGAAGAGCCGTAGGAAACTACACCAACAGGAGCGACACTAGACTACCCTGATACAACTGGCCTACCGTTCCCCACCAAAACCAAGAAAATGACTGCGGATGAACAATTCGCACGCTTCGTTGAGATGATAGGGAAGGTACATGTGAGCGTCCCACTCATGGACGTCTTGCATGTCCCTTCTTATGCAAGATATGTGAAAGATATCATCAACAACAAGCGTCCTCTACCATCCACGAGACGGTCAAACCGATGGAGGAATGCACGCGAAGAATACTTAACCGGCCGGCACGAGAAGAGAAAGGATCCTGGATGCCCAACCATCACTTGTTCAATTGGGGGCCAATAGTTTGACCATGCTCTTTGTGACCTAGGGGCCAGCGTGAGCGTCATGCCAAAGACAGTCTTTGACATGTTGGATTGCACACGGCTTGCACCAACAACCATGACACTCCCGGTCGGCCGACTCCTCCATTCGCTACCCGCAGGATTGCCGAGGACATCCCGGTAAAAATCCGAGGGTACTTCGTGCCGGTCGACTTCGTGGTCTTGGACATGGAACTTACCAAGGAGAACCCTCTCATCCGGGGGAGGCCATTCCGAGCACCGCCGGGGCCCAAATAGATGTTGAGCCGGGGAAATCCGCTTCAACATAAATGGCCGGGAGGAGAAGTTTGAATTCGACCCCGCAAGCAGGAACAATGCAACATGATCCGTATCAAATACGGACCAAACACTCAAGGCATACGGGAGGTCGAAATCCAACCCCAGGCCTTCATGAGCAAGCCAAGGAAAGAAAATAAGGAGACGCCAAAAGCAACTCCTAAAAAGGAGCAAAAGGCTGTGATACAACCTAAGAAAAAGAAATCCGCTCCTAAACAAAAGGGCAAGAAAGAAGAGGTTTCCACACCACCGAAGAAGGTGGTGCAGAAGGGACAGGAAGAACCGCCGCCGCTGCACCACCCAAGGTTATCAAGATGGAGTGGAGACCCAAGAAGCCATTGGCAACAATGGACACGACGATGGGGGAGGTCCTGCCCAACCAGAAGATCAACCCCGGGCCATGAGCTTCAGGATAAGCTTGGGGGAAGACCCCCATTAAGGTTTTGCATTGCATATTTAATTTCTCATAAATTTTTTTTTTTTTTTTTAGCATGTTTAAATTCAAGTTTCTTGCATTAGAAAATTCAAAAAAATATTTTACTTTTATAATTCCATTCCATATATGTGCCATGAAATGTTTAGTTCTACCTATGTTGAAATGATTGGTTGCTGTTTTATGTCTCGTTTGTACTTGTCTAGAATAGAGTTTTCTCTAATATTTGGGTTTATCGGCTTTACATTATCATGCTCTAGAAACTTGATTTAGTGAGTTGCATACAATTACTCTCATCTAGGTTATTGCACGATATGATATAGTGACTTAGACCACAGCAATGAAACGTCCCTTGAGAAAACCTGACGTCCGAAGTCTTTGTTTTAAAATTTTTCAAAAACAATAGTTCCTCAGTGATCGCGGAATACCCACCAGAGCCATATGATCTATCCATAGAATAAGAACCTTCTTACGCTGCTTGTTCATACATAGAGTTCGGTCGGATTGTTACCGATGTGAGATTATGACTCTACACCTATGATTGAGATCCACTTGCACCCACCAAATAAAAGCCAACTCTTACACTGAGAGTTGCGCAAAACATGCACCCTTCACCAGCCGCCGACTCTTACACTAAGAGTTGCGCACCATTCTTTCCACCAAATAAAAATGCCGACCCTTACCCTGAGGATCGCGCACCCCTCTCTTGTAGTTTGCAAAATTTCTCCATGCATTGATCATCATGACATCTCTCTCCACCACATCCTTTCCATCAATAAATTTTTGGGCTATGTTCTTAGTCAAAAAAAAGAGTGAAAAAAAGGAGAAAAAGAAAGAGATTGTTATAGTTAGATTTATCTCTCTTGTAGGCAAACAGAAACATCTTAGATCCCGTTCAAAAAAATGAGAGAATAAATTTAGTTGTTCTTTGATAGCCCATCTTTTCTTCATCTCATTCATCAATAAAAGAGAGCATGTCATGATGCATGGAGACCCAAAATACCACAAAAAATAAGGAATCATCTTTTATTCCATCCACACACTTGCACATCTCAATCAAGGTGTATAGCTTAATCTCCGTAAGGTTTAATCCTTGACCTTACAACATATGTGACACAAGTATGCCCACTTACATACCTACCCAAAACTCCACTCTCAGCTTTAGTGGTAGGAAGGAGGCAACTTGAAAAAGCCTTTGGTGAGGTCACTATACACTTTTTGAGCGATCGAGTGGGTCATTTGAGGAACTTGGTTTATTTATAAAAACTTACAAAACCTCCAGACTGAAAGTTGATCTTGGGACGAATGAAAAGCACCGGTCTTTGGAACTGTTCTATTTTGCAATCACCCAAGACTTGAGAAAATTAGAAGCCCCACTCCATCAGGAATCATAAGAGTAGATACAATTGCCGATTTATCCAAATAGCAAGAGAACGCTCTCTTCTAGCTTGTACACTTGAGATATAATCGGCATCGTAGCAACCCCGATCAACAACCCAAAGCAAAGACTTGCTCGGGACGAGCAAGGGGTAAGCTTGGGGGATCTTGTTGGCGGTCCTTAACTCGTTTTATACCCGCCAACTATAGGTCACTATGGGGGAAATAAATATTTTATGTCACATATATCTTTACTATTGACCTAGTTCCACCGTGCTTGGAAGAAATATTGTTTTACAAAATATATACCAAATGCGGAATTTCCGGAATAAAAGTACGCTTTTCAGAAAGCGTAAAACAAGCTCAAGAGCAAGTAGGCCATCTGGGGACGAAATGGGCCAAAAGCACCAGCATGGACAAGACCCAGATGGCGGCCCAGGCCCACCTGCCAAAGGCGGTCAGGGGGTGGCGTCACCCAGGCGCGAGCGCGTCGGGCGCGCGCGCCCACCCCGCGCCACAGTGGGCCGGCCAAAGGCGGTTGCCTCTTTCCATCGGGGGATTGACGGTTTCTTGGTGATTTTACACCACTACCCCCGAACCGCCTTCCGGGGCTATAAATAAAGAGGAGAGGCCCCCACCTTAACACACACACCATTTGGAGCCATCTCTACACTTCTCACTTGTTCATTAGTCTTAGTATTAGTCCTTTGGAGTTAGGCAAAGCTACTTGGAGAGCTTGTCTCCAGGAAGAAAAGCTACACTCTTGGTATAAATCTATGGAGCGTTCTTCCTTAGTCAAGTTCTCATTACATTTATATAGTCGTGCATATGAACTAGAGTATAGTCTAGTACACGATATATTCGATGATCAAGGACTAGGCCATAGTTCTTGTGAGAGTTGTTCATCGTGCTCTACATTGTTCTTCATCGTTCATATGTTTTACTTGTTTAGATTAGAGTGTAGAAGAGGAATAGCGGTTCGATGTGCCTTCGGGCTTGCCTATGTTCTAGCTCGTCCATCCGTAGGGTGGGAGTCCCGGGGGACTTGGTAGCTCCTTAGTATGCGGACGTGGTGTCCGGGTGCGAGGGAACCTTCGGATATGTCGGCATGCCACGGTTGAGGTGGTAGGCGGGTGGTGACAAGACTGTCCGTCCCTTGTAATCCCCCACGTTCGCATGTTGAGTAGGAGTTCGTAAATGCCGCCATCGATCGGCAGACCGCTTGCCGCGGTCTCCCCATATTCCTAGTCTATAGTCGAGTCTTGACTTGTATAACATGTGGAATTAGTTGTTCTAGCATTGACTATATAGAACCCGCCCGCTCCACGTAGATGATTCTTTATTCTTTATTTTATCTTTATTCCTTTGAGGTTGCTCTAAGTGTGTGTCCACTATCCAAACTACCGTATGATTACCCCCGTATAGCACATTGGTCGGTTTCTCCTCATGCTAGATATCGTATTCATACCCATGCTAGATTACTTAACTACCCCATGCCTTCCTTTGGGAAATTATAAATAACGATACCCCGAATACTTCGGGTGAAATGCCGCAACGATAGATCCGTGCGCTTGCGGATATTTATCTACTAGGATGTGATCTATCTCTCGGCAACACTCGCGTAGTTGCTGGAACCAGTTTCTAGCAATTATGCCAAGTAAAGCCATTTAGCGTTTCGGCGCAAGTTATCGAATTGGGCTCTAAGTCTATTTTGGTATCGCGCTAAGAAATGCCAACAAGCATTTCGGCGCGTTGCTGTCGGGGAAGGCATGGAAGTTAAGGATCTAGCAAAGCATGGATATGCATATGATATATAAAATGAGAAACGGCAATGTCTATACAGGCTAACTTTTATGTTTTCTCCTGTTGTGGGTGAAAACAGGATAGTGCACTTTTTGGTGAGCTTTTATACTAGCTATTCGGCGGCTCTGAATATGCACTTTACTGTGCTGGCCAAGCTCCATGCCACCGAAACAGGCTAGTTGCCTTCCCCAAGCTTTTTCTTTTGGTGTGTGATTTCGAGTCGCAGCTCGGGCCTTGTGGGGGGCAGAGTTGCGGCGCTACAAGCACCGACGATCTCGATGTCATGCGTGCTCTTGAAGAGCGGCGCTAAGCGGCTTGCCTACGTAGCCGTGTTCCCGCTTGCCGGAATCGAATGCCCCCGCATCGAACAGTCCTCGCTTTTCTTTCCCCTCCGGTTATTTTCTCGTGTTGGATCTCGGTTCGTCGTAGGCTTGCTTCCGGATCGAGACAGGAGCCGCCGAGCGTGTCTCCATGCTCCAAAGAAGAACGTGCCTGTCCTGATTTGGTCTTGAATTTTATCTCGGCACCACGGGAGCAGTCCCTCCGCTCGATTGTGGTGGGTGCCTTCGTGCTCCAGCAATTTTTTATGCGGTGTGTGTTCTTCGTAAACAAAGGAAAAGATACTTGCTTGATTTTGGTTGGTGAAAAGAAATTGCTTTCTTGCTTACATCCTGCATGTAACTTCGATCCTTGAGCCATCCTTTTGGCGGTGGATTAGTGGCAGGAAGAAATCGCCCCCAGCAAGTGTCATGCAAGAACTGATTTTTTATTCCATCTTGAGATGTCACTTTCTTGCTACAGGAAGTAATCATTGCTTGCTAATCAATTTAATTGAAGTCATGTGCAAGTGATCGTTCAAGATTCCTGGTCGTGCTAGTGACTAGTTTTATTAGCAATTCATTTCTCCGTGTTCGATCTGCCGGTGTGCCTCGGTTACGTGCTCCTCTTAGTCGTTTGAGGAGATGGATGAACGAATTTTCTGTTGATTTTAGGAGATTTTTCACTAGCTCGATTTCGTGTTTTGCGCATGACTCTCGCAATTTGTGCTCCGATTCGCATTCCGCTTGTTGCGTTGGGTTTCTATCGCCCTAAAGAATTTATCTAGGTACTCCCATCACCGGTTGGTGCGAGTATTTTCAATTTAGGGATTTTACTTCTTGGGGTTTGAATTTGGGACAGTGGCCAAATATTTCACGAGAAATTTGAGGCTCCCATTCACCCCCCTCCGGTCGCCGATTCCGGGCCTTCATTAAATGTGCTTTTGAAAATTTTAAGAACATAGAATAAATATGTGCTTAATGATGGACTTTTTTCTCGTACTAAAAAGCTATGCGTTTCCAGCAAGCTCTATGTTGTTAGATCTTTAGATCATCTAGGGTAGATCAAGATGGGTGGAACTCTCTAATTTGGTATAAGGCAGTGGTGCACCACCGAGTGGTGCACGAATCAGAGAGATCGAGGGAGAGGGAGATAGCATAGGGGCACATACCAGCGGGATCGGGAGTCCGCCATCACGTTCGTTGATGAAGACTGCGCACGGGCAGTGACGGTCGGAGCGGAGGTGGAGCAGTGGCGTCCCGGCGGCGGCGCGGCCGTCGGGTGCTGCAGGGCGACGGTGAGGATGCTGATGGAGCTTCCCGTCGCTGGCAGTGCACCCTCACGATCGGACTAGGGTTAGGACGGTGGGGAGTGGCGGCTGCGGTGAACCTCGTGACTAGAGCCGGTGGGCCCCCACCTCCTCTTATAGGCACCGTGCGCTTGGGGCCCACCGGCCAAGTCTTTGACCGGGGCTCCCCCGATCGTGGGCGATCAAAGGCCCCGACTCGGTCGTTGGACCGAGTCGGGAGGAGATCAACTAACATTCTCCCCCTTGATCTCAACATATACCTTACTTTTGACATTTTCACTTTTACACATTCCATCACAAATTAATGCATAGAACTGCTTCATCGTCACGGTCAATTGCCGATAGAATTCACAGCTACAATACATATCTCCGTTCTGAAATAAGTTCTTTAACTTCCGGGCCGTTTATTGTCCAGGAAAACATAGGCTATACCATAAACCCATGTCGATCGTGTGTTCTCTAAACACCTTTGGGTGGTAAGCCTTTGGTAAGCAGATCTCGCAAGCACTTTCTTATTACTTTTATGTTCAATACTTGATTATGATTCCGGACTTTCTCCTCTACAATGTATACCTTTATGTCAATGTGTTTGGCATCACACTTGACTCGTTGTCTTAGGAGTGAACAACTTAAATGGTTATTGCTGTTGTGCACCATCATCAACTCCGGGTATAAGTTATCTTAATCATTTTGCCTGTCCCGTAGCCTTGTTACATGCTATACCTTAACTTTGCATCACTGATGATACAAAATAGTTCTTTGTTGGAGCTTTTCCACAATAAAACTCCAACTGCGAGTGTTTAGAATGTGGATTTCTATACACATCTCGTCATAAACAAACATTTGTACCCATAACAAGAGTACATACTCTTTCTTACTTAGCATAAGGCCAACATTCTTTACTCCATTCCAGTGATCTATATTTGGACTGGTTTTCGCCAAAATAACCCGGATATGTGAACTGTGTTAGGGTAATGTCATACTTGCATTCATTAAGCTTCCAACAGCTGAAGCATATGGTACCATAATCATTTGAGCTATTTCATATCGATTCTTGGAACATTATAGTTCTCAAATCCATTACCCTTAACTATAGGAACAGGCGTAGGTTTTCACACTTGCATACTTTATTTCTTTAAAATCTTTTCTAAGTATGCCGATGCGATAGTCCTAAATACCCCTTTTCTTTTATCACGGTGAATTTCAAATCGTATAACCATATTCATTTCACCGAGAACACTCCTATTGAACCTTGAGGACAAGAACTTCTCCTATAGTAGATTGACATCATTACTAGCAAGTAAGATGTCATCCTCATAAATAGAATTGGGAAATTAATTTCCCATTCTATAACTTTGCACAAAAGCAATTGTCCTCTCATTCTCTTTAAACCCAAACTTCCTACTTCAAATCAACTATGAAGTTGACTTCTTTAGGCGGCATCCCTTATGCTCTTTTGCTTTCGACAAACTCTAAGGTTGTGCCCGTAATCAATTCCTTACAAATCCCCATTGGGAAATGCCGTCATTACTTTCATCATAACGTATCGCTAACACATATTGTAATGCATTCTTTTTCTTTGTGCGTAAAACTTTCAATTCAAGTCATGCTATATATCTTCACATATTCCCTTTGGAGTCACATATTTCATCTTGTAAACCCATTACGGCCTCTTTGTTTTGGCTCCATTAGGAATTACTTAGGAATCCCAAACGTCGTTGGTAATCTTTGATTTTATTTTAGCATGCTTAGCTCATTGCCATTTAGACAAGCGAGTGCTTTCATGACTTCTTCAAATGAGGTGGGATTACCCTCCATTTGAATTTCACTATGTCTCTCATTTGGTTATTGCCAAGAGGCAATTGATTCTATAGTCTCCTGTATCATAGGATACTTGTTTACTTATTCATTTTCCTGAAGAGCTAACGATAGGTATCTTCATATCATGCTCCCCCAGATTACTCCACCCTCTATGAGGATAGTGTATCTTCAAACTTTCTTATTTGGGTTTAGTCTGTATACCTCATATGGCGCTTAAAGCACTATATCTTAGTATTTCTTAATCTCATCGGAACTATAAAAATTCCAGCAATTTAGCTATTCCTCTACTTTTGGGGTATCATTATTATGACCGTTGTACTCCCTCAACGATCATATTCATACTTTATAGATCACATTTGCTCTAAATTCAAACTATACAATGGGGAATATCTTTCAATCGTCTTTATCAATTACCTTTCGATTTATATCGTATTTCTCCCCCTCGAAATATGGCATAAACTTTGTTGCCATACTTTCGAAAACATTCATAACTTTTAGAAATGAGGAAACATTTATCACTTTACTTCATTCACATGATCGAGTCATGCAAAACAAAGTTATTTCTAAAAAATGTTTTGGGAGTACATTTTCTCATTCCACTTCATGAACTCAACGATTCCTTTAATACTTTTGCAAGTTACACTTGCGTGTCATTCTTTTCTTTAGGTTCATCGTAACTTTTTGTTCTCCTTAAACTCATTGAGTGCTTAATGACTATGACACAATGGAAGTGCACGGTCAACACTAAAGCACACGAGTCATCGTAACTTTCTCCTGCCGTGCAGGATGAGTACTATGCCAAACTTCACATACTATGCAGGATTTGATCAACATTTGCACTATGTTAACTTTACCCTGCCATGGGGTTGCTTTGTCAACCTTTTCTCGCTATGCGAGATAATTCCATTAAGGGATATAAGTGCCATAATGGCTCTCAGGGCATATTCAATCATCAGAATCAAAAAAATATTCCGAATACTTTGTACCACATATCACACACATGGTTAATCCGACGTTGGTCAAATTAAACATGTATATGACTTATTACAACTCTTATCAAAGAACTGAAGATTAATTTATTCTTTATAAAAGGAGTACACAAAAGACAATTGTTAAAATAAATATATAAAAAACACCTCTTAAACTAAACTCTTCTTTTCTTATATCAATATCCCTGAAAACTTTTCCTTTCAAGCTATTCTTTCAAGAGAACATTATCTCTTAAGCAATTGACATTCTTACTTACAAAACTTGCCCTTAGGCCTTTCATCATCTCGAGTCACAAGTACACAACTTATTTCTTTCTCGCCTTCAAGAATGAAAACACGAAGAACCTTTGTCTCGAAATTATTGAATAATAATAATCAATAATGAGTATGAAAATAACCCTACGTTGGTGCAGTTAAAACATACTCATTAAACTTTTAATCTTTCTTTTGTATTCTAAATCACCGATGGGTAGAAATAGAATAAAACATCATCCTTCTATATTAATTCCACATCACCGTTGGGCGTAAATGGAATTAACATGTGAAAAACTCAATAATCTTATAACACTCTTCAAATTAAATTCTCCCGTTGGTTCGAATTTAATAAGAAGACAATAAACTTTAACTTTTGCAGCGGAAAACGTGACAATTTCTCAATTGTTCTTCTTTAGAATTTGGCCCGAAGGCCGATTTTTGTCGGCAAGCCGGCCTGTTGTTCGCGTGGCAAGCGACCCATCCCCCGCCCCCCCGCCCCCGCGCGAGCACTTTAGCGGCGGGAGAACATCAATAAAACTTATCCTTAACATCATAATATTGCTATTAATCAACATTGGTCAAAATAATAACAGTAAAATTATCCATTTTCAAACATTAAACTCTCCCGTTGGTTCGAATTTAATAATGAAAATGATAATAACTTTAAATACGCAGCGGAAACTTTATTCACATAATCATTTTCCCGAAACTTTTCTATACTTTACTGTTCTCTATACAAAAACGTCGTTGGACAAAATTTTGTACGAGTTTGCATCAAAGTCCAATTCAAAATGATCACAAAAGAATCAAAAATGTTGCTGGAAAAGGAAAATGAATTCTGTTCACTTGATTAAACAATCTGGCCCGAAAGCCCATCTCACGGCCCATGTGCGCACGCTCCCGCTCGACACTGCAGCGGCCCATCAGCGCCGTTTTTTTTATTATTTCTGGTCGCCGGCCGAGCCGGCAAGAAAGGGCCCGGCCCACTCAGCTTTGTGCACTGGCCCGCGGCGCCGATTCGATGGCAGGCCCAGCAAACGAGCTCGGCCCAGCGAGGGCACCGCTCATCTTTTTTTTTTATTTCTTGCGTTAGCCAGCCCATCTGCGAGCCTGCCCCGCGGCCCACTCGCTCCAGCTGCACTCCCCGTGTCCCAGGCCGTAACCTGGGCCTGGGCCGGGAATTCCTTCACCCGCCTGGGCCAAAAGTTAGCCCAATCGTTTCTGGCCGTCAGATCCAATCGGACGGTGGCCCTTCGCTTTCGGAGGAACAAAAACCGGCAGCGGTTGGTTTCTCCCCTAACCCTAATTCATTTCTTCCTCTTCCCTTCTCAGCCGCAGCCGAGAGTGTGAGGGGCAGCCGCGACTGCCATGGTCGCCGTCGGCGCCGCTAGTAGCTCCGGCTAGCCGGAGCAAGTCTGGCCCCCTTCTTCTTCCTTCTCAGCGCCGCCGTCAAGAGTGAGCAGCGACCCCAGCCATCCTTTCTGTCCCGCGCGACGACGGTAGGCAGAGAGGCCATGCGGCCGTCGTTCGCTCGCCATCGACGCGATCTGTGCGGTGTCGGTGCGGGGCCTTTCGCCGGAGCACGCGCTCCCTGCGGGTGAGCGCGGCGCCGTCGAACGGTTTCGCGTCGGCAACCCTTGAGGTCACGCGACCGGTGCGCCGCGCCGACCCTCTGCGCCGGCGATGGTGAGGGCCGAGGTAGGGTCCCTTTTGCTGTGCCCGCCTTTTCTCTTCCCCGGATCCGTTGAGGAAGATCGGTCCCTCCCCCCGGCACCGGATCCTTTCTTTGAGCCACTTAGAGTTAGGGTTTTGAACTTTTTCGAATCAATCGATTCGATTTCATTTCTTTGTCTCTACCCGATCTAGATCAACGCCTAGCCAGGCTTTGATACCATTGTTAGATCTTTAGATCATCTAGGGTAGATCAAGATGGGTGGAACTCTCTAATTTGGTATAAGGCAGTGGTGCACCACCGAGTGGTGCACGAATCAGAGAGATCGAGGGAGAGGGAGATAGCATAGGGGCACATACCAGCGGGATCGGGAGTCCGCCATCACGTTCGTTGATGAAGACTGCGCACGGGCAGTGACGGTCGGAGCGGAGGTGGAGCAGTGGCGTCCCGGCGGCGGCGCGGCCGTCGGGTGCTGCAGGGCGACGGTGAGGATGCTGATGGAGCTTCCCGTCGCTGGCAGTGCACCCTCACGATCGGACTAGGGTTAGGACGGTGGGGAGTGGCGGCTGCAGTGAACCTCGTGACTAGAGCCAGTGGCCCCCACCTCCTCTTATAGGCACTGTGCGCCAGGGGCCCACCAGCCAAGTCTTTGACTGGGCTCCCCCCGATCAGGGGCGATCAAAGGCCCGTCAGGAGGAGATCAACTAACATATGTCTGTTATTTTTTGCCGGAGGGGCATAGAGGAGATATGATGGAACATTTTAGAGTGAAGAAATCGGTGGATGTGCTGGACATCCATTTCTTTTAGCCCAAGCTGTGGCGTGATGTTGCGTGCTACGTGTCTCGTTGCTTCACTTGCAACAAAACTGAGTCTCGCTTGAATCGACATAAGATCTTTTTGCGCCTCTTTCTATTTCTAGTGTTTCTTGGGATGATATTTCACCGAATTTTGTTTTGGGACTACCTCGAATAAAGAGGCTGAGGGATAGCATATTTGTTGTTGTGGATCAATTTTTTTTGAAAATGGAGCACTTCATACAGTGTCACAAGAGTGTTGATGTTCTACATATATGCTATTCGGTATTATTAGCTGATTTATTTGTTTTTTCAACAGTTGTACGTCTACCTGAACTGGCCTGCCGGTTGGAGCAAGAGCCATCCACTGTTTGATCTGCTGCAGCGAAACGGAGTAGCAAGCATGAGCTTCTCTGTTTTTCAGGAAAGCACACGACTAGCGAAGCGAGGCAGAGCAGCACCTCCCTGATGGGCTGCGAAGACGTGGGCCATCTTAGTCCCTTGTGTCTCCCCCGTTGGACGGAATATTATGTTTAGGTTTAGTTGTTATTGATTCAATGAAGCTGTTCTTGTCTTTCGTCCTGCTTAGTTTAGTTTAGTCTGCATTTATCTGCCGTTGATTCTGCTGCTTTGCTCTAGATTCTGTAACCTGATCACCAATACGTGTGGTTTGGGGTTGCCCCCGAAGGAATTTCGACTACATATTATTTTGTATGGATTTCCTTGTCACGAGAGTAGATTTAGGCCCTATGCGGGCCGAACCAATTCTGGATTTGGATGTGTTAGGTTCATGGGTTCGTTCAACAGACAACAACAGATTAATTAGCATCAATCCATGTCATTCAGAGCGACCAATAAATAAGTAATATTGTAAGGCTCTTCTAGTGACTATATTTTGAACTATTTAAACAATTTATAGCCGTCATTTCTAATTTAATATTTGAATTTAAGGCTTATCATGTTATTTAATATATCAGGTTTTACTGAATTAGAATACGGTTTTACCAAATTATAAAGGGGCTTGAGCATTTCTACCCCTCTTTTGAAGTGTGTTTGCGATTTTACCCTCATTTTTTGAACTTTGTGATTTTACCCCTATAATTTTTAAACGAAGTAAGACTTTACCCCTAGTTTGTTTAGTCCTTCTAACGGTGTTAACTTTTGGACAAAATAATGACTTTGCCCATGAGTTTTTACCCCTATTTTGTTTTGTTATGTTTTACCCCTATTTTTAGATATCAAGCTCTTATTTTTATTGGACAGATTTTTTTAAAAAAATTCTGCAATAGTTTAATTAACAATCCACATAAACGCAATTTAATATCGCGGATGTGTGAACTATCGCCTCCTAGCAGTAGGAGAGGGACATAAGAGTATGCTTGTTTTTTTGCGCAGGTGTTTTTTCATTTATTTTTCTTTTTTGGCTATTTAATCAATCTGTCTCAGACAATGTTACATATTAGGGGTAAATTGGAGCTTCGTTTAGAAAAAACGAGGGTAAAATCACAAAGTTAAAAAAAGAGGGGCAAAATCACCATTAGACTTTGGAATAGGGGTAGAACACTAAAATCCCAATTATAAATGGTTTATCGAATTTCATAAGATTTTTTGCGGCGCATATTCTGTGCTAAAATCCTAGGTCGGTCACAGGGAGAGGAGGAGCCAGGTGGGAGAGAGGCCGGGTGGGAAAGAAGGGATAAGGGTGACTTACAGGTTGGGAGCGATCCACGTCCGTTCTAGGATTAGCTTCCCAATCGCATGGCCTACTATAGCATTTCAGGCTCATGGGAGTTGTTCAGCTAATTAGTGTTGTAAAGGCAGCTGGTATAACAAAACTTGTGGGTTAAGATTGCAGTTATAACTTTATAGAATTAAACTAAAGGCCTGTTTGGTTTCTTCTTACTAAAGTTTAGTGACTAATACTATAATACTAAGACGTAAACTTTAGTCACCCCCGTTTGGTTGTAGTGACTAAAGTTGTTGGACAAAGACCAAATTACCCCTACTTATTACACAAATGTTCCTCCTGTTCCGTGGGTCACGCAGACCGCTCCTTCGCACACGGCGGCGCAATCTCGGCCCCGATACCATCTGCACGACGCGAGCTCGGTCTGACCCTGGATCTGACGTCTTCCACACTTATAGCCGCCGCAAGATTCCGCTGGTGCATGGTTCCGGAAGGACGACGGGAAAGGCCATGCTGCCGCACGTCCGCGCCGCGCAGGGGCTGCTCCGCCTGTGCATGGAACCGCGGGACGCCGACCGTGGGAGAGTGCCGGCGCGGAGGCGCGCGTGCACGTGCAGGGTGTCGTGGCCGCTGTGGCCATGCACGAGGGCCACGACCGCCGTGGGCGTCGCGGCGCCATGGCCGAGTGCGAGTGCCAGCGAGGCCACCGCCGTGGCCGAATGCGAGCCCGAGGGAGGCTGACGCCATGTCCGAACGCGAGGGCCACTGCCGCCGCAGGCATCGCGGCCCCGTGGCCGAGCGCAAGCGCGAGGGAGGCCGCCGCGGTGGCCGATTGCGGGCAGATCTGGCGTGGGGACAAGCCGTGAAGCAAAAGCAGCTACGGTGGCGATGGAAGCTGCGACGACGCGGGGCAAGTGAATCAGGGCAGGGCGGCGCGAGTCTGAGGGGTAGGACTAGTCAAATATGCATTTTAGTCCACTTTAGTCCATCTTAGGTGACTAACAGGATTAATGAATTTTAGTCCCATTTTAGTCCTCATGTTTGGGGGTCTAGTCTTTATATTTACCTATATATATCTATTACCTAATAATTACCTATTAATAAATTAGCAAAATTTTTGGATTTTTTTGGGTTTCTGCCTCTCTTCCATCCCACTTTTTTTCTACCTCCAACAGTGGTAACCCTGGAATCGATATAAGCCATGAAGACCCCTACAGGAATGGCACACAGACTTCAATACGGACACGGCACTTGATAATAGCAGCGTTAAAGAGAAGGAAAGAAGAAATTAGCCAAACATCCAAATCCAAATCGGTAGTGCTTACCAATTCTCTACCTAAATCCTTAATTGTGAAAATTTCTTTCTATCCTTTTTCTTTCGCTCCTTTTCTGTCCATGACATAGTCCGTAAAGGACTTCTGCTTGCCAAAACTGACCGGATCTAAATCCAAATACAAATAAAATAGATAGAGTCCAAATATAAATAGGATGGATAGAAATTGAGACAAACATAAATTAGAAAGAGGGGATAGAAATCCCTGCTGTGATCTGCTTAGAACAAAATACATTGGGGAGAAGGGTTTTTACAGCTCTAAACAGAGGAATGTTTCCCAGTTTTGGACTGGGTTACATGAAGTAAAAGATTGTTGTGAAAGAGGTCTGATATATAAGGTGAAAAATGGAAGGAAAACTAGGTTTTGGTTGGATGTGTGGATAGATACATGCCCATTGAAACTGAGATATGACAGGTTGTTTGCTATTTGTAACAGACAGGAGAGCACAGTGTTTGAGGTGCTCCATGATAATGAGATAGATATTTCTTTCAGGAGGTGTTTCAGTGAGATAGAGATTCAGGAATGGCAAAGTCTATTTGAATTAATTGGAGATGTACAGTTAACAGAAGGAGAGGACTCTGTGATTTGGGCACTGGATAAGAAAGGGGATTTTACCACAGCTTCACTATATAGAGAACTGAAATGTCCAGGGATGGAAAACAGGGAGATAATGAGTGTCTGGAGAGCTAGAGTCCCAATGAAAATTAGGTACTTCTTGTGGTCTATATATTCAGACTGTGCTCCATCAGCAGAGCAGCTAGTGAGAAGGAATTGGCCAGGGGGAAGAGTTCTGCAAGATGTGTGGGCAAATAGAGACAGCACAGCACATATTTTTTGAGTGCTCCATCGCTCAGTTTGGGTGGTGGACAGTAAGAGATGCACTAGGATGGTCAGAGACACCTGGGAGTATTTTTCATTTCCTTGCATTCAGCCGTGGGAAAGGGGGGGTTCCCTAGGCCCATGATGATCTACCTTTTAGCTTGCATTTGCTGGAGTCTTTGGTTAATTCGCAATGACTTCGTTTTTAACAATAGAGTGATCCCAAGGGCTAACACAGTGATTCATCGATCGATCGTGTATATGCAGAAATGGAGTGTGCTACTTCGGGACAAGGAAAAAGAATGGCTTGCGAAGACGATGGAGAAGCTGTTGCTATGCTTGGAGTGAAGCGCGCGAAGATGATGGCCTAAGGAGCTTATTGGGATGGATGTAATAGTTTTCTGTTAGTCTTAGCAAGAGAGAAACTGAGAGTTCTGTCTTTTGATGTGTGGCAGTATAGCCATTTTATTTTGCTTGTAAGGGAGTGGCTCGCTTTAATGCTGAGCAATTTTGAACTGTAATTGTAAGCTGGTATTCCCAGCAAAACAAACCTTGCTTTCTATAAAGCTGGGCCTTTGGCCTTTGATCTAAAAAAAAAAAAAAACCTGTGTGACCAACCAAAAAAAAAAAAAAAGCCAAGGGCGAGGTGCAGAGTTACGGTGCCAGCAAACATCACGACACGAATTACTTGGGTTAGAGTCAATTAGATGGAGTCCGTAATGGACTTAGGTATAGAACTCCAAAACAAAGTTCTATTAATGATACTACCTTTTACTAAGTAGTTTCATAAAAAAAAACCCTTTTACTAAGTAATTGCAAGGCCATAGGGCCTTGTTTAAGGATAAAAAAACAATAAAAATAATAAGTAAAGAAAAAATAATACTAAGGAATAAGTCATAATAGGGTATATAGATACCTTTTCCAATACAACTGCGTTCAGAATTGAATTCTAATAGGATAAGAATACATTTAGTGTTGCTTGTAATATTGTCCAATACTATCTTGATATTGTTTTGATGCATCTAATGAGTACTTGTTTTTGTGCCGTGTTCTTCGTTCCTCACATTAATATATCTCTTTTTTAGATTTATTTTCTTCATTGTAGGACGGCGTGCCGTGCGTACAAGAGCGCATAGGTACCTTGCGCTGGTGTGACCCATGGCAGTTGTCAGTGTCGGCGTTTGAGAACCTTTGTGATCTGCTCATATGAAAGGAGAGCGAGTCTCCCATGCCGAACACCCGTCATGATGAGGATTCCAACCACAGAAAACCACATCTATGTGAAGATTGATGACAGAGGACCCGGTGACCAAGTGATGGGCGATGTCTATGTGAAGACGGGCTAGATTCGCGTATGACCAATCGGGTGTGGAGAGAATTGCTAGCACAGTGGCACAACACATGTAAATATATGATTGTTGATCGGCTACGTATATATGATAGTTTTCTCTGCTCCTTGTTCAATGGCTAAAGTATATATGATAGTTTTTTCTCTGCTTCTTATTCATCAGCTAAATATATAATATTTTTCTCCCATTGCAACGCACGGACATGTTTTGCTAGTTAGATGATAAAAACAACACTCCTCCAATCATGGATATCAACATTGAACCATATGACTATATTATGAAGCCTGCAAGCAGTGCTGGCGGGTGAGGCTGCTGCCCGTGCCACGATTGAGATGGGGCAAGCATCGGCTGGTGAGCTCGCCCCGTGCCACGTCTCCTGCCGGACCCATACGATTTACAATAACTAATTCCAATTTCAAGACGCATTGTGTCACGCCCTTTGTAGACGTGAATACGTATGGCTCATGCTCATATGAGTTATAGTAATTTACATGTTACGACAATACAAAGTCTGAATCCTATATTATTATGATCCCGTTGTAACGCACATATTATTATGTAAATTCCACTATGCTAAAAAAAAGATTTTCATCACGTCAAAATGACAACAGGGCCGGTCCTAAGAATTTAAGGACCTGGAACGAAGCTAAAATTTTGGACCCTTTTATATGAACATGATAATACTATTGGTACTACTCTCTATTATCTCAAAATTTTCTTCCAACAATTATTGCCAATGCATCTTGATCTCTTTAAGTGTTTGTATTGCTCTTAAGAAATTTATCAAGAGCACCCCTTTGTGATTCAGCCAAATCATCTTTTTATTTTTTTTCTTATTTCTTTTGTCACTGCGAGAAGGATATTTTTTTTAATGACATAGTACTGTTAAAAAATCCGGAGAAACAATTACTAACTAGAATTTTTTGATGACATACTACTTTCTTGCTTGAGTCAATGCCGCCAGGCAGGAAAGTGGAACGCCTGACTTGCGCTAATCACGGCCCCACGGGGAATCAAGGAGTCGGTAACTTGCATCTTTATATTTCCCAATTACATAACATACGTATGTATTATGTACTACTAGTAGTGTATACATGTCCTTGGGGCCCAACCTATTTCTGGACCTGGGACGAGTCGCCCCCTCTTAGGGCTGGGCCTGAATGACAACATATGCACGGAGCACTAAATGTAAATAAAATCAAAAACTAATTGCACAATTTTTTGTACTTTGCGAGACGAACATTTTGAGCCCAATTAATCAATATTTGGATAATTTTTACCAAATATAAATGAATGCTGCAGTAGTGCTACAGTGTATTTTTGCCAACTTTGCACATCCAGAGTCAGGAACTAAGCAAAACGCAATTCTTGGATCCATTCATGGGAAGGGATCGATAATTGTGCCCTCGGTAGTATTCAAGATGTATTTCCTTAGTTTCTTAGAGGCGCTAGACACTAGTCTTGAGTAAAACTTGGCTCTACCACTGTGTGAAACCATAAGGATAGTAGGATACTATAAACTGCCTCGATGGTTTACTATAACCCCTTAGGAGATGATAAAGGGTCCAATAACAAATTCCTTGAGGATGGATTTTGGCACTTAAAGAAAGTCTTGATCCCAAAAAAAAAATTCTGGCCACCTCTGTGGTGAGAATCTTTAGTCATGACAAATGAAATTAAACTACTTATCTTTGCCCTCCTTGTTTTTGTTAATTTTCTAACACATTGTAACCTATATCGCGTTTTGGTGATATGCTGGCTCGATTTTTCGGAGGTGTTTAGATCCTTTCTAGTCTAGTGCCAATGGCATCTAAAATTTCCCTCTTCTTTCTTTTTCTTTTTTTTCCTCTTGTGAAAGAAACCAAATTGATAAATCTGCTCTCTTGCACTCAAAATTTGCCACGATGGCATTTGTTAATTGTTATGGATCGTGGGTTGGTATTCCGTATTGAATTTTTGTACACCGACCGTGTTCTACATAACTTCGCTCAAACTGGTCCATTTTTTAAATTCTCCATATTCCGTAAGTTCGTGTCCGTTTTTGTGTCCGGTGTTATTGTTTTCTCTTTCGTTTTCGTATTCAAATGCAAAAATAGAAAACGGTTGAGGAGTTTTTTGACCGATTCCGACCGTTTCATCCTAGGTAGCAGTAGGACAAATAAAAGTGGCATACCGCATACATACATAGTCTGATAGTTGTGCTAGCTAGTTATGCTAAAATAGGTCAATAGCCTACACTACATAAGTGTGTCATGTCTTGATGGTGAATCATGCAAGTCAAAATGGAACGACGTGTACAACTCGAGAGAATAGAAAATGATGAGCATGATTGCTCTTCTGCTATGCATTTTAGAAGTTAATGCAGTCATTCGATCCTCGATCAGTGTGAAGATCTCTTTTACATCAGTTGGGAAACACAGCATTAGTAATTTTGGTACAGATGTCGCTGAGCTTGAGCATCACAGTTGAGAAGCGTATGAACTGTACTTTGTACGAGGATCACAAGCGTATGGACTGTCTTTTGTATGACGTTGCAATAGGATTAGTCCACAAATGGTCATATGCACATCATGTCAGTGACTAATATCACAACCAAAAAATAAACTCGCTACAGCACTTTTACCAAAGGAACTATTATGCTGTTACAATTGACATCATCTAACTGGTGGCAGTAGTCTATCCGCACGAACGTGGCAGGATTGGTAACATCTATGCAGTATATTGGCAGTCTATCCACAATATCCATAACATCTGTGCAACGTGGCAGTCTATTAACATCTGTATGGCAGTCTATTAACATCTGTGCAGTATGGCAGTCTATCCACATCCTATCTACACAGGTATCAACGGAGTATGGTCGCACATTTATTAGCGACCAAGCTCCTAAGGAAGGGCATAGTCCCTGGCGACTCTCAGTAACTTGTCCACTCTGCAGTCCACATGAACTGTGTTCTCTAGGTCCTTGAGAGTTGGCGTGGATCTCTTCCCTCTTGTCCAGCTGTTTCCCTCTTGTCCAGCTGAGACTTGAATCGCCACCATCCTTATATGGGCTTGGCGTTTTTTTCAGAGTTGCTGGCAACCAAGGGGGGACAAAAGTAACAAAATTTGTCAGAGTGCAAAGTGAAATATTAAAGTATATACTAGTGCAACCAAAAGTCGGTCTTTGTAACACAAAGTTTAAGAGGGAGCAACACTATCAGAATAAGGACAATAAGTCTATGCTTTGATAGTATAGTGTCACATCAGTTGCACATTATTGTTATCAAGGGAAGATGCATACAACTATTCTTAATGTAGACAGTTCAAAAGTTCATACATTTTGGGTGTGGCGTCATCAGTGGACATCTTTTGAGAGACAACTGTTGTCTTCTCAGAGCCACTGGCAATCAGAGAAAATAAACTTGTTAGTGCAAATATTAAAGCATGGCAATCAGGAAAACAAACTTGTCAGAGCAAATACTAAAGCATGTCAATCGGGAAAACAAAACTTTTAAAGCATATAACAGATGTGATAGAACATAGAAGTCAACTTCAACAAAAGTGAAGCAATTAGGCTGTGGAATATGCTAAAATTTTTGATTGTTCTAAGTGGCCTATAAAGTATCTTAACTTCACATTTCGGACTGGTTACCTCTAAATGAGAAAATTTTGAAAAGGTTGGATGGGTGGCAAGGGAGATTTTTCTTGCAGAGAGGGGGGGTCAAAAATATAATATCACAGTAAATTGGAAAACTATAGCTAAATCCAAAAAGAAAGGAGGTATGGGAATCAAAGAGATGAGAAAAATGAATAAAAGCCTTTTATGTAAGGTAGACAATTCAAAAGGTTATACTTCATGGGTGTATTGCCATCGAGTTGTCAATGGACTTCCTAGAGGAAACCGGAGTCTTCCGATAGTCACCGGCAATCGGGGAAAACAAAACTTGTTGTCGAGCAAATATTAAAACTTGTCAATCGGGAAAACAAACCTTTCAAAGAATATAACAGATGTATATATATATCAACTGATGACTGGAGGGGATTTCAATATATGCGCTTACTGATGCTTGGAGGGGATTTCACTATTTTGAGGTTTAGAACAAAAATTTTGTGAATACAGAATTATTATCTAACTTATTACTCAGAGATCTAGCATTGTAAGAAGGGAAATATACTTCAAGAGCATATCCATACCTTGTTAATAAACTGTTGATCCCCGAGATTTGATTATGGCTCAAACGATTTGGATTAGGCCTCCTCTGTACTTGATTCTGTATCAGTTGTTTCAAAGGATACTTGAGGTGTTTTGAATGAGACTAGGATATGCTGCAGAAATCACTTTTAATCGGACTGGCATGGGGAAGCACCCTAAAATTATACATCAAGATATAAATGATAACAATTATCAAACCATATATCACGAAAATGCAACATCTTCTGACTAATTTGATTAGTCTAATAGAAATCGTTGATCATTTCATTTCTCTCCTCGTGCATACAACTAATTTAAGAGACAAAGTAAACTTAATGTTGATGTCACCTTCCAATAGGAGAGAGCTAAGAAGATGAAAAGAGAAAGAGCATAGGAGATAGAAAGAGAAAGAGCGAAGGAGAGCAGAAGCTAGTGACCAGCCTGCCACATCCCACATTTATAGCCGAAGTTGGAGGGGATGTTCTCTTGATTTCCTATGGTGATTGGCAATTACAAATGGACCCATGGGGTTTTGTATTTACAAAAATGACACCAAAGGCTACTAATGGCTTCAAAATATAATTTTGTGAACCTCTTGGTGATGTGACTTGGCCTTGAACATGATAACGGGGTTCCTCAACATTTGATGCAACGAACATTTAACCTTCTTACAATGAGTCCAGTAGAAGTTATCAAGTGTGTACTTACCATTGAGGGGCGGCCCATGTCTTTGAAGATGTTAGATGTCCTCAATAATTCTAAGAATAACATACTTAGCAACCTTTGTCATTATTCTGAATTTCTTATACTATGTTTTGATGGAGGGTTTGTTGGGGATGGGTTGGACACGAATTTGTCTGTGTTTGGTTGGAGATTTGTGTGGGTTCGATTCGTCCCTATAGTTCCCTGTAACCTTAAGATTCGGGTTGGATTAATTTCTCATAATCAAAGGAACTAGGTAAACCCGTGCCTAGACCGAAAATAGCTGGCCATGCAAACAACCTTGGAGAGCAAGTAACAATGGACACAATGGTGTGAGAGCAAGGTGGACCACTTGGGAGTAGAGTTAGGACTTCGGCTGCGATATTTGATAACATGCTATGGCATAACCCGTAGCTCGACACAACACTAAATAATTTGGGCTATATATACCGGCACGACAAGAACACGAGGGCCATACCATGCCCTAGATCTTGGCACGGCTGGCTACATAGCCCAACCCGCATTTTGGGTCATGCGTGGAATAACATGACAGGAAAATGGCATGTAGCCGATTTTACTAGTCTACAATTAATGTAATTTGTTTTATACTACATCTTTTCTAATTCTTGAATAGATTATGGAAATTATTGTTGGAAGTCCTTAACTCACAATTTATACCATCAATAAGAATATAAAAAGCACACCAAACTTAGGGAATAGTGCTTTATGCTAATGATTTCTACGAGTTTTGGCGTTTCACTTATTTTCAGGCCTTATACAGAAACTTGTAAGGTGGGCCAAAAATCGAGTAATATAAAAAAATAACTATACCTACTTTGGCCCATAGCAAAATAGGATAAAGAAGGCCCAACCACTCGATATACCTTGGGCCATCCTCCTATGAAAAGTGGCCCAAGCCCAACAAGAAGACATCCAATATAAGCCCAATAGGAGAAAGCTCACTTGCCAAAGTACTTGGGCTCCAAACATGGATACAGATATCCAAAATAAACATAAGAAATGGAGGTCCAAAATCCAGAACAATTCCATCTCGGGCTGCACGAGCAGGCCTAGGTAAAATGGCCATTAAAAACTCATCCAGACTCCGTTTTGGGCGATCCATTCGGCCACATGAAGCTAACAACTATATGTACAACCTCGCCAATTTTGGGCCAATTTGGCAAAGCTCTTGGCGCACTCGCGCCCGACGGCTGCCATTCGGGCCCATCTTCAGCAGGTCGATACAATTGCTCGCAGGGAGGTTGGTTCTGGTGGGGATCCAGGTTCATTGTACCTAGAACCGATCTTTTGAGGTAGGTTTTGGCCATTAAGAGGGGTGGGCGAAATTGGCAAATACCCCTCTACTCCACATATAAAAGGAGGGATATTCCCCCTCCTCTATCATCAACACTACAAGGGAGAAAGAGCACCAAAGCTAGAGCAACATTCCAAAGGGCTATGCCCTAGTAGCTATCTAGAGTTAGGGAGTGAGATGTGAGGGTGGGAGTGAGGAGTCACCAGGCTTGTCGACGCCTCCCCAACCTTGTACCTCGATGGTCACCTTCTTGGCTCCATTGCAGGATCTTGGCTAAGTAAATGTTTATGGTTCTTTTAGTCTTTTACATGTCTTTTGTATAGTTGAGCTTGACCTTCTCTTGTTTGCGGGATCATCGTCCATCTTCATGGCAGGTGCTCTAGTAGAAGGGCCCCAGGGATGGGTAACCCTTGATATCACACTAGAGTTGTAGCTAATAGCTTAGACTTGTTGTCTAGGTTGGCGGCTACATTCATTTGCATCGTTCCCGACGGTTGAAGGGATGGCGACAGGTGGTGACAGTCTTGCCCGTCCTTAGCATTCCCCCACATTTAGGGTTTGGTGCTGTAAGCTGGAGGTACCTGGCAGACCAGCTATAAGTCGGTGCCCGAGGTAAGAGAGTAGAAGTATTGGGACGCTATCCTTGAGACTTAAAAGCTATGGGAATCCATCTCTATCGCCTTTCTATCTCTACCCTTGTTTTGTTCCTTGGGCGAACTAGCTATGAAAAATATCTCTGTTCCCTGTGGAAAATATGATACCCTGAATTCTTCGAGGTGAAGGCTACAATGATACTTTCAAACATTTGCGGATTCTCTCGCATACATTAAGAAATGCCAAGAATTATTAAAACTTATATACAATATATCATGAGAAGAAAAGATTTTGAGTGACGTACTTGGGCCGGCACGATGTGAAGGTGCGTTGGCGTGCCACGGGCCGTGTTTGGACCGAAGGAAGTATTTATTGTGTCATATCGGCATGACCCACTGTACCTGCTGTGCCTAGCAGGCACGGACCAAGGTAGCACGAAGCATGAGCCTAGCCCAATTCACACCACTAGTTGGCAGTGGTGCGGCGGTGCTTGGATGACGGTGGGGAGCTCGAACGGCAGCATGTGGAGCTCGGACGACAATGCAGGGGAGCTCAGATGGTAGTGCAGGCATGCTGGAGGTAGCACTAGCGAGTGTGAACAAGCTCATGGCGACACCGGTTGGGGGGTGGTACATTTGGCATGGAGGCAGGCCGTCGAGCTAGGGAGCAAATTAGATGTCAACACAAGGTACAAGAAACACCATATGGGCCCCATGCGTCATTCTCTCATCCCACTTATGTAGACTCCCCTTATCAAACGGAAAACTGGGTTGGCCTAACCTCCCTAACCAAATACGAGGTGGGTTCATCCCTTGAAAAAAATAGAGATGGATCCAACCCAATCAAACACATGCTTTTGTTGGTCTTCCTCAAGCTGCTTCAATGTCTGTATAACTTTCATTCTCTCCATATGCACTTTTACATCTATGGTGAGCTTTGACTAATGATTAGTGAGAAATTCTGAAAGTTTTTTTGGTAGTCAGACTCGTGGGCACAAGAATACATCATGACATTTTCAAGTTCTTCATCAATCAAAAGGTTATAATTGATGTATTTATTCCGTCCTTGAGTTGAGCCATGCTGTCTCTCGCTTCTATTTTAGTTCTGCATTTTTAAGCTCCTGCTCCTAAACATACTTCTTCATTTTTTTCTCAAGATCTACATCTTCATACTGCTGCATGAACAAAAGAAAAGAAGAGTGGGGCAATCTGCGTGACAATGACATCAACCGGCCGGGCAGCCACTTTTGCTCTAGTTTTTGGATGGAATGAAATGAAACAAAGAAACGTGCCAAAAAGTTCTGATTTTTTTTTTTGTTCGCCTGTTGTGGAACTTGGAGGCTGAGAAGTTAGCAATGGAGATTAGGGTCGCTGGTCGGCAGCATGGCCAAGAACAGAGGGAGAGGTGATGACATGCGTTAATTTTGGACAGTTCATTTTGGACAACCCAATAATAGGCCACTAATAATGGTGATGACACGGCGAAAAATGGATAGAATTAGCTTTGTCAGTTCCATTGAAGACTTTACTGTTTCTGCATCAAGCGTAGCTTTTGAAAACTAGCAGCGTTTCTGTCCGATTCAGATAACTTTGCTGCCATCACACCATCCATTCGTGATCTCAAGGTACATCAACATGTTTGTACATTTAGACAAACGTAACTCCTCTACACAAGCCACGCAAACAGGGACATCAGAAAAAAGAGAGAAATCAGCCAGCAAAACAAGAAAAAAAGTGCACACAATGCAAGTTGTCGTGCCACCAGATGAGCACACCGACTGGCGACTGCACAGACGAAGCACTGACAGCCTAGCCTAGCCTAATATGCTATAGAATAGAGATTAGCCTAGCCTACCAAAGCATGTACTACCAATTAGATTGAAGTATAATTACTACTTGGTGGCCGGTGTGGTTAACACGTCATTTGTGGTCTGGCGACAAATAGAAAGCAAATAGAAATATTTTGAGCCGTGCTTGGGCCGGCATGAGGCGACGACGTGCCTCCATGTCACGGGCCATGTTTGGGCCAAAATGATTTAACCTGCCATATCAGCACAACCCAGCATACCTCCCATGCCTAGTGGGCATGACCATTCGTGCCGCTATAGTTGGCCACCGTGCCGGCACGGCACGGCACGGCACGTGCCAGCACGGCACTTTCACAAGTGTTCTAATTTTTTCATCATTTTCATCAAATTTTACAAGTCTTCAACTCTTCATCATGTTCATCAAATTTTAAAGTGTTCTCAACTTCTCAAATTTCAAACCAAAATTTGAAAATTGCGCCGTGCCGCCGTGCCGGCCGTGCCAGCCGTGCTGTGCCTGGCCGTGTCATGGGCCAGGCCGGCGGCCCATGCACTGCACGGGCATCGTGCCGTGCCGGCACGGGCACGGTGGCCGCTGTGCCGTGCGGCCCATGGGCCGTGCCAAAAGGCCGTGCCGCGTGCCGTGCCGCTGGCCCATGGGCCAAATGGAAATCTATACGTGCTGCCATGGCCCAGCCCAAAGTCCCACTTCAAGTTGTCAGTGTCTTAGTGGAGCTCGGACGACATTGTGGGGGACCTCAGACAACAGTGCGTGGGAGCTCGGACGACAGCGCAAGAATGCTCGAGGTAGCATGGGTGAGCACTAGTGAGCTCGTGGCGGTGCAAGCAGCGCCAGCAAGGATAGTAGTGCAGGCGAGCACAATGACAACATGCATGGGCATAGGAGCAGAGGGGGCACGAGACGATCTCACCGGTGCAAGAGTAGGGGCCGTAGCGGCGGCACCGGCTAGGGGTGTTAAGCTCGAGGTAGAATAAACACAGCATGAGAATGCCATGTGGGCCCCATACGTCATTCTCTCGTCCCACTTGTGCAAACTTACCTAACGCAAACTGGGTTAGACTAACCTCCCTAACCAAATACGAGGTGGGTTCATCACTCTCAAAAAAAACACGGACAGATCCAACCCATCCTAGTAAGTCTCAATCAAACACATGCTTTTGCTGTTTTTTCTCAAGCTATAAGTATAACTATCAATCCATGCACTTCTACATCCATTCTGATCAGCTTTGAATGATGATCAGCAAGAAATTTTGAAAGTTGTTTGTAGTCAAACTCATCTGGGCACAAGAATATATCGTGAGATTTTCTAAGTTCATCAATCAGAGGGTCAGAATTGAAGTATTCATTCCCTTCCTTGAGTTGAGCCTGTTTTGTCTCCAGCTTGTGTTTCAGACTTTTGTTTTTAAGCTCCAGCTCCTGAACCTACTTCTTCATTTTCTCAAGATCTACAACATCATACTGCCACTTGAACAGAAGAAAAGAACAGCGGGGCGATGTCAACAACCAGGCAGTTGACCACTTGTGCTCTTGTTCGTGGATAGTGAATCAAAGAAAACGTGCCAAAAATTTCTGTTCTGTTTTGTCGTTCACCTTTTATGGATCTTCGAGGATGAGAAGTTAACAATGGAGATTTGCGTCGCAGGACGGCAGTATGGCCAAAAAGGCACAGAAATTCGCTCCTCAAAAAGGCGTCGATGAGCGAATTCTGAACATACTTTTGAACGCCCTATAATTGGTTACTAATGACCTGCCGAAAATTGGACAGAATTAGCTTTGTCAGTTCAGTTACATTGCACAGTGCTTCCAGTTTCTGCTTCAAGCGTCTCTGAAAACTAGCAGCGTGTCAGTCGGATTCAGTGCAGTTTGCTGTCCTCACACGCACTCTATTCCACTCATGACCTTGAAGATACATCAACATGTTTGTACATTTACTCAAACACAACTGCCCTGCACAGGCAACGCAAATAAGAACATTCAGACAAAGAGAGAGAACAGCCAAGCAAAACCAGAAAATAGTGCACACAATGCCAGCTGTCGTTGCGCGCTCACCGTGGTGCCGCGCAGAGACGGCCCGCGTGGATGCTGCAGCCATCGGCGGAGGAGGTGGCAGCCGGGAGGAGGCGCGGCGGCGTTAGTTGAGCGAGCACGCCCGGCGCAGACGCCGGCGAGCACCGCCGCTACTCCGCGCCGTCCAGCCCGGGCCTCGAACGCTCGACCGGGTCTCCATCTGCCGATACGAATGGGAAGAGAGGAATCGTCCGTACAAGGAAGGGGCATTTTGGTCTTTTTGAGCATCTTCAATGCTGTCCCTAGAACCAAACAGGTTATTTAGTCCCTGGTTTAGTCCCTATTTAGTCTCTAGTCCCTAGTCTGTGGAACCAAACAGGCCCTAAGTGAACTTTGATGACATCACACGCACTCGGTTCCATTCATGACCTTGAAGACACGTCAACTTGTTTTACATTTACACAAACACAACTCCCCTACACAAGCGACTCAATCAAGAACATCAGAAAAAACAGAGAAAACAGCCAGCAAAAAAAAAAAAAAAAAAAAAATGCAACTGCCCTGCACAAGCCACCCAATCAAGAACTTCAAAAGTGAGGAAACATCCAACAAAATAACGATAACAAAAGGGGGATTCCCCTCCTGTTTACCCTAAAAAAAAAATAACGATAACAATTATCTAGCTAATAGGTAATAGCGTATTATTAGCTGGATAGCTCTTAACTATCTAATTATTAGTGTTGGACCTGTCTAGAACCTATAACTAATTGGTTGTAGCTAACTACTAGCTAATGAGATAATATATTGTTATTTAAGTAGGCGGCTAACAATTAGCTAAAACAATCAGCTAGGATGTTTGAAATCACTATAGATAATTTTAATAGCTAACTATTATCACTAGTGGTTCGAAACAACCCTTAATTTTAGTCCCTAATGTTTAAAACTTGAATCGTATTCCACAAGTTCTGCTATGAACTGTTTGTGATTGAGAATGGTCCAAGGCAAAGAAGCATGTGTGAGCATAGTGCGAAATGCCCCGGTCATACAACAGACAAAAATCGTACATCCAACCTCATTGTGGGACATGGGTAATGGTGCTTATACACTAGCGCGCCAATAAGGTAAAAACACACTACTAACATACCAACAAACATTTAGAAATTAAAAAGAAATAAACCTAAGAAAGTTTTAACAAACATATAGAATGTAAAAAGTTTGCCACCATTGTAGATAAACATAATAGGATATACAACCCCTAAAATTCCATAACAAGTTGACGTTCATCAATAATGTTACTGCACTATACTACATAGTTTCATATGATCTATCCTAAACAATTCACCAACACATGGCTTAGTGTTGAGAAATAGATAGGATCTCTAGTTGAGTCTTCAATATGGTACACCCATGAACAACCGGTACAGCTTCATAAGATGCAACCTTGTCCGTCCTCATAAAAGGCCTCTTCTCCTCTATAATACACGTGGATAAGTATTAACAACGAAAATATGCAAACATATTCCAAAGATTTGTAAATAAATTGAAACTTGAGAATATGCTTAATCAAGGGCAGTAGCAGACTATTCTCAATTGTTCAACAATTAAATATCATTTCAAACTTTTTGAATCCAATGAAACCTATATACTATAGTAGAGAAAAATATATGTAACAAAAAGTCAAACGACTTATAACAACTTCCTTTATTAAACAATAGCATACATACATTTCTATAGAAGAAAAAGACATGGACTCTAAACTTACAAGTTTTATAGAAAGTATAAAATAGCATTATGGTCTTAGTTACATACTAAATAAACTAATCATATATACAATATAAGTGAGAACTACAAAGTGCATGGCGAGAGACTTTGATAATCAACATAGAGATTTAAGGTATATTATATACTATAAATGGTAGTATATTAGATACTATAAATGGTAGAAACCAATAGCTTTGCATCGCAGAGCAACTAGGTAGGCGGCCGGAACCGTGTTGAGGGACGCACCCCCCACTTCCATTTGTTCATCTCCCATAGCATTCCCGCCTCTCTTGTATGTTTTAGGGTTTAGGAGTCGCACGGGGTTGGGGTTTTGTAAGCAAGTGGAGATGATAGGGGAAAGCAAATGAAGATAAGGGGGGAGCGAAGCGGCAGCCTTACTTCACTCATTGCTATTAGTAGTCCATTAATTACATTATGGTTCTTCATCACCTCCAGTCTAGGTAAAGTAAGTAGAGATAAATTGCAACAACTTTTTAGATTTATTTTTTTTTTACTCAGAACCTTTTTATCATCTCATGGATTTGGAGTTGTAATGTAAGGACATATTGTAATGACGTATAATTTGATGGCGTGGGTCATCCAAATTCAAAGACTCTGCAAATCATGTGGTATAGGCAAAGTCACCATCATAAAAAGATCAAATTTTTAGAATAATCTGATAAATATAATAGAAATCATTGATAATTTCATTTCTCTCCGTATTGCATACATCTAACTTTAGACCCAATAGAAGAGAATGAAGAAGACAAAAAGAGGAAGAGTGTAGGAGAGGAGAACCTAATGACCAGCAAGCCTCCTCTACCGCTTTTATAGGGAAGGTGAGTGGAGATGATCTCTTTATTTTATACATATTTACCATTATAATGGATGATCCTTACTGAATTCTCACTTTTAGGGTGGCGCTTACATATTTAGCATTCTTGTTTCACGCATCTTTCATTTCTACCATATTTGCCTATGTGGCATGCCACGGCGCCCTAACACGCTGAGCACCATAATGTCCCTGGTGCCCTTGCCTTGCTCCTCTCTCCCCTCCTTCGACAGCTAGGTCACACAACTCCTATCACTACCAACTGGGCCCCACTCTTTAGCTTCATCCCCAACCATGCGTGAGCAGCTCCATTGCGGCCTAGCCTCGTCTCTCTCGGGCAGCTGGCCCAGCCATGCGTGAGCAGCTCCATTGCGGCCTCGCTGGCACGCAAGCAGGAGCAGCTCCGTCGTGGCCTCCCGGTCGTGGGCGGGAGCCTATGTTTTAAATAGCGCGCTATAGCGGACACTATAGCATTATTTAGCGGATCTTGAAGACCAACGCTAAGCTATTAAGATTTTAACGCTAAACGAGTTTTCCCATGATTAGCTGCTAATAGCATGTTATTTCCGCTAAATAGTGGTTCTTTTAGTGCCACTATTTGACCTTGGCTCATTTTTGTCGGTCCAATTGAATCATAGGCCCAAATTGTTGGGCTACCTCTCACATATGTTTCTATGTGATGTATGATGTATTATGTATGAACTACGAGCTTTAATGTAATGTGTTAGTAAGATTTTGAACTATCTGTCCCTATTGGTATTTATAATGTTTTCATCTTTATTATGTGTAAAATTACATGATGTTTGACCTATTTTTTCTCAGCCGCTAAATGGCTTAGCCCGCTATAGTCTTTCTTAGCCTTTTGGAGAGCAACCGATAAAAGGCATAGCCCGCTATTAAAATATTGGTGAGAGCAGGTCCGCTGCAGCTCCATAAGTCTTGGTCTTCGTCATCATGTTCGCGCGCCGTGTAAAGACTAGGCAAAGGAGGGAACGACAACGACGGAAGGCCACGTGGTTGGGATCCCCATGAGCACTAGGGCTTATGACATCGAGGAGCTCAACTTCCCGGCAGAGGAGACGCCCGACCATGGAGCATTCCCGACCTCGAGCTCCTTTCAGTACAGCCAAAGCCATGGTGAGAGCGTGTTCCTGATCAAGCTTTTTTCCACCTTTTCATTCAGATGCTACCAGCTCAACGACAACTACAACGACTTCCGATCGGCCGATTTATTACTTTTCAAGAGTTGTACGTCTTCATGAACTTCCCTGCCGGTTGGATCAAAAGCCTCCCTTCTTCCGAGGATTGAGAAATGATATCTTCACACCAAAACTTGCTCTGCTTCTGGAAAACAGAGTAGCAAGCATGAGCTTGCTCTGTTTCAGAGAAACCAGAGTAGTGAGCGTGAAGCAGAGCAGCACAGAATAGCTTCGGCTTTCTTCTGCTGGACCACGTACGTTAGTCGTGTTAGCAGTTAGCACAACCACGGAGAACCCAGCGAGTGGGTGACGAGGACATGTAAACACTGCTATCACGTGGCAGAAGGATGACGTCGTAACTCACCTTGAAAACTAGTCACGCATCCGTTTTTTAGGAGGGAGTTCGTCTCGGATCTGATTTTTTTTTTTCCCGTCTAGAATCTGACTTTGGTAACTACCGGTATTCGAGAAAAAAACTTTGGTAACTACCGGGTGCCGATTCGTTCGCAGGGTGGAGTCCGATTCCGGCTAGGAGTCGCGATTCCTTGTATGTATATGCAATGCAGGATCTCATGTTAGACAAGGTACAGAACCTAAAAGTGACAGGGAAGTCGCAGATGGAGTGGACGCAATCATCGGACATGTCGTCGTCGGCGTGGACGAACGATTACATGCCAAGCCGGCGTTTGCCGGGTCGCTGCTCGTGTCACACGGCCAAGCCGCCGCCGCCGGCGGTGCAGCATCTCTATCTGGTGCTGGACGACTGGGATAAAGGCTACAGCATCTACAGAGTCAGCGAGGACGATTTCGTCGTCTCCGACGCCGACGACAACAACAGCGTGGACGAGGGCTCTGGCCAACAAGCTGTGTCCCCGTTGGTTCGCATCAAGGCGCACCACTACGCGTGGTTCGTGGCGGGGCACGAAACCAAGATTTTCTTGATGAATCCGGCGGACTCCAGCCCCGGCATCCCCGTGTTCGACACCGCGACCTTGTCGATGACCGTGTGCCCTGACACCCACACCCGGGGTGACCATGATGACCATGGCGAGAGGCCCGTGTACGCCTCCGTCGGGGACAGGCTCCTGTCGTTCGCCTACCCTTTCATCGACGTGATCGGGCCGGAGCCGGCGTCGCTCTCCGGCGAGTGGTGGCCACGGACCACCATCGAACATGATCTGCCGTTCAGGTCCAGATCCATCAGCAGCTACGCCGTGCACCCGGACGGGCGCACAGTCTTCATGTCGCTGTGGGGCTACAACCCCGTCGTTGGTCCGAAAACCGTGGACGACGTTCCCCGCGCCCCTTGGAGCACCTACGCCTTCGACATGGAGCGCTTGGACTGGACGTACATCGGCGAGTGGACGCTGCCGTTCAGAGGGCAAGGTCACTACGACAGGGAGCTGGACGCCTGGGTTGGGATCTGCTCGCACAAGTACAACGAGGAGGAAGGAGGAGGAGCTGCCGCCGGGCGCGTCTGCTGCTGCGACGTCCCGCCCGACGCTGAGCCGCGCGACACCGTGCCCACACGGAGGCTCTGCGTCGACGTGCTTTTTCGTCCGGACCAATCGCATTTTGGCGCTAAGCTCGTGTACATGGGCGACAGCAAGTTCTGCTTGGTTGAGTCCCGCCAGCGGGTGCGGATGGAGGACGACGACGATGTCCGCCGTTACTTTCGCGACGTCAAGATGACCTCGTTTGCTCTCAAGTACGACAAGCTGGGAGATCTGCGGACTACCCACCGGCGGGGATATGCGTTCATGTGGTACCGATCTCACAAAGGTGGCAACCCGGCAAACGATCCACTGGCGTTCTGGATGTGAGAGTTAGACCTCAGCGCTGAGTAATGCTCATAAATTGCTGGCTGCCTGCCTGCCTTGCTTCAGGAGCATAACCGTGTGCTTTTTGGTGCATTTACCGTCATATTGCTTCTGTAAACGTAGTAGCTAAATAATCCTATCGTGTTATATAAGGCAAGTATTCTATTCTTCTGTTTTCCGCAACTTTTTCCATTCCTCTGTGTAAATACCCTAATATGGGTTCACAATCAATTAATAACATCTTCATTATCGAGAGTAACAATTAGTCGAAGAACATCATGCATTGATGGGTGTTGAGGACCCATATTCCATATTGACTATCATGAGATCTTTTCTTTTAAGCGATAGACTCATATATATCCTTGTTCTTATATTATTCTTTATTCTATGAAAATAGACCGACAGTCGTGCTAGTTCTGCTAAAATAAGATTTCATATTGGAAGCGCCGATGGGTAATTTATTGGAGGAGAATCCTTTAACTCATGTGGGGTCATAGGCTCAATCTCCTATCCCTCTCCTTCTGGTCTGTGCGGCAGCCCAATCCCCTCCATCTCACTACCGGAAACACACTCTTTGCCGACTGCACGGGCCATTGCCGAGGGCCTAATATCGGGCACTCAACAAAACCAAACACTCGGGAAAACTCACTTTGCTAAGTGTCGACCGTCGGCAAAGCGACACTCGGCAAATGCGATAATCGGTAAAGAGTTTTTTTTTTTTTTTTTTTTTTTTTTTTTTTTTGCCGAGCGTTAAGCCATCGGCAAAATCGCTCTCAGCAAATTGTGATCACATGTGAAGATGTCGGGCCATCGTACGTCACATCTTTTGCAAAACCTTCTCGGAGGCAAAAAATTAAAAAAATGAAAATACTTTGCCGAGTGTTAGGATGCGAGACTCGGCAAAGGTAGTCTTTCTTTGCGGCGGAGTGCCGAGGTTGGCACTCGGCAAAGATATAAAAGTTTGTCTAGTGCCCGATTTGGGGCTCTCAACAAAGGGCATATCGAAATTACCCCCCCCCCCGCTCCGTTCGCCCCAAACCCTTAGTCAATCCACCTCGCCCGCGCCTGCCTACCCCGCCCTCACCACCGACCTCGCCCCGCCCCGGCCCGTCGTCGTCCTCGCCCCACGTGGCCACCCTCACCTCACGCGTCCATGCCGCCCCGCCCATACCGTCCATGCTGCACTAGCTAGCTGATAAATATTGAGACATTTTATTCACACCCTTACGTAGCACTTCTTGAAATCATCAACAGGCCGGTCTTCTCATCTTCAAACAAAATGTGAGATTTAGGCTCAATTGATCGCAGAATAATTGATCGCAGAAACATAAAATCCTCCTACCCTTCAATCGGCTGTTCGGTCTTCTTCCGGCGGGACGAACTTCTCCCGCTCCTCGTGGTTGTCCAGCCACGCCTTTGCCCGCTTCTTCTTGGTCACCCGCACCTCCGGGTTCCCCATGATGTTGCGCACCAGCTAGTACGACGAGATGCCCAGCGCCGCCGTGATTCGTGGCTCAATTCGCAGATCGATCCAGCGAGATCAGCGGATTAGGGTTGGTGGATGGAGACGACCTTCTTCTCCTTCTCTAGGGAATCGGGGGCGATGGAGGAGGCAGTGGGGAAGAGAGGCGGAGGAAGGGCGGCGCTGCCGGGCGAGGTCGTGGCCGGCGGCGAGCGCGTTGCCCAGTCGCACGGCAGAGAGAGAGATGCCCGTCGGAGGGTGGAGTCGTGCCACGCGCGTGAGATGTCGGGAGGCGGACTGGAGAATAGAAGGATAACGGTTCGATTTGTGTAAACGATGGCAATTGCGGGTAATTTGAGTTCAACTCCATGTCTAGGTTTATTTTGGTCAGTTTTGGAGTAGGAGGAGAGGTACTCCGGAAATTTGTACTAGAGCACCATAAACTCCATGGAGTTGGGCTGCTCCACTATTTTCTGGAGTTGGGGTGTTTGGTTAGCTCCACCCAACTCTAGCCTGGAGTTCAGCTCTGGAGCCATGCCAAATAGGCCCTAAAGCTATGTATTTATGTTGTCCTTGAAACGAAGGCATGACCAAAACACGGGACATGATCACCATGAGACATTTTTTTTAGTACACAAGCTTTATACTAAAAAGCCACGGGGGCATACCTTGACGACCAACATTGTCCAATGGAGCCCGATCCTTGATTCTATGAGAAAACAGGCGGGTTTCATAAACCATCTGGACCAGATTTAGCAAAGTCATAAAAATATTGTCGGTGTTTCAATTAGCGTTCGACAATAATTATTCAATAAGCGTCCTTAGGCTATCAGATGGTAGAGGCAATAATTATTCAGTAAGCATGCTTAGGCTATCAGATGGCAGAGGCAATAATTATTCAGTAAGCGTGGCTTGGCACGTCTCAGCCTTCAACAATGAAATAATTCTGTCGGATTTATTAGCTCTATGAGAAGCTTTGCTAGTAAATCTAAGACTGTTATGGTGAACTGTTTTGCAAAACATGCTCTCACAACATCCCATACAGGGCTCACAAGTATGAGATGAAGCTATTGAAAGATTCTTGAGATGCTTTGACTCTAAAAGATTTTTAGAATCACACCACCCCACTCTTTTCTTCCTTCTGTAACTTTGGTTGTACTTTGAACTTGGTTTTATTTTTCTAATAAATGCTGTAGGGGCTAAGTCCCCTCCAGTTTACCTCAAAAAAAAAAAAAAAGATTTTTAGGATAACTTATAATTTGGGATGGAGAAAGCATTAGACATCTTGTTTTGTATCTGTTCTAAATCATTTTTAAAGAGAAAACACTTATGAATCTTGCAAAAAATAGTTTGAAACTACACAAATTACTAGGACGATCTTTATTTCCCAAAAAAGGACCCATTTAAGTGGTGTAATCAAGAGAAATTAATAGATCTTATCGCAAAGAGATATCTCATTTAGAGTTTTAATTCCCCTAAAATATACAAATAGAGGTGCAAGTTACATACTTTATCACGAAATGACAATCATATTTCAAACAAGAAAAGTAGACTTAGATAAATTTTGACCTAAAATTGCTCAAATTATATAAAATCTAGAACAGGAGACCTTTCAGGTTATATTGATTCATTAGAAAATGAAAATATATAGTAAAAATATATTTTGACATTTCATTATCAAAAAAGCATATTGTTCTAGGACAATTTTTTCCAAAAAATATTATCTTATAGTATCAATATACTAATCAATTAAATATGTATTGAATTTGATATATAGCCAAATAGTTGTGTATCATTGGAAGATTCACATCATATTTATTTTTATTATCATGCCAAACCTTATTTTTAATGGCATCTCATATACTTGGTTTACGTCCTATTTAACTTTTGTCAAGTGTAGGGGATAATCCAACACTTAAAAGTAGCTAGCTGGCTTGCTTCAGGTGTACTTTTTAGCTTATCTATGTACTATGTAGTAGGACAAACAAATGTAGCATACATAGTCTGATAGTGTTTTATTTCAAAAAACAAAGTTTAATAGTGTCGTGCTAGCTAGTTCTGCTAAAATATGATTTCATATTTGGTGCATCAATCAATGTGGGCCATGTCTTGGTGGAGAATCGTCAAGTCAACAAGGAACAACGTCTGTACTCGAGTGAATAGAAAATGAGCATCATTGTAGCTTATTTTGCTCTTTCTGCTATATCCATGTTAGAAATGCAAGCAACCTTGAAATTCTCTCGCTAGTTTTTCGAAAGGGGGCAAAAAGATTCTGCCGCATTGATGAAAGAAAAGAAAAATACACACGATTACATAGAAACACCCTCCACTCTAGACTCGCAAACACTACTGTCCGCAGGCTACCACCTGACTCTATACACTGCTGGTAGAGCACCAAATTGTCTCTTTAGTTATTCACCTTTTTAATCTACAAATACATATATAGACAACACAAATAAAATTTTCTAATAATAAGAAGAAATATTAGTCTACGGGCTTTGCTGGTGACCCATTGTTGACGGTAAATATATACCATAATTTTACATACCCAAACCGTCAACAAACACCATTTTAGGAAGCAAATAAGCAAAAGCACAATGATGAGTGTACTCGAGTGAATAGAAATTGAGCATCATTTATCTTGCTCTTTCTGCTATCCATGTTAGAAATGCAAGCAACCTTGAAATTGTCTCTTTAGTTTTTCGAAAAGGGGGCAAAAAGGATGAGAGAAAAGAAAAATACACACGATTACACAGAAACACCCTCTACTCTAGAATCGGAAACACTACTGTCCGCAGGCTACAACCACCTGACTCTATACATTGCAGGTAGAGCACCAGATTGTCTCTTTAGTTATTCACTTTTTTTTAATCAAGAATTACATATATAAACAACACAGATAAGAATTTTCTAATAATAAGAAGAAATATTGGTCTAGGGTTTTGCTAATGTACATTTGATACCCCTTAGACTATCTCCAACAGGTAACCCATTGTTGACAGTAGATATATACCATACTTTTACATACCCAAACCGTCAACAAACACCATTTTGGGAAGCAAACAAGCAAAAGCATAGTGGTTTTGTACAAAACTTGGTTCCACTTGTACACATCATTATTTGTTTGTAGTTACACAACATGCGGCATATAGGCATCCGGCGAACCCCCCAAGTATGGCCAATTGACCATCCAAATACATCATCACGATGGGCTATGCTTCTAGAAGAAGACTGTGTTTTCTCTAAGTGGCTTAAGATCAAGTCACTTGGATTCATGGACCACAACGAAGCAAAGGAAACCTTCACTATGATGAGTGGGGACACCTTCTAGAAGAAAGAGGCAGGTCCCACCTGTCATAGGGGGGTCGTGGTGGCTATCCAAACTTATCATCGTGACGGATGAGTGGGTGACAATGACGATCCCATTGATCGGGGCAACATCATGAAGCCCTGAGCCTTGGGCACCCAGAGCGGTGCATTCTAGCCCAACCTTTGGCTCAAACAAGAGAAGGGCTGAGGATCAGGTCGACGTTGTCGTCGATTAGGAGCCTGGAGCTTAGGAGAGCACTTGTGTCCCAAGTAGAGGCTGAGGCATGCTCGGTTCCTGATTTTTGGCCGGAGGGTACGCACGAGGGTACCCGATGAATAGAGCCCTTGAGAGATCCAAGGGGGATCGGTCAGGGTTTCTTTTGATCGGAAACTTATCATCGTGAGACTTAACATATCCCTATGTTTTAGTCTCGTCAATTTTCACCTGTTGTCATTCTTCTAAATTTCCTACACGTTCTTGCACCTAGAGGGAGATTCGGGTCATAGGGCGGCTGCGTGGGGAAGAACGGAGGGAGAGGTGATGTCATATGCTTTAGTTTTGGAAACTATATAATAGACCATTAATGGTGATAGCACGCCGAAAAATGGACAGAATTGGCTTTGTCATTTCTATTTCGAACTTTACTGTTTCTGCTCGAGCGTACCATCTGAAAACTACCAGCATTTCTGTCAGATTCAATGAACTTTGCTGTCATCACACGCACTCTGTTCCATTCATGGCACTGAAGTTACATCAACATGTTTGTACATTTACACAAACGCAATCCCCTGCACAAGCCACGCAAACAAGAACATTAGTAAAAGAAAGAAAACAGCGAAGCCAAAGTGAAAAAAAAAAAAATGCACACAATGCAAGCTGCCATGCCACCAGATGAGCACACTGACTGCATCTGCACGCACAAAGCACTGATCATCAGCCTATCCTAGCACACCATAGAGATCACCACTGTAGAAGCCATCGTCACCCTTCTCCTTGGCGCTCTTCCTCCTGGAGCTGGAGAAGAGGATGTCACCGATGAGTGGCACGATGGGCTTCACTTTCTGCGCCTTCCTCCTCCGTCTGCCCATGAGCTCGACGTCGTCCACCTCACCGAGGCTCAGGGCATGGGAGAACGACGGCAGGTACTCACTCGAGGCGAGCCGGTCACCGCCCCACCGCTCGCTCCGGAGCGTGAACGACGGCGCCACGTCGGTGTCGCCCCCGATGCTGCGGCGCCCCGCCGCCGCCTTGTCGGCCTCCATCTCGGCGAGCTTTGACAGGCCACGGTGGAGCTGCGCGCTGAGGCTGGCCAGCGCCATCTCCATCTCGTTCCCGCGCTTCCGGAGCTGCGCCACATCCTGCCGCGTCTCCGCCACGTCCGCCTCCAGCTTTTGGATGGAGCGCACGAGCACCAGACCACCGCCCGCCGCCTCGTTGTTGTTGCCGCGGTGGTCGTCGCCGCCGCGGCCGCTGCACGGCTTCATCGGTGAAGGTGACGAGGCCAGTGATGCGGGCGAGGATGGCGCCGAGTACATGGGAACCGTGGCGGCAATTATCTCTGCCTCGCTCTCGGCCATTGGGGTGGGGGAGAAGGTCATAGTGCTGCTGCTACTGCTTGCTTCATGCTTGACTGCACTCGGTGTGGCTGCAACGACGCTAGTGGCATTGGCACTGGCGCTTGGGGTGGCAATGGTGGCCGCACTGCTGCTGCTGTGCCTGGAGTGGCTGTTGCCGATGACTATGCGGTCGCCGAACACGGCCACCGCCTCCTTGACGGACCGGAACGCCCTGGCTGTGTCGACCTCAGACCGGTCTGAGGCCGCAGCCATGGCCCCAGAGCAGGCAGACGTAGACTACGGCAACGATTGTGGCCTTTCCTCCAAAGGATCAGTTGTGAACCGGACTGCAGACAGCACAAGCTGCCTGGAGGAATGAATATATGGAAGCAGGAGAGGAGGGTGTCTTTGCTTCCACTTCAATAGCACGGTCGCCAGTGTCCACCAGCTTCCAAGCAACCAGTTTCCCAACAGCAACAAGCAAGGAGGATGACTTGCCACCTAAAA
The DNA here is from genome assembly GCA_018135685.1 of Themeda triandra. Taxonomy (NCBI): domain Eukaryota; kingdom Viridiplantae; phylum Streptophyta; class Magnoliopsida; order Poales; family Poaceae; genus Themeda; species Themeda triandra. The sequence continues at coordinate 439,921 of JAENPR010000175.1, forward strand.
GAAATCCAAGAAAAACCCGCAATATGCAGGGATGCTTTTTGGGCACTCTTGGCTGGCAATACAAGGAGATCACTGTCAGATCATGGTAACAACTTCTGTCAGATCAGTCACGGGATCACTGTCAGAGAGCAAAATATTGCATTGCAGCAGAAAAGACTGGACAGAAATTCTGGTGTCATGAAAGTGGTTGGGAGAAATCATAGTTTTTGCAGTTGCGGCAGTTCCTGCAGCGGGTTGGATTGGAACATTGTAACAAACTGATCGGTTATGTTATTGCAATCAGAAACAAGATTATAGGATAGGATGAGAAATGATGGTGCAGTAGGTGGGGCGCAGCATTTGAACACAGAAGCAAAACGAATCTGCTATAGATCGATTACGGATAGTATAGTACAGGAACTCCCTCAGACATCAATTAGAAGCTCGCTGCCAGACGCATGAGCCAATATCTTCTCCGTGTCGTCTTCTTATCGCTCCAATAAAAAAACCAACGTTATAGTCAAAAAAATAAAATAAAAAAACCAACGTCTTGGGCCGGTGTTTTACACTTTCACTCATTTTGGGCTGACGTACTTCGGTTTGGGCCAAGCCTTCGCCTTTGGGCCATTGACTTCTTCGAATTTCTGCTGGACCACACCTTCGTCACCACCAGCTTGGCCAGCCTGCTCTCTGTGGTCCTCCCATGATGATTTGCAGGTAACTGAAAATGCAAGTGTTGGTTGGCTGTGGGCTTAGAGCATCTCCAACAATTTTATAAATTTTACTTGGTATATTTCATGTTTTTGAAGAACTTGGTAAATTATTTAGAAGTGAAAAAAATAAGTTATCTCCAACAACTTGGTATTCCAACTTGGTAAAAACTAGAGGATGACAGATGGACCCACATGTCATTGCTACTCACGCGAACGAGAACACGACGTTGACGAGCGGGATGGAAATTTTGACTCGCGATTTCTCGACAACGGCTGCATCAAATCGGATGAGGTTTGATTCTACGCGATCGTAACGAAAAAAGCGAAAACTTTTGAGCATTTCCCATCAAAATATTGAGCATCGTAGGTACTCGACCACGCATCGTGGTTTGAGCCGAAACAGACGGACGGGCGGGCGTCATCCCGGGCGAAGCGGCGTCGCGCAGCCGGCCGGACGGACGGGCGGGCATCGTCGGGGCGAGCGGCGTCGCTTGCCAGCCGGGATCGACGGACGGGGCGGGCGCGTCATCCGGGCGAGTGGCGTCGCGCAGCCAGCCGGACGGCTGACGGGGTCAGGCCTTGTCAGGGCGGACGGGCGCGGGCGGCGTCGGGACGGGGTCGAGCAGCCGGGCATCGCGGCCTCGCATAGCCGGTCCTCTTCTCGCGCGCGCGATAGCAAGTCCTTCCGCGCGCGGAAGAATACGCGCGCGGAGGCTCAGTTTAGCAAGTTTGGAAATTTACAAAGTGGGTTTACCAAGTTCTTGGAGATGTGTTTTTGTATTTTTGCCAAAATAATAAGAATACCAAGTGAATTTACGAAGTTGTTGGAGATGCTCTTATTATCCTTAGCACAACTACTCATCAAAACTATAATCTTTTGCAACACCTAGCCACCCATCACTATACATCGCTCCTCAAAAATCATTTCTCACCACCATGACGAGGATATATAGCTCCCGCATGTCCTCGTGGCAACGGCCATCCACACAACCACCTTAACCATCCTAGGGTAGAAAAGCAGTCTTCTCACTAGTCTATGTAATGCAAAAACATATGAAGGAAATCATCTATCAGCATGGACACAGTCACACACAACTATATGTACAGGTTATGTAACTCTTTAGAGTGGTCAATATGTATCAACAAGATCACTATAATTAACGGCGCCCCACCTAGACTGATACCGGGCTACCAAAGTGGTCCTGGAGTACAACTAGCATGCTGAGCTATGATTCACATCTACAAAAGAAGCTCATTTTTTTTATAGACCTTGTAAGCTATGCTTTAATTTCTCGCTGTAATGCCTATTCAAAGCTCACTGTAATGATGACACTAAACCATATGAAGGAGATCCAAACTGTACCTAGTTCTATTAGCTGTCACTGCAAATGCCTCTCTACCGCATTTTATGAACATAGGAAAAAAAAGCAAAATCGCTTATATGCCAACATTTTGGCCTGAGGTGTTTGTCATCGTCTTCAGCATTACCACTCCCCATCTTCACCTGCACTTAGCCACTTAGGTACCAAGGGCTCTCCATCAACTTCGGCATCATTGACTTTACCTTTGCCACACCACCAACTTGAATGATGGGGCTTCACTAACTTCCATTTGTGACAATGTCCACGTCTACATCATCTATATCAAGCTGATGTAAAAGTAATGGAAACTAGGAAATAATCACATTGAGATTGGCCTGAGAAGTTTGAGACATATGTGTTTGGGGTGGATTGGAGTGTAATTTAATTAAAGTTTTACTCTAATCCACCCCAACACATATAAATTGATGTCAAACCGAATACATCTAAATATGGCGCAAGTGTTATAAATAACAAGCTAGCCGATAATAATACATTTACGTGGCGAGGTTATTCTACGTGGCAGCAAGCTTGCAACCAACGAAGTAGAACATATTTTGGAAGAAAAATTTAAAGCAAATAGACAGCAGAACATATTTTGGAAGAAAAATATCAGGGAAATAAACAGGACAAGCTTTGAATGGAACTCCAGGCCGAACGAAACACACGTCGGCGGAGGAATGGAACAATAAAGTGAGACTAGATCATCAAGGGCATATATATATGTAGATCGTCTCCATTGTTCGATCCGGCCATATTCTTGCGCACAGAGCGGGGTTTCCGTGGATCGATCAGGAACTGAACACGAAGGCTCGGGTCTTCCAAAGGATGTGGTCTCCATTATGAGGAGCAGGATAGGCCCCTACAACCGTACCGTCGTGTACGTTCTCACGGAGTCCGTCGAGGACCAAACTTGTATTTTTGGCGGACCGTATCTTGTAGAAGCCATCGCCGAAGATAGTAGTGTCCTGCGTCCACAGCATCGACGAAGGCACCGTCGACAATGGGTTGTACGGCGCTAGCTTCACCTGGTCGGTCGTCGATCCCATGCAGCATTAATACGTACGTTTGAAGTTTCATATAGTTTTTATAAAAACATGACGCGCCAAGTTTGAATGAACTATGTGCGTAAGTACCGGGAAACTGTAGTCGTCAGAGATCTGCATTGCCTGCAGCGGATCCTTGCTGCTGCTGCTGAGGTTCACGTTCACCAGCGAGAACTCACCGATCTTGCTGCTACCAACGATGGGAGAGTGCTGAACCCACAGCTGCATATATATGCATGGATGCAACGAGAGCGTTGAAAAAAAATCAGATAAAACAGCAAGATATATATGTAACTGAATGGATGGACATGGAACAGGCAGGGTGAAAGTCAAGTGATGAGCCTGCTTACCTGTCCGGCGTCCCGGCAGTTGGTTGGGGCAAGAAAAACGCCGCCTTTGTCACCAGCGGTTATGCTCAGGCTTGTGTTGCCCTTGCTGACTATCCTCATCGGCAGCAATTTGCCAAGAAAGTTGTACGATTCAATCAGAGTAGAGGGAAACTGACCGCCAGGAAACTGCAAACACCCCGGATCTGCTGGAATCGTCGGCACCGCCGGGAGCTGCCCATTCCCGGGACGTATCCCGGCAGCAAGCACGAGGACGGCTGACAGAGCAAAGCAAGCAGTCAGTCTCGCCATCGTCGACGTTGTGTGGTAGTATCAGTCTAGCTCACCGGCCTCCCTTTTTTATACAGGTCGCAGGTGGCTCAGGGGCTCACATAGTCACATGCTGCCCTTGAGCTAGGAGACGACCTGCACAGGCATGCAACATGCGTGGCCACCTGGCCATGTGATCGATTCAGAACCAATAAATGAACTGCACGCAGGCAAATTAAGTAGGTCACGTCAACTGATCATCACTTTTAATTAATCACTAACTTCGATTCAATGCAACTCATCACTAGCTTAGGGCTTGGTTCTCAAAAAGCTAGCGAGGAGAAATTATATTGGCTCTTAAAACGTCTTTAATAGCAATTTACAAAAAGCTAACTAGATGAGGCATAAAACTAATAAAAAAGTTACATTTCTATTGGATATCAAGAGAGATCAAATAGCTAGCCACTCCCAAATAACTAGCGATTTTCAAAAAGCTAGTTTAGCACGATCTCCTAGTAACATCTCTCTCACATAACTCTATTATTTTTCTTTCTCCTATGTCTCAACTAGCTAACTATTTGCAAATTCACATTGATAACTAACAATATTCCTCCCAGCTAGCTATTTCAGAACCATTGGAAACGTCCTTAGTATGCTACATTCCTTACAAGGTATCTTCTATTTCGTAGCGGGCGGGGAGCTTGGCCAGGGGCGCGTCCTCCAGCCAGCAGTCGTTCTGAAGTCGGTGTCGCGCCCATCGCCCACCGTGACCTTGGAGATGTGCTAGTAGGCGGGTAGGAGTGCCCGGAGGGCTCCCTAGTGCGAGGGTGGTGCCGTAGGCACGATCTGCTGCCCAGCGCGCCCAGACCGAGTCCCCGGGGTGCTATAGCTTGTGGATGAGCTTCAAGAGGAGACATGCGTTCTGCGTGTCAAGTCATTTGACGCCGAGGCCTCCATGCTCCTTCTCTTACAGACCTCTTCCAACGCGACCAGACATTGGGCGTCGTTGGCCTTGTCTGTTCCGACCCACAGGAATGCACGTCGCCAGGCATCCAGCTTCTTGATCACCTCAGGTGGGAGGAGAAGGGCGCCCATGGCGTTGGTCGGCAACCCCGTGAGGACTGAGTTCGCCAGCTCGACTCTGGGCGCCGAGCTCAGGAGGAGGGCTTGCCACCCCTCCAAGTAACGATCCGCCCTTGCAATGAGGGGGTCGAAAGTGGAGAGGGTGAGCTTGACGTTGGAGAGAGGTAACCCCAGATAGGTGCGGGGGAAGGAGCCCTCGCCGCACCTGCGGCATATCGAGGAGGGCCTGGACATCCCCCGGGCAGGTTCATGGGCGTCATGATGCTCTTGGACTAGTTGATCACAAGCTCGGTGCAAGCGGCGAAGCGATCAAGGGTTTCCTTGGGCCGTCGCACCCGTCGAGGTTTGCCCTGAGCGGGATGATCGTGTCATCCGCATACTGCAGAGACGGGAGCATGAATCTGTTGTGAAGGCGCAATGGGGATGGAGCGTGTAGAGAGTTGCCTGCTCGTGGCGAGGTGTGGGTGGCGATGCAGCGCGGTTGGGAGTGCAAGCTCCACCTTGTACAACTTTACAAGATTTAATATATAGTTCTTAAACCATTTAAAGAGTTAAAAAATGTGGTTTTCCAATTTTCTTGAACCTTATTTTTTGTTGCATTCATGCCTTTGTATTAATCTTTACCATGTGTAAAATGAATTTATCAAATCCATTTTAGTGTGAAAAGGTTTTGATTTTTTAAAGCATTAAATAATTAGCTTCAAATTATGTTGCCATGAACTAGTTAAAATTTAATCTTAAAATGCTTTATATAAAAATTATTTTTTGGCTTTTAAGTTTTTTTTTCAGATTTTTCAGTTATTATGACTTTCGAATATAGCAAAAAATGTATTACAAAATGTGTACGATACTATTTTCAAAATCTACTCTCTCTTCCTTCTCTTTTCTTTTCCTCGGACTGCTGGGAAACCGTCGGGTTGAGCTCATTTCGTTTGCATCACCAAGCCGACAATAGCAGCAGCGCACCAGCTCTCCTCAACTGTTACTAGAACCAAAGAAATATATTTGAGATTCTTCAGATTTCATGGCACATGGCATCATGGTACATGTGCTTTGTAGGGAAATAGGAAGTTAGTGGAGTTGACCCAGGAAAATAGGAACTACGTATAAAAAACTTAATCCCATTAACGAATATAAACCGTTGCACGTGGTGGCAAGCTGTTCAGCAGACCGATATTAAATTAATACAACACGCACATTACATGCGAAATTATTTGATCTAGCTGTACAAGCCCATCAGCCCGTGCTCCCACACGGAGCAGAATTTTAAGCTATATAAGGTCACCCTCAATGGGGGTTACACTGTGCTATTTTCAAGAGTTTCAAAGACTTAAATCTAGGACTCAGAAAGTTGGTTATTGAAGGACCGAAGATGGCGGCCCAGAGGAGGGTGAATGAGAGCCTCAAATTTCTTTCGAAATATTTGGTCTCTGTCCCAATATCAAACCCCAAGAAGCAAATAAAACAACGTGATGTCCCACGACCCAAACAAGTGGGTGGATGTTCCCTAGGAACACAGCGGGACACCACAAATCCAACGCAACAAGCGGAAGACGATTCGGAGTTCAAACAAATAAACCGTGGATGAAACCAGCTGTGGCTTTGCAAGCCGTGAAAGTTATACCACTCAGAATGAATTACAGCAAGGCATTTACCAATAGCTAGGACAGCAAGTAAAATATGATTATAAGAACAACTTTCTAGACCAATTAAAAACAAACACAAAGCAGAGTCCGGGCTGCTGAACCTGTTACTCAAAACACCCTGTGAAGAGCTCTACTGAAACAAGCTGCTCTTGCTATCACTGCACAGCTGCTGAACAAAACATTCAGGAATACACAGACAAAGAGATGTCAGTGGCGAGGGGCTGCACTCGCACGTGGCATCAACAAAATCATTTGCACATGATTTTAGGAAGCAAGCTAAAAGAGCAAGTCATTAATGATATCATGTAGCTTGATAGCGATGGCAAGGATTTGAGAAGCAAGTCACGTGGATGCAATTCTCATAGTGCTAGGTGTGAACTGAGACACTTTGCACTTGCTGCTTACCCAGCAATTGCGTATACCTTGGGAGCCTGAAAGCTGTAGCTAGCCGATGCAGTCACCTTGCTGATCGACGTGCTCTGAAGACTAGAGTGTGCTTGGTAGTAGCAGAGAGCAGATGACGATGCTGCTGCTGCTGCAAGAAGACAAGTCCCAAATCCAATCTGAAAAGATCAGCCGGAGGTGCTGCACTCCGTGACCGCAGACACTGGACTCAACGAACTCAAGAACAAAAGGAACCTGCTTGACGGCAGATCCTGCTGGAAAGAACCGAGTTCCAGAAACCGAAAACAAGCACTCTTCAACGAGCTTGCAGCCAGCACGTATGTGTCGACTCTTAGTGCTGCTACAGAGCTGAGAAACAGATCGATGCCCAGAAACACAGAGAAGAGCCTGACGAAGCAGGAAAGAAGCGGCTTCAAGAATTAACAAGATCTGACTCCATACTCCATGGCTGGAACCCAAATTCCACAGATTTGGTATTCAACTAGAAACAAATCAATCCTCAAGTAATCAGTACCTAAGAACATCTCAAACTCTGGGGCCACGAGATTTGGGGGGAAAACGAAAACAACGAACAGACAACTGCAAACTTGAAGAGCAAAATCACGACACCATAACTGAATCCCAGAGGGCAACGTGAGGTAAGGGCCTCACTTCCCAACACATCTCAAGTTCCAATTCGAATTTCACGAGACAAACAATAATCTGTGGACCTCTCGCTCTCTCGCTAGCCATGGAAGAAGGAAAACCTACAGCCAAGAGAGAAGAAACAGAATGGGGAGAGGTAAGAGGAATTGGGGCTGCTCCATCCTTATTTAACAGACAATTTTTCATCTCCATTTTGCCCCTAGATATTTATTAGAGCGAACCACCTAGCCAAGGGCACTATGGTCCAACTCGAAGTTTTCTTGATCCGACGGCCACCGCGCCTTCTCACCGGTAGCTTCGCTTCGACGCGAACTCCCCGATGCCGCCACGTGTCGTCCGTCCGCATCGGGACCTCCGCCCCCGGTTTTGAGGCGCAAACCAGGGAAACCCGCCGCCGATGGTTTTGAGGCGAAACCACCAAACCCTCCGCGAGTAGCGTAGCCCGTACGCGTCCCCCGCCGTGTACACTTGCGCTCGTCGATGTCAGCATCGGCCACCACGGCTGGCCGCCCGGTCCTCGGGTCCTCGATCCAAGCCTCACGTCCGCCCTTCACCGCACCCGGTCCGTCGGCCACGGCACGCCCTACTTGATCTTCACCGACCGTCGACCACCGTCTCCGAGCTCGACACTGGACAACATGAGCCAAGAGACACCATTGTTTGACACGAAACCGCGTGCCATCGGTTAGTAAGAACACACACACGCCTTGTGTTGGCATGTTGACAATCACTCATCACACAAAGGTCCACACAATGGTTATGGTAAAAACCATGTGTCCTCAATCTCCCCCTTGATGAGTGCATTGTCAACACCAACACAAACCAGAGACAACTCATCCAAATGACCAAGAGCCAAAGAAAAGCAGAAAACAGGTCATTTGCAATGAGCAAAGCGAGATCACAACTTGGTCCCCAAAGACATGGGCAACGGCTCGACGCGACCAAGAAAACCAAAGCTAGCCCTCAAGAAGAGGCAAGAGGCTCAACATCACTAGCACAGCATAGAACAACTGAAAAACAGCTAGATCCTCAAGAAGAGGCAACGGCTCAACACATCTAGCAAAAACAGCTTAAACTCATAACTCGGAGTGCAACTCCCCCTTGACAAATGCATCCTCACCAATGAACTCTCTGGATTTGTGGATGTTTCTCCCCCTTGTTGGCACATGCACTTATCAAGATTGAGACAAAAGAGACTGCAACTCCCCCTCAAATCATGCCATGAAAGAAATGCAAAAGGTAGAGCTTCACAAGTATAGCAATTTGAGTACATAGATGATCTAGCAAGTATGGCAAGTGTATAGCAAAAGGCACAAGACAAAACCAATGCTCAAGCTGATCAAGTGGTACGGAATATGAAACATAAGCATTTGATCAGGTGTTGGGCATTTTATAAAAGGTGTTCACCAAAAAGAATAGCACCTTGCACATATAAGCAGGAGATCAAAACAAGTGCTAACACATGTATACAAAAGTGAACTACCCCATATAACGGTCACACATCATGTCTCAAAGATACACTTAACAACACTTGTAACTACAACATTGATCGAGTTAAAAACGGTAGTTAGCAAGGTTTCATTTAGACATGTGTGAACGAGAGGATCAAAAGCTGTCCGCCAAAAAGATTGTTTTTATCATGTTTTTCAACCACGCCGAGTTCATCCCTTAGTGCAAGTGGGAAGCTATCTCGTCACGAGTGGTTGTGGACTAGCACTACAATGCCCAAGTTTATCTCACTCGAATGAATGAGAAGCAATCTCGTGACATTGTCGTGGGACGTAAAAGATCCAACTCAAAACTTTTCATCATTTCTTAGCTTAGACATCAAGTTTTAGCACAAGATTATCAAGAGATCCGAGCTAAGTGAATGACTCAAGAAACATGAGACATAGCAACTCAAGCATACACATGAAAGCAACAAGGTTCTCACAAAACCTACACATGCTAGTTGCCATCTCAAAGGTGAACAATTTTCGAGTTGCATCAAGATTTAAGCGAGATTCACATTTATAAAACGAGGCTTAGCTCATAACATGTAACAAGTGATCGAAGAAGCCTAAGCCGCAAGCTCCAAGTGACATACACAAGACATACTAGCAAGAGCATGAATGTAATCAAAGCGCTATAGTCATGAAGCTCAATAAAGGTAATATGATACAAGATGATATGCAATATGATACACATGTAAAGCCAAAGAAACAAAAGAAAAGAAGAAAGCCAAAGATCATACTATACATCAAAATACAGCTACCCTACTCTAAAAAGGGTAGCAAATGCCCAACTCCGCTCTCAAGTGGGCAAGCTGGGTTTGATCGAGGTGCTTTGTGAAGATATCGGCAAAAGTTGTTCATGGGTTCTCACGAAATTTGAAGGTCTATGTCTCCTTTCTCTTGGTGATCTCTCAAGAAGTGATATCGGATCTCAATGTGCTTGGTTTTTGAGTGGAGTCTGGGTTCTTAGCAACGCTAATGGCACTAGTGCTATCACCGAAAAGAGGCACTTTCCTAAAGTTCAACCCATAGTCTCTCAAGGTAGCAACCACCCAAAGCAGCGAGAACAACACGCGACGCGGCGACATACTCGGCCTCACAAGTGGATTGGGAAATAGAAGGCTGTTTGCGAGAAGACCAAGAGATCAACGACGAACCCAAAAACTCACACGTTCCCGAAGTGGACTTTCTCTTAATTCGATCACCCGCATAATCGGCATCGAGAATAACCCGAAAGAGAAAGAGATGAAGAGGTCGAGTACCATAGACCAAGCTCGGGAGTGAAGCGAAGGTACCGTAAGATGCGTTTGGCAAACTGCCGATGCGAAGTGCGCGGTGAAGCGGAAGCGTGCGCAAAGGCGACGTAGGCGAAGCGGATGTCGGGCCTTGTTGCCGTCGGGTACAAAGAACGACCCGATCATGCTGCGGTACTCCTTCACGTCCACGACTTCTCCTTCTAGATCGGCATCCAAGGCGGTCGTGGTCGACATGGGAGTTTGAAGTGGCTTGGCATCACCCATGTCGAAGCGCTTCAGGAGATCCTTCGTGTACTTGCCTTGATGTACAAATGTCCCTTCTCGAGTTTGCTTGATTTGCAAACCGAGAAAGAACGTCAGCTCGCCCATCATGCTCATCTCGAACTCCCTGCTCATCATATCTGAAAACTTTGCAACAAGAGCATGTGACGAACCACCAAAAATGATGTCATCGACATAAATCTGCACCAAGAGAGTGTCACTGCCATGCTTGAGGAGAAACAAGGTTTTGTCAACCGACCCCATGGTAAAACCCTTGCCCAGCAAAAAGGACTTCAAACGCTCATACCACGCTCTTGGGGCTTGTTTGAGACCATATAGGGCTTTGTGGAGTTTAAAGACATGGTCGGGATGCTTGGGATTTTCAAAGCCGGGGGTTGCCTCACATACACTTCCTCATCTATGTACCCATTCGGAAAAACACTCTTTACATCCATTTGATACGGCTTGAACCCTTTCGAAGCTGCATAGGCTAGGAAGATCCTAATGGCTTCTAAACGGGCAACTTGAGTGCAAAGGTTTCCTCATAATCTATCCCCTCTTTCCGGTACCCCCGAGCAACCAACCTAGCCTTGTTTCTCACCACAACCCCATCCTCACTCTGCTTGTTCTTGAATACCCACTTGGTTCCTATGGGATGACATTGAGGTGGAGGTGGCACTAAAACCCACACTTGGTTTCTCTCAAAGTTCTCAAGCTCCTCATGCATGGCATTTACCCAACTGGATCAGTTAATGCCTCAACCACTTTTTGGGTTCGAAATTTGCAACAAAAGCGAGAATGTGCAAAGTGCGAAATCTCATAAGATCGTTGCGAGTGACCCGCTCATTTATGTTACCGATCATGGTTGAAGGAGGATGGCGATGCTGAATGTGTCGCGGTGCTTCTCTTGATGAAGACGCCTCCCTCCTCAAGCAGCCGGAGCTCCAGTGCATTTGGAACAAGCGAGGAGCACGGGTCGTACGGTCCCCATGTGGTGGAGGATGTAGCGGTGGGGCCGTCAACCGAAGTAGTCGTCGCAGGGTCAACTGGGGCAGCCGGTGGAGTCAGCTCGGGATCACCCCAATCGGCATCGTCCTGCTCCTCCTCCACAAAAATGCTCTTGTTCATCTCCTCATCACCTGCACTTTCTAAGACAGGAAAGGAACAAGGTGCGGTCTCATCGAAGGTGACTTCACAAGTCTCCATGACACGGTTAGTTTCAAGGTTAAGTACTCGATAAGCATGCGAATGAGATGCATAGCCAAGAAAATCCCGTCGAAGATCTCGATTCAAATTTGTCTAAGTTTCCCTTCTTCAAGATAAAGCACTTGCAGCCAAACACCCGAAAATGGCTCACTTTGGGCAAGCGATCAAACCGCAACTCATAAGAAGTCTTCTTTGTAAAGCTCGAAGGAAGATGCGATTTGAAACATAACAAGCCATGTTGATCGCTTCGGCCCAATAGCGCCTAGGAGTCCTATGCTCATCAAGCATCGTCCCGGCCATCTCAACAAGGGTCCGAGATTCTTGCGTTCAACAATTCCATTTTTGTGGGACATACGGCGAGGAAAAGCGATGTTCAATACCTATGGAAGAGCAAAAGGTCTCAAAATGAGTATTCTTGAATTCAGTGCCATTGTCTTTGCGAATAGCTCGCATGGCATGCTTTGGTAACTCATTTTGCAACCTTAAGATCAAGTCATGAACATGAGTAAAAACCTCATCTTTGCTCTCCATGAAAAAGACCCACGAATAGCGAGAAAAGTCATCAACCACCACCAACACGTACCACTTTCCACCATCTGACCGGACCCGAGCTGGACCTACAGTGTCCATATGTAAAAGCTCGCCGGGCCCCTTGGTCATCACTTGGTTCACGGGAGGATGAGAAGCTGCAATCATCTTCCCGTGACGGCACGGATGACAAACAAGATCCTTCTCAAACTTGAGGTTGGGCAAACCCCGAATTAGATCAAGTGAGCTCAATCTTGCAAGCAAGTTGAAACTCAAGTGACCAAGTCTGCGGTGCCACTTCCAAAGCTCGAGGAGGAGTTTGCCATCAAACAGCGGGAAAGACCAAATGAGCGAAAAAAATCAGCACGAAACACTTTCCCGAAAGGCACAATCTTGCAAACAAGGTTTTCCGAGCATCAAGAACACGACAAAGTCTTGGTTTAAACCGAACCTCAAAACCTTCATCAAGAAGGCGAGAAACAAAGCGATTGAAGTGCAAATTTGAAACCAAGGCCACATCCTTAAGCACAAAGTTCTCATTCGACGGATGGACCCACGTGAAAGCACTTTACCCTTCTTTGTTATCCCCAAATGTAATGTATTCACTACACTTCATTTGGGTGAGGGGAGAACCATTTTGAGTTCCCGGTCATGTGTCGAGAGCAACCGGAATCAACTAGCCACGTGTTCTCCAGCCCTTCATCCGCATCAATAGCGAGACATGGGATGAGCAAATGATCCAACACCGGGGTTAGTAAGCGAGGAGAAAACCGTGTTGGCTCATTCGCCCATGAGAAGTGTTAACAAAAGCATCATGCATGCCATGTCCCATTTGAGTAGAGCAATCACCACAATGAGAAAAACGTGGTCCGCTCATCTGTAAGGCGAAAGCCACGGTCACGAGATCCAAGGTCATAAGAAAAACCCGAACCCCGCGGCACGACCACCTCGTGGTCTTACACCTTGAGGCCTAGGTCCTTGAGGTGTTGCACCTCTTGGCCTAGCACCGTGCCTGGAAACGTGGAGCAAACACACCATGAGTAGAGTTATGGAAAAGCTCATACTCATGCCGCTCATCTCTCTTCCTCCGAAAGCAAAACTCAAACAAGTGACCATCATGGTGACAATAATCACAGTGATACACCTCTCTTGGGTGGTGGTTGACTCACTCTCTCATGGGTATGGATCACTCTTTGGGTTTGCTTGTTCTTTGGAGGGGTTTAATAGAGATGTCGGGAAGTGTGTCAAGTGGGTTCCTTAGGTGGTTTGGTTTTGGAGTCCACACTTGCTTTGGAGGTGAAGCTTTGGGAGGTTCCTCAAACACACCATCTTTCACATTGGGCTTGTTAGGCTGAGGTGGAGTGATTTTGATCAACTTGGGAGTAGTGGAAGGCTTGGTGGATTTCTCGGATGCACTTATACCACTTTGTGTTCACCAACCTTACCAAAAACATTTTCACCCTTCCCACCTGTAGCAAAGCCTAATCCCGTTGTGTCGTTCCCCTCTTGAACCGACTCATCATCATGCCAAGCCGTGGTTCACCGCAAGACAACCAACCGAGCATGGACCGAAGATTTGTGATTTCTTCTTCGGCCCTTTTCTTGTCATGCCTACAAGAGTCTAGTTCTAGTTCCAAAGCTTCACAACAAGCACATCTAGAAACTTGACTAGTTTTCTCTAGCATGGCAATTCTAGTCATTTTCACACCTAGCTCGAGACTTGACTCATCACAAGATTTGCAAGGACTCACGAGAGACAGAGACCTAGCCTTAACCTCATCAAGCTCATCTACCAAAGCCACATACTTGGACTGCACATCAGCTAGGTTCGCCATATGAATGGCACAAGCATCACACTCAGACTCATCAGAGATGTGCACAGACTCCCTAACAGACTCTAGCTCTTTGACAGCAAGCTCCCACTTAGCCTTGAAATCTTTTCTCTCACGAGCAGCACGCTTAAGCAAAGCATCTTGACTAAGCAAAGTGGTAGTCAAGTTATCAACCTCAGCAGCAAGGGACTCGAGATTTTGTTCTACCTCAGGCTCGGTGTCGTCGTTCTTCTCAATGCTTGGGGTAGACTCGTCGAGTGCCATGGTGCAGTAGCCTCCAAGCTTGGAGTCAGCGAAGAAGCACAGCCCGTTGAACTTGTTCTCGACCTTTTGCTCGGCCTCATCATCACTTGGGGGTGAGCCGTTGTCGGAGTCGTCGTCGAGATCGGCGAGGGATGCGAGGAAGGCTCGCCGCTTCGCCTCTTGCTTCTCCGGGAACTTCTTCTTGACCGCCTCCTTGTCGAATCTTCCCTTGTACTTGTACTTGTACTTGGGTGTGGAAGACTCGTGCTTGTCCTTGCGCTTTGCCGTAGTCGTTCTTATTGTTGTAGTGGTTCTTGTCGGCCTTGGGACAGTTGGCGATGTAGTGGTCGGGATCTCCACACCGAAGCATCCTTGCTTGGTGATGCCACGCCGGCGATTCAAACGGTTGTTGTGAAACCGTGAGAACCGGCTAATCACCAAGGCGAGCTCGTCGTCCCCAAGAGCCTCCATCTGCTCCTCCGTAGCCCGAGACCGAGAAGACAAGGAAAAAGACGGTTTTGTGAAGGGTTAGTCAAAGAACTTGAACCTCCCGTACCTAAGACCAAAGCCATGGTAGGGCGGAGTTTCGATCCTCGCCCGCGTCGGTGGTCAATCTCGGTGGACTTGAGCTTGCGAATAGCTCATCCACAAGTGAGAGTCTCATAGCCGGGCGATTCGATGATCGCCGAGACCTTCACTTCTCAAACCCTCCGATCTAGAGCATATAGAAGCTTAAGCGCTCTCTGATGATCGTCATAGGGCATCTGAGGGTTGTTTGCCCTCATCTTGTTCACGATGGTTTGAAAGCGAGTGAACAAAGAATCAATAGATTCACCATCGGTTTGAACAAATTTCTCATACTCTCTCTTGTGCGTCTCATAGAGTCTGGTCTTGACATGGGCAGTACCCTCATGGTATTTCTGCGGTCTAGACCGGATCTCTCAGAGTGGTACAATTAGAAACACGCTCAAATTCCTCCATAGAAAGAGCAGAAAACAAGACAGTTCTGGCAGTGTTGTTCGCCTTGTGTTGGTCGATCTGTGCTTGGTCAACACGGGCAGCAAGTACCACGTAGTCCGCATTCTCACAGATCTCCCAAACACGCGAGTCAATCCCTTGGAGATGCGCCGACATGCGGATCTTCCAATAGGGATAGTTCTTGCCATCGAAGTGCGGTGGCTTTCCAAGCCCACGGTTCTCCATGATGTCGCCTTCGGGGATCACGGACCGATTAAGGTGAAGTGATCCTTAACCAGGCTCTGATACCAATTGAAGGACCGAAAATGGCGACCAGAGGGGGGGGTGAATGGAAGCCTCAAATTTCTTTCGAAATATTTGGTCTCTGTCCCAATATCAAACCCCAAGAAGCAAATAAAACAACGTGATGTCCACGACCCAAACAAGTGGGTGGATGTTACCTAGGAACACAGCGGGACACCACAAATCCAACGCAACAAGCGGAAGACGATTCGGAGTTCAAACAAATAAACCGTGGATGAAACCAGCTGTGGCTTTGCAAGCCGTGAAAGTTATACCACTCGAATGAATTACAGCAAGGCATTTACCAATAGCTAGGACAGCAAGTAAAATATGATTATAAGAACAACTTTCTAGACCAATTAAAAACAAACACAAAGCAGAGTCCGGGCTGCTGAACCTGTTACTCAAAACACCCTGTGAAGAGCTCTACTGAAACAAGCTGCTCTTGCTATCACTGCACAGCTGCTGAACAAAACATTCAGGAATACACAGACAAAGAGATGTCAGTGGCGAGGGGCTGCACTCGCACGTGGCATCAACAAAATCATTTGCACATGATTTTAGGAAGCAAGCTAAAAGAGCAAGTCATTAATGATATCATGTAGCTTGATAGCGATGGCAAGGATTTGAGAAGCAAGTCACGTGGATGCAATTCTCATAGTGCTAGGTGTGAACTGAAACACTTTGCACTTGCTGCTTACCCAGCAATTGCGTATACCTTGGGAGCCTGAAAGCTGTAGCTAGCCGATGCAGTCACCTTGCTGATCGACGTGCTCTGAAGACTAGAGTGTGCTTGGTAGTAGCAGAGAGCAGATGACGATGCTGCTGCTGCTGCAAGAAGACAAGTCCCAAATCCAATCTGAAAAGATCAGCCGGAGGTGCTGCACTCCGTGACCGCAGACACTGGACTCAACGAACTCAAGAACAAAAGGAACCTGCTTGACGGCAGATCCTGCTGGAAAGAACCGAGTTCCAGAAACCAAAAACAAGCACTCTTCAACGAGCTTGCAGCCAGCACGTATGTGTCGACTCTTAGTGCTGCTACAGAGCTGAGAAACAGATCGATGCCCAGAAACACAGAGAAGAGCCTGACGAAGCAGGAAAGAAGCGGCTTCAAGAATCAACGAGATCTGACTCCATACTCCATGGCTGGAACCCAAATTCCACAGATTTGGTATTCAACTAGAAACAAATCAATCCTCAAGTAATCAGTACCTAAGAACATCTCAAACTCGGGGCCACGAGATTTGGGGGAAAACGAAAACAACGAACAGACAGCTGCAAACTTGAAGAGCAAAATCACGACACCATAACTGAATCCCAGAGGGCAACGTGAGGTAAGGGCCTCACTTCCCAACACATCTCAGGTTCCAATTCGAATTTCACAGACAAACAATAATCTGTGGACCTCTCGCTCTCTCGCTAGCCATGGAAGAAGGAAAACCTACAGCCAAGAGAGAAGAAACAGAATGGGGAGAGGTAAGAGGAACTGGGGCTGCTCCATCCTTATTTAACAGACAATTTTTTATCTCCATTTTGCCCCTAGATATTTATTAGAGCGAACCACGTAGCCAAGGGCACTATGGTCCAACTCGAAGTTTTCTTGATCCGACGGCCACCGCGCCTTCTCACCGGTAGCTTCGCTTCGACGCGAACTCCCCGATGCCGCCACGTGTCGTCCGTCCGCATCGGGACCTCCGCCCCCGGTTTTGAGGCGAAACCACCAAACCCTCCGCGAGTAGCGTAGCCCGTACGCGTCCCCCGCCGTGTACACTTGCGCCCGTCGATGTCCCAGCTGTCAGCCACCACGGCTGGCCGCCCGGTCCTCAGGTCCCTCGATCCAAGCCTCACGTCCGCCCTTCACCGCACCCGGTCCGTCAGCACGGCACGCCCTACTTGATCTTCACCGACCGTCGACCACCGTCTCCGAGCTCGACACTTGCGAGACAACATGAGCCAAGAGACACCATTGTTTGACGAAAACCGCGTGCCATCGGTTAGTAAGAACACACACACGCCTTGTGTTGGCATGTTGACAATCACTCATCACACAAAGGTCCACACAATGGTTATGGTAAAAACCATGTGTCCTCGTTATTGGGCCAAAAGAATTTTATCTCCATATAAAACTCAGTTTCTCTATCTCTTTCTAAAAATGATCTAGAAAAAAATAAATGCTAGAAATTTTCACGTTAATTAGAAACATCTATCCATTGAATGTACTGGGGGGTAAAAAATATTTTGACCGCAAAATCCTTCCAGCAATTGGTATTTAGCGATGTAATAGCTTATTTAGTGCAAATGAAACTCGGTTGAAACAAACACTGAGACAAACCTAACAAATTTAAAAATAAGCATAATAAAATTTTAATATATGAGACAAATAAATTATTGGTTATATTAAATTATATGATTTTGTTTTTATCTATTTCCTACAAAATCAATAAAATAGATATACGTTATAAGCTATATCCCTTGAAATAAATAGCTCGCTAATAAGACTGCCGCTATAGCCTGCTATAGCTTTTTGAGGCATGGTGACGCTATTTGCGTTCATGTACAATTTAGCCGCTATAGCCCTCTATAGCCCGATATAGCTCCGCTAATAGCTTTTTAGAGACAAACCTCTAAATATCTTAGCCCGCTATTTAAAACATGGGCTATATCCAATCATCATAAACTCATTAATAATTCCTTTTCAAGTGACAGATTTATATATTTCATCTATATTCATATATTTAAATGTACAATTAGATTTAAATCTTGCCATTAGCATTGGTGCCCTTGGTCATGAATGTATTTTTTATTTTTATTCCTATTGGCCACTGTAATTTTTTTCTTCCGAAGTTGAAACTCTAGAGCATATTGTATCTTTTATTAACTCTATTTTTCCCGCTTTAAAACTAAATAAATTAAGTTAAAATATGTTCTTAATTGCTGCAATAGCATAATTAATTATTTGGAACTTGCACCACATCACATAAGTGGTAAAGCTTGAAGCTACACTGTCTCGGATGGGTCCCAATGCTAACTTTAGGAGAATTTCAATACTTAAGTCCTACGATGATAAAATTTTTACTCTAAAATGATATTAAAGGGCAATGAAAATGTAGCCACCAATAGTCTCTCATTTTTCTCATGATGAGTTTTTTCTGACAGAAAATTATATGTGCGATTATAATTATATTATCAATATAGAATGCCAAACATTAGCTAACATATAAACATATATATTGTTAACAACCTTTATAAGTTATATGTGATGTTTACAAATTTAGCAATTTATTAGTATCATTAGTATATGAGTTGTTTAGAACACAATATGTATATGTATTTCTCATGAAACAATACATTTGGCTTGAAAGTTGGCATGCTTGTGTACATGCGCATATGCACAATGAGACACACAAACTTGAGTTGGTTTTTATATATATTAATAATAACATGAGTGAATAGTTTATACCATTATATAAATACTGAAACTATTCCCTCCGTCTGAACTTGTAAGCCATTTCAAGAATCTTGGAGAGTCAAACTTTTTAAGTTTGACCAAATTTATATGCTAAAATAATAACATTTATGATGCAACTAAGTACCATTGGATTGTTCTTTACTTATATTTTCATTGTACATCTATTTAATATCATAAATCATTATAGTTTTTTTTCTATAATTTTGGTTAAACTTAAAAAACTTTGACTCTCCAAGATTCTTAGAATGACTTACAATTTGAGACGGAGGGAGTACTTCATAATGACTACCATAGATAATTTCAATTTAGGTACAATTTAACTTAAATTATTGTAAATGATATAGCGTAGGTGGCTAATTTAGATACCAATTTATGGGTTACTTTATATCATTTCCATAATAATATGTTTGGTGATTCAAATCGATATTAGAGGTCTTTTTTAGTTTATTTTTGCATAGTGGTGATGGTGACATTGAAAATAGAACATATCTAATACTGGTCACTGTCAATATAATATAATGATGATTATAGTCAACCAAATAGATGTCACATAATATCACAGAAAAATAACTTGAACTAGGTGTATTATTTATTTGAGAACATTAATCTACCACAACACTCGACTAATATTTTAGATTTCATTTAAATACTATCTTTTTATTGAGGGGTAGAATGGCACCAATTAGCTATGATGTCATAATTTGTATTCTTCCCCTATACATAAACAAATATATGATAACCTTCTTCTTGTATCTCTAGTTTAATCATGAATATTATAATGATTTTAACTTTTATTATGATATTGTATTTATATAGCTATATGTTGAGAGACTAAATAATGGTGCTGCAAAAGACTTGCATTCGATCAGAACTGTTCTCTAACCTGTACATGGAGTCATGATGCTGCATCACCCTTCAGGATTTAGTACACCAAAAGGCTACTTGATCACCAAATGCTTGTCATCTCATAGGTGGCAAGCATGCCGAAGATACTTTGATTCATTATCCATATATATGTGTCTACGTGGTTGTTGTTGACGGATGCTAGCCAGATGAAATTTTTGCACTAGAGATCCATGCATCTACTAATCTACAATGTTGATGAAGGTCGGACAGACACAGTTGCATTACTGTATAAGCATGTCAATGGATGTTGCGACAGTAGTATATAATAATCAGTGCCCAAGTCATGCTAGAACCACTTGATGCACCGACAGACTTGGATGGCGCAGGGGGCTCTACATCACCGACTGCCCCTTGTGCTGTGTTGGGACAAGAGGCTACTGGCTTCACTGAGACCCCAGCCCAGGGATCGCCCGGGGAGTTCACTTCTGTAGAGACTATGGGGGGAGGCTCTACATCACCTCCACCTCCTCCTGTGGTCTCAGAGGACCTGGTTGCGGACCAGGATGGCAAGGGGGGCTCCACATCACCTATTGCCCCTCAAGCTATGCTGGGACAGGAGGACGAAGGCTTGCCTGAGGACACTGCCCTCACGGCAGTGGAGACCTCTGTTGTCGAGGCTACGGGGGGAGGTTCTACATCACCGCCACCTCCTCCTGTGGCCTCAGAGGACCTGGCTATATACCAGGATGGCAGGGGGCTCCACACCACCTGTTGCCCCTCGAGCTATGCTGGGATAGGAGGACAGAGTCTTGTCTCGAGGACACTTTGCCTAGGAGACGGCAAAGTGGAGACCACCGTTGTCGAGGCTACGCGGGGGGGGGGAGGCTCTACATCGCCACCAGCCTCCCCTGTGGTCTCGGTGAGTTTTGGAGAGGGATCTACATCGACAATAACCCCTCCTCCACTAGTTTCGTCTGTGGTCTTTGGGGGGAGCTCTACATCACCACTTGCTTCCCCTGACGGCTTGGACAAGGCTGGAGAGGGCTCTTCTTCAACCATAGCCCTCCCCAGCCCTGTTCCTTTCGGGGCGTTTCCAGTTGTCCCTCTCGGAGAAGAGGCGAGCGATGAGGTCGCTGCTACGGAGGAGGTAGAGGTGGATTTATCTAAAAAAAATGCAAGGATGCTCTTGATGCCGTCGATTGTAAGGAGAAATCACTCAACCATGTTACCTTTTTTTCTGGATGTACAACTCGTGTGATCGCAGATGGGGTGGCGGCGGCGGCAATAGGTTTCCTCACGATAAAGAGAGCGCATGCTTAGAGTAGGCACGGCGGCAATAGTTTTAGGTTAGGATATTTTTCAACGTGTAATTTGGCTGTCGTTATGGATAATAAGTTTTCATAATGGTAGTGGTGGGTAATTTATACACATATTTAGGGGTTGTTTTTAGGTGCTTTCATAATGGCAAATGTGGGTAATTTCTTAATCACATTGAGTAGATCCAATGGCTATCATTGCTAGAGGCTTATGGATTGATGGTCCGATATTTCTGATTTTTGTGAGAATTTCTAGAATTTATCTATTTTTCTAGAGCATCTCATGATCACCGATGTTGTCTCTAAGTAGAGGGAACAACAGATTTAGATATGAGAGTACAGTGACTGGCATCTTCCTTGAGCGTTTCTTCCCTTCTGATTTCAAAGCATCGACTGAACAGATTCTCTGTTTCATGTAAACCGAATACAATGATAACCCACTGACGGCTTGAAACCATAATTTAATCCCAAAAAAAAGTGGAGATTAGTGTTCACCGTGTAGCTTCCAGAAACTTGATGAACTACTAAACAGAATGTTACTAGGAAACACATCCCACAGAATCTTAAGGGTTGGACAATGTTGCAGAGGTTCTTGTTAGACCAAATAAGATGCAAAGATTTATTTTCATTTACTTTACTAGTCCATCAACCCGTGCTCTCGCACGTGGTAGAGTTCTAGGAGATATAAGTATGAGATACTATTTAATAATTTGCTCATTCTAAATTATAAGTATGAGACATTAAGATACCAGACAATACATATGATGTTTTATAGTTTGTAATAGAGATAGTTACATTTCATTGTATATTTCTCTCTTTACATATTTTTTTATCATAATAGATATAGATACTCTGCAGTCTATATTTAGTTACCATGAACTTATTAACACTACTATTTTTTCGAGGAATTAATCTATATATTTTATCCATATTTATGTTTAAGTTTTTATAATGGCGGTGGTGGGTAATTTATACGCATATTTAGGGGTTATTTTTAGGTGCTTTCATAATGGCAAATATGGGTAATTTCTTAATTAAATTCAGTAGATCGAATGGCTATCATTGCTAGAGGCTTATGGATCAATGGTCCGATGTTTCTGATTTTTGTGAGATTTTTAGAATTTATCTATTTTTCTAGAGCATCTAATAAAAATTAACGTGGAGGCTCCGTTGGAGCCTCTAATTAGTAGTAAGATATATAGAGCTACTACCTGACATCGACCAAACGAGCATGCATGGAATAATAACTATGTTGAAATTGCACTTTTACACGCGCACCCCTTTTTTTTGTGTGTGTACTTTGTCCCTTGATTTTTCAATGATTTCAGCTCTAGCAAGCGTAACGCTTTATGTTTCCAAAAAAATTATCCTCAGCTGCGCCACGCCGCCGCCACCTCCTGCTGCGTCTGGGCCACGTCGGCCTCCAGCTTGTGGACGGAGCGCACGAGCACGAGACCGCCGCCCGCTGCCTCGTTGTCGTTGCCCCGGTGGTCCGCCGCGGCGTCCGCTGCATGGCTTGATGACCGGCGAAGGTGACGACGCGAGCGATGTCGGGGACTCAGGGCGGATGGCCCTGACGCCAACACAGCCATTCCTGGCACAGCAGTAGCATCACACTCCGACCGCCATTGCCACCCCAGCCAAGCGTCGCTGCCACCCCAAGTGCCAAAGCCAAGCATGAGACAAGCAGTAGCTGCAGCACCATATGCCACGTACCATGCCACCATGACTTTCTCTCCAGCCACCCCGGCGCAATGGCCGAGAGCGAGGAGGCCGAAGATCATGACCGCCAACGTGTGCCCACTGGTCAGCGCCCGGAATGGCTGTTCCTGACAAGTATGTGGTCGCCGCGGCCACCGCCTCCTTGATGGACAGGAACGGGCAGGCAGTGTGTCGACCTCAGCGCGGTCCCAGGCTGAAACCATGCCGGAGCATGCAGCCAGAGACAAGGAATTATGGCCTTTCCTACGAAGGATCAGACGAACTGGATTGCAGCCACAAGCTGCCTGGAGGAATATATGGAGGCACGAGAGGAGGGTGTCTTTGCTTCCACTTCAATAGCACGCTGGCTAGTGTCCACCAGCTTCCAAGCAACCAGTTTCCCAACAGCAACAAGCAAGGAGGATGACTTGCCACCTAAAAGAAGTCCCGGAGAACTCACATAGAGATAAACCGGAGAACTCACATAGAGATAAACCTCGACCGAGTAGAGTTCTGTAGGAGTGCCGCTGAAGCTGCAGGCATACTTTTTGGGCACTCTTCGCTGGCAATACAAGGAGAGAAGATGGTGTTGTAAAAAAAAAGGACTTCAAAGAAATACTGGTGTCTTGGAAGTGGCTGGGAGAAATCATAGTTTCTGCAGTTGCGGCAGTCCCTGCAGTGGATTGGAAATTGCAACAAACTGATCGGTTATGTTATGGAAATCAAAAACATGATTATGGGATGGGATGTGAAATGATGATGCAGTTGGTGGGGTGCAGAATTTGAACACCAAACCAAACTGCTACGAATCCGCTACAGATTACGCAGAGTGTAGTGAAGGAATTCTCTGAGACTTAATCAATTACAAACAAACTGATCGAGCACGCTGATCTCCGGACGCACCGGCCATTATGTCTTCTCCATGTCTTCTTATCGCACCAATCACCAACGTCTTGGGCCGGTGTTTTACACTTTCACCCGTTGTGGGCTGACGTAACTCAGTTTGGGCCAAACCTTCCCGAGCATCTCCAACAGTTATGCAAACTTGGATATGCATTTGTTATAGTTTGCCAATTGTGAAAACCAAATGGGGAGGAGAAA
Source organism: Themeda triandra (assembly GCA_018135685.1). Classification (NCBI taxonomy): domain Eukaryota; kingdom Viridiplantae; phylum Streptophyta; class Magnoliopsida; order Poales; family Poaceae; genus Themeda; species Themeda triandra. The sequence continues at coordinate 463,907 of JAENPR010000175.1, forward strand.
AAGGAGGCTTCTCCAACAGTTATGCAAACTTGGCTTTGCATTTGGAAAAAGTGTGGACCCAGGTCGCGAAAACTAGAATGCATAACTGTTGGAGAGTCAATTTCGTGAAAACTAGAATGCATAACATTTGGGAAAGGAGGTACGTTTGCCAAGTCGCCCGGGCCTATGCATATATGCCAAGTCGGCCATGAGATTTGCAAAGTTTTCCAAAATGCAAAACTAGAATGCATAACTGTTGGAGAGTCGATTTCGTAATTTTTTGGCAAAAACAAGAATGCAAATCCTGTTTGCATAACTGTTGAAGCCATTGTCTGCTTCAAAGTTCTGCTGGATCACACCTTCGTCGCCAGTCCCCACTAGCTTATAGGCCAGCCCGCAGGCGGTCTGCCCTTATTATTGCATAGTTGGGTAAAAAAAAAAATGATTGCACACACTATAAGAAATTTTGGTATAGGTGACGGTTTGCTTTTGTCACGGACAAGCAAAAATCCGTCACAGTTAACTATCGATGACGATCTAGTAAAACGTCACCTATCCCGCGTCATACATTTGCTGGAGCAATATAAGCCGTCACAGATTAGCATTTGTGTTCGTCATGGAATACCTAAAAGCCCATTCAGCCCAGGCTAGACCCAATAGTGTGTGACGAATTAGACGTCATAGCCATCTTCCACCACCTATGATGTTTCTCGTCACAAATTTAAGTTGCCATGTAATCGTCACGTGTACATCAAAATTTACCACCACAGATTATATAATGATGAAAATCACATAAGGCCCAACAAATAGGTTATTTTCCTGTACATTAACATAAGATGTTCTTGAAACACAAAGATAGGTCCTTGTCGACCTTCACAGCTATTACAACAGCATTCTAGACAACTAGCACACTTGATTTTTTTTGCTATATATGGCCCTCCTTCAGGAAAAACCCATTGCTTCATGGTCCTAGTCTTTGTACTTGTCTCCTGAAAAAGACACATGTGCAATATTAACTCATACTAGTTGTCCTAGTCTTTGTACTTGTCTCCTGAAAAAGACACATGTGCAATATTAACTCATACGTAGGTAAGTTAAATGGTAGGCAAGGATAAGTTATGTACAATAAGGACAAATAATTAACCTATCAGAGTTGACCTCAAGACAGATAATCAAGTCTCAAATAATTACTGCTAACTTACCTTGTCGAAGTGTTGCTGCTGCTTTCTGAAAACATGGGACTGAAAACAATTCAGTGCTGCTGCTATCTGAAAACAATTGGAACATATCAAGTTCTGCTATCAAGTGCTGCTAACTGAAAACAATTACTGCTATCAACTTGCTGCTATCTGCTATCACCACACAGCATGATTAGATTGTACACGACTATAGACGGCTCAAGTACTAGATGAATATCACAAGCATCTTCTGTATATTATTAGCACAACAGTTTCTGAAAGAACTTGCAAGATTGGTCAGGTCATCAATGTTGGAAATCAGTATCTTAGCGCTGCCTTCAACTGGCTAAATTGATGTGCATTGAATGATATTTTGTTTAAAAGCAAGGCAAATATATAGGCACGTTCTTGTGTGTTTCATCATGACAGAACAAAAGCTGCAAGGATATATAGAACTGATGATTGAGAATAAATTACCATGAAAAAAATACATTGTCCTGACTGGCATCTCTTGCTGAATAATACCCTGCACCCATGCTGACACAGTTAAGTTCTTGAATCAAGAAAAGGCCAAATCTGTATTTACATATACTGTAAAGAACAAACACAAAAACACTACAAAACGTACTTCTGACCCTTATGGACAATAACAAGTACATGGATCAGGTAAACATGCATCAATAACAAGTAGATAATGAACTGCACATATTCTCCCTTATGGACAAAAGTAAAGATATGGGACATCTGCATCTGTAACTACATGCTCATCCTTGAAATATAAAACATACCACCATTCAGAGAATCGGAGGACGGAGACGGGATGAGTCGCGCCCCCCACGCGGAGGGCGACCCGGACGATGCCGGCGGGCAGGCCCCTGATGGCGCTCCCTACGCCAAGGCGGTGCTGCTCCCCACCCCTGCGCCTTGTCCGCGCCTTGGCTGCTTGACCTCGCCATTGCAGCAGATAGATGGGGCATGCCGCCACCGGAGATATAGGCCCGAGCTTCGCACCTAGCGGAGGGGAGATGGAGGGGCGTCGTCACCGTAGGGGGCTGCTGCTGGAGAGGAGCCACGCCTAGGGGGCCGCCGCCGGAGGGGGTCACACCGGAGGGAGCCGCGCCGGAGGGGGCCGCACCGGAGGGGAGCCGCGCCGCAGGGGGCCGCACCGGAGGGGAGCCACGCCGCAGGGGGCCGCTGCTGGATGATGGAGGGGACGGCGATGGTGGTGGAGGGAGCCCGATCTGTTTCCCGATCTGTTTTCAGAGAGACGAGAGAAGAGACGGCGGGGGTGGGAGATACTCGATCCAGAACCCTAAGTCTGTTATTATATACTCGATGCTTGTAAATGGGCCGGCTGTTCGAGTCCACATAAACCCATAACTGATCCACGACGTTTTTGCAATACGTCATCTCCAAACCGTCACCTATACCAAGATTTCTTGTAGTGACAGTTAGTGGTAACTGAAAATGCAAGGGTTGGGTGTGGGCTTATTATCCTTAGCGCAATTATAAATAGGTTTATAAATAGGTTTAGGCTATGTGGTATAGTATGCATTGTGAGTAACCTTAGAGACGGAGAGAAACATTTCTTCGCACGGAAATTCTGCATACGAAATGTTGTAACAACAGGTTGGCTGCTGACTCACCAGTCTTATTTTTTGGAATCTAAACCTCCCACTGTTGGACATGATCATTGAAGCTAGAACCAATTTTGGAGATGTGATCTTTATGAAAGCAGGCTGCATAATTTGGACATCAGGGCGTCTGCAATGGTTTGCTATTTGACTGTCTAGATGTGACGTGGCAAGCAAGAGAGAGTGCTCACTATGTATAATCAAAAAACTTATCTATTTCATGTGGCCCAAAAATATATAAGAGGAGCATATGGACCCAATAGTATAAAATAGACTTTTTTCTTGTCTCTCACCTCCACATCAGCTGACTACGTAGCTAGTACTAGCTATTACCATTGCGGCCGGCCTCAAGGAATTCTATTAGCTTTGATAATGCCCAGGCCGACATCGATGATTGGAAAAGACATTTATTTCCAGGTGGAGCTCGGCCAAGTTTGTACTAAGGCTAAGCAAAGTAGAAGGTCTTCTCTTAGTTTATGGTGAGATAACATTAATGTATAAGTCTGTTTTTTATCGTTGGGCTTAAAGCATTGTAAATTTGTGTATATATCATTCTTACTTTTAATGAAAGTCCAAAACATAGGTAGGAGGCTCCCCTGGCTGATCTGTTTAAAAAGCGAGTCCGTGATTTCCCACGTGGCATAACTGACGGCCTCCTTACTAACTTTAGTTTGTGCTTTGTGCCCCCTTGTCATATAGTGCCTATTAGGCTAGCTGGGGGGGGGAGGGAGGGTCTCATCCATCGGAAAGGACATGGCCTCCTTACTAACTTTAGTTTGTGCTTTTTACAGCGTGGGTACTTTATTGTCATTCGGAGTGCTTATAACATTTTGATGTAGCTAGCTATCATATAATATAAATCTTATTTCGTCCCAAAAAAAAGACTAGCGACTCCCACAATGAGGAACCTATGTTCTGAGGGTTTTAGCCAATACTTATGTAACACCCCAGAAGAAACCACAAAAAACCCTTCTGGAGTATTACCACACTACACTAAAGTCACAGAGTACGCGGAAGCAACAAATATCACCTAAATTGAAGCTTAAATTAAGTCTTCTATGTTAACACAAGAAAGGGCATCTTCAAAACTAACTGACAAAGTTTATTACAATATATAAAACGACTCTACAACCACCTAACATGTTACAAAATAGCATGTGATTGTTTGAAGTGTACAACATGTGTGCACGCTACTCACATCCCACCAAACATTCATGAAGCTCAAGTACCTGAGATTGGGGAAACAAGCGTATGAGGTTTGTGGAAAACCTCAGCAAGCAAACTGCTTCAACAAGGGTATTTAAATCATAAATTCAATTAAGCATCAACTTTAAATCATATAATGATAGAGGCATCAACTGCTTTATAAAAACATAAATATACTTCCAAGTGCAATGGAAATGGTGCAATGCAGATGATGCAATGACATGCATGACTTCTCTTCTACCCACACATCCCAACAAGAGGGAGTGAGGGCTGCAACCACAAAGCTCATCAATGTGTCTTCTTGTACCGGTACTTATTGCACCAATTTGGCTACGGTTTCTTCAAATGCAAACCAACGGGAATAGTGTGAATGCAAAAATTGCTATGTATCCACTTCATATACTTCATAACTTAATAGTAATACCACAAGATATAAAATATACCACAAAGTAAAATAGTAACATCAATTTCAGATTAAGTGGCTGATGTGAGAAATTAAAATTTGGTGGATGAAATTCAAATAACAAAGCTAAAGTATGTGGACCACAGCGCCATATTTGCTTGCCTATAGCAACGATCAGAAAGAGCTAATCGCACTCTGAAGGCAAACCACCTAATCACAAGTGAACCTCATTATCAACATCTTCATACCAACAAGTGCAAATAGAATATAACATACTACAACGTCCCAAACCTGTTGAATAAGCATCTATCGACTCGCTACCAATTGTGACAGCAGTACTATCCCTTCTCTTTATCATAGGCAAAAAAACCATACATTCATAAATTCTGAAAATCCACCAGATGACATAAAACTTGATTATCTACAACTTTAGAGTACAAAGATTCAGCATATGAGCTCTCCAATAAAGCCCAAATGTCCTCTTAACATGAATATTTGTTCTAACAGTCCAAACTAGACAGCAGTCTTATAAAATTCACCACTGGATATTTACTCATCAAATCAAAGTGTTGTATAGCAATCTGGAAAGATTAAGAAAAACTCTAAAGCTCTCATTTAGATCATAAGTCCAAATTCCTCCATTATGAAGGCCTCAACTTGGATAGATCTAAAACTGTCCAGATTTTCGTCACTGCAAAACAACCTTCTTTTAAGGCTCATATCTTACAAAATACAGAGCCTATGAGTGTGAAATTGACGTCAAAAGAAAGGCACTGAAGTCCTATAAAAATGATTCCAGTGTCGAAAAATTTATTAAGGCCATTAAGATACTGAAAAACAGATATGAACAGAAACTGCCCGGTCCGATGGAATTTTAGAACATGGACGAAAATTGATTTCGAGAATTTCGAGAACTACTCTAACTAAACCCCATCTAATTGAACGATTCGATCCACAAAACTCAATCCAAAGATGTTGATTAGGATTCGGTATCTCACCTAGGGCAACAGCAGCGAGAACGAGGACAAACACCCTACGATCCACACCTTTCCTCCTTTCTCTTCTCCTCCTCACGGCGATCTATGCCGGCATCGCCGTCTCACCTTTCCGATCAATTTCAGGGAAGAATGGTCGGCGGCAACAACAGCCGCAAACCCTAATTCTCCTCTTCTTCCTCCCTTTTTTATTTGCGTGCCTGAACAGGGAGCAATGGCATGAGTCGGACAGGCACAAGGTCTGCATCCCGAGTTACTGTAGTGCGTCTACAGTAAATGTCTTTTTTTTTTCCTTTTTCTAAATCTTGCGCCACTTGTAACTTTGTGTTCCAAACTTGGAATAATATGTTTGAGCAGTCAAATTGTAACTATTCGACGAGTTCTGCGCCTAGGTGATCTTTGTTTATCCATTCGATCAATAGATCAAAAGGTCAAAATTTCCGGACGCTCCTTAAATCCGGTCCACCTTTGCTTAAAGAAACTTGATCCATATTAAAATTCATATTTATGGCATCCAATTCTTGGGGCATTACAACTTATCTGGCTTCTCTCATAAGATTAGATTGCTGAGGGCGCTAAACAGCTAAAAAGTGATGGGAAGACCACAGCTGTGATGAAGAGGTCCCTGCTTCCTCACCGACAATCCAGGGAACCTCGCCATCTCCCACCTAGCGTCCAAAACGAGGAAGGGAGTCCCTCAACAACCTCTACTACTACTACTACTACTACTACTACTACTACTACTACTACTACTACTACTACTACTACTACTACTACTACTACTACTACTATAACTACCAATGGCGGACTACCCTCAAGATCATGGTTAGTCAACGATGTCTTCATGTTAATTTGACTAGAGATCCTGTGGTTTACATTAATTTCTCTAGTAATTCTAGTTACTAGTCCATCAACCCGTGCTCTCGCACGGGTTAGAATCTTATAAGTGATATATGCTTTAGTTAGTTTACTTAGGTAATAAAGTTACTTGTATTAATGCTATATTTTTAATCTTTGTTTATTTTCTAACACAACAGGCATAATAGATACTTTATAGTGCGTATTTATTTATTTATTTTGATAACTGATCAATTACTGAATGACTTGCTTTTCATATATATCTTATGATGTCATGAGCATCTAAGTTTTGATTCCCAATTCTTTGCCTTATTGAATGCAATAAAAAGACTTTAGGTTATATACTGCGCTCTTAAGTACTATGATGGCCTAAATGGTCACTTTAAACCTACTTTGTGTTGCTTAAGGTTAGTTTAGAGCTATAAAGGAGTTCTAGGATGGGTAGCAATATTAACATCCAGAGGACATTAACATTAAACAATATAATGACTATTTGCATCTAAGAGATCTCAAAGAACATTTAATGCAAAAAAAAAAAAGATCTCAAAGAACATGAAGATATAGATTATGAATTATCTTAAAGTGTATCAATTATCTAAAATAATAATAACTTCTATAAATTATATGTCATGGTTATGAATAATTTTACATAGATATCACTAATGTAGGAAATATTTCTCATGATTGATGAAACATAACGTAAATATTTATTCTTCATGTATGCACATGTATTTGATCCACAGCTCAATATGTATGTTTACTTTAAACAAATTTTAATCTGTACCATTAGTGGAAGTGGATATTGTATATTTGTTTTACGGTTATTTAGATATTTTTTCTATTAAATATACTAATAAGTTAGATTTTGAATAATGTTAGAAGCGATAATTTAGATATATATCTAAGGGACTACACATGCATCCAATAAAAAAATCATTAGTTACCTTGTATGGGTTTATGCATTCATAGAGTTGATTAGGTAATTATTAAGAAAATAGCATAAATTATCATTATTAGTGTTGATTATAGTCTACATAATTGATGCATGCATGCTTCTAACTTTGGGTTTCATAACTAATGGGTTTGTATTTAGAATTTATTGGATTTGTATTTTTTCGTATCCCAATACATAAATAGCAGAAGCATAAGCATACACTATATATATTGTTATTCCATACCTTTGTGTGCCATCAAGAATTTTTAATTTAAATTTAACTTAAATCTATATAGTGCAATTCTTTTTCTGTGCTTACTTAAGTGGAGGTTCTAGTGCTTATTATATATTTTGTTGAAAAATATGAATTTATTATTATTAAAAAAATTATAGGTCAGTTAGTCATCTCTCTTGGTCCCTACAACTGTATACATAATTAATTTTATTTGCAGTTGCATTGTTTTATCAAATATCACATTCTTAAAATTGAATTACCAATATTGATAAAACATTATATTTCAGACTGTGTATATAGTTCTTTATATCAACACCTTATGAAATTTATAAATTGCGAATATTAATAGAACTTAAACTTAGTTACCGGTGACTTCGCTATGTGGTTTGTGAAGGGAACATTTTTACACACTTTATCATATATAAAATAATTATTTATTTCTACACTTTGCAAAAGTCCGTAACTTATAATTTTTAGATGTTAAATTATTTTTATTAATAGCTTATTTTAATATTTATATGTACATTTGAGACATGTGTTTTTATTTTTGTTTATTTTTACAGTGGATGGGGCGAGTAATTCGGATACAAATATAGTGTGTTAATTTATATGTTTCTTTTTATTGCATATATGGATAATTTGATTGCAAACACACAAGTTACTTTGCATTATCTTTCCTAGTGCCACATGTATATAGTTTTTTTAAAAACAAACAAACATGTGGTTTCTAAATAGTATTTTGTAATGACTGATATGTGTAAATTTAGATACAAAGTTAGTGAGTTGTTTTTTAATTCTTTCATAATAGAAGAAGTGGGTAATTTATATGCAAATTTAGTGGATTATTTTAAATTATTTTTCATAGCAGTTGAGATGGTAGCTCAGTATAAATTAGATGGTGTTTATTCGTTGTATAATGGTGCATATGGATATTTTTATAAAATAAATATACCAATGTCTATTATTGAGGATGATCATTAGACCTATTATTGTTTCTTAATTCACATGGTTAGAATTAACATGAAAGCTCCATTAGATTTCGAGTCAATTTAAATAATTTTTGAGATATATTTTTTTTCAAATTTATTTCATTCTCTTAGGATGCTCTACTAATAAAATAGTTTAGTAACATGTTTATGGATTATACATCGATTGGAATGTATATTAATAAAGAACCTATTTCTATACAATAAACTCTAGGTGCTAACAAAATATAGGAATGCAAATGGAGATTAGCATCTTTGCTCTTTCTTCTGATGCACGTGTTTTTAGACAGGTCGTCTCATCTTATCATCTATTTCTATCCTTCAATCCTATTAATAAACATGGGATATATTTGTTCATTACTTTAATTTCCTTGTATGGCCAAAACTGCAGTGTGGAGATTTGTAGGGTGCATGGGTAGTATGAGTGAGCGATTGTAGCATACCTGCAGCTTAGTTGTGACATGGCACTCGCCTTATAACAATAGTGCAGATAGAGATCTCGCCATCAGTCAAAACTTTTGAACCTACACCGAGAGCACGTAAACATAGCGTATCTGCAGCGAGAGCAGAGCACACAGAACATGAGCAAGCAAGAGCAACGTACCTGCAACAGGAGTAGTAGCGTACCTGCAGCAAGAGTTGTACCTATAGATCGACCCTTGCGTTGATAAAGGACGCCAAGGTTTAGCTGTGGTATGTCCAGTACCAGCTCGTCCAAAACTCCAAACCATATTATAATCTGGTTTGCCATGACTTGTAACCTATACGCCAAGGCTCAAATACATATCAATTAGGAAATTGAAGAACAACTACTTCAGAGAACCTCACCTAAGCTATCTGGCTGCCAAGAAACGGCAAGAGATTGGTCTACCAAGAAACGGCAAGGCATTAGCACACGTACTGCATGTACAGGATTGAAAGATCTGTTGCCGGCGGCTGTGGCGGCGCTCTACCACGTGAGATAGGATAGGATGTGATGATAATATAATATTTGTTTTTCTTCAATTAGATTTATTGTTATTATATGCGTGAGAGGGGAGTTTGCAATCGTAGCACGTTATTATATTTCGTAATGGCAGGTGGGTAATTTGTTTAGAAAAAAGGAATAGATCTAATGGCTATTAATATTAATGGTGATCAAATTGATGGCTAGATCTTTCTGATTATTGTGAGAATTTCTACGATTTATCTTTTTTTCTAGCGCATCTGGTGGGAATTAACGTGGAGCCTCCAATTAGTAATAGTGTTTAGAAAAAAAAGGAATAGATCTAATGGCTATTAATATTAATAGTGATCAAATTGATGGCTAGATCTTTCGATTATTGTGAGAATTTCTACGATTTATCTTTTTTTCTAGCGCATCTGGTGGGAATTAACGTGGAGCCTCCGTTGGAGCCTCCAATTAGTAATAGTAAGATTGAATACTCGGTGACTTATATTTGAACATGATCTATGACACCATGGGTCTAGCAAATTCTATTCCATTAAGGGCTTGAGTCACCTTGACCCAAGCCTTGTGAAAAGTGTGTTCCTTTTCAAGTACAGAGAGAGTATTTAATAGAAGCAGTCACATTGTAGGATCGAGGAGGCCGACTAGATGGATGTCAATAGTCGTTTCAAAAACTTGAGCTGAAGCTATATAGTATATACTAAAATGGATAAACAAAAGAATTAAGACGACATATAATTTAGATTGGAGGTAGTACCACTTACTTCACTGACCTGGTATCACTACCGGATCCACACGGCTTTTGCCGATGGCTTGAAGCCATCGGCAAATCCATCTATGCCATCGGAAAATAGATTGCCGATGGCAAAGTGACGTGGCCATCGGGCAATCTCCCATCGGTAATCTTTCCATCGGAAAACATTTTTTTGCCGATGGGAAAAGTATAAGCCATCGGCAAACTTTTCCGATGGCCGTGGCCCCCATCGGCAATCAACGCCACGCCGGCCGCCCCGCCGTCAGGCTGACGGCGGATTTGCCGATGGCTGACGCCACGTGGCCATCGGCAAACAATTATATTTTCCGATGGCCACGGCCGTCGGCTTATTTTTTTTGTTTTAAGAAAATCATTTCCCGATTTTTTTGCCGATAGCCGTGGCCATCGGCAAATTTATGGTCGAGTTTTGCCGGCAAACACGGGGTTGTTGGGCCAAATTCCCTAGGTTTGCCGATGGCCTGGGGAATTTTTTCCCTATTTTCTTCCATTCCCAGCACATTTAATCACGAGCATGATATCACAAGCAATATATACAACATTCATCACATATATTCGCAATAATACGCCATTTCAAACATAATATAGCATCAAATCCATGTCCATGCATACAAATCCATATCACAAGTCCAAATGCATCCATACAAGTCCTACATCGGCCAAACATGTCCGACGTGGCACAACAAGGTCCAAAATAAGGAATAGAAGCTACCTAGCTCGTGGCGCCGTCCCCTTGGGTCCCCGAGCCCCCGAAGCATCCTCCCACGCAGCCAACTCCCCTGCGGCTGCGGCCGGGCCGCTTTCGCTGCCACAATCACCCGGTGAGCGAGCGGCCGGTAGAGGGAACCGAGACGGCCGGGCTGCCCCTGCGGCGGCCACGAGTACCCGGCTGCGTGGGAACCGAGATGGCCCGGGCTGCCCCTGCGGCGGCCACGAGTACCCTGCGTCGGTGGAGGTGTCGGGACGAACGGCCGCGTGAGGAGGCTCGGAAAGGACCCCAACCGGGCCGTGGAGCGGGACCCGTGGAGAAGCAGGCTGGAGGGCTAGCACTGGAGTTGGGTTCGAACCCTCCGCGTAATGCCCGCACAAAGACCAAGTGATGGAATTAGTACCTACGGACGGCATCACAAGCTAAAGCGATAGGCAATGTAGGGACTCACCGGACGAGGTGCAAGAAAAGGCGGCAGTGGAGGTACCGGTGGTGGAGCGAAGAAAGCGGGCCGGAGGCTCACTCATTCCCATGGCACGCATGTCTTTGGGACATCTGCGACCACGCCGCCGGTAGTGCGAGCGCAACCGAGGCCGCGTGCTCCGATAGGCAAGCGCCATCTCGCTTCGGTTGGCTAGCACCTCTGGACCGTGGCCCGCAATATTACACGAGCATGGTGGATTGTATTTGAAGGCAAGGTACATTATTTGTGAAACGGTCGAACGACGAAAGAAACTCCACTTACCGAAGACCCGCGATGGGCCGCGCGCACCTTTGCTCGACTGCCGAGGTGCTATGGGGACCCGCGGTGCGCTCCCCACGCTGGTCTTCCTTGCGGATCTCGGTCGCGTCGGGACGGAGGACGGGTCAATGGCGCTGTGGGCCATATAGAACCGGCCGTCTTTGCTTCCCTCCTCCCAACCTCATCACGAGCTTAGGGTCTATGGGCTCGGCGGTGACGTCGTAGGTGTCGCCATGGGCCTCTCGAGCTGCGGCGGCATACTTGGTGAACTTGTCGTACACGACCGGGCTGGTGTACTTCTCGGGCCCGTCCGAAGAGCTGTACGTGGTGGAGGGCACTTTCGCTGGGCCCTTGTGAGCAAGGGCCCACCCCATGTACATCCTTTGAAACCACCATTGTCATCAATTTCGAGAGCCTCTATCTGTGCAAGGATGTCAGCTGGGCTCTTTTCCTTAGGGATGGGGCCGGTGACTTGAACACCTTTTGTGAAGTGCTTTTTATCAAGTCTCAGTGGATCGTCCTCCTTTAGGAATTGACGATGTTTGTCGAAAGAAGAATACTTGCCACCCTTGGCCAGCCGGTGTGAACATCACATCTGCCTTGCATGTTGGGCAAGGGAACTTCCCGTGAACACACCACGCGCCGAACAAGCCATACGCCAGAAGTCATGCATTGAGTAACGGTACCACACATGCATCGTGAAGTTCGTCTTCGTAGCTCGGTCATACGTCGGCACCCCTCATCCCAAGCTTTCTGCAATTCATCCCACACTGGCTGCATGAACACACCCATTTTGTTGCCCGGGTGTCCATGTATTATCAGCGTCAAGAACACGTTCTTGGGGTCGAACATGACGCCGGGGGAAGATTGAGGGGGATCACAAACACGGGCCAACAAGTGTACGGGGCTGCCATCATTCCAAACGGGTTGAAACCATCTGTTGCCAGCGCTACGCGTACATTTCGAGCCTCCTCGGCCATGCGAGGATTCATGGCATCGAAGTGCTTCCATGCATCACCATCCGCCGGTCCGCATCTTGTCACCGTATCTTTTGCCATTCTTGTGCCAAGTCATTTGTTTCGCGGACTCCTCTGTCATGTACTTTGCCGTTGCAGCCTCGGTAGTACTTGGAAGGTGTCGTATGATCATCTCGGGGATCTTAGACTGTTTCTTAGTGCCATCACCGCCTTCTACCTCCACGTACCTAGAGGCTTTGCACTCCGGACGTGTGTTCTGCCTCGTGGTCTCCCCGAACAGGGACACACCCGTTCTTACAAGCTTGGATCGGGCGATAAGGCATCTTGAGTGCACGAAGGAGCACGTGACTCGGTCGTGTTTTTCGGCGGGCGGTGCTCCTCCGGAGCCCCGCCCGCCTTGGTTGCCAACACGAGATCAAAACCTTCCCGACCGATGCCCGAGTGACGACTTCAACGCAATTAGACGTGAAATGGCATCCGGTTTAGAAATGCGGGTCTTCTCGTGAAGGGGCTCCTTTGCCGCCTCCATCATGTCGTAGTACGCCTTTGCGGTCGCCTCTCGGATCTTCTTCCACCACCTCCAATCCTTGAACGGCTTCAACGTCTTCAAGCAAGTCTCGCCATTCCGGCGTCTTGATCAAACCCCTCGAGGTCCGGTCTCACCACCGCCTCCGTAACCCGTTGGGGTTCCCCATGGAGGATCCGGCGGGTATAGTTTGGAACATACCCGTTCGCCCAAATATCATTCCTCATCTCGCGTTGCTCTTTCCTTGTCTCGGTTCTTACACTTGCTACGGGGACAAAACACCCGATCGCCCCTTTAGAAGTCGGGCCAAATGCCTTCTCCAGAAGTCCCGGTCCCCTTAACCCATTCATTGGTCTTGTCTTTGAATCCCGTGTACATCCACTCACGGTCAGCCATCCTCGTCATGCGCCAACGTAAGCGAGTAATAAGACCAACATCTGCATCTACAAGGCGTTCCTACCATCTACTAGGTGAAGGATAGGTCCTAATCCCACCCGAGGATGCGTAGATGAGGTTAGCTTCCATGCTCCGCTCCCATCCGAGACGGAATTTCGGCGACACCTCCCGGCTGTTCTCCCGATACACGTCCCGACAGGGGAGAGTGTATCCGGAGAACAACGGGAGGGCTGACGAAGGCTCCGACTCGGACGGGGGCGGAACATGGAAGCTAACCCATCTACGCATCCTCGGGCTGTCCAAAAAATGTGGACAATCCGAAAGAGAAACCGTCGCAGATATGCACTGATCCGCATACCAACGACCGCGAATCTCTTTCGGACGGGAGACGCCTAACTCGGTTACGCAATGTACTTACAACAACTATAAGACACAGAGGTGGTTTATACCTAGGGTGGCGGTGCAGAGGCGGGTAGGTGCACGAACACGGTCAAGGTCCCCTCCGACAAGTCCTGCTCTGCAAAGCAATAAAGACTTCGGTATTAGTGGAAAATTTCGGCAGAACCTCCCCTATACGGGGAGGTTCCAGGACCTGCAAGAAAACCGCCGGCTCGAAGGCCGACGTCCACATCGGGAGCACGATGGCCCACACAACCACAAACCCGGCACGAAGGCCGTCAACACAGAAACGGCGCGATGGCCGACAACCCTAGAGCTTTACCTTCTCCTCCGGCGACGCGCGGGGACGGACGACGTGGACGAACGGCGTCGGCGACGTGGACGGACGACGAACGAAGTGGACCTTGCCCTCCTCCTCCTCTCTTCCCCTTCTTCCTCCTCCTACTTTCTCCTTCTTCTCCTCCTCCTCCTCTCTTCTCCTTCCTCTCCTCCTCCTCCCTTCTCCTTCCTCTCCTCCTCCTTCTTCCTCCTCCTTCTTCTTGCTGCCCTCCTTCTTCCTCCTCCTCCTTCTCCCTTCCCTTCTTCCCTTCCCTTCCCTTCTCCTCCTCCCCGCCGCTATGGACGCGGCGGGGGCGACGAGCCGAGGGCCGGCGGCGTCGGCGCAGTACCCGCCGGCGGCGACGGCGGAATGCGGGCCGGATTGGGGCGGCGGTGGTGGCGGTTTGGGCGGCGGGCGGGGGAGGGGGGCGGCGGGGAATGGCGGAGGCGGCGGTCGGAATAGCGGCGCCCGGCGGTCGGGAGCGGCGGCCGGGAGTCGCGCCGGCGGCCGCGGGGCGTGCGTGCGGCGGCGCTGTGCGGGGAGTGGCGGCCGCGAACTTGGCGGCGGCGGAGCGGGGAGTGGCGCGGCGGAGCGGGGAGTGGGGGCGCCGGGAGTAGCTCGGGCGGCGGGGAATGGCGGCCGGCGGCGGGCGGGCTTTCTCCTTTGCGCGCGGCGGCGGAATGGATAGGGTTTGGGGTCGCGGGATGGGGGCCGGCTGTTTTTTTTTTTTTTGAAACTATGTTTGCCGATGGCCATTGCCATCGGCAAAGCGCCACGTGGCAGGTGGGCGGCGCCCGAGCCCGCCTTGTTTGCCGATGGCCGGCCATCGGCAAACGAAATTGTCGATGGCTTCCCAGGCCATCGGCAAACAATCCTTTTTTTTGTTTTTTCCTTCTCATTTTTTTATGGTGTCTTCCTACCTCACATACAACTCACCTCCAGAATTTGGGACAATTTTGAACTTTTTAGCTATATTTCGTTAATTTTTTTGGTTTCTTTGAATTTTCCCGGCAACTCAAAATTTGAACTGCAGGTACATGAAATAATGCACACTTTTGATTCGAAAAATGATATTCATGATTCCGGAGTATGTTGAGGCCATATCCAGACCTCGCATGAAATTACGACCACTGTTGGCCTCGTAACATGGGTAGTGACGTGCACGGGAAGTGTTTTTAAATTATATAAAATCCAAGCGAGTCGAAATTGACGAAACTTGACGAGTTGTCTCGCCATCGCATTTGTAGTGTGTGGTAAAAATTTCAAAAAGTTTCGAGCAAGTTGTGACATCGAATGGTCAAAACCCGAGACATCTCCACATGTGATCACTCTGTGATCACATGTGGAGATGTCCGGGTTTTGACCATCCGACGTCACAACTTGCTCGAAACTTTTGAAATTTTTACCACACACTACACATGCGATGCCAACACAACTCGTCAAGTTTCGTCAATTTCGGACTCGTTTGGATTTAATAGAATTTTAAAACACTTTCCCAAGACGTCACTACCCATGTTACGAGGCCAACAGGTCGTAATTTCATGCAAGTTCCCCGGATATGGCCTCAACATACTCCGAGAATCATGAATATCATTTTTCGAATCAAAAGTGTGCATTATTTCATGTACCTGCAGTTCAAATTTTGAGGTGCGGGAAAAATTCAAAGAAACCGAAATAATTCACCAAATATAGCTAAAAATTCAAAATTGTCCCAAACTTTGGAGGTGGGTTGTATGTGAGGTTGGAAGACACCGAAAAAATTGGGAAGGAAAAACCAAAAAAAAAAGATTCTTTGCCGATGGCCTTGGAATGCCATCGGCAAACAGTCTATGCCGATGGCCGGCCATCGGCAACTAAGGTGGGCTCCGGGCGCTCCCGGGCAGCCACGTGGCCATGGTGTGCCGTTGGCCGCGGCCATCGGCAAATAAGGCGGTTTGCCGATGGCCTAACGGCGGCCGCCATCGGCAAAAGTGACGGCGTCCGCCGTCCGCTCTGGCAAATTTTGCCGATGGGGCGATATGCCGATGGCTCGGCCATCGGCAAAAAAATTCGTGGCCGATGGCTTTTGTTCGCCGAAGGCCCGGCCATCGGCAAACTAGCCGGTTGCCGATGGGCTTTTTTCGCCGATGGTCCGGCCATCGGCAATAATAGGTTTTCCGATGGCGTTACTTTGCCATCGGCAAATCGGACTGTTTGCCGATGGCTTATTCCTTGGCCATCGGCAAACTCTGCTGCCATCGGAAAAGGCTCGCTCTCCGGTAGTGTATTATAATGACTATTTCCGAATGAGACATGTTCTAAAAGGTAATGCATGGAGAATCTTGCCCAATATACGTAATGCTTGGAGAATCTAACAAAATGTTTTTAGTTTATTAGGTTAACAGCATGGAGAATCTAGCCCAATATGAATTGAGAATCTAGCCCAATATATTGTTAGATAGAAATGCAAGAGAAACATTAATGAAGTCAACGGGAAAGTCTCCACACAATGACACATGCGTGTTTATTCTACTTCTACGTGGGAATTTAAAACATGTAAGCACATAATCTAAGCTTGATAATTTGAAACAAACTCTCTGGTAAACATGTCACGATTGGATCAGGATAAGAAGCCTTCCATCTTCCATAGGACGTTATCCGCATAATGGTAAGCAGGATAGGCCCCTACAACCGTGCCCTCGTGTACGTTCCCACGTAGTCCATCCAGGACCAAACGTTGATCTTCGTAGCAGGACCGGATCTTGTAAAAGCCATCGCCGAAGAAAGGGGTGTCCTGCGTCCACAGCACATACGCAGGCACGCCATAGGGGCCGTATCTCCCTAGCTTCACCTGGTTTACATTACATAAGTTGTTTTAGATAAATTGAAATTGTTCCGGCTTCAACGTCGCTCATCAAAGACAAGGCATCGTTCCAAAATACAAGTAATAATAACATGGATTTTTTTAGGAAAATAATAACACGGAATTCAGGAGCTGAATGAATGAGCTATATATGTGTGTACCGGGTAAGTACCGTCTTCAGGGATCATCATTGCTTGCAGCTCATACCCCTTGGCGAGGTTCACCAGTGCGAACTGATTCGGTTCATCAGGGTCGGGGAATGCTGAACCCACAGCTGCACGGATATATGCAAGGACGAGCTTTCACAAGGTATGTATAATCAAAGGGAAACAGCAAGAGATGCATATAGACAGATCGATGTGTGCATGATGGAGCTCCAATTCAGGTGAGCCTTCTTGCGTACCTGTCGGAGGTCCGAGCAGTTGGTTTCGGCAAGAACAGCGTAGCCGTTGTCGACATCAGCGGCTATGCTCAGGCATGGGTCTCCCTGCTGATTATCCTCAACGGCGGCGAGTCGAGAAGAAACTGGTATGAACCAGGCACAGGCCAGGTAAGGGGAAGCTGCCGTTCACCAGGCCGAAACTGCAAACACCCGGTAACTGGATCTGTTGGAAATGGCCTCTCCAGGATCTGCCCATTTCCGGGACAAATCCCGGTGGACAGGACTAGTACGGCTGATAGAGCAAAGCAAGCAGTGAGCCTCGCCATCGTAAGTCGATTGGTGTTGCGCTTGGGGTTTTCGGGGCTGGGGGGCGATCGTCGTTGTGTGGTATGAGGGCTCGCCACAGCCTTGCCTTTTTATACAGGTTCAAATATGCCTCAAGCTGCTCTGGAGGCCATGTGATCGATTGGATCAAGTCATCTGGTCGTCACTTTGGGAAGTCAACTGATTCGATGAAGCCAACTGATCAAGCCAATTGGTCGCCATCGATTCGATCGCAACCAATAAATGAAGTGCACGCAGCAGGCAAATTACTCCAATTGGCTACTGGTCAAGTACGTCAACTGATCGTCACTTTTAATCTCTAACTTCAATACAACTCCTCATCAGCCTTGGGCGTGTAGAATATAGTTTCACAGGTACCAAGAACGCAGCAGGCAAATTACTCCAATTGACTAGTATAGGTCAAGTCAACTGATGGTCAGTTTTGATCTCTTCAATACAACTCTTCGTCAGCCTAGGGCGTCGAGAACAGGATCACACGAACCAAGATATTTCGGATAGAGAACTAGGTCAGAGCATCTCCAAGAGTTTGCTAAAATTCATTTGCCAAATCTTATGATTTGGCAAGTGACTAAAATATATGACAAGTGAAATATTGTAGCATCTCCAATAGTTTACCATTTGAACTTGGCAAAAATCAAAATAGTAGGCCGACTTGCAACCGATCAAAATAGAAGACCGGCGAGCGGCCAGGACGCGATGGCAACCCTCTGCGCGCGCGCATATATGGGCGTGGAGGGGTGGAATTTGGCAACTTGCTAAAAATTGCCAAGTTGGATGCCAAACTGTTGGAGGAGATTTTTTCTTGTTTTGCCAAAAATAGATGGATGCCAAGTGAAGATGGCAAACTCTTGGAGATGCTCGGGCAAGTATATTGGTGTTGTCTCACTATTTGTCTCATATAGTACCACGTAATTTAAGACAATTTAATATACTAGTATATTTATAATGACTGTTATTTTAAGTTGTCTGGTACTAATTCGTCATTCCTTAATATATGAAGAGAGTAAAAATAGGATTGTGAGTTGTATGGCAAGAATAACTTATACATGGTAAGATAGTTGTTTTATAGTTCTAAATTTTAGCTCATGAGGCGGTTGTTTCACAAAACAATGAGACCTTATTTTCTTTCACCTTTCTTTCCTCCATATTATAAAAAATCTTACATGACAATGCATAAGCCGACATACGAGACCGCTTATGTATAGTAATGTACCCGCTCAATGAATGTATTATGGACTGAGCTAGTATTCATGCATGCACGCGTGCAGCTAATGTTGTTGCCCACTAAAATTAACATGCAAGCTCGCGTGCCGTTGGTCCATCGCCAAAACGTTTCGTATTCACTGCTTATAAGTAATTTGCCTATGGATGCATATGGACTTTAGCCTGGGTACGTTCCCCACGCCTCAAATCTGAGGAATTACTTTACACATAAAAATGATAATGGAAAGATTATGAGATAGTTTTGATACTTAATTAGGTCACACATCCGATAAGGAGTTAGATCACTCGATGCAGGTCATAGCCAATTTAGTAATCTGTAGGCGCGTACAGTTTGTCTGCACCAGGACCTTGCGCCTCTAGCGATGAGTGTGACACGCAAGATACATCCTCGGAGGAGTCTCTCCAGAAGTGAGATACACAAGACACGCCGGTGAGATTTCTTGAGACCCAAAACCCCACAGGCCTGGGAGGGACCCCGTCGGGGCGAGTGGTGGCTATGGACCGCTCTTATGAGCCTGGCCACTCTAGAGCATTGTCGTTGTTGATCCTTTAGCCATGCAGCATTGATAAACGACGAGAAGTAGAAGAGAAGGTAGGATAATATGTTGGATATATAGAGGTGGGCGGTCTTATCATAGTAGGTAACCTCCAAGCCTTATTTTCTAAGTTTCCCACGAGTAAGGAGCAGTTCGGATCGAAATCCGAAAGGTCAGATCCGAACAAGGTTATTTGTCAGGTCTATCGGAAGTCTTGACTTGGGTCGGAGTTCCGGATAGACGAAACTCTCGCCGTCTGAGCATCTTCCCTAGGGCATAATTCTTTCATATGGTCTCCAAATTAGACATTCTATAAATGTTGTTTTGACCATCTCGACGAGAGGGACGCAATGGTCAAGTTTGTTTCACATTTTGAAATTTCACAAAATGGACAATTTTGGTTGTGAACAGATGGCTAATAAATGTATTGAAGGCCAGAAGATAGACCCGCGGGCCGCGGTGATGGCTGCTCTCATATGGCCAATGCTAGCTAACCTATACCAACTACACCAAGTGGGCAATGCTAATGAAAATCAACTATGAGGCCATGGAGGATTGGGAGCAGATGCAGATCGATATACGTGGACCTCAGTGTACCCGATGTCCATATGAGGTGTTGGTGATGTTGGGTCCTTGCGCTTGATGAAACGATTGTTCATGCATCCAGATCTGAGGTCTCGGCTCAGTGGTCATGCTAGCGGCGGAGAGCGCAGGACATCCCGCATCCAGCGCTGGGGAGTGGGGACTGGTGGAGTGACCTTCAACTGTCAGTCATGTATAGTTGACCAGCAAGCTAGACAAACCCCTCCATGGCTTCCGTCTGAATACCACACAGTACATGTAATGTTCGGGAGGATTTCGGATGTGGCAGATCCAGACCATGAGCCGGCAAGATCCAACGAATGGTTGCCCAAAGGCACGGTCGACACTGTTTCACTAGAAATAACATGTCCCTAAAATCCGGCGAGCCATGCGCCTGCCCTTCTCGGTCACCTCCCCGTCAAACGCGACCGCGCCAGCAGCCTCGAGCGCCTCCACTGCCTTCTGCAGTGTTTCCGGGCACGGCGGCAGCACGAAGTTGAAGCTCTCGACGCTGCCGCTGATGATCCCTAGAGCCTTGAGGACGAGAACGACGCCGCCGAGGCTGTTGACGTCGTTGGTCCTCGCTCTCAGCGAGGAGCAACTGGTTTGCAACATCTCTCGCCACTCGTCCATGGTGTACAAGCAGAACCACTTGCCCTTGTTCCCCCTGCCCTAGCTTGATGTGGTAGCCCGATCGCACGGCGACCTTGAGAGCCCGGATCATCCGAGGCGGCGGCAATGCTTCAGTCAGGGAGGGCAGCGCGTTATCTGTGCAGATGTAGCCGGAGTCAACGATGTACTTGATCCCGTCCACGAACACTGCCGAGTTGGCGACGTCGGTGGTGAGGACAACCTTCCGCTTGCCGTGTGGCACTGGGCTCAGGACGTTGTCGATCAGATCGACGGGGAGGCCATCGTGGAGGCAGCGCGTGACGAGTCCCGGCAGTGCATGAGCGGCGAGAAGGCGCGCGGCAGCCTCGGTATCCGCACACGTCGGGAGGAAGACGAGCACGTCGCCCGCCGGCTCGGTGGAGTGGATGCTGCACACCGTGTGGACGGCCGCGGCGACGTAGTCCGTCACCGGCTCGGAGAGGAAATCCTGCAAGGCGAGGACACCCAGCTTCGTACGGAACCACAAGTGCAAGGCATCGGGGAAGAAATCATGCACGGCGCCCTCGCCGTAGGGCATGGTGCTGTGCATGCAGATGACCACCCGGAGTTCTGGCCGCCGAGCCACGGTGGCCTTGACGCAGCTGAGCACGGCGGCCGTGAGCAGCATGCCGTCGTCCGCCTCGTCCACCACGACGGCCCCGTAGCGAGCGAGGAGCGGGTCGGCCGCGAGCACGCGGAGCAGCGTCTGGTGTGTGGTGTAGGTGACGGCCGTGCTGGGGGCGCCCGAGGTATGCAGGTCTTCGGGCGGCGCCACCATGCAGCCGACCTCGCCGGCGCGCATGTTGGTGGCAGCGTGGGCGGCGGCGGACTCGGCCGCGATGCGGTACATCTGCGAGCAGACAACCGGGCCGTGGCCGGCGGCGTGGAGCACGCGGGGGACCTGGCTGCTCCTCCCCGTCCCAGGCCACGCCTCCACAAATACCACTTGTTGACGCGCCAGGGTGCTCGCTAGGCGCTCCTGACTGTCAGAACGCCGGAAGGGAAGAGGCAGACGGCGGCGGCGGCGACACGGCGTCGTTGCTGGTGGCGCAGGAGCCGCCACGGCTGCCGGTGGAGCCGGCACCTTGCGCTGCGCGGCTAGCCGGGCGCTTCGCCGTCGGGAGGCCGCGGCCGCGTGGTGGCACCGACCAGCAGGAGGAGCCATCTCGCGGATGGTGTAGGAACAATGTCTTCGTTTGTTCGTCAAGTTAACACTGCCGATTGTTCGTGCCGCGTATGTGCACATATATGGACGGCTGTTCGTATCCGACTCCGTCTGCAACTTGATTTGACCTCAGTACAACGCTGCACCGATTACAAGTCGACTTTGTTAAAAAACGAAGTTGTCTATCTATCTATATATTCATAGTCCGAACACAACTTTTAATTATAATCATTTCAAAAATATATTTTAGGCAAACTCTTGTAGATCATTTATCTTGACAACTTTTCAATATATGACACGTCCGTCCCATTTATTAATTTTAATTTCCATTTCATTTCTACTTTCCTTTTTTATATTAACCAACCTTTTTTACTCTATATATACCATGAACAAAATTTTAGGTTGAGAAATTTATCTAGAGTAGATATTGTGTAAAAATATTGCTAGATAAGTTGTATCTAAATTTTTTGAAACACTCTGAACATGAAAATTAGGTCATGTGTGAAATTGCTAAGTGAGAAATTCATGTAGGAAAATTGTCATGATAAGTTATCTAGAAAATTATGTAAAGAAAATATATTGAAAATGATTCGATAAGAATAATGATAACTTTCATCCGCTAAATTGTTATGTGCAAAATTATACCTTCTAAAAATAGAAAGTTGTGGAAACATTTTTTCCAATAAAATGAAATTAAAACCAAATGGACTCAAGAGCGTTCTTGAATCCATTCCATATTGCACACAATCTATGTGACATTTGAGATGTCAACGAGCTCCTCCAGCCTCCATGTGGCCATTGAGATCGCTCTTAAGTCCATTCCATAGAGCATACAATCTATGTGACATTTGAGATGTCAACAAGCTCCTCCAGCCTCCATGGCCTTAGAGATTTTCCTTGTTTTATTGTCATACACCACTATTAGAATGCATCGTTAGATGAATACCCCAAATGGACCAAGTAACCCAAACCCAAGAATGCGGAAGCATACCATCATAGAAACAAAATACACGGACAAGGATGACACTAAGGCATGATGTTTTCAGATGAGGTTCGACAATGTACCTATATCCGCAGGGCTTGAATATAGGTGTTTCTGCCATAAAATAGTAGCTATACATCGGCATTATTTGTTCGAAAAAAGAATAAAAAATCCTTTGCCGACGGCCGCGCCACGTCAGCCGTCGGCAAAGGCAGCCGTCAACGTGATGGTCCGTCGGCTGACGTGGCGCCTTTGCCGATGGCTGACGTGGCCATCGGCAAAGACCCCTTTGCCGAGGGATTCTTTGCCGACGGGTCTTTGCCGATGGCCACGTCAGATTGCCATCGGCAAAGCCTTCGCCGATGTCAAAGTTGCCTTTGCCGACGGCGGGCCGCCGATGGCAAAGCCGCCGGATCCGGTAGTGCATGGCCAGCTCCTCGCCATGCCCACTTATGGTTTGTATCTGTACTTCTCTCCCCTCCTCTCCCTCATTTCTCTAGTCTTGTTCTAGGACGTTTTATCCCAAATGAATAGAAATCACTCTCTTTATCGACACCTAGTTGATCCACTTAGTTTAACACGTCCATCTCGCTGAGGCTCAGTGTGTGGGAGAACGACGGCAGGTACTCGCTCGCGCGGCGAGCCTGTCGCCCCACCCCTCGCTCCATACTCCATAACCTGGATGACGCCACGTTGGTGTCGCCGCCGATGCCGGGTCACGCCACCACTGCTGCCTTGTCGGGCTCTATCTTGGCGAGCTTTGAGAGGCTCCGGTGGAGCTGCACGTTCAGGCTGTCCAGCGCCATCTCCATCTCGTTCCCATGCTTCCGTAGCTGCGCGCCACCTCCACGATCACAAGACCACCGCCCGCCTTGTTGTCGTTACTCCTATCGTCACCGCACCCACTGCAC
The DNA here is from genome assembly GCA_018135685.1 of Themeda triandra. Taxonomy (NCBI): domain Eukaryota; kingdom Viridiplantae; phylum Streptophyta; class Magnoliopsida; order Poales; family Poaceae; genus Themeda; species Themeda triandra. Next base: position 487,724 of record JAENPR010000175.1, read on the forward strand.
GGCTTAACTGGCGAAGATGACGACGCGAGCGATGTCAGCGAGGATGGCGCCGAGTACATGGGAACCGTCGCGAGTATTACCTCCGCCTCGCTCTCGGCCATTGGGGTGGGAGAGAAGGTCATGGTACTGCAGCTACTACTGCGGTTGGGGTGGCAATGGCGGCAATAGTGCTACTTCTGTGCCTCGAGTGGCCGTTTCCTACAAGTATGCAAGTATGCGGTCGCCAAACACGGCCACCGTCTCCTTTGACGGACCCGAACGTACAGGCCGGCCGTGTCGACCACACCGTGGTCCGAACTACAAACAACACTAGTTCTTTGGGGAAATATATGAAGCCAACGGCCAAGCGAGGAGCGTGTCTTTGCTTGCACTTCAATAGCACGCTTTGCCAACCAGCTTCCAAGCAACCAGTTTCCCAACAGCAACAAGCAAGAGGACGACTTGCCACCAAAACAGAAGTTAAGAGTACTCACAGGGACGCTTTGTGACACTCCAGCTGCCAATATAAAGAGACGATGGTAACATATATAGGGTGGATGAGTTATTAAAAAATTTCACTCTCATGTGTAGATCGGGTGTAGAAGGATCTGATTATGCAATTAATTAATTGGGTGATTCAATTAGTAAGGAAATAAAAAAGAATACACGGGGAAATAAAAATCCTTCCGCTTCTTCTAGTTTACTCAATGAAAAAGATATTTACATCTAATTGAGATGAACTTGGATTAAGATGATTTAAAATGACTTACAAACTCCAATGTATAATGTCAGACCAACAGGAATACATCTCATTGTTAAAAGTTAATATCCTCAAATTTTAAGAGCTCCACCTACTAATCAATTTTCACTAAATTTTCCAAAAACCTTCGATACTTCTTCAAAGAGCTTCTGCAAACGCACAGTTGAGTTTACCAAAAACTCAACATTTGCTTCGATCGTATTGATTTGAGATTGCATTTGGTCTATCAGATCTACTTTCTTCTCAAATTGATCCATCCTCTCCTCAAGCATCTGTAACCTCTTCACAGTTGGGTGGTCCTCAGGCATATCACTAGCTGTTGCAACCTTCTTCCCAGAAGCCTCAGCCATATCACTTAATGTTGTAACCTTCTTCACAGAATGGGCAGGATCACTTGGCTTCATAATACTGTCAAAAATTGCTTGCACCGAACCATCCTTTTCATCTTTGAATCTTTTGCTCATTTCATATAATGATATTGATGAGGGGTGAACAAAAATATGGTCGTTGGGGTTATGGGAGTCCCCTTTTGCATGCATCTCAAAAGACTTCGCTGTAAGCTCCTATAAAGAAATATTTGGAACAAAAAAAAATAAGACAATGCAATCTATCTACATTAACCATCTGCTGTAAAGTAGTACAAACACAACACAATTGACAAATAATATGTTCTAATTAAATAGTAACCATCTGGTGTGGCAGGTGTTATCAGCCTCCGATTAATTTCTATCTATATCTACACAACTAAAAAAAAGGCTTGAATATTACCAAGCGCTGCTGTGGCTGTAATTATTTGGCCACATGCACTTATTCATAAGTGCAGAGGCAACTTTATCTAAAAAAAGAATGTGCCTGATGGTTACATAAGCTTGGCTAGATATTAGGCATGTGAGGTTAGGACTATCAATTATGTATTACTGGCATGCTTAGATCAAGAAATAGGCACATCTGTTGATAGGCATTGAATGGGCTAGTCTCTAGCTGTTTACATAATTTCAAGAAATGGGTGAGTGATAATTGGGAGAGAACAGACTGCTACTGAATAACCGTGAGCAGATACTATCTCATTTAAAGGCTGTTCTGAGTTCAGACAGGAGCATAGAAGAAAATCTGAATTAATCCAAAAGATAATAGGAGCACGGCAAATATGTGTACGGTGTGTGCTCAAGCTCAATGGCTGATATAATGATGCTTTTTTAATCTTCTTAGCACTACTTGCTGCTCATAGGATATTCTAGCAAGATAATAGGAGCACGGCAAATATGTGTACGGTGTGTGCTCAAGCTCAATGGCTGATATAATGATGCTTTTTTAATCTTCTTAGCACTACTTGCTGCTCATAGGATATTCTAGCAATATCTTTCAAGGAGATCATGAGGACAGATGGCACAATTCATTTAGAGTTGAGACTAGAGAGCTTCCAAAACAGGTGATACTCTCATGAGTCATGAGTTCTGCTATCAAGATATTTGTTTTAATAGCCAACAAGTACACGTGCTCTAGAGAAAGGCTGAATGTGTAGCTGTACTATTAATCGATGGAGTACTTGCAAGTAATGAAAAATTATCATGAGAATCCTTGATCTAACTTGATGTGATATATATATTCTATTCTACTAATACAGGTTGCTAATGAACAATGCATGGGAAAAAATTACCACAAGCCTGAATGGCAAAGGAAGACAACAGAAGAATGTTGTTTGAAGATATCATTCATTGCATAGGTAGTTTTTAGTTTTCCATTTGGGCTTTGTTTGTAATAGAACATTGGAAGAGTACTAGGACATGTTCATATTTTTTAAGTTAAGTGACTGCAAGTGCGTTGTATGAGGATGATAGTTGTGTAGGCAGACGGGATGTACAACAAACCTAATATGGATACAAAAAGTTAACTATGGCAGGTAATGAAACAGGAAGAAAAATAAGCATTAAGCAACGAAAAAATTACCTTGTCAGTCTTGTCACAGTAACCACCACACAGACAATAATATGATGTACCTTTGATTACACCATGCAACAGGTCCTGCAAATAGAACTTTCAGTTAACAAACTGATTTGTTGCTTCAGTTTAGTGCATAAAAGAAGTTTGCAAATATTACTACAACAAGAACTCCTATGATCTGTAAATCTCTTCTCCATATTCATATTATACAACTATAAAAAGCATCAAATGTCAAGATCTGCCTAGCAGGATGAAACCCTCCTATGATCTACTTCCCTCATCCCCCGATCACACACCTCATCCTCTAAATTTTTTGGTCACTGACAACTGACACATGGGTCCACCTCGGTGCATCTCTGTCCCTCTATCTAGCAAAGCTCCCCTTCCGCTGCCCCTTGAATCTTTGTAGTATATAGGTTTTCAAGGCGTATACATTTTATATGAAATGTGCATTTATAGAATGGGATGCCTTATGTACCACCCACCTAACTCAAAGGCAGAGAAGCATCATGATGTTATCACAAGGCTCAAGCAAATTGGGTCATACAAAAGGTAGGTGAGCAACTGTTGTCCAGTACTTTAATTGCATGCTTATAGTATATCAAATCCTCGCAAAATATGAGATAGTGAAGATGCTATGCTAAGTTGATGTCTAACAGTTTAAAAAGCAGGATGTTGTTTCCTAAATAAATACGATGGTACTCTAGGGAACCATGATGAACAATATATTTCTTTTATATATGTTATCAGAAAATAAACAGGATGGAACATATACGTACAATCTTATCCCTTTTGTTTCTGTACACAATCCTTTTGCCTTCAAACAATCCTGTCTGTAACATAGTCTTTACGTCCTTAACAGGTACAAACCTGCAAAAAATCATTGAAAATCTCAAATTGTTAGCAATTTCACAGGTGGTTCTAGACCAAATCATTTAATACTCCTACATTCCAAAATACCCCTGAACTAAACACATTCCACAGAAGCTTGAAATTGGACCACAGGTTAACAAATTTGAGAAAGAAAGCAAAGTAATCATTGGACGAAGAAAGGGGACCTTCACCTGAGAGAGAAACAATAATATCGCATGTGCTTAGTTCACTATAAATTGGAGGGTCCTACAGTTTCAGATATGATGATTTAAGATTCAGCTTGCTTCTCTTGTTCATATGGCTTTTGAGAATTATGGTCATAAGCCTGTATCCGATCAATGATCATCGAGGCAACATGTTGCCCTTTGGTTGTTTGATTTGTGTTATCAAATGCTTCCATGAAAAAAATTATTAGCTCCTGCAATACACAGGCACGAACCTAGTTGGTCTACAAATCTAAACTCCAATTACTTGAGGATTTAATTTGCATGTCATCTTCTAGCCAGGGATATGCCAGAGGGTTAGTTTTAGGGACTATAAGATAAGCATGGAACAACTCTTTTATCTTTCTCCTTGTGTTATTTTTGGAAAGGTAAATATGATTGATTGAGTCAATGATGCCCCTCTAAAACTGCCTGACATTTTTTTTTGGGAAAGTGCAAGAGATCTGCACATCATTATATTAAGACGAAAATGGGTGAAAGAACCTAACACATTTACATCACTCAACCCAACTCAATGCACTAACACATACAACACACCACAACAGACATAGGCCTATAAGCCGGCTGTCAAGGCGACATCTGTATAGCTATTGGCATTACTAGAATTGAGATAAATAAATAGGCCTTGTTTTGGATGCCCATGTGTTCACATCAATCCACATGTGCTGAGGCGGATTGGAGTGGAAATTAGTTTAGTTTTCACACCAATCCATCTCAACACATGTGGATTGAAGTAAATACATGTGCATCCAAACAAGCCCTTAGTTTTCCATCTTATTAGGTTCACCTCAAATCACTTCTTTTTAGTTTCCTGGGCTTTTGAATGGCCATATCAATTCTGCTTCTTATGTGTCTTGTGTTAAATATAGACAACCAACATAGCTTAACAGCATCAATTTACTCTAAAAGGACATGAATTTGTATATTGTGCCCCAAAGGAAAAGATTTATCTACAAAACTTTGACTTTGCCGTGCTATAAATAGATGTGCTCTTTGAAATAGATGTGCTCTTTGAAACAAATCTCTAATGTTTCAGGTTGCCAAAGAGGCCTGTGACATTGTGTTGGCTGATGGCAATGTTAGCACTACAGTTTCAGCAGTTTGCGAGGGAAAATAAATTCGCAACAACATGAAAGCTGTTTTGCTCCTACATCTTGTTTTGATTACCATTCACAATTTAGCTATCCGAACATATATATTGCCATTAAAGTTCCAAGCAGTTTTGCAGCAGGACTACACAGCCACTGCCACTAGAAGTTTGCTGCAGTTGCATGCAGTTAACTCCCTGCACTACACATGGGCACAAATCACTAGGAGGAAAGAGAGTTGCAGTACCTCTGGTTCACCGGATTGGTGATCTCAAGCTGAAGCTTCGCCGCAGCCTTGGCGGCCACTGCCTCCGCAGCACCTTGCTCGCCGACCTGATGAACGAGCTCCCCCTCCTTCGCTCCGGTAACCCCAGCAGCAGTGTCCTCCGCAGCACCTTGCTCGCTGGTCTGATGAACGAGTTCCCCCTCCTCGGTAACCCCGGCAGCGGTGTCTCTCAGGTCCTCGTCCCGCGGCGCCTGGGACGCCGTCTCCGCGGCCTCTGCGTCCTTGTCGGGCTCCGGTTCCGGCCGCGCCGCCACATGGGGGCCCACCACGTCGGCGGCGGCGGCGGACGGCCCTGTTCCCTCCGGCGGGTGGGTCGTCTCTTGCTCCAGGGGTGGTGGCGGCGGCGGACGGTGGCCGGCGGCGAGCGGCGAGCGACGCGGGGAGAGCGGGAGACGAGCCATGGAGGGCGCACGGCGGCGAAGATGGGAAGAGTGCGCCGCCCCCGACGCTAACCCTATGCGCCGATCGCGACGCCGACCCGGGCCGTTCCTGGGCCAAGTTTCTGACGCTGGGCCTGTGCTCTGAACACTATTTTTTTTCTTTCAGCGGTGCCGTGAACTGAACACTATTTCGAGTAGATGCACGAGTGCACGATGCGGCTTTCCCTTTTTTTTTTTTTTTTGTGTGTGTGTGTGCTCAGACAGAAAAAAGAAAACTAGCACTAAAGGCAAAATTTCCTTTTTTTTGCTTTGGATGTTTTGTTTCCGGGCCGGTGCGTTAGATGAGTTTTGTTTTTTCACTAAGTTAATAGCAAATTTTGCTAAAAGAAAAGTTAATAGCAAATAATTCTAAAAAAACTAAGTTAATAGCAAATAAAATAAATAAAATATACTATAGTTATAAGTTAAAAAAGATTTAAATTTTATTGATGTAGTTTAAATTAGAAACAAAGGGAATAGAGGTTAAAAAAATAGGAAACAAAGAAGGACACTAGAAAAAGGATCATGATCACTGCCAGACATCAATAGTGGGGGAGTAAGATCTTTTCGCCCTCAACGAAAGTTCATTTCTTCCTTGAAGTGCCTCATTGTCATGCTGACTGAAGGGTTGATGTTTCTGAATAACAAGTCATTCCTGGCTTTCCAGATGGCCCAGGCCATAAGTATGATGATTTCCGTAAAGAATGGACCTCTGATTTGATCTTTAAAAGTCTCAATGATCTGGAACGGATGGAGTGTTCGATCAATTTTGGTGTTTATAGAACCCCAGCTCTGGACAGCAAATGGACATTCCAGGAACAGGTGAGCAAGTGATTCTTCTGTTGTTGCAGTGCGGAGGACACAATTGTAACTAGGCAGGTGCATGTGCTTCCTTCTCAGCAATTCCCTTGTATTAATCCGATCTCTTAGGATTAACAAAAAAAGACTTTGTGGTTCATCTGACATGAGGATGCCCATAGCCATTTGAAAGCTAGGTGGATTGTGTGGTGCCCTTTTAGGTGTATGTATGTCTTGTGGACACAGAATTGGGCAGAATGCCAAATATATGTCCACTTTGTCATGATTGTTACCAAGGTTTGCCATTTGCATCTTCTTCTGTAGTAATAACATCTGAGAATGTGCATGCTGGGAGAGTGGCAGTTGAAATAGGCCATGGAATGGGGTCTGGCTGAGGGCATCTTTCAATGTGATGTTTTTGTTTTTTGCAGTAGGCGCCACCACCGCCTTGTATATACATACGCACAGCTGCTGAACAGGCGACCCACTGGTCTGTGTTATCCCAAGCTGAAGACCTGAACAAGAGAGAGGCCTATCTGTCTCTCGCTCGCCATCATTCAGCACGTCCCTAACCTTTTCCTTCCCCCCATACTCTATATGAAGCTAAATATAGTTTTGATCTGAATATACGGATAGTTAACTAAATATAATGCCAAAGAAGAGTATTGTACAACGTACACTACTACAGATTCACACAACACTGCCCACCGTATCACCGCCGGAAATGGCGAAACCGGCGGTGATAACTCATCACAGCCGGTGCCAAGCTCGACGCGGTGCCAAGCTCGACGAAGCCTGACCCGCGTCAGGCAGCGAAGGCACCGGCTGTGATGAGTATATTACTGCCGGCTCATGTCTAGAACCGACAGTGATTCGTATATTACTACCGGTGAAAGGTCCCTTGTTTGGTTTTGATAATTGAGTGACAACTTAGGTGGACTAATTGTGTGATCATGAGAATACACAGGGATTTAGTCCACAGGTGAATGTGAGATGAAGGAGCTTCATTGCATATGTGACATGACATGGAGTCATGTGACCAATGGTGAAGATCGAGATGAGGCTTGGCTCGAGACCGGAGGGTGTGTGAAGGACAAGTCGAGGCAGTGGAGCGATGGACCATGAGATGGTGAAGCTCGGGCAAGACTTGGTTCCGATGGACCATGAGGCGGTGAAGAGCAAGTGAGATCAAGATCGATGGACCGTGAAGGTTGCATGATGATATGAAGTGGATCATATCAACTTGAGATCGTGTCGGTGCATGTGTTGCATTGGCACTTCGGTGGAAGACGGTGAGAGTGGAAATGCGCAAGGCAAAGGTATGCTATAGGGCATTTCATTTCACCGGTCATGAGGAGTGTAGAGAAGTTGATGACCGGATTTAGGTTTGATAGCCGTACTATCAAGAGGGGCAAACTTGTTTGCATCTCGGTCATCTAGTGCCACTTGAGCGATCTAACATTGTGACATGCTAGGATCGAGTGGCTTGTGAGAACAAGAGAAAATCCTTTGAAAAATGATTGTGAAAAATGCTAACACACATGCACATGGTGATGTACACTTGGTGGTGTTGGCACATTTACAAAGGTGGCGTTGATCGCGCGTTGGTTTGCAGGGTTGAGTTGGGTTTGGGTCCCTCTCTCCCTTCCGCCGAGCTTGCGAGGCGGGATTCGGATTTTTCTGGAAAATTGGAGGCCTATTTTCTATTGCGCCGGATGCGAATTGTTGGAGAAGTTGGCGTTCGCGGCGGGCTGGAAAACGTTGTTTTCTCGGGCGCCGGACGCGGCCGTCGGACGCGGCGAGCGGGGCGGACGCGTCCGGCGCATGGTGGCCCGGGCGTGGGCGGCGGGTCGGAGCGCCGCGAGCGCCGGACTCGAAGGTGGCGCGTCCGGCGGTGGCCGGACGCCGACCAGAAACTTCCAGAGCCGGAGCGCGCTAGCAGTCGCTCGGCCGGACGCACGCCGGACGCGGGCGCCGGACTCGGGCGGTGTACCGTTGAGCGTCCGGCGCGTGTTGCGCAGGATTTCTTCGCGCGATCGGCTGCTAGCCGTTGGGGCTTTAACGGTCGGCTTTGAACGGTCTGGACACGTGGAGCGCGGAGGAGCGTCGGACGCGTCCGGCGGCTTGCTCCGGACGCGTCCGGCGCGTCTTGTGGAGCTGCCCGTGGGGGCAACGGCTAGTTAGCCCATGGGGGCTATAAATAGAGACCTTGGCCGGCCTTGGCCGTGGCCGAGCACCTTGGGGACTTGGTGTCCACCTTGGAGAGTGCTTGGAGAGCCCTCTACTCACTTGAGCTTGATAGAGATCATCCGATCGAGTGAGTGAGCGATTCTAGTGCGTTGCATTGAGAGATTTGCATCGAGTGGCACTAGGTGATCGTGTTGCAAGCCGGTGTGCTTGTTACTCTTGGAGGTCGCCACCTCCTAGACGGCTTGGTGGCAAGAGACTTCGTTGAAGCACCGCGTGGAGATTGTGCGGTGCTCCGAAGGAGGATTTGTGAGGGGTTCTTGAGCCTTCCCCGCGGAGCGAATTGGCTACTCTAGTTGAGTGTGGCTTGGAGGATCCCGTTCTTGTGTTGATTGGAGTTGGGGCTCCCTAGAGGGGTTGTTGGCGGTGAGCCAACTTGAGCGGCCATCTCATCACCAAGTCGGTGTATCGCCACAACGGACGTAGCTTGGTGGCGACCAAGTGAACCGGGGGAAAAATCGTGTGTCGATTTGTGATTGCCGAGGCTTCGACCTCCTTGTGCTTGTGTGTGAGGATTCGACCTCCCTTGTGATTGTGTGCGGTGGTTGGTCTCTACGCCCGGTGATTCGCCACCGCCGCGACTTCGTGTCTCCACTCTTCGCGGTGGTTTGCATCCCCTCTAGCTCAAGCTTGCATTTACATTTGTTACTTTTTGCTTAGCTTGAGTAGTGGCTCTTGCGCTAGTTTGCTTGTGTAGCTAGTTGAGCACCTTCTTGCTTGTGTAGCTAGAAGTAGTTTTAGTATTTTGCTTAGCTTGTGTAGTTAAGTGAATTGCGCTCTTGGGTTCGGCTTGTGTAGCCTTGTCCTTGAGCATCTAGTGAGCTTAGGTTTGGCTTTGTGCTCTTGCTCATTAGAATTGGGTAGGTGCTCCCCGGTGTGGCAAAGTGCTAGTTGCTTAGGTTTGTGTGACCTTGCAAGCTAGAATTATTTAGGTGAGCACTAGCTAGTTTAGCACCTTGCTTCTTGTTTAGGATCTTTTACAAGGTGCTACTAGAGTTGTAGTTAGTGGGGGTTAGTCTTGGCTAGACCGATAGTTTTATTTCCGCACTTGTTTCGGTTAGCCGGTGCGTAAGTTTTTAGTAAGGACTATTCACCCCCTCTAGTCCATCTCGACCCTACACGTGGTATCGGAGCCGGGTCTCTCATTTTAGTGGTCTTCACCGACTCGAGAGGATGGCAACTAGAGGGATAGATGTTGAGTGCTCTTGTGACACGCACACTTTTGATGGCACAAACTTTGCACGGTGGAAACACCATATGCTTGATCACTTTCGTGCCTCGGGACCTAAGGTGTGGTGGGTGATCACTAGTGGGATCAATGTCGCCATGGATCACAAGAACCTCACCAAAGCTCAAAAGGCTCTCTTTGATCTTGATTCAAGTGCTTTATTGTACTTATATGATGCTTTGAGCTTTGATGTGTATGAGAAGGTGGATTCTAGTGTCTCCGCTCATGTCATGTGGGAATCCATCAAGCACACCTATGGTGATGCCTCCACATGGGATGATGGAAAGTTCAAGGTGGAGGAGCCCGAGGTAATGCCACTTGAGGATGTTGAGCATGACCACAACAAGGTTGTTGTGGAGGATTGCTCCACCTCAAGGTCAAGTGAAGATGATGAACTTCCTACCACAAGTTCACTTGACGATGATGATGATGATGCCTCAAGTGAAGCAAGTGAAGATTCTACTACAAGCTCACTTGATGATGCATATGAGGGTGATGACTCTACTACAAGCTCACCGACTTCATCACATTGCTACATGTCACATGGTGACCGCAAGGTAAAAATTGGCAATGTGATCTTTGATTTTGATGATCCAAGTCTTGAGCTTGTGTTTAAGTTGTCAAGAGCTTTAGAAAAGGAGTTTGCTAAAACAAACAAATTGGAAAAAGAAAACTCTCTTCTAAAGAACACATGTGAACAACAAGAGCATCTACTTTATGTTACTACTTGTTCACATGATGTGCTAAAATTGGCTCATGAGGAACTTAGTGTTGCTCATGATAACTTGGTGCAAGAACATGCTTTTCTCACTAAGAAGTTTTGCAATGAAGAAGCTAAAACTAGTGAGAGCTCATCACTTGGGTCAAATGATCAACCTCATGTTACTAACCATTGTGATGTAGGCAAGAAGCATGTATCCACCTCTTGTGATGATTTATTATCTATGCCATGTTCTTCACATTTAGATGCTTGTTCTTCTTCTATGTCTTGTGAGACTAACCTTTTGAAGGAGAACAATGAGCTCAAAAATCAAGTGAAGAATTTGAGCAACAAGCTAGAGAGGTGGACCAACTCTCATGTCGCTCTTGATCATTTGTTGAAGAACAAGAGAAGATTTGGTGACATGAGTGGTCTTGGCTACAACAAGAAGAATGTTGGGTTGGGTGGATTGCCAAAAGTCTCTCACTCTCAACTCTTGGAGAGTTACAAGAAGTATGGCAATTTGAATGGCATCAACTACAACAACACCAACATCAAAGGCAAAGATGGGGCAAGAAGAAATTTGAGAGAACAATGAAGAAGCTAGAAGAAGAGAAGCTATCTCATTTCATGTGCTTCAAATGCCGTGAAATGGGACATCTAGCCAAGGATTGCCCTACCAAGAAGCCTCAAGTTGAGCCAAGATCAACACCCCAAGCTCAAGTCAAGATCAACCATGAAGCCAAAGTTGATGACTTGAAGATGATGAAGAAGAAGACAAGAAGGGGTGGAAGAGCAAGGCATCCAACTCATATCCAAGATGCCAAGATGATGATGAGCAAGATTCAAGAGAAGAACACTCATGCTCACATCAAGTGCTTCAAGTGTGGTGACATGGGACACTTTGCCTCAAAGTGTTCCAACAAGCTTGAGAAGAAGGCTCAAGCAACTCATGAGAGACAAGACCATGAAGAGCATCACATGAGCAATGAAGAAAAGGCTCAAGCAAAGAGAAGATGCTATTCATGCCGGGAAAGGGGACACATGGCATATTCATGTCCCCTAGGTAAAACTTCTAAGCTTAGTTCAATTGATGATACTAATATGCTTAGAAAGGATGGTAATGGTACCTCTTCGGTTGCTATTGCAAAACATCCCGCTACTCATACTAAGGCTTTGCCTAAGTATGTTGCTCCTAACTTGAGAGGACCCAAACAAGTTTGGGTACCATCAAAAAGTGGATGATTGTTTGTAGGTACCATGGCATTGGAGACTTGATTCAATTGAGTCCATTTCCTTCATCATGTGATTGAATCAAGTATTGAAGCTTATTGCTATTCTCATCCCAATGCCAAGTCATGACAAGAGGAGTCCAATGTACTATAACATACAAGTGCAAATTCAAGTTGTGGTGATCAATTGTCATATGTGATGGCTTGCAATTGTCTTGAGTAGAAGCTTGCTATTGAATGATCATGTGCTACCAAGTGGCTGCATATATGTCTTGTGATGATGTTCAAACAAGTTGACATCAAGTTTGAGTCACTTTTGAAGAAGCATAGCTCAATTGGTTAAATCAGTTCAAATTCTGAAATCTGAGCTAGCTGTGATCAAGTCTGAGTTTGTTGGATCAAATCTTATTAAAATGGCTTGAAATTTGGTATGCATGCTTTATGCTTATGAGTAAATATGCTGTGCAATTTTCAAGTAATTTGGATAAGGATTGCTACAGTTTTGGAGTAGTCTTTACCAGCTATAGTGCAGCAGTTTTCAGCATGTAGCAGTGTGGGAAGATGTGATATCTGGTAGCAATCTAGAAGGCCAATGAAGCTCAAATTTTTACAGCTGAATGAAGACTTAGTGATGCTCATGTCGACCAAATTTCATGTCATTTGGAGCTATACATTGGGAGATATGAGTCAATCTTTGAAGGTTGCAGAATCTGCCAGAAAAGTGACAAATATTGGATATATCAAGTGTCACTCACATTGAAAGGTCCTCAAGTTGGAATCATGATTACAAGTGATTGAGGAACCTATGTTTGGTTTATTGAAGATCAAGATCAAGCTCAAGAGCAAGAAAGAAAAGGACTTAAAGAAGAACTCAAGATACTTCATCTTATCAAGTCAAAGGATCAATCAAATGAATGACAATTCAATTGAGTGTCTAGGATTGTTCTTAGTGAGATCGCTTCTCTCCATCGAGGAGGTGTGCCGCCCATGAGAGATGGGATTGACAAGTGAGCTTGGAAGGCCGACATGGAGGTGATGATCTAAGGGGATTCAAGATGCTTAGTTGAAGATATCAAGAAAATTGATCAAGAAAGCAAGCAACATCCAAATAGAGAGCAATACATGACAAATCAAGTGATATTACTTGTGGTGTTCTCTCATGCAAGCAAAGATCAAGAGAAGATGCAAGCCAACCACAACAAGAGATGCACTTGATCATAAGTGGTTCTCATTTCATATGGGTGAAGCATGCAATTCTTCATGGATATCTATTGGCTTCACCAAGCTATTGAATGGACTTCACATTGCTATTGGAGTAATGAAATTGGAATCTCATGACTATCCTCTACTTCAAGATAGCAAAGGTGACATTGATTGACATATGCATACATATTTTGCTAAGGACTTGTTTAGTGCATATAGTCATGATATCTAGGAGCATTCATGAAAAATCAAAAGGTTTTGATGTTTATATGGTGCCACTATTGTTTCTATGCCTTACTTGTTCTAGTGGCAACATATAACATGTTCATGAGCTAGTGAACCCATGTACTTGATCTACTTTGGATTGCACATTAGCTATAAGTACAACATTGGCAAGATAACCCTTCTAGAGAGGTGTGAAGAAGCTTGTCATTGGTTCAAACCGGACTTGGAAGCTCATGTGCAAATCAAGTTAGCTCAAGTTCAAGAGAAAGAAGCTCATGAAAACAATCTAGTTCAAGAATGTGGTATTCATGCATATTTCAACAAGGTGGTTCCACAAGGGATCCACAACTTTAAGTGATCAAATGAAGATTTGCTCAAGATTGTCATTTGGTGTGACCCATGCTTTGTCATAGGGGGAGGAGCCCCACTTCATTGGTATTAGAAGCAAAGATCTTGAAAGTGACCTACACATGTGGTATCTTTAGTGCTATGACAAAGGGGGAGTGCCCAATGTATAGTGACAAGTGGGTTCATGCAACTACATGTGAAGATTACAAGTGGTGTCATTCCAACATATGGTGTGTCCATCAAAAGGAAGATTCAAGAATCAACCATCAACCCCGAGCTCCAATCCTTTGCATCAAGAAGTTTGTCTTACATGAAGTATCATACAAGCGGTCTTGGACCCTTTTATGGTCTTTGATGACAAAGGGGAGAGAATGGTACAAAGATATGCAAGTTGCATACAAAGGGGCGAAGAAGATGGACATAGACCAAGAAGAGCAACATTGAAGAGGATCAAAGTTCTTGGACAAGAGAAGCACACAAGTAGGGGGAGCAAGCTCATGAACTTGATTGATTGCATTTGATATGTGCATATTCATGTGCTTGCTTGCATTTGCTTTGTTTTTAAATTCAATATGCAATGCTTGTGTGGTGTATGCTAGTCATAGTTTTGACTGATGATTTGATAACTAGCATGCATAGGTTGGTTTAGCTAGACACTTGTGCTCCTTCTACTTGGTACTAGAACCTTGCTTCTAATGTTGATCTCACGGGGTTTCTAGTGTTGTTTCAAGTGATTTCTAGCTAACCATGATGATGCTAAGGATGAACTTCATTGTGCAACTCCGATTGGTATCACGCTTCAAAGGTTTATCCTATATACCTTAGCATCACTTAGTAGTGCTAACCCTCCCAAGAATTTCCATATCTATGCATGTATGCAAGCTTGAAACCAAACCATTTGAGCACACATGTAGGGGGAGCTATCACTACCAAGTTGACTTTGTGACACTTATCCAAATCACAACATTGAGCTTAAAATGTTGGATAAGTGACATAGAGTCCTCTATGAACTTTATTTCCATATCTTTGTAGAGTTGTCATCAATTACCAAAAAGGGGGAGATTGAAAGGTCCCTTGTTTGGTTTTGATAATTGAGTGACAACTTAGGTGGACTAATTGTGTGATCATGAGAATACACGGGGATTTAGTCCACAGGTGAATGTGAGATGAAGGAGCTTCATTGCATATGTGACATGACATGGAGTCATGTGACCAATGGTGAAGATCGAGATGAGGCTTGGCTCGAGACCGGAGGGTGTGTGAAGGACAAGTCGAGGCAGTGGAGCGATGGACCATGAGATGGTGAAGCTCGGGCAAGACTTGGTTCCGATGGACCATGAGGCGGTGAAGAGCAAGTGAGATCAAGATCGATGGACCGTGAAGGTTGCATGATGATATGAAGTGGATCATATCAACTTGAGATCGTGTCGGTGCATGTGTTGCATTGGCACTTCGGTGGAAGACGGTGAGAGTGGAAATGCGCAAGGCAAAGGTATCTTTGTAGGGCATTTCATTTCACCGGTCATGAGGAGTGTAGAGAAGTTGATGACCGGATTTAGGTTTGATAGCCGTACTATCAAGAGGGGCAAACTTGTTTGCATCTCGGTCATCTAGTGCCACTTGAGCGATCTAACATTGTGACATGCTAGGATCGAGTGGCGTTGTGAGAACAAGAGAAAATCCTTTGAAAAATGATTGTGAAAATGCTAACACACATGCACATGGTGATGTACACTTGGTGGTGTTGGCACATTTACAAAGGTGGCGTTGATCGCGCGTTGGTTTGCAGGGTTGAGTTGGGTTTGGGTCCCTCTCTCCCTCCCGCCGAGCTTGCTCGGCGGGATTCGGCGTTTTCTGGAAAATTGGAGGCCTATTTTCTATTGCGCCGGATGCGAATTGTTGGAGAAGTTGGCGTTCGCGGCGGGCTGGAAAACGTTGTTTTCTGGGCGCCGGACGCGGCCATCGGACGCGCGGCCAGGCGGGCCGGACGCGTCCGGCGCATGGTGGCCTGGCGTGGGCGGCTGGTCGGAGCGCTGCGAGCGCCGGACTCAGAGGTGGCGCGTCCGGCGGTGGCCGGACGCCGACCAGAAACTTCCAGAGCCGGAGCGCGCTAGCGATCGCTCGGCCGGGACGCACGCGGACGCGGCGCCGGACTCGGGCGGTGTACTGTTGAGCGTCCGGCGCGTGTTGCGCAGGATTTCTTCGCGCGATCGGCTGCTAGCCGTTGGGGCTTTAACGGTCGGCTTTGAACGGTCTGGACACGTGGAGCGCGGAGGAGCGTCGGACGCGTCCGGCGGCTTGCTCCGGACGCGTCCGGCGCGTGCTGTGGAGCTGCCCGTGGGGGGCAACGGCTAGTTAGCCCATGGGGGCTATAAATAGAGACCTTGGCCGGCCTTGGCCGGTGGCTGAGCACCTTGGGGACTTGGTGTCCACCTTGGAGAGTGCTTGGAGAGCCCTCTACTCACTTGAGCTTGATAGAGATCATCCGATCGAGTGAGTGAGCGATTCTAGTGCGTTGCATTGAGAGATTTGCATCGAGTGGCACTAGGTGATCGTGTTGCAAGCCGGTGTGCTTGTTACTCTTGGAGGTCGCCACCTCCTAGACGGCTTGGTGGCAAGAGACTTCGTTGAAGCACCGCGTGGAGATTGTGTGGTGCTCCGAAGGAGGTTTTGTGAGGGGTTCTTGAGCCTTCCCCGCGGGAGCGCGAATTGGCTACTCTAGTTGAGCGTGGCTTGGAGGATCCCGTTCTTGAGCGGCCATCTCATCACCAAGTCGGTGTATCGCCACAACTGGACGTAGCTTGGTGGCGACCAAGTGAACCAGGGGAAAAATCGTGTGTCGATTTGTGATTGCCGAGGCTTCGACCTCCTTGTGCTTGTGTGTGAGGCTTCGACCTCCCTTGTGATTGTGTGCAGGTGGTTGGTCTCTACGCCCGGTGATTCGCCACCGCCGCGACTTCGTGTCTCCACTCTTCGCGGTGGTTTGCATCCCCTCTAGCTCAAGCTTGCATTTACTTTTGTTACTTTTTGCTTAGCTTGAGTAGTGGCTCTTGTGCTAGTTTGCTTGTGTAGCTAGTTGAGCACCTTCTTGCTTGTGTAGCTAGAAGTAGTTTTAGTATTTTGCTTAGCTTGTGTAGTTAAGTGAATTGCGCTCTTGGGTTCGGCTTGTGTAGCCTTGTCCTTGAGCATCTAGTGAGCTTAGGTTTGGCTTTGTGCTCTTGCTCATTAGAATTGGGTAGGTGCTCCCCGGTGTGGCAAAGTGCTAGTTGCTTAGGTTTGTGTGACCTTGCAAGCTAGAATTATTTAGGTGAGCACTAGCTAGTTTAGCACCTTGCTTCTTGTTTAGAATCTTTTACAAGGTGCTACTAGAGTTGTAGTTAGTGGGGGTTAGTCTTGGCTAGACCGATAGTTTTATTTCCGCACTTGTTTCGGTTAGCCGGTGCGTAAGTTTTTAGTAAGGACTATTCACCCCCCCCCCCCTCTAGTCCATCTCGACCCTACAACCGGCTCGTGTGCAGAGCCGGCAGTGATAGTTATGGCAATTATCACCGCCGGCTCTAGCCAGGCGCCGGCCGTGGTAATCTCAATTGCCGCCGGCGTCTGGCAAGAACCGGCGGTGGCTAGATTCATCCTTTTTTTCATTCGGATTGCTTTCTTCCTCACCGAATACATTCTTGCTTTCTTCCTCATCTTTTTTTTATTACATATAAATAAATAAAAACGAAGAATCATAAGACCAACTTAATAATAATTTTTTGCATTACATATGAATAGAATTCTTATACGAATTTTGCATTACATAGAGGATCGATTATATTCTAATAAATACTATTAAAGATCGACGACGGTGCCGCCGCGATCACTGCCGCCGCCGCCGCCGCTGCCGACGGCCTTAGCGGTGGGCCGCCGCCACGGCCGCCTCGGCGACTTCGCGGGCCGCCTGCGCCGCCGCGTGCAGCGCTTCACGGAGTGCGTCGGCCTCATTCTCGGCCCAGAAGTGGGCCGCCCGCTCCACCTCCACCTCCTGCCGGAGCGAGGCAGCCTCCACCTCCGCCTCCCTACGCCGGCCCGCTCCCGGGCGAGTTGCGCGCGCAGGCTTGATTGTGGTTCTCCGGCGTGCGCACCGGAAGTTACCCCGTCCTCTACGGCCGCCGCCACCCTGCATTCATCGTCGTCGGAGCGGGGATCGTAGGTGAAAGAGTAGTATGAGGAGAAAGAAAGCGCCGGTGAAGACGCCAAAGTTGAATGGCGCAGCTTTATAAAGGTCACCGAGCGTGGGCGGTTCGGTTCCCCATTGCCGCTGCGTTCCCCATGCTCCCTTGCGCTTCGGTTCCCACGCAGCCGCGAGGAAGATGAAGCATCCGGTAATTAATCCCGGCTTGGTCCCAACCGGCGGGGATGTATATAGTATCCTTGCCGGGTCGAACCACAGCCGGCGTGCCTTGATTTCATCGGTGCCGGCGCTTTCCACCAGCCGGCAGTGATTACGAAACCTTTATGTCCCGTCAAGACAGCACTGCCGGTTCGTGGATACGACCAGCAGTGATGTTTTGACAAGACATAAAGCCATGTACCATCGTCCTCTGCTTTCCTCCTCAGTCCATTCCAGACAGAGGAGCGCGCGCGGGCCATTTTCTCCATTGTTGCGGCACCTGAAAACCGTGAGCTAGGACTTGAATTTTGAAGAATGCCTTGATCATTTTGCTTCACGGTTAGTCACAAGCATCCACTCCTTTGGTTTTCTAGCTTCAATCTATGTTTTGATGGCTACATTGCTTGCTTGATTCTCATTGTAGTTCATTGTAGTTCTTCCTCTCTCCTAAGGAGAGCAAATTCGGTGGGAACATTGTGCTAGGATTCCATCATCTCCATCATCCAAGAAGCTAGGTTGGTGATATATCTTAGAAAATTTTATGGTTTGATCAAGATGATTGTTAGTATGTGATGCTCGAATTAGTTAATTTTGTCGGAGTAGAGTAGATTACTTTACAATCACTGACCTTCCAGGGCGAGGTTCCTTGTCTGGAGAGAAGACAAAAGGCTATATAGGTTGTGTCGAGTGCCTAGACGAAACTGATGCGGTACACCTACCCAATAACTCAAAAATGGTTATATTGGGGCACCGTAAGTTCCTGCCTATTAAACATAGATTCCGAAAAAACAAGATAAATTTTGATGGACAGGTTGAGACACGCAAGCCTCCTAAGTATCGAAACGGGAAAAGATACTTGCGAACTTAACAAACTGGACGTTGTTCTTGGCAAGGGGCAAGGGGCTAAAAAGCGCCTGAGGAGAGTATCTGGAAGAAAAATCAGTATTTTGGAAACTACCTTACTGGCCATTTTTGTCTGTACGCCACTGTCTTGATCCCATGCACATTACTAAAAACGTGTGCTTTCACACACTTAACACCTTGATGAACAGGGGGGACACATAAGGATTCGTACGACACACGCAAAGACATGGAGTATTTGGGAATCGGGCCGTAGCTGCATCCCGTGGTTCAAGAAAATGGCCAATATAAACTTCCGGTTGCGTCTTGGACACTAAGCAAGAAAGAGCGAGGAGATGTTAATTTCATTCTTCGATAAACTAAAAGTTCCGACGGCTCTTGTGCAAACCCAAAGAGGCTAGTGAACAAGAAAGAACGCAAGTTCAACTATGGACCTATGAAGGCCCATGACTGTCATGTCATTATGACTCAATTTCTCCCAGCTGCCTTGCGTGGTATCCTGACGGAAGATGTTCGCAAAGTGGTCACAAAGTTGTCTTGGTTCATGAATGCGATCTCGAAAAAGGTCATTGATCCGAGCACGCTACAACAGCTACAGGACGACATTGCTGAAGTTCTCTCTAGTTTAGAGATGCAATTTCCACCAACTTACTTTGATATGTCAGTCCATCTTCTCATTCACCTAGTTGACCAAATAAGAGCACTTGGTCCAATGTACCTACATCAGATGTTCCCTTTCGAAAGGTTGATGAAAGTTTTCAGGAAGTATGTTAGGGACAAATTCAGACCAGAAGGGAGCATGGTTGAGGGATGGTCAACGAAGGAGTCCATTGAATTCTGCACAAATTATATGGACATCAACAAGGCAGGAGTTCCTGAGTCCCGTCACCAAGGCAGACTAGGTGGCAAAGGCACACTAGGTAGGAAACCGTGTACAGTAGATGACTATGTGTCTTGGACACGTGCTCAATTCACTGTTCTCCAGCAAGCCAAGGAGGTGATGCCATACATTCAAGAACACCGTCAAGAGTTGCTACGTAATTATCCGCAAAGGTTACGGGCTTGGCATCATAAAAAACATAAAATCGAATTTGTTGACTGGTTGCGACGTCGCTTGCTTACAGTAACGTTGGGTAATCAACTGGACAAATTAGCCAGGTGTTGACACTTCTAACACCACTCACGCTAAGTTGTTATCCCTTGCATGGCGCCAAAAGTGTTGGTATAGAAACTGCTCCTCTAGTCAAGAAAAAATATGGGATCCGCAAGCGAACAGATAATACACCATCGTAGCATTTTACCAGGAAGTATTCCAGGTATCGTTATTTATATTTAGCTCAAAGGAAAGAACTAAGGACTTAAACAATGAGATAAACTTGCTAAACACGACTACTTATGAGTGATTGATTACACTTGTCACATACTTTGGTAGAGGGGTAAACCATGATAAATAAGGGAATATAAAGTAATAAGCTCAGGGTATAAATCACACAGAGATTAGATATAGACTACTCACATAAGGTAGGTTGACATCTGATTAGTACAAGAAATAGAAACCTATGTAGGTTCTAATCTACTAAGTCATTCATCTACTCCAACTCTACACTATCATATACAGCACAAAAGACTCTTCATCTATGTATAAGGATCATTGCTATAACAAGCCAAGACATAGCAGGACTTACTACGCAACTTTGGTTCCGCTAGACCTACCAACGGGGGATGGAATACGAGAGGACTCAACGGAACCTGTCACTTCCGTGATCTACCACACAACCCGGCCAATAGGGTGCATTTGCGGTAAACGGCATCTAAGCACCATGCTTACATGAAATCTACCACCTAACCCCCCGGGAAGAGAGCTAAGCGCTTTGCAAACATATACATAAACTTATTGCCAATCATAACCATATCAAATGTAGAACTAGAATAAACTAGGAACATAATAAATAGAAGCATAATGATATTTAGAATAAAGTCACAAGAATAGATACAAGATAATACCAAATTTTGATTATGAAGATCCGGAATTCTGAGCACAGGCGCCCGATTCTTCCTCTATCTAGTCTAAACCTATGTAGAACTTGAAGATCTAGAGTAGCTATTCTAATTCTCTGGTGGAGATCTCTCTCTAAACCCTGGCTTTGCTGATGGCTACCTCTGAATAATGAATTCTTGAATGAATTAGCGTTTTAGCCAGGGGCCAAGGGCTCTGAATATATAGCCCCCCTAGGATGCACCACAGCCATCGAATCAAACCGACCTAAACGGACGATAAATATTGCTCCTCAAGGTCTGTGGAGGCAGGATCCACGAGCCTCCACCTGATTGGTGGAGGTGGGCAGTCGGCCGCCCCAAGGGGGGAGTCGGCCGACCCACCACTCTGCCAGGTGGGCCCCCGCTTTCAGGTGTCGCCTTCTGGAGTCTTCTAGAGTATACAATTTTACCCGTTCGGTCTTTCTCTCTATGTAATCATGACATGTGGGCCTCCTTGGATGTTTTCCTGGTAATCCCCTGCGAAAACACATATTCACCAAAACTTGTGGAATTTGTCGGTTTAAACCCTAAGTCAATGATGGTGAATAGATTATACCCCTCTTTTCTCTCTCGGTTGACATATAAAATTGATCATTAACAACCGTCAACAAACTCCCCCAAGCTTACCCTTTGCTCGTCCACGAGCAAATAACTACAGAAGATGGATCAGGAGTTGCTGCAATGCTTTCACGCTTAACAAACACACATGCTCTAAACAAGAATTCATCCCGAGACTAGAGTGAACTATCATAACTCCCAAACTTACTCATGTTTCTTTCAACCATGGGGCTTTTACGCACTTGGGTCTTGAGTAGTTGAAAGACGAACAATTAAGTCAAGCACCTTTGTTGTCTCATGCTCTGTTGTTCCACCTACGCTCGAGTTTTTACAAGATTTTCAATAAAACTTAGAGTTCCTTAATACAACCCTTTCAAGTCTCTCAATATGTGGTATTTTTGGATCCTCTCTAAGGCATTGAAAGGAGGTATGCCTTCTCTCTTACTCTCAGAATATGTGGTATTTTTGGTTCAAGGCATATATAGATGAGCCTTCACTCTCTCTCTCTCACCCTACTCTAATAAAGGCTTATGTGGAGCTCATAGGTATGGAGAACTAATGCATTGGCATGATCGAACCACGGATCCAAAGGAACTCAACATACAACCAATCGGTATGTGCATGTGTGGTTTTATATGTGGATGATATATAAAATAGAGAGAAATATTTGTGGGAGGAGAAGGGGTGCACAAAGGAATTATCAATGCTCCTTTATTTGGAAGAAACTTGGAAACACTTGAATCTTCTTGGAAATTGAACTTGAAAACTTGAACTTTGGGAACTTGACAAAAGACTGGGCTCATAAATCTTTTCTTTCTTTTTCTTCTTTCCCTTTTTTTTTTTTAGAAACAATTCTTGCAGCCCAAAAAGGAATGAAATACTTATTGGATGGAACACTTCTCAATCTTGACAACTTCTCATCGGGAACAAATGGAACACTTGGAGCATTGATTTGGATAAGTGGCTAGCAAATGAACAGGGGGATATTTTTGGGTGTTCACTCTCAGTGTAAGAGTAGAACAATTTCAATGGATGATAATAGGTTTTTTGTGGTGCGTACTTCCAGGGTAGAAGTAGCAAGGGTGAATGTGAGTGTGAAACCAAGATTTAGCTGTATGATGAGTTCATAAGGATACAACACAGCCGACAGCACGAGCCCTAAACAAATGAGGAGGCTTCCTATTCTAATAATCAGATTTTGGCTGTGGTAGGAATTTTAACTCTCTGTCATATAAGGAACTCATCATGAATCATTTATAATTTTCACAAACAAAATCTCTAGAATTTAGTGGTACTTTGGAACACAATGAACAGCAGCTCAGACTATCATCATATCATGCCCGTCAACTACCTAGACTTGGTTTAAGCATATGCTCCCACAGGTTTCAGGTGTAGAGTAAATCCAGTTGTCAAACAGTGTATCCAAATCTTGGAAGAACTCAAATTTAAAGCTAGGTACTTGCAAAGAATTAGAGCGAGCAACTATTCATCATTTCCATCTTGCAATCCTCAAGTCTACACAATTTTATTTATAGCAAACTGAATTGAAAGCAAACTTACACACTCTTTTTATTTGGTTTTCATCTTAAGGCAAACTTTGAAATGTAAACAAGCACACTTAAAGAAAGCAAACTAAACAAACTTAGCAAGCAAAAAATTTTTATTGGTTTTTTCTAGTTTTTTTTTTTTTTTTTAAATACATAAAACAAACAAACAAACTGAAAACAAAAGGAAAAGAAATACTTATCTTGATAATGGGGGTCCTCCCCCAAGCTAGTCTTGCGGCGGTGGTGGTGGATAGTTGATGTGCAACAGGTCCACCAAGCTATGCAACATGGAGGCGGCTTCTTCTGGCTCTCTTGAATGGTGCCTAGTGTCCGGGTGGTGTTCGGTTCCACTGAGCTGGTCATTCCACCTCGATCATGGCGATTCGAGTGGCGGTGGTGTTGTCTTTGGAAGGCTACTTGTTCATCATAGTGCTGCTTGGGTGAAAATGAAACCGGTGGCATCGGAGTGGCGACGTGGCTCAAAGTCTTGGTGGGGTTCTTCTTCTTCATCGGTGGTACCAAAGGGGTCATAGGAGTATCTTGGTGGGTTTGTGAGGGTCTGGCTCACGATGGTCCTGGCTCGATGTTTCTGGGGTGTTGTATGGTGGGTAGTAACCATAGAATGGTTGATGTGGTTGGCTTTGTGGTGGATACACCCATGAGTTTAGTGAGTGGTCTTTGAGGTACATTCCACTCATTGAAAGCTGGCATGTCTTGGTTCTTCTTGGGTGGTTTCGGCACCACGCCAAAAGGGTTCACGATTTCTGTCACCCTCTCCGAGCGAACTCTTCGAGGTGCTCTCTCATTCACGGTTCCGCACTGCAACTCAACATGATAGTTTTGCACATAATACAAAGCCGGTTCCGGGTTAGGTAACCGGATCGCAGCTTCACCATATTTTGCATAATAAACATCATTCACTTTTTTCAGTAAGTGACCTTGGCCAAAAGTATAGAGGTCATAAAATTCTCTATGATGTTCAATGTACTCAAAAGTAGCTCCCTCTAATAACTTCAAGCTTGTGGCAATGCGAGTGATAAGCGAGCAAATGGCCACACTTCCTACTTTGTAACCGGGGACACTCATCCAATGGTTTACTAGGAGATGGACAGGAGACACTTTCTGTTTCTTGACAGCCGCGTACAGCAACTGCAAGTCGGCTATTCTGATCTTGCTTTCATCATATCGTGGGAAAAAGGTGGCTCCTATCCAACGATGCAAAAATCTAAGCGTAGGATGCTCTATGTCACGCGGTGCGGTGCGCTAAGTGATACGGTGCTCTAGAAATCTTTGCTCCAAAACCTATGTGCATCAAAATCACCTAGTGCTGCATTTAAGTCTATGAGAACATCTTGAGGGAAACCTAGGAGGTCACTAAGGTTTCTCCAAGAGACAGAATATTCAGAGCAAACATTCTAAAATAAACCCCATTGTCCAGGTGTATCGAAGGGTGCTAAGGAATTCTATGGTCAAGAGCCTAATCCCCTTCTCGGTGAGGTTTGCAAAGGAAGTCCAACCAACTAGTGGAAAAATTGTGTCGAATTCTTGAGCCATACATGTCTCGCGAAGTGTCGGATCGATGAGCGGCGTATGGATGAAACGCTTGTTCTTGAGCTTCTTGTATACCTCCTTCTCCTGGGCTGTTCTCAGGGCGAGGTCGGATGTTCTCATGAGGACTCTCTGAGATGCTGGTGGTGGTGCAGGTGCTGCTGCAGGTGCTTCTGGTGGTGGGTCGACACTCATGTCGGAACCAGCCACCGAGTTCTGGCGGGATGTACTTCTTGTCCTGATTTTCCTGAAGGTTCCCGAGATTCCCTGGAAAACGCCCTTCATCCTGCAAGTTTCTCAAAACAAACAAAAACAAACACTAGTTGAGAGAAGGATTAGCACAAGGTTAGTGGTTAGCCGTCGAGTCGGCGGTCCGGGGTTAGTCGTTCTTCATGACAAAAAGTTCTAAACTTCGAGGTCTTGATTTTGACAGAACCTCCCCTTGATTTTAGATTTTCTTTATCCTATTTGGACAACATCTCCACTAATTTTTATGATCATCTACTCAGCACTATCCCTTCCCTTCACTTGCTACTAAACTCTTGCTCACTCTCTCACTTCTTCTCTCTTCCTACTCTTCTCCTCTTCTCTCTAACTTTCTCCAGGAAACACGAAGTCGAGAGCAGAAGGTTTGGCTAAAATTCTGGAATGTGGGTGGTGCAAGGAAGCCATGGGAGGAGGCCTATTTATAGAGGAGGAGGGGGAGAGTCGGCCGCCCCAATTGTGGGGTTGGCCGCCCACCCAGGGTGGCCAACATGGCTGCCATTTCATGTGCTATTGCGTGATCTTTCCTCCATCCAGAAATTTTGGTCGGTTTGAGTGGATTTGGCGGTGGAAAAGAGAGGATAGTGGAGGTGAGTGGAAGTGGATGAAATTATGTGATTTGATGTATGTGAGGTGTAGTCTATGACATGTGGGACCCACGGTGAGGGACGCACCAAGCACTAAATGCCATGATAAAAATTATAAACAATGCAGAAATTTAAATGAAGGTAAACTAATTTAAATGCATGAAATGATAAATTTTTGTGCCACCACGATAAAATATTTTTGACGGGTTGTCACACATCGTAAAATTATTTATGTGGGGCTGAGAATTTTTATAATGCAATGCTGGAAATAAATATGTCAAAGAAAATTATAAGAGATGCAATTTAAAACGCGGATAGATACCGAGTTACCTTCCGGCGAGGATTCGGATTTTTAAAGTCCTCCGAATTGGACCTTCCAAAATATTTATTCCGGCGATGATCCCGAGAGATGCATCCTCTTTGTCTCTAGTGGTTGTCTTGTCGATCTTCTTCTACCATCTTCGCGGATTTGTTGAGCTCTTGTTTCGACTTGAATGCGAATTGTTCTTCTTGCCCATTTATAGTGAACTTGATTTCTCCCTTCCCGACATCAATGTGTGCATTGGCGGTGCTCAAGAAAGGTCTTCCAAGTATAAGTGACACCTTTGAGTCGGATGCATATCCGTACTACAAAGTCTCTGCGGCACGAAGAACTCTCTTATCTTGGATGGGATGTTTTCGGCAATGCCCAACGGATAACGAACCGATTGGTCGGCTAGTTGTAGACACATTGATGTTGGCTCAAGTGCGGTGTGGTTGAGCTTGTAGTAGACTGCGGGCATCACCTGCCCGACACTTGCTCCAAGATCACGAGTGCATTATTGAAATATTGATCTCCAATTGTGCGGTCGATAGTGGGACATCCTGGATCTTTCTTCTTTTACGGTAGTTGGTTGAGGATGGCCGCACTACATTCTTCGGTTAGCTTGATCACTTCATTGGATGGCGGTGGTCTCTTCTTGTTAAGAATTTCTCTTATGTACTTGGCATAAGTGGGGACTGTATGGCATCCGGCGGAGGTATATTGACATATAACTTTTGATATACCTCCACAAACTTACCATACTACTCATACATGCATTTGTGGTCCTCTCTTCCTCCTAGGGAACGGTAGGTAGTTTGTATCTCGAAATTGTTGTCTTGCTTCTGATCTTGTACTGCCTGTGGTAGTTCTACTAATTGAGGTTGAAAGTTCTCTTCTTCTTCGCCCTTTGGTGGTAGCACGGTTGGCCTTTTGCTCCTTTTGGGTAGGGAGGACCTCTGGTGGAACTCCCTCTTCTTGTAGTAATAGATCTCACCTGCCCGGGGTTAGTGGCAACAGGCAATGCAACGGCCAACTTTTCTATCTTTTTTTCTATCTTCTTATTGAAATCTAGTTGATCATTAATGGCAGAGGAGAAACTATCCATTTTAATGCTCAAATTTTCCAAGATTTTGTTATTAGCAGCAAACCTAACCTCCATAGATGAGTTGATCTTGGACTGTTGTAGGACCAACTCTCTTAAAGTAGGTTGCTTTGTGTAATTACCCGATTGTGTACCTTGATTAATGGGTGGTTGCACCCAATGTGGAACCTTTCTCAAGAGGGGACTTGAATTACGCTTATATGTTGCTTCAATTGCTCTTTGATCTTCCTTGTACTTGGCCCTCGGTCAAGCCGGTGGAGTAAGGTATCCATCTTGGTTGATAATGCATTCACTTCTTCAATTGCTTCTTCACTCGGTGACAATCTTGAATGTTGTCTTGGGACCGGCTTTGATTATCTGCTATCTTCTCCATGAGTCTTTTAGCTCTCCCAAGAGTGAGTGATAAGAATGATCCTTGGCGGTTGCATCTAGGTGCTCATGCATCTTCGGAGTTAATCCATGATAGAACCCTTGCATGAGTAACCATTCCTCCATTCCATGATGGGGACAATCTTGGATATATCCTTGCAAACGCTCCCATGCTTCGACATGGTCTCCAGTCTTCTATTGTGTTGGAAGTTGGTAATCTTTCCTCTTAAGGCATTTGTTTTTCCTATTGGGAAGAATTTTGCTAGAAAGGCCTTGGAACACTTTGCCCATGTATTGATATCTTCTTTATTTGCATAGAACCACAGCTTCGCTCTTCCCACTAGTGAGAATGGAAAGAGGCGAAGAAGTATGATGTCTTCTTTAACTCCTTCTATGGCGATGGTGTTTCCAATCTTCATGAAGTCCTGTAGATGTGTACTTGCATCTTCATGTACCTTTCCACTGAATTGGATAGCTTGCACCATGTTGATGAGACTTGGCTTGATCTCAAACTCCATATTATTGTCTATTGCTGGACCGGTGCGGATGTTCTCTATTGTTGGAGCAGAGAACTCCAGTAGGGTCTTCTCAGCCATCTTGATTGGTGACGAGCTTCCTTCTTGATTGAACGAACTCTGATGATCGAGAGTTTGAATGAATCAGATTCAATCCTGCTAATACCCTGTATAAAATATAGACAAAGAAAAACAACAGGGGTGAACCTGCCAAAGTAGAGGTGACTAGTGACAATCACTCATTTTCTAAGTATCTGCTTAAGCAATTTTTCTCTAAAAGTTTATTCCTTTCCCCGGCAACGGCGCCAAAAATGCTTGTTGACACTTCTAACACCACTCACGCTAAGTTGTCATCCCTAGCATGGCGCCAAAAGTGTTGGTATAGAAACCGCTCCTCTAGTCAAGAAAAAATATGGGATCCCAAGCGAACGAGATAATACACCATCGTAGCATTTTACCGGGAAGTATTCCAGTATCGTTATTTATATTTAGCTCAAAGGAAAGAACTAAGGACTTAAACAATGAGATAAACTTGCTAAACACGACTACTTATGAGTGATTGATTACTTTGTCACATACTTTGGAGAGGGTAAACCATGATAAATAAGGGAATATAAAGTAATAAGCTCGGGGTATAAATCACATAGAGATTAGATATAGACTACTCACATAAGGTAGGTTGACATCGATTAGCACAAGAAATAGAAATCCTATGTAGGTTCTAATCTACTAAGTCATTCATCTACTCCAACTCTACACTATCATATACAGCACAAAAGACTCTTCATCTATGTATAAGGATCATTGCTATAACAAGCCAAGACATAGCGGGACTTACTACGCAACTTTGGTTCTGCTAGACCTACCAACGGGGATGGAATACGAGAGGACTCAACGGGCTGTCACTTCCGCGATCTACCACACAACCCGGCCAATAGGGTGCATTTGCGGGTAAACGGCATCTAAGCACCATGCTTACATGAAATCTACCACCTAACCCCCGGGAAGAGAGCTAAGCGCTTTGCAAACATATACATAAACTTATTGCCAATCATAACCATATCAAATGTAGAACTAGAATAAACTAGGAACATAATAAATAGAAGCATAATGATATTTAGAATAAAGTCACAAGAATAGATACAAGATAATACCAAATTCGATGATGAAGATCGAGAATTCCGAGCACGAGCGCCCGATTCTTCCTCTATCTAGTCTAAACCTATGTAGAACTTGAAGATCTAGAGTAGCTATTCTAATTCTACGGTGGAGATCTCTCTCTAAACCCGGCTTTCTTGATGGCTACCTCACGAATAATGAATTCTTGAATGAATTAGCGTTTTAGCCCGGGGGCCGGGGGCTCGAATATATAGCCCCCTAGGATGCACCACGGCCATCGGATCAAACCGACCTAAACGGACGATAAATATTGCTCCTCAAGGTCGGTGGAGGCGAGATCCGCGAGCCTCCACGATTGGTGGAGGTGGGCGTCGGCCGCCCCAAGGGGGAGTCGGCCGACCCACCACTGCCCGAGTGGGCCCCGCTTTCGGTGTCGCCTTGGAGTCTTCTAGAGTATACAATTTTACCCGTTCGGTCTTTCTCTCTATGTAATCATGACATGTGGGCCTCCTTGGATGTTTTCCTGGTAATCCCCTGTGAAAACACATATTCAACAAAACTTGTGGAATTTGTCAGTTTAAACCCTAAGTCTATGATGGTGAACAGATTATACCCCTCTTTCTCTCTCTGGTTGACATATAAAATTGATCATTAACAACCGTCAACACCAGGGGGCCTTCTAGTCACTTTGTTAAGTACCAGGGATATGAGGTCAATGGTTTCACATTTTTCACCGAAAAGCAAGATGAAAAGAGTGCAAATCAGAATAGTGGTGTTTGTTTCAATGCTGAAGACGAAGACGGCAATGTGATTGAGACATACTATGGTGTCATAGAGGAGATATGGGAGCTATCGTATGGCTTGGTGCGGGTAGCCCTTTTTCGTTGCAAGTGGGTCCATCTAAATGAAATCAAGAAAGAACCGAGATGGGTTGACTACGGTTGACCTTAAAAAGCGCATACAAAGACGACCCCTTCATCCTCGCAAAAGATGCAATGCAAGTGTTCTACGCAACAGACAATGCAAACAACGTGAGAAGTGTAGTCTTTCAAGGCAAAAGAAAGATTGTCGGCGTCGATGGAGTGACGGATGAAGGAGGCTACAGGGGCTATGAGGAAATTCCTGCATTCGGGTCGACCGTATCCCTAACTAACATTGGAGAGGGCGACGAACCAGCTTACATAAGGCGCGATCATAATGAGGCCCTTATTGTTGATCCACCTAAGGATAGTTAGATTATTGATAACTATGTAATCTGTAGTCGGACGTTTGTTCACGAACTATATATATGTATTCTAATTAATATTCTTGTGTACCTCTAAACTAGTATATGGTAGATTTTTTTTTGATTTATTGAATTGAACTTCTTTTTTATTAACAATATATAAAAGATATGCCTTGCACTTAGAACACATATATAGCTCAAGCGGTCAAAGCTCAAATTGATTTTTTTGTGGTCGAGCCCGAGTTCGAATCCAAGGTTGGCTCGACTTATTATTTGTAAAAATGTAACCCTATCACTTTGCCGGTTCGTATCATAAACCGGTAGGGATTTTATATCACTACCGGCTTGTGAGAAGAACCGGCGGTGATAGGGAGATTCAGTGGAGTGCTCCTGCTCCCTCGATCACCACGCAGCGGGAACCTTTGCTCCCACCTACCCACGACAAGAGCTCTATAAAAAGGCCCTCCAACCTCTAGAGCCTCTCCATGACAAACCTCTAGAGCCTCTCCATGACAATGGCTACTTGTGTTTGTGTTCTTAGATTCTCCGGTATTTCTAAATACATAGCTTCTTTGTGCGAAAGCCCTCCACATACAAATATCGACATGCTTCGTAGTAGTCACCAAAATGGTGCATAGATTGGTGCTAGAAGAATTCTCTTGCGAATAGCTATGCGACATATTAGTGTCTCCGGCGAGGAGGAAAGAATTTCCTCCAGGGTCTTGGTGTTGCTAGTATGAGGGAATTTGCTTGCAAGTCCCAAGATTGGGCTTGCAAGTCCGTACGTGAAATCTACATGGCCGGAGAAGACATTGAAGATTGCACGACCCCATGATAGCCACCGAACCAATGACGAGAGATGGCCATGCACGCGCCGGTTGCTTCGATTGTCCCACGGAGGAGTTCTGCCGGTGCGTGGTTGCCTTCCTTGATCATCTCGAAAGGCATAGTTCATAACCACCTCATCACTTTGTTGGACCATAGGATGTCTATTAAGTCCAACTGAAATAAGGAGGGTTCCGCAAGCGCACAGAAAGTATCATCGTAGCATTTTAACCAGGAGTAATCCAGGTATCGTTATTTATAATTTTACCCTTTGGGAAGGGAATGCCTTTGGATAATGAGTGATGAGCAATGCACATGCGATAATGGAGAGCTTAACCTTGTACGTATCGATCATCTCATACGGGGTAAGTGTCACATAAAATATAGGAATGAATGATAATTGACATAAGATAAATGAGAGCATTTAGCCACATAAAATAATAGTAATAAGCCATCTCAACTTAGCACTCTAAGCTTATAACACTAGCATGGACTAGGATGATCTAGGGTATAATCCTATGTTATTCTAACTATAAAGTCAAAGCATACAATGATTAGTGCAAGAACATCTAGCAATCATGGCGGGAAAAGGTTACATCTATGCATAGTGATATTACCGAGAAGACTAGAGACATAGCAATGACTTCAATGTAATAGGGTTGTTCTTCTAGACCTATACTCGGGAGAAGGGCTACAAAGGACTCAACGGGCTGTCCTCCCGCGATCTACCTCACGATCCGGAATATAGGGTGCAATCCTTGAGATAAATACGGCCTAGGCACCACGCCTACACAATATTTACCACTCACCCATCGATCTAATGAGAAAGCGCTATACGATCCTATGCATAAACATAATTCTAGTCCAACTATGCTAAACATATAATCAAAATAAACTAAGAACAATATAATTGAGAACATAATCAAATAGAGCAAAGTCAAGTCTGATAGAATAGAATAGAATAAAGTACTACTCATAGTATCACGAACAATGATGAATATTACAAGAATGTAGAGGGGAATTACCAAGAACTCCGACAGATCCGGACTCCAAGCTAGGCTTGATTCCCTCTAGATCTATTCCTATGTAGCTATGCTACTAAATTATAGAGCTCTAATTGAGATGGTGGCTCTGGCTTCTTGGAATTCTTTAGATGAGAGAATGAACTCTTGAATGAATTAGGGTTTCACCCAGGGGCCAGGGGCTCTGAATATATAGCCCCCTAGGATGCACCACAGCCCTCGGATCAAACCGACCTAAATGGACGATAATTATTCATCCTCAAAGGCGGTGGAGGCGGGATCCGCGAGACTCAACGTGATTGGTTGAGGTGGGGAGTCGGCCAACTCCCCCAGGCGGCCGGCTACGGCCAATGCCGAGATGGGCCCCGGAGTTTTAGGTGTCGCCTTCGGAGTCTTCTAGAGTATACAATTTCACCCATTCGGTCTTTATCTCTATGTAATCATGACATGTGGGCCTCCTTTGGTTCTCTTTCGATAACCCCCTACGAAATAGACAATCACCAAAACTCGTGGAATTACATCAGTGTAACCCCTATATCTAACGGGTGAACTCAAATTAGTCCTTTCTCTTGCCGCGTTGACGGTATGAAATTGATACTTAACGGCCGTCAACAAACTCCCCCAAGCTTACCTTTTGCTCGTCACGAGCAAAGATAGACTCATGATGGATCGGGAGTTCTTTGCAATGCTTTCACTCCTCACAAGTACACATGCGTTCAAACAAGAACTCTCCTCCGGATTAGAGTGAACTATTCTGACTCAAAACTTACTCATATTACCTTTCACCATGGGGCTTGTAACCGTCACTTGGGTCTTGAGTAGTTGAAAGATAGAACGGTCAAGTCAAGCACCATGTTTCTCGATCTTTGATCAACTATTATCCCGGAGTTTTGCAAGGTTTGAAATAAAACTCAGAGTTCCTTGTATGAACCTTTCAGGTCTCTCATTTGTGGTATTTCTGGATCCTCTCCAAGACATGAGTAGTGTATTCCTTCTCTCTTCTTTCAGAATATGTGGTATTTGTGGAACTAAGGCATAATGGAAAGTGCCTTCTCTCTCTCACCCTACTTTCTAATAGGCTTATGTGGAGCTCATAGGTGGGGAGACACTCAAACTCACTTGCATATATTGCACAGTTAAGACATGGATCCAATAGGAACTAAAATAATAATAGAGTCATATGTGCGTGTGAATGAGGAAGTGGAATGGATGATAAGATGATGATAGGATGACGATGGGATGATGATGATAAGAAAATGATTATGAGGGGTACTCAACTGGTGAACATCTACTTCTACACTTGCTCCTTTGGGGATAACATGACTCCTTTATTCGGAAACCTTGAAACTTCTTGAAAGGAAGGACTTGGCTACTCTTTTCTTTCCTTTTTTTCCCTTTTTTTATTTTTTTTAGAGCAACTAATCCTCTGGAAACGAAACTTTAGCAACGGAGAGTGTATAACTTGAAATGATAATATTTGGAGCTTTTACAAGGCAAATAGAACGGCGATGATTATTTCTAGATGTTCACTCCCAGGATAGGAGTGGAACCTTTTCTGATGGTATTGTTTTTGCACACATATCTATGTTGGTCTAAAATTAAATAAAAATACATTTCCCCTACCTATCTATCCCTGGACACTATTAAAAATCCATGCATCGGTCAAATTGTATTTTGTAAAACAAACAAGGTTGACTGGTCAAACTTGGTCAAATGAGGCACTAAATGATCTCAAATGAAAAACTTTTGAATACAAAAGTGTTAGAACTCATCAAGATCTAAATTTGATACATAGGATATTTTTTCATTTGAGAAACTAGAAAAACTACACAAAAAATACTGTTTAAAAATCAAATTTACTAAAAGTCTGTGAGAACAATCACACGCGGCCTCGGTTAAGAGCCGGCGGCGGTATTCGGGATCATTACGCATTTGTATCTCAAGCGGCAGGGATAACAGGAATTCTTTGCCGGTTTGTAGTTGGATCCGGCAGTGATGACCGTAATTTCTGCCGGTTTGTGGTTGGCGCCGGCAGTGATGGTGTCTGGTATATAAACGAACGGGCGGGGAAAATGAAAATTTCATTTCCCCCTCATTTCCCCGCCCGTTCTCCCTCTTCTTCCCCACGCTCCGCCCGACGCCGCAACGACGAGGACCGCCACCACCCCACGCCGCCGCCGCCCGCGTCGAGGAGCAGGTCCACCATCGCCCATGCCGACGAGGACCGCCACCACCCCGCTCCGCCGCCGCCCGCATCAGCAGCCCTAACGCGCCAAGTCGAGCACGCCGTGCGCGCCTCTGTACCCGGTGCTCCGCGCGGCGGCGCCAACGCCGCTTGCCTACTCCCCGGCCGCACGCACCTCCGGCTTCTTCTTCTTGCAGGTCACAACATTTGGAGCGCGCGGTCGCAGGGCTTCTCTCGTCACGAGGTAGGTACCCTCCACCACCTGCCCCTTACATGTTCGACAAAATGTTTCTGAGCGCCGCCGCCTTCACAGACACCGAACTCCAGTGCCACCGCCCCCCTGCCCGACGAGCACCGTCGCCCGCCGTGTGGAGGAGTATCACCGGAGGCCCCTCCTCAATCCCGGCACCCTCGCGCAGAAGACGAGCACCGCCGCCCGCCGTGTGGAGGAGCACCTCCGGCGGCCGCTTCCTCCATCCCGGCTTCTCGCGCCTTTGACAACCACCGCCGGGCCCTTCCTCTGCGCCACCGCCAACACTCCGACGAGCACCACCACTGCCCCCTTCAGCCAGCGCCACCGTGCTTCATGCGGTTAGCCATCGATCCCTCCCTGCTCTTAGATGATAAGCTCTAAATGTTATGCTAAATGATATGCTAAATGTTATGCTAATTGATATGCTAAATGACATGCTAAATGATGTTAAGCTCAAAAAATGTTATGATCTAAAATGATGATATGCTATACAATTAATGATGATATGCTCTAAATGATGCTCTAAAATTATGATATGTAGTCAACCATGGCAGCATACTATGTTGTTCATGTTGGTCGTACTCTGGAATCTATCGAGCTTGGGAGGATTGCAACACTCAAATACATCGCTACCCTGGTAATTTGCACAAGAAGTACTACACAGAAGGCGTATTTGTGAGGGCCTACAATGAGTGGAGGCTTGCGAACCCTCGCCGGGGAGCGGGCATTGGAGATTGAAGAGCACGCGCCACCGGTGATTTTAGAGCCGCCTGCACTAGTGATCGAAGAGAAGCCACCCGTCTTAGATGGGAAGACTAGGACGATCTTTGCTCCTCATTCTTGGAAAGATGCCATGCTTGTGCTTATGGCTATTGTCATTGCTTTTTTTATTGGCAAGTCGATGTAGAGTAGTTTGTCAACTTAGTGTTTACACCTCTAACACCACTCACGCTAAGTTGTCATCCCTAGCATGGCGCCAGAAGTGTTGGTATAGAAAGCTGCTCCTCTAGTTAAGAAAAAATATGGGATCCGCAGCGAACGAGATAATACACCATCGTAGCATTTTACCGGGAAGTATTCCAGGTATCGTTATTTATATTTAGCTCAAAGGAAAGAACTAAGGACTTAAACGATGAGATAAACTTGCTAAACATGACTACTTATGAGTGATTGATTGCACAGTCACATACTTTGGCAGAGGGGTAAACTATGATAAATAAGGGAATATAAAGTAATAAGCTCGGGGTATAAATCACGAGAGATTAGATATAGACTACTCACATAAGGTAGGTTGACATCTGATTAGCACAAGAAATAGAAATCCTATGTAGGTTCTTATCTACTAAGTCATTCATCTACTCCAACTCTACACTATCACATATAGCACAAAAGACTCTTTATCTATGTATAAGGATCATTGCTATAACAAGCCAAGACATAGCGGGACTTACTACGCAACTTTGGTTTGCTAGACCTACCAATGGGGGATGGAATACAAAGGACTCAACGGAAGGCTGTCACTTCCGCGATCTACCACACGACCGGTCGGTAGGGTGCATTTGCGGGTGCTTGAGCATCTAAGCACCATGCTCACATGAAATCTACCACCTAACCCTCCCGCGAAGAGAGCTAAGCACTTTGCAAACATATACATAAACTTATTATCGATCATAACCATATCAAATGTAGAACTAGAATAAACTAGGAACATAATAAATAGAAACATAATGATATTTAGAATAAAGTCACAAGAATAGATACAAGATAATACCAAATTCTTGATGATGAAGATCTAGAAATCCGAGCATAGGCGCCCGATTCTTCCTCTATCTAGTCTAAACCTATGTAGAACTTGAAGAACTAGAGTAGCTATTCTAATTCTCGGTGGAGAGATCTCTCTAAACCACGGCTTTCTTTGATGGCTACCTCACGGATAATGAATTCTTGAATGAATTAGGGTTTAGCCGAGGGCCGGGGGCTCGAATATATAGCCCCCTAGGATGCACCACGGCCATCGGATCAAACCGACCTAAACGGACGATAATTATTGCTCCTCAAGGTCGGTGGAGGCGAGATCCGCGAGCCTCCCACGATTGGTGGAGGTGGGCGTCGGCCGACCCACCCCTGAGTCGGCCGACTCACCCCTATGCCGGTGGGTCTCCGCTTCCGGGGTTTGCCTTCTGGAGTCTTCTAGAATATACAATTTTACCCATTCGGTCTTTCTCTCTATGTAATCATGACATGTGGGCCTCCTTGGATGTTTTCACGATAATCCCTGAAAACACATATTCACCAAAACTTGTGGAATTTGTCAGTTTAAACCCTAAGTCTATGGTGGTGAACAGATTATACCCCTCTTTCTCTCTCTAGTTGACATATAAAATTGATCATTAACAACCGTCAACAAACTCCCCCAAGCTACCCTTTGCTCGTCCCTGAGCAAATAGCTACAGAAGATGGATCAGGAGTTGCTACAATGCTTTCACGCTTTTCAAACACACATACTCTAAACAAGAATTCATCCCCAGACTAGAGTGAACTATCATAACTCCCAAACTTACTCATGTTTCTTTCAACCATGGGGCTTTTACCTGCACTTGGGTCTTGAGTAGTTGAAAGACAGAACAATTAAGTCAAGCACTGTTGTCTCATGCTCTATTGTTCCACCTCTGTCCTGGAGTTTTTACAAGATTTTCAATAAAACTCAGAGTTCCTTAATACAACCCTTTCAAGTCTCTCAATATGTGGTATTTTTTGGATCCTCTCTAAGGCATTGAAAGGAGGTATGCGTTCTCTCTTATTCTCAGAATATGTGGTATTTGTGGTTCAAGGCATTTATAGATGAGCCTTCACTCTCTCTCTCTCTCAACCTACTCTAATAAAGGCTTATGTGGAGCTCATAGGTGTGGAGAACTAATGCATTAGCATGATCGAACCAAGGAACTCAACATACAACCAATCGGTGTGTGCATGTGTGGTTTTATATGTGGATGATGATAAATAGAGAGAAATATTTGTGGGAGGAGAAGGGGTGCACAAAGGAATTATCAATGCTCCTTTATTTGGATGAAACTTGGAACTACTTCAACACTTGAATCTTCTTGTAAATTGAACTTGACAAAGACTGGGCTCATAAATTTTTCTCCCTTCTCTTTTTTTTTTTTTTACAATTCTTGCAGCCCAAAAAGGAATGAAATACTTCTTGAATGGAACACTTCTTTAATTGACAACTTCACATCGGGAATAACAAATGATATTTGGAGCATTGATCTTGGATAAATGGCTAGCAAAAAATGAACAGGGAAATATTTTTGGTGTTCACTCTCAGTGTAAGAGTAGAACAATTTCAATGGATGAGAATAGGTTTTATGTGGTGCGTACTTCCAGGGTAAAAGTAGCGGGGGTGCATGTGAGTGTGTGAAACCAAGATTTATTTGTATGATGAGTTTATAAGGATACAACACGGTGACGGCCACGAGCCCTAACAAATGAGGAGGCTTCCTTTTCAAATGATAAGTTTATTTTGTGGTAGGAATTTTAACTCTACTGTCATATAAGGAACTCATCATGAAATATTTATAATTTTCACAAACAAATCTCCGAATTTAGTGGTACTTTGGAACACAATGAGCAGCAGCTCGAGACTATTATCATATCATGCCCGTCAACTACCGAGACTTAGTTTAAGCATATGCTCCCATGATTTAAGGTGTAGAGTAAATCCAGTTGTCAAACGGTGTATCCAAATCTTGGGAGAACTCAAATTTAAAGCTAGGTACTTGCAAAGAATTAGGCGAGCAACTATTCATCATTTCCATCATGCGGTCCTCAAGTCTACACAATTTTATTTATAGCAAACTGAATTAAAAATAAACTTGCACACTCTTTTTATTTGGTTTTCATTTTAGGGCAAACTCGAAATGTAAACAAACACACTTAAAGAAAGCAAACTTCTTAAAACGGCAAGCAAATTTTTATTGGGTTTTTCTAATTTTTCTGATTTTTTTTTTTCAATGCATAAAACAAAGTTTGAAAAACAAACAAACTGAAAACAAAAGGAAAGAAATACTCATCTTGATAATGGGGTCCTCCCCCAAGCTAGTCTTGCGGCGGTGGTGGTGGATAGTGGATGTGCAACGGGTCCACCAAGTCATGCGGCATGGAGGTGGCTTCTTCTGGTTCTCTTGAATGGTGCCTAGTGTCTGGGTGGTATTCTGGTTCCCTTGGTCTTGGTCATTCCACCTCGATCATGGCGATTCGAGTGGCGGTGGTGTTGTCTTTGGAAGGCTACTTGTTCGTCATAGTCTTCTTGGGTGAAAATGAATCCGGTGGCATCGGAGTGACGACGTGGCTCAAAGTCATGGTGGGGTTCTTCTTCTTCATCGGTGGTACCAAAGGGGTCATAAGAGTATCTTGGTGGCCGTGAGGGTCTGGCTCGATGTTCTGGCTACGTGTATGGTGGGTAGAAACCATAGAATGGTTGATGTGGTTGGCTTTGTGGTGGGTACACCCATGAGTTTAGTGAGTGGTGCTGAGGTACATTCCACTCATTAAAGCGGCATGTCTTGGTTCTTCTCGGGCGGTTTCGGCACCACGCCAAACGGGTTCACGATTTCTGTCACCCTCCGAGCGAACTCTTCGAGGTGCTCTCTCATTCACGGTTTGCACGCAACTCAACATGATAGTTTTGCACATGATACAAAGCCGGTTCCGGGTTAGGTAACCGGATCGCAGCTTTACCATATTTTGCATACAAAACATCTTTCACTTTTTTCAGTAAGTGACCTTGGACAAAGTGTAGTAGTCATAAAATTCTCTATGATGCTCAATGTACTCAAAAGTGGCTCCCTCTAACAATTTCAAGCTTGTGGCAATGCAAGTGATAAGCGAGCAAACGGCCACACTTCCTATTTTGTAACGGGGGACACTCATCTAATGGTTCACTAGGAGGTGGACAGGAGACACTTTCTGTTTCTTGACAGCCGCATAAAGCAACTGCAAGTCGGCTATTCGATCTTGCTTTCATCATATCGTGGGAAAAAGGTGGCTCCTATCCAACGATGCAAAAATCTAAGCGTAGGATGCTCTATGTACGCGGTGCGGTGCGCTAAGTGATACGGTGCTCTAGAAATCTTTGCTCCAAAACCTATGTGCATCAAAATCTCCTAGTGCTGCATTTAAGTCTATTAGAGCATCTTGAGGGAAACCTAGGAGGTTACTAAGGTTTCTCCAAGAGACGAGAATATTCAGAGCAAACATTCTAAAATAAACTCCATTGTCCGTGTATCGAAGGGTGCTAAGGAATTCTATGGTCAAGAGCCAAATCCCTTTCTCGGTGAGGTTTGCAAAGGAAGTCCAACCAACTAGTGGAAAAATTGTGTCGAATTCATGAGCCATACTGTCTCAAGCGAAGTGTCGGATCGATGCGGCGTGTGGATGAAACGCTTGTTCTTGAGCTTCTTGTATATCTCCTTCTCTGGGCCGTTCTCGGGCGAGGTCGGATGTTCTCATGAGAACTCTGCGAGATCTTTGGTGGTCTTTGCGGGTCTTCTTGCAGTGCTATTGGGTGCTTACGGTGGTGGGTCGACACCCATGTCGGAACCAGCCACCGAGTTACGCGGGATGCACTTCTTGTCACGATGTTCACGATGGTTCCGAGATCCCCTTGAAGACGCCCTTCATCCCGCAAGTTGCTCAAAAGAAACAAAAACAAACACTAGTGGAGAGAAGGATTAGCACAAGGTTAGTGGTTAGCCGTCCAGTCGGTAGTCCGGGGGTTAGTCGTTCTTCATGACAAAAGTTCTAAACTTCGGGTCTTGATTTTGTGAGCCTCCCCTTGATTTAAATTTTCTTTAACCTATTTGGGCAGCATCTCCACTAATTTTGTGATGATCTACTCAGCACTATCCCTTCCCTTCACTTGCTACTAAACTCTTTCTCACTCTCTCACTTCTTCTCTCTTCCTACTCTTCTCCTCTTCTCTCTAACTCTCTCCGAAACCCGAAGTCGAGAGCGGTGGTTTGGCTAAAATTCTGGAGTGTGGGTGGTGCAAGGAAGCCATGGGAGGAGGCCTATTTATAGAGGAGGAGGGGAGAGTCGGCCGCCCCAATGGTGGGGTCGGCCGCCCACCCGGGGTGGCCAATGTGGCTGCCATTTCACATGCTATTGCGTGATCTTTTCTCCATCCAGAAACTTTGGTCGGTTGAGTGGAATTAGAGGTGGAAAAGAGAGGATAATGGAGGTGAGTGGAAGTGGATGAAATTATGTGATTTGATGTATGTGAGGTGTAGTATATGACATGTGGGACCCATGGTGAGGGACCCACTAAGCACTAAATGCCATGGCAAAATTTATAAACAATGCAGAAATTTAAATGAAGGTAAACTAATTTAAATGCATGAAA
Source organism: Themeda triandra (assembly GCA_018135685.1). NCBI lineage: Eukaryota > Viridiplantae > Streptophyta > Magnoliopsida > Poales > Poaceae > Themeda > Themeda triandra. Next base: position 528,371 of record JAENPR010000175.1, read on the forward strand.
TGATAAGTTTTTGTGCCGCCACGATAAAATATTTTTGATGGGTTGTCACACACCATAAAATTATTTATATGGGGCGCAGAATTTTATAATGCAATGATAGAAATAAATATGCCTAAGAAAATTATAAGAGATGCAATTTTAAAATGCGGATAAATACCGAGTTACCTTCCGGCGAGGATTCGGATTTTAAAAGTCCTCCGAACTGGACTTTCCAAAATATTTATTCCGCTGATGCTCCCGAGAGATGCATCCTCTATCTCTCGGTGGTTGTATTGTACGATCCTCTTCTACCATCTTCGTGGATTTATTGAGTTCTTGTTTTGACTTGAATGCGAATTGCTCTTCTTGCCCATTTATAGTGAACTTGATTTCTCCCTTCCCGACGTCAATGTGTGCATTGGCGGTGCTCAAGAAAGGTCTTCCAAGTATGAGTGACACCTTTGAGTCTAGATGCATATTCAGTACTACAAAGTCTACTGGCACGAAGAACTCTCTTATCTTGACTGGAATGTTTTCAGCAATGCCCAATGGATAACGATCCGATTGGTCGGCTAGTTGTAGACACATTGATGTTGGCTCAAGTGCAGTGTGGTTGAGCTTGTAGTAAATTGCTGCGGGCATCACCGACACTTGCTCCAAGATCACGAGTGCATTATTGAAATATTGATCTCCAATTGTGCGGTCGAAAGTGGGACATCTGGATCTTTCTTCTTTTCGGTAGTTGGTTGAGGATGGCCGCACTACATTCGATTAGCTTGATCACTTCATTGGATGGCGAGTGGTCTCTTCTTGTTAAGAATATCTCTTATGTACTTAGCATAAGTGGGGACCTGTATGGCATCCAGCAGAGGTATATTGAGAGCATCTCCAAGAGTTAGGCAATTAGCCTTGGCATTTACCAAATTGGCAAAAGCTCTTAAAAACTCCCCTCCAATGGTTTTGCATTTCACCTTGGCATTTTCCTTAACTTGGCAAATAGAGCTCAAGAGTTGGCATATATGCCAAGGCAATCTGGCTTGGCATTTGACCCCTCCGCCTTTCTCTCGCATCCCCCTCCGCGATTTTCTCCGTCCGATCGACGCTGCTGCCTACTGCTGCTACGCTCGCTACTGGCCCGATACTCATTGCACGACCATTGCGCTGCTACCCCGCCTCTTGTTCATTGATTTGCCTTCTCGAGCGTCCTCGAGCGTCTTGGTGATGGCGTGCGATGATGGCTACTTGACTAGCGATCGGGTTTCGAGTTCCATCGGTCCCATTCGGTACACTGGAGATCGTACGAGAGAGATTCGCTCGACAATATAAAAAGCGACGAGCTTTGTTCATCGACGCGCATGCTACGGGACCATGCACTTGTCGTTGCTTCCTAGTATAAAATGGTGGGCCCAAAAATTCCCTCAAATGCCAAGTGGATTTGCCTAACCCTTGGAGATCACAATTTTTTTGCCTTACCATTTTCATTTGGGGAGCTACAAATTGCCTCAAATGCCAAACTATAAATGCCTAACCCTTGGAGATGCTCGACATATAACTTTTGAATTACCTCCACGAACTTGCCAAAGTTTGCTCATCATGCTGTTGTGGTCCTCTCTTCCTCCGAGGAAACGGTAAGTAGTTTGTATCTTGAAAATTTTGTCTCATTTCGATCTTGTCTTGGCTTCTGTCTACTGATTTTTGTGGTAATACTTCTAGCTCGGGTTGGAAGTCTTCTTCTTCGCCCTTTGGTGGTAGCATGGTTGGCCTTTTTGTCCCTTTTGGATAGGGAGGATCTCTAGTGGAACTCCCTCTTCTTGTAGTGATAGATCTCACCTGCTTTCGGGGTTAGTGGCAACGAGGCCATGCAACGGCCAACTTGGCTATCTTTTCCTCTATCTTTTTATTGAACTCTAGTTGATCATTAATGGCGGAGGAGAAACTATCCATTTTAGTACTTAAATTTTCCAAGATTATGTCATTAGCGGCAAGCCTATCCTCCATAGATGAGTTGATCTTGAATGTTGTAGAACCAACTCTCTCAAAGTAGGTTGCTTTGCATAATTTCCGTTGTGTACCTTGGTTAGTCGATGATTGCACCCAATGTGGAACCTTTTTCACGATGGGACTTGAATTTTGCTTATACGTTGCTTCAATTGCTCTTTGATCTTCCTTGTACTTGGCCCTCTGGTCAAGCCAATGGAGTAAGGTATCCATTTTGGTTGATAATGCATTCACTTCTTCTATTACTTCTTCACTCTAGTGGCAATCTTGAATGTTGTCTTGGGACCAGCTTTGATTGTCTGCTATCTTCTCCATAAGTCTTTTAGCTCTCCCAAGAGTGAGTGACAAAAATGATCCTTCAGCAGTTGCATCTAGGTGCTCACGCGTCTTCGGAGTTAATCCGTGATATAATCCTTGCATGAGTAACCATTCTTCCATTCCTTGATGGGGACAATCTTGGATGTATCCTTGCAAACGCTCCCATGCTTCTGACATGGTCTCCGTCTTCTGCTGTTGGAAGTTGGTAATCTTTCCTCTTAAGGCATTGGTCTTGCCTATTGGGAAGAATTTTGCTAGAAAGGCCTTGGAACACCTTGCCCATGTATTGATATCTTCTTTATTGGCATAAAACCACTTTGCTTCGCTCTTCCCACTAGTGAGAATGGAAAGAGGCGAAGAAGTATGATGTCTTCTTTAACTCTATCTATGGCGATGGTGTTTCCAATCTCCATGAAGTCTTGTAAATGTGTACTTGCATCCTCATATACCTTTCCTTTGAATTGGATAGCTTGCACCATGTTGATGAGACTTGGCTTGAGCTCGAACTCAACATTAGTTGCGTCCAATGCTGGACCAGTGCGGATGTTCTCTATTGTTGGAGTAGAGAACTCCGAGTAAGGTCTTCTCGGCCATCTTGATTGGTGACGAGCTTCCTTATTGATTGAACCGACTACGATGATCGAGAGTTTGAATGAATCGATTCAATCTGCTAATACCCTGTATAAAATATAAACAAAGAAAAAAACAACGGGGTGAACTGCCAAAGTAGAGGTGACTAGTGACAATCACTCATTTTCTAAGTATCCGCTTAAGCAATTTTTCTCTAAAAGTTTATTCCTTCCCCGCAACGGCGCCAAAAATGCTTGTTGACACCTCTAACACCACTCACGCTAAGTTGTCATCCCTAGCATGGCGCCGAAGTGTTGGTATAGAAACTGCTCCTCTAGTTAAGAAAAATATGGGATCCACAAGCGAACAGATAATACACCATCGTAGCATTTTACCAGGAAGTATTCCAGGTATCGTTATTTATATTTAGCTCAAAGGAAAGAACTAAGGACTTAAACGATGAGATAAACTTGCTAAACATGACTACTTATGAGTGATTGATTGCACAGTCACATACTTTGGCAGAGGGGTAAACCATGATAAATAAGGGAATATAAAGTAATAAGCTCAGGGTATAAATCACACAGAGATTAGATATAGACTACTCACATAAGGTAGGTTGACCTCTGATTAGCACAAGAAATAGAAATCCTATGTAGGTTCTTATCTACTAAGTCATTCATCTACTCCAACTCTACACTATCACATATATCACAAAAGACTCTTTATCTATGTATAAGGATCATTGCTATAACAAGCCAAGACATAGCAGGACTTACTACGCAACTTTGGTTCTGCTAGACCTACCAACGGGGGATGGAATACAAAGGACTCAACGGAACTATCACTTCCACGATCTACCACACGACCCGGCCAATAGGGTGCATTTGCAGGTAAACAGCATCTAAGCACCATGCTCACATGAAATCTACCACCTAACCCTCCCGCGAAGAGAGCTAAGCGCTTTGCAAACATATACATAAACTTATTATCGATCATAACCATATCAAATGTAGAACTAGAATAAACTAGGAACATAATAAATAGAAACATAATGATATTTAGAATAAAGTCACAAGAATAGATACAAGATAATACCAAATTCTTGATGATGAAGATCTGGAAATCCGAGCACAGGCGCCCGATTCTTCCTCTATCTAGTCTAAACCTATGTAGAACTTGAAGAACTAGAGTAGCTATTCTAATTCTCTGGTGGAGAGATCTCTCTAAACCCTGGCTTTGCTGATGGCTACCTCTGGATAATGAATTCTTGAACGAATTACGGTTTAGCCAGGGGCCAGGGGCTCTGAATATATAGCCCCCTAGGATGCACCACAGCCATCGGATCAAACAGAGCTAAACGGACGATAATTATTGCTCCTCAAGGTCGGTGGAGGCAGGATCCGCGAGCCTCCACCTGATTGGTGGAGGTGGGCAGTCGGCCGACCCACCCCTGGAGTCGGCCGACTCACCCCTATGCCGGGTGGGTCTCCGCTTCCGGGGTTTGCCTTTCGGAGTCTTCTAGAATATACAATTTTACCCATTCGGTCTTTCTCTCTATGTAATCATGACATGTGGGCCTCCTTGGATGTTTTCCGATAATCCCCTGAAAACACATATTCACCAAAACTTGTGGAATTTGTCGGTTTAAACCCTAAGTCTATGGTGGTGAACAGATTATACCCCTCTTTCTCTCTCTAGTTGACATATAAAATTGATCATTAACAACCGTCAACAAACTCCCCCAAGCTACCCTTTGCTCGTCCCCGAGCAAATAGCTACGAAGATGGATCGGGAGTTGCCGCAATGCTTTCACGCTTTTCAAACACACATACTCTAAACAAGAATTCATCCCGAGACTAGAGTGAACTATCATAACTCCCAAACTTACTCATGTTTCTTTCAACCATGGGGCTTTTACCCGCACTTGGGTCTTGAGTAGTTGAAAGACAAAACAATTAAGTCAAGCACCGTAGTCTCATGCTGTTGTTCCACCCTCGTCTCCGGAGTTTTTACAAGATTTTCAATAAAACTCAGAGTTCCTTAATACAACCCTTTCAAGTCTCTCAATATGTGGTATTTTTTGGATCCTCTCTAAGGCATTGAAAGGAGGTATGCGTTCTCTCTTATTCTCAGAATATGTGGTATTTGTGGTTCAAGGCATTTATAGATGAGCCTTCACTCTCTCTCTCTCTCACCCTACTCTAATAAAGGCTTATGTGGAGCTCATAGGTGTGGAGAACTAATGCATTAGCATGATCGAACCAAGGAACTCAACATACAACCAATCGGTGTGTGCATGTGTGGTTTTATATGTGGATGATGATAAATAGAGAGAAATATTTGTGGGAGGAGAAGGGGTGCACAAAGGAATTATCAATGCTCCTTTATTTGGATGAAACTTGGAACTACTTCAACACTTGAATCTTCTTGTAAATTGAACTTGACAAAGACTGGGCTCATAAATTTTTCTCCCTTCTCTCTTTTTTTTTTACAATTCTTGCAGCCCAAAAAGGAATGAAATACTTCTTGAATGGAACACTTCTTCAATCGACAACTTCACATCGGGAATAACAAATGATATTTGGAGCATTGATCTTGGATAAATGGCTAGCAAAAAATGAACGGGGGAATATTTTTGGTGTTCACTCTCGGTGTAAGAGTAGAACAATTTCAATGGATGAGAATAGGTTTTATGTGGTGCGTACTTCCAGGGTAAAAGTAGCAGGGGTGCATGTGAGTGTGTGAAACCAAGATTTAGGTTTGTATGATGAGTTTATAAGGATACAACACAAATGACAAAGACGAGCCCTAACAAATGAGGAGGCTTCGTTTTCAAATGATAAGCTTGTCTCGTGGTAGGAATTTTAACTCTGTCATATAAGGAACTCATCATGAAATATTTACAATTTTCACAAACAAATCTCCGAATTTAGTGGTACTTTGGAACACAATGAACAAGCTCGAGACTATTATCATATCATGCCCGTCAACTACCTAGACTTAGTTTAAGCATATGCTCCCACAGATTTAAGGTGTAGAGTAAATCCAGTTGTCAAACAGTGTATCCAAATCTTGGGAGAACTCAAATTTAAAGCTAGGTACTTGCAAAGAATTAGGCAGAGCAACTATTCATCATTTCCATCATGCAGTCCTCAAGTCTACACAATTTTATTTATAGCAAACTGAATTAAAAATAAACTTGCACACTCTTTTTATTTGGTTTTCATTTTAGGGCAAACTCGAAATGTAAACAAACACACTTAAAGAAAGCAAACTTCTTAAAACAGCAAGCAAATTTTTATTGGGTTTTTCTAATTTTTCTGATTTTTTTTTTCAATGCATAAAACAAACCGAAAAACAAACAAACGAAAACAAAAGGAAAGAAATACTCATCTTGATAATGGGGTCCTCCCCAAGCTAGTCTTGCGGCGGTGGTGGTGGATAGTGGATGTGCAACAGGTCCACCAAGTCATGCAGCATGGAGGCGGCTTCTTCCTGGTTCTCTTGAATGGTGCCTAGTGTCTGGGTGGTATTCTGGTTCCATTGGTGCTGGTCATTCCACCTCTGATCATGGCGATTCAGAGTGGCGGTGGTGTTGTGCTGGAAGGCTACTTGTTCGTCATAGTGCTGCTGGGTGAAAATGAATCCGGTGGCATCGGAGTGACGACGTGGCTCAAAGTCATGGTGGGGTTCTTCTTCTTCATCGGTGGTACCAAAGGGGTCATAAGAGTATCTTGGTGGCTGTGAGGGTCCTGGCTCTGATGTTCCTGGCTCTGTGTATGGTGGGTAGAAACCATAGAATGGTTGATGTGGTTGGCTTTGTGGTGGGTACACCTATGAGTTTAGTGAGTGGTTTGAGGTACATTCCACTCATTAAAAACCGGCATGTCTTGGTTCTTCTCGGGCGGTTTCGGCACCACGCCAAACGGGTTCACGATTTCTGTCACCCTCTCCGAGCGAACTCTTCGAGGTGCTCTCTCATTCACCGGTTCCGCCCGCAACTCAACATGATAGTTTTGCACATGATACAAAGCCAGTTCCGGGTTAGGTAACCGGATCGCAGCTTTACCATATTTTGCATACAAAACATCTTTCACTTTTTTCAGTAAGTGACCTTGGACAAAAGTGTAGTAGTCATAAAATTCTCTATGATGCTCAATGTACTCAAAAGTGGCTCCCTCTAACAATTTCAAGCTTGTGGCAATGCGAGTGATAAGCGAGCAAACGGCCACACTTCCTATTTTGTAACGGGGACACTCATCCAATGGTTCACTAGGAGGTGGACAGGAGACACTTTCTGTTTCTTGACAGCCGCGTAAAGCAACTGCAAGTCGGCTATTCTGATCTTGCTTTCATCATATCGTGGGAAAAAGGTGGCTCCTATCCAACGATGCAAAAATCTAAGCGTAGGATGCTCTATGTCTGCGGTGCGGTGCGCTAAGTGATACGGTGCTCTAGAAATGCTGCTCCAAAACCTATGTGCATCAAAATCACCTAGTGCTGCATTTAAGTCTATTAGAGCATCTTGAGGGAAACCTAGGAGGTTACTAAGGTTTCTCCAAGAGACAGAATATTCCAGAGCAAACATTCTAAAATAAACTCCATTGTCCGTGTATCGAAGGGTGCTAAGGAATTCTATGGTCAAGAGCCTAATCCCTTTCTCAGTGAGGTTTGCAAAGGAAGTCCAACCAACTAGTGGAAAAATTGTGTCGAATTCATGAGCCATACCTGTCTCTAGCAGAAGTGTCGGATCGATGACTGGCGTGTGGATGAAACGCTTGTTCTTGAGCTTCTTGTATATCTCCTTCTCCTGGGCCTTCTCAGGGCGAGGTCCGATGTTCTCATGAGAACTCTCTGAGATGCTGGTGGTGCTGCAGGTGCTGCTGCAGGTGCTTCTGGTGCTTCTGGTGGTGGGTGTTGGAACCAGCCACCGAGTTCTGGCGGGATGCACTTCTTGTCCTGATGTTCCTAATGGTTCCCGAGATCCCCTTGAAGACGCCCTTCATCCTGCAAGTTGCTCAAAAGAAACAAAAACAAACACTAGTGGAGAGAAGGATTAGCACAAGGTTAGTGGTTAGCCGTCAGTCGGTAGTCCAGGGGTTAGTCGTTCTTCATGACAAAAGTTCTAAACTTCGGGTCTTGATTTTTGAGCCTCCCCTTGATTTAAATTTTCTTTAACCTATTTGGGCAGCATCTCGACTAATTTTGTGATGATCTACTCAGCACTATCCCTTCCCTTCACTTGCTACTAAACTCTTTCTCACTCTCTCACTTCTTCTCTCTTCCTACTCTTCTCCTCTTCTCTCTAACTCTCTCCAGGAAACCCGAAGTCGAGAGCAGGTGGTTTGGCTAAAATTCTGGAGTGTGGGTGGTGCAAGGAAGCCATGGGAGGAGGCCTGTTTATAGAGGAGGAGGGGGAGAGTCGGCCACCCCAATGGTGGGGTCGGCCGCCCACCCAGGGTGGCCAATGTGGCTGCCATTTCACATGCTATTGCGTGATCTTTTCTCCATCCAGAAACTTTGGTCGGTTGAGTGGAATTGGAGGTGGAAAAGAGAGGATAATGGAGGTGAGTGGAAGTGGATGAAATTATGTGATTTGATGTATGTGAGGTGTAGTCTATGACATGTGGGACCCATGGTGAGGGACCCACTAAGCACTAAATGCCATGATAAAATTTATAAACAATGCAGAAATTTAAATGAAGGTAAACTAATTTAAATGCATGAAATGATAAGTTTTTGTGCTGCCACGATAAAATATTTTTGACGGGTTGTCACACACCGTAAAATTATTTATATGGGGCGCAAAATTTTTATAATACAATGCTAGAAATAAATATGCCTAAGAAAACTATAAGAGATGCAATTTTAAAATGCGGATAAATACCGAGTTACCTTCCGGCGAGGATTCGGATTTTAAATGTCCTCCGAACTGGACTTTCCAAAATATTTATTCCGTTGATGCTCCCAGAGATGCATCCTCTATCTCTGGTGGTTGTATTGTCTGATCCTCTTCTACCATCTTCACGGATTTATTGAGTTCTTGTTTTGACTTGAATGCGAATTGCTCTTCTTGCCCATTTATAGTGAACTTGATTTCTCCCTTCCCGACGTCAATGTGTGCATTGGCGGTGCTCAAGAAAGGTCTTCCAAGTATGAGTGACACCTTTGAGTCTGGATGCATATCCAGTACTACAAAGTCTACTGGCACGAAGAACTCTCTTATCTTGACTGGAATGTTTTCAGCAATGCCCAATGGATAACGAACCGATTGGTCGGCTAGTTGTAGACACATTGATGTTGGCTCAAGTGCAGTGTGGTTGAGCTTGTAGTAAACTACTGCGGGCATCACACTGACACTTGCTCCAAGATCACAGAGTGCATTATTGAAATATTGATCTCCAATTGTGCAGTCGATAGTGGGACATCCTGGATCTTTCTTCTTTTCTGGTAGTTGGTTGAGGATGGCCGCACTACATTCAGTTAGCTTGATCACTTCATTGGATGGCAGTGGTCTCTTCTTGTTAAGAATATCTCTTATGTACTTAGCATAAGTGGGGACCTGTATGGCATCCAGCAGAGGTATATTGACATATAACTTTTGAATTACCTCCACGAACTTGCCAAACTGCTCATCTGTCTGTTGTGGTCCTCTCTTCCTCCGAGGAAACGGTAAGTAGTTTGTATCTTGAAAATTTTGTCTCATTTCCTGATCTTGTACTGGCTTCTGTACTGATTTTTGTGGTAATACTTCTAGCTCAGGTTGGAAGTCTTCTTCTTCTGCCACTGGTGGTAGCATGGTTGGCCTTTTTGTCCCTTTTGGATAGGGAGGATCTCTAGTGGAACTCCCTCTTCTTGTAGTGATAGATCTCACCTGCTCAGGGTTAGTGGCAACAGGCCATGCAACGGCCAACTTGGCTATCTTTTCCTCTATCTTTTTATTGAACTCTAGTTGATCATTAATGGCAGAGGAGAAACTATCCATTTTAGTACTTAAATTTTCCAAGATTATGTCATTAGCAGCAAGCCTATCCTCCATAGATGAGTTGATCTTGGACTGTTGTAGAACCAACTCTCTCAAAGTAGGTTGCTTTGCATAATTACCTGACTGTGTACCTTGGTTAGTGGGTGGTTGCACCCAATGTGGAACCTTTTCACGATGGGACTTGAATTTTGCTTATACGTTGCTTCAATTGCTCTTTGATCTTCCTTGTACTTGGCCCTACGGTCAAGCCAATGGAGTAAGGTATCCATTTTGGTTGATAATGCATTCACTTCTTCTATTACTTCTTCACTCTGGTGGCAATCTTGAATGTTGTCTTGGGACCAGCTTTGATTGTCTGCTATCTTCTCCATAAGTCTTTTAGCTCTCCCAAGAGTGAGTGACAAAAATGATCCTTCAGCAGTTGCATCTAGGTGCTCACGCGTCTTCAGAGTTAATCCGTGATATAATCCTTGCATGAGTAACCATTCTTCCATTCCATGATGGGGACAATCTTGGATGTATCCTTGCAAACGCTCCCATGCTTCTGACATGGTCTCCGTCTTCTGCTGTTGGAAGTTGGTAATCTTTCCTCTTAAGGCATTGGTCTTGCCTATTGGGAAGAATTTTGCTAGAAAGGCCTTGGAACACCTTGCCCATGTATTGATATCTTCTTTATTGGCATAAAACCACTGCTTCGCTCTTCCCACTAGTGAGAATGGAAAGAGGCGAAGAAGTATGATGTCTTCTTTAACTCTATCTATGGCGATGGTGTTTCCAATCTCCATGAAGTCTTGTAAATGTGTACTTGCATCCTCATATACCTTTCCACTGAATTGGATAGCTTGCACCATGTTGATGAGACTTGGCTTGAGCTCGAACTCAACATTAGTTGCGTCCAATGCTGGACCAGTGCGGATGTTCTCTATTGTTGGAGTAGAGAACTCCGAAGGTCTTCTCGGCCATCTTGATTGGTGACGAGCTTCCTTATTGATTGAACCGACTCGATGATCGAGAGTTTGAATGAATCGATTCAATCCCGCTAATACCCCGTATAAAATATAAACAAAGAAAAACAACGGGGGTGAACCCGCCAAAGTAGAGGTGACTAGTGACAATCACTCATTTTCTAAGTATCGCTTAAGCAATTTTTCTCTAAAAGTTTATTCCTTCCCCGGCAACGGCGCCAAAAATGCTTGTTGACACCTCTAACACCACTCACGCTAAGTTGTCATCCCTAGCATGGCGCCAGAAGTGTTGGTATAGAGACTGCTCCTCTAGTTAAGAAAAAATATGGGATCCACAAGCGAACAGATAATACACCATCGTAGCATTTTACCAGGAAGTATTCCAGGTATCGTTATTTATATTTAGCTCAAAGGAAAGAACTAAGGACTTAAACGATGAGATAAACTTGCTAAACATGACTACTTATGAGTGATTGATTGCATAGTCACATACTTTGGCAGAGGGGTAAACCATGATAAATAAGGGAATATAAAGTAATAAGCTCAGGGTATAAATCACACAGAGATTAGATATAGACTACTCACATAAGGTAGGTTGACATCTGATTAGCACAAGAAATAGAAATCCTATGTAGGTTCTTATCTACTAAGTCATTCATCTACTCCAACTCTACACTATCACATATAGCACAAAAGACTCTTTATCTATGTATAAGGATCATTGCTATAACAAGCCAAGACATAGCGGGACTTACTACGCAACTTTGGTTCGCTAGACCTACCAACGGGGATGGAATACAAAGGACTCAACGGAACTATCACTTCCGCGATCTACCACACGACCCGGCCAATAGGGTGCATTTGCAGGTAAACAGCATCTAAGCACCATGCTCACATGAAATCTACCACCTAACCCTCCCGCGAAGAGAGCTAAGCGCTTTGCAAACATATACATAAACTTATTATCGATCATAACCATATCAAATGTAGAACTAGAATAAACTAGGAACATAATAAATAGAAACATAATGATATTTAGAATAAAGTCACAAGAATAGATACAAGATAATACCAAATTCTTGATGATGAAGATCTGGAAATCCGAGCACAGGCGCCCGATTCTTCCTCTATCTAGTCTAAACCTATGTAGAACTTGAAGAACTAGAGTAGCTATTCTAATTCTCTGGTGGAGAGATCTCTCTAAACCCCGGCTTTCTTTGATGGCTACCTCTGGATAATGAATTCTTGAATGAATTAGGGTTTAGCCGGGGGCCGGGGGCTCGAATATATAGCCCCTAGGATGCACCACGGCCATCGGATCAAACCGACCTAAACGGACGATAATTATTGCTCCTCAAGGTCGGTGGAGGCGAGATCATTAATCGGACAACTTTTCAATATATGACACGTCCGTCCCATTTTTTAACTTTAATTTTCCATTTCATTTTTACTTTCCTTTTTTCCTTTTTTTATATTAACCAACCTATTTTTATTCTATATTTTACTTTCCTTTTTTTCCTTTTTTTATACTAACCAACCTATTTTTAATCTATATAAACCATGAACAAAATTTTAGGTTGAGAAATTTATCTAGAGTAGATTGTGTAAAAAAATGCTAGATAAGCTGTATACAAATTTTTTAAAATACTCTCAACATGAAAAAAGGTCATGTGTGAAATTGTTGTGTGAGAAATTCTTGTAGGAGAATTGTCATGATAAGTTTTCTAGAAAATTAAGTAAAGAAAATATATTGAAATGATAATTTCATCCGGTAAATTGTTATGCGCAAAATTATACCTTCTAAAAATAGAAAGTTACGGAAACATTTTTTTCCAATAAATAAAGTGAAATTAAAACCAAACTAGTAAATGTTTGTCTAATGATTCACCATTATTCAGTCAATCCTAACAGGTGAGGCCAAGGGTTCCCCTTCCTTATAAGCTATACTCCCACCATCAATTTTGATATAGAACTAAACCTAACAACCTTTAGTATCACACAAGAGTGCTCATGAGTCCATTCCATATTCCACACAATCTATGTGATGTTTGAGATGTCAACGAGCTCGTCCAGCCTCCATGTGGCCCTTGAGATCGCTCTTGAGCCCATTCCATATAGCACACAATCTTTGTGACGTTTGAGATGTTAACGAGCTCCTCCAGCCTCCATGTGGCCCTTGAGATTTTCCATGTTTTATGATCATACACCACTATTAGAATGCATGGTTAGATCGAGACCCCAAATGTAACTAGTAACCCAAGAATGCGGAAGCATAACCATCGTAAAAAGAAAATACACGGACAAGAATGACACTAAGGCATGATGTTTTCAAATGAGGTTCGACAGTGTACCAATATCCTCAGGGCTTGAATACCGGCGCTTCTGCCCATAAAATAGTAGCTACACCGGCATTCGAGCGGTTCTACGGCATTGCTGCAATTGAAACTAGTTGTTAAGTCATTTTATGGTTGCAACAAGGGTTGCCACATATTTTTGTCCCAAGGATACCGAGTTCAACTTTATCTCTATCTTAACTTGTATCCCACCTTGAAGTTGTCTATGTGTGAACCTCCGTGTACCTGAACATGTTGCCTACATAGCTCCACACGAGCTACCTGATGAGTTTGATTGTAGACCCACTGCAATCAAGAGCCTTTGCTATGCCTACTAATTCAAACTTCATGACTCCACTTGTAGCTATTTCACCACCCTTCTCTTTTATCACCATGGTCTCATTGAGTGAAATTCGATTTTTCTTGACCTTGGCATATAGGCTTTGACTCCTGAAGGATGTGGGACCACAAGATCTAACTAAATCCAATACCATACTCGGGTCAATTGCACACATGACACAAAGAAGTTCACAATCACTATTCGAGTCATATGTGAAAACTGCCATATTAGCTTGCTCTTTGGTTTCCACTGCAATGCTACGCACATCATATTACAACATAGTCTCTTTTAGCCCTCACCAACTAGATTAGTCTAGTTGAAAGTACAAACATTTGTCTACACTCCTTTCCAATATTCAAGCCACACTATATGCAACTGAATCGATTATACCTTGTTTTCTTGGAAGCACACAAACTCCTCTAATACAAACCTACATTAAGCTTGCGCCACATGTCACAACAAGCCACAGAGAACGGAAACCCTATCATCCGCGACACCCCTATGTCATCTTCATTGATTGTTCCATGGTCTATACCCCCATGGTACGATTAGCATGTTACCGCTAGCCTCTCCACCATTGTTGTGCAGCTTGCAAGCTCCATCGATTGTCTTGCCAATTGCACACGACAAAGTCAACCCACTTGAGCGTTGCCTGCAACACTGAGAGGCATTTTTTTTAATGATTTTGAGCTTTTCTTTTCCATCCATTCGTAGATAATATTATTTTAATAGCCATAGTGTCCATAAGCTTACCATAATTGAAAAGTGTCTTTCAGCAAAGAGAACAATGAGTATAGTGTCCGTCAGTAACTACAACTATGAAACAATGTCCTATAGAAAATTTACTCTATTTTGTTTGGACGTTGGCTTCCACATGAAAGGCTAAAAACTTTCATTTCCGTGTTGATGCAGTGCTAGGTGTGTGCTTGGATTAATACACGGCGCGTCTATGTGGTAGCGTGATCTTGGGTGTCGAACGTGTCAAATGTCAAGTCCAGGCAACGACGCGTGAATGGAGTTGAGCATATATAGACGCCGTGCGTCGACTCATCAATCCTCAAGACCTGGAATGTAGCGGCCAACGGCTTGAGTTGAGTCTTGAGTCTTGAAACACAGGATGAGGAGAGAGGAGAGAGCATCCATGGCGACGACGCGACATTCGTGGAACGGTGGTTTTGGGTCTTGGTTTGTTTCCCAGCTCCAGCTGGGAACAGTTACTAATTACCACGCGTACAGCTAGGGTAGTGTGGGTAGGTACGCTTTGTAGCAATTAAATCCTGTCCGTCCAATTGTTAATCGTAGGGTTCTGATCCTTCGGTGTGCAGAAATGGGACGCGTCGTACCCTATTTTACTAGCTAGCACAGACGTCTAGCCCCCACTGGTCGGTGGCTGACCACATCCCGCTCCATTTCTGCGCCGCCGGCATGTGAACCCAATCCCAGATTCGCTCGATCCCCTCTCCTCCAAACCCAGGGCAGGCCAGAGCCCAGCCACCACCTGTTTGCACAAATCGCATCATGCCGCCGCGGGGCCGCAAAATGGCCGCCAAGCGTGCGTCGCCGGAGGAGCCCCATGGCAGGGACAGGATCAGCGCGCTGCCGGACGTCCTTCTCCTGCACGTGCTGGGCTTCGTGCCGGCGCAGGACGCCATGCGGACGTCTGTCCTCGGCACCCGCTGGCGCCACCTCTGGCGGTCGATGCGTCGCCTCCGCGTCACCTTCGGGCCGCTCTGGAGCGCCTAGAAGCAGCACATGTTCGTCAACCGCCTGCTGCTGCTGCGACCACTGCGAGCTCGACCTCCGTGAATGCAGTGCGTCCAACGGCAGCTACGTCCAGCTCTGGATCCGGCACGCGCTGCAACTGCAGACTCGAGTGCTGGACGTCAGGTACATCATTGTGCTCCAGTGCTGTCCTCTCGTTTCCATGTTCTTGGAGGTGCTGCGTCTTGAGCGTGTCTACTTCGAGCGCCATGCCGTTATTGATCTTTCGAGCTGCTATGTGCTTGAGGATGTCGAGTTCTCCTTATGCGAAATCGACGTCTATGAGATTAGGCGCCCGTCTGCGAAACGGTTGAGCATGGTGAAGTGCCGTTTTGATGTTGTTAATGGCCGGCATAAAGATGGCCACATTCGTATTTCTGCCCCAAGACTCACTTCGCTCAGAATAGATGGCTGTGATGGTCTGCCTCCTGTGCTTGAGAGCATGCCATTGTTGCAAGATGCGTCCGTTTGGTTTGGCTACTCGTTCGAATGTGACAGAAGTTGTTCTGCCGGTCCATGCGGCAAATGGCTATGCTTTAGCTGTAGTGAAGATGCTGTTTTGCACAAGGAAGATGGGTGCGTGCTTCTAGGAGCTTTATCCAATGCTACAAGTTTAAACTACGGAGGCTCCTTTGGAATGGTATGTATATGATTACACTTCTCCAAATATTATGTATTTGATGTTTACTTTCCATCTAGATTAATCTTGATCTATATATATATCTGCACTTCTTTTCGTTTCAGGCTACCTTCAAAAAGGATTTGGCATTCTGCCCTGTATTTACCAATTTAAAGACATTTTACCTTGAGAATTGCTGTTTGACTGGTGATCTCCGTGCTCTACTTCTCTTCCTGCAACTCACGCCGAACCTAGAAAAGCTCACTATTGAACTCTGTGAGGCATGTCTTACATATATACAAGAGCTCATTATTTACATTCTTTGACCTGCTGTGCAAGCATGCCATCATATGAGAAATTTCTTTGAACTGTCTACAGAAACAAACATGCTCACAGCTTCAAGTAGAAGACTACCATCCAATTGATCCACCAATTTCGTTGAGGCGACTTAAAAATGTTAACATCAAATGTCTGACAGTGGATGAAAGGATTCAGAGAGCTTTGGAGGCAGTCTTTACGGACGTTGGAATTGGAAAGCTTGAGAAACTTGACATGTACAACATTAAGATTACACATTCAACTATTAGGTACGTACCGTACATCCTTTCTCACCACGTACTTCT
The DNA here is from genome assembly GCA_018135685.1 of Themeda triandra. Classification (NCBI taxonomy): domain Eukaryota; kingdom Viridiplantae; phylum Streptophyta; class Magnoliopsida; order Poales; family Poaceae; genus Themeda; species Themeda triandra. Next base: position 544,865 of record JAENPR010000175.1, read on the forward strand.
GTTATTCACCTATGTTTGACGCAGAAGAAGGGAACTCAGGTTTCTCATTTTTTTTTCTGTGTTTATTGAGAAGACAAAGAGCACAAACCTTTCCTTGTCTGTATAAAACATCAAAGCATATGTTCAACAATGGAAAACCAAGTTACAGTTGACTGCACCCAACATATTAATTAATTATTTTCGCAGTTCTGCTGGTGCATCCATGGTACTAAAACTCCACCACAAAATATTAGATTGGCCGTGAATTTTATGCAGAGAAAGCCAAAAGTTTAACTCAGGGACAACTTTTTCATTAACATATTACTTTTTATAATTTCTTTAAGACTGTGATTTTGGATGGACACATTTAACTGCTTGTTTGGCTTTCAAAAAAATAAACATATTTCTGCAGAAGCATTAGAAATTGCCAATTAATTGACATAAGTGGAGAACATGCAGGCGGATGACTAAAGTAAACCGATGCTGGTAAGTTACGCTTACCACCGGCGGACCCTATAAACCAGCCGTCTGTGTAAAAGGTTTATAGAAGCGGTTGCCGCGTTGGGGTCCACCGTTTTTGCTCTACTAGCGCTGGTAGTTTTTTAACCGCCGGTAGAAAAAAGGGGTGGCGCCGGTGGAAACCTCCGCTGTACGAGTGACACTTCCAAACTGCTAAAGATAATATCCAATCGAATCAATATTTGTAGAACTTATTTTCAGATTATAACTTGCCGGTCATCAATTCCCTGTCCTTGGAATCCTGTTATTTTATTTGAAATTTTAATGTAGAGTAACTATAAGGTGTTGTTTCTCCTCATATGTAATAACGTTGCTCTAAGCTTATTCTGTGCCATCCAATTTTTTCAGGTATTGATTCGTGCATGATGGGCCTACAATTATCGATTAATGGATCCATTTTCTCTTTGGGGCGCATCAAGTACGGTCTGTTCTGTATTTGTGATTTTTATTTTGAATGATTGCAAGGATAACTGCAGAATTATCAATATATTTATAGCTAGTTCAGTCTAAGGGTTGTAACTGGTTTTTCAGAGCAAGTTGTTTCTTTTGAACTTCAAGTCGTGTGTATCTCATCATCAGTTGGACTCATGGCTGGCCATGTTGTTATTATTGGTACATTTTGCTACCGTTTATTTTTTTTCGAAAGGACGGCAAAAGCTTTGCCGTAATTTCTATTAGACGAAGAAAGAAAAAATAAAGGCAAGTGCCCCCGCCCAGCTTTTGAAGTGAAAACTGTGCGAAAACCACGTACAATTTGGAGGGTACCCTACTCCAATAACACGCCTAGGTACCAAATCAACTCAACTCAACTCGCGCCACAAAGCGCCAACTTAAATCTACTCAGCTCCACGCTTGGTCGGATTGGGACATCGACACCAAGCCTCTAAACCACTTAGCACTCGGTCAGATTGGGCCATCGGCACGAGCGTCCACTTTAAACCACTAGGAGCTCCACCAGTGACGCCAACTCAACAGAAAAACAATAAAACCTAAAAAGCTAAGCCTAAACCACCACCGGCACCAACCAAGAACACGTTGACGGAGACGACGAAGAAGCACTGCCCAAAGACATCCCGACCGAGTCGAATTCCATAACGACGCCTTCAAGAAGGTTACGATGCACAAGCGCCGCCATCGTCCGTCCAAGGCAAGACGGGGTTGTCACCCATGGAAAGTGCTAGGGACGCAACACCCTCAACAGGGGAACGACACCCACAAGTGTCGTCGTCGCTAGGCCTTCGCCCAAAACAACCCCAGCACCGACTCGGACAAGAACATGGGTCCCCACCAGCCACCAAGACGTCGCTGTCGGCCCTCAGAAGAAGTCTCACCAGAGTAGACGCGCCGGCCACGCGAGTAGCCGCAAAGCTGCGCCAGCACCCTGCCGAACTCCAGCCCACCGCCACCATGAACCTCCACCAACCGCTCGCCGAAACCACAGCCGCCACCGACCACCGCATCCGGCCGAGCACCCGCCGCAGACACCGCCACCCCCAGAGGTACCAGATCTGGAACAAAGCCCCAGACTAGCACCCCATGGACGCCATGTCCTCCGCCATCAAGACGAACACCCCACAACGGTAGTCGGAGGCATGGGGAAGGGACGGCATAGACGAAGACCGCCCCCCAATGCCAACATGACCCCAACCACCGCCACGAGACGGCCACCATCGACAGGGAGGAGAGGGACGAGCAGAGGAGGAGGGAACCCCTCAGCCGCCCCCACACCCGAAAGGGCAGCAGCCCAGCGACGCCATGCCGACAAACCCCACCCGAGGGGAGCAACCACCACCGAGCCCGGGACAGACAGCAGCACCGCCGCGGCACCGCAGGCCACCGAATCACAGCCGGCCACGCCACCACGGCGCCGCCGAAGAGCCGCTCCAACTCCACCGGGCACCCCCACCCCAGGAGCCCGCCTCGGCCGGCCAAACCAGCACACCAACCACCGGGGGGAGGGGTTTGAGCAGCTGCGGCGAGCAGCTCCACCGAATCCGTAGCTGGGAACCACCAGCACGACGCCCCGCCGCGTCCCGGCTACACCACAAAAGCCACCGCGCCGAGGAACCCCCCAGAGCCACTGCACCGATGCAGCCCTCGGCCAGGGGGGCGCGGATCCGCCACCTGCAGCCCAGCGACGCTGCTGACCGCGCGGACCCGCCGCCGCCCCCAACCGAACCGCCGGTGCGCCGTTCCGTCGCCACCTCCACTGACCTGGCCCGTGCCTGCGCGAATCCAGCCAGGAGCACCGGATCCACGCCGGGGGGCACCAGATCCGGCCCCCAATGGCCCGCCGCCGCCGGTCCACACCACCATGGCCGCCGGGGAAGATCGAGTAGCCGCCACCATCGACGCCCCCTCCCTCGAGCGCACCAAGGAGCCCGCCGCCACCTTCCTCGCGTTCGGCCGGGTTCCCGGCGTTGCGCTCAGGTGGCGGCGAGGCCTGAAGGAGTGTGGGAAGAGGTGGCGGCGCTCGGCGCTGCGAGCCCGCCCGAGTCGCCCCTGGCTGCGGAGCGACGCGGGGGGAGAGAACCCAACGTGAATAGTTTTTACTACCGTTTATTTACTCAACGGCTCATGAGATACATAGCAATGCAAAGTCAATTTACTCTTTTGACTTTGCATTGCTATGTATCTCATGAGCCGTTGTATCAAATCAGTTGCATATGTATCTTATATGTTTATCACAAGTATTGTTTTTTCGTTAACACTAATATATCACATTTGCTATATGCCAGCATGTGGTTGGTTGCCACGTATATGTTTATCCAGACACATCCCCTACACATAGAGTCTGGATGAGATGAAAATGAATTAGAGTTCTAGCTGGCACACCTTACATAACTATAGTATTTATACAAATTTCAAATGACATTGACGACCATGATGATGGCGGTGTTGATGGAGGATTTGTTGGTGGTGATCCCAATCTGTTGTGTCTCCACCACAGGATTGTCGACGGTGGTGTCCAGATCTGGTCTTGCCTAGGCGCAAGTTATGGTGGCGTCGTCCTTGCCACGTGCCAGCTGAACTGGTGCTGATGAAATTGCTAGTGCCTGCACTTCCGGAGGTGTAGGGATGATGGGCGGGGACACATACCTCTGTTTCGCCTTTAGTTCGTCAAAAAATTGACCTCTCTTTTTTACCAATATGCGATGAAGCTAGGATCTCATTTCCATGTTGTCGATCTCCATCTCCTTGTTTTCGGCTATCGTAATGATGGAGGCGGCGGCCATGTATGTCCCAAAAATCAGATTGGAACTTGCAGCAGCGTGGTGGATCGCCCGAGAAGTATGATACCAATTCTCAGAGTTTTCGGTTCAGGGCCGTGACATGGTAGCTGACGTACGACGAGGCGGAGGTTGACGGTGAGGGGGCAGCGGCTGAGGGCGGCGGCGCGGCCTGGACGGCGCGAGCGCACGGTGGCGGGGCGGCGATGTGGGTGGCGCAGGCAGCGGCGGCTAGGACAGGCGCACGTGACTAGGGTTTAGGGAGAGAGAGCCTGAGAGCAGTAAGATTAAAGTCCTTGGACAATTATATCTTTTTTAACAATCAACGGTTTTACCAGTCCTTATATAATTGATTACTTTTTTAAAAAAATTATATCTTTGAACAAGGAGATGTGTTGCAGGCAGGGAACGAGAGCGGCGGACAGCAGTCCTTGACTCACAGGCGTCCATGGCAACGATTTGAAAGCAGTCCTTCGGCGTCAACTTTGTCGTCAACGGCTTGAAAGACAGGTCCAAGCGGTAGCAGTTGGTTTTGGAAACAATTTTATTGCACACATACTGGGTCTAGGGTAGGTAGGCCGATGCTGCAGTCCATTAGTACAATCCCGTCCATCCAATCTTTGATCGTACGATCGAGGGCATCTCTGTGTGCTGTACTGGGATAGCGTGCCCTACTTTGGCAGTACCAGTGTCTGCCCCCTTTCCTCTCAGCGCATCACTCCACCTCGATCTGCGCCGCTAGCCTCCAGTTCTTGCTCACCCCCAGTTCCTCCCAGTCGTGGCCTGCTGCACGGATCGATCGATCATGGCACTGCAAGGAGAGAAGGCCACCAAGAAAGGTCGTGCGTCGTCGATGCAGGAGCACATCCCCGGCGAGGACCGGATCAGCGCTCTCCCGGACGCCGTCCTCCAACACTTGCTGGGTTTCCTGCCGGCGCAGGACGCCGTGAGGACGTGCGTGCTGGCCCGAAGCTGGCGCGACCTCTGGCGGTCCCTGCCTCGCCTGCGCATCACCGACGACAACCACTTGTTCGTGAACCAGCTGCTGCTGCTCCGAAACCCTGGATCTGCCCTGGATCACTGCGAGATCGATCTCCGTGGATGCACCGGCGGCTCCAACCGTAGGTACGTCGACCTCTGGATCCGGCATGCCCTGTTGCTGGAAGCTCGTTCAATGCACCTCAGGTGGTGCAAACCGCTGTGGAACGAGCGGCCTCTCGTTTCAATGTACTTGAAGGTCCTGCGTATCGAGCTTGTCCAGCTCAACATCACTGCTGATTTCTCGAGTTGCGAAGTGCTAGAGGATCTACAGTTCACCTCGTGCAACATGGACATCTGTGAGATAAGTTCCCCATCCTTAAAACACTTGAGCTTGGTGGATTGCACTTTTGGATTGGCCCCTTGGTTAGGTGAGGACCGCGCACATATTTGTGCTCCGAATCTAGTCTGTCTTGAAATACAGAACTGTGATGGTATAAATCCAGTGCTTGAGAGTATGCCACTGTTGCAAGATGCATCTGTTTGCTTTGGCTGCTCTGATGAACGTGGCAAAAGGTGCTCCGCTGGTTCTTGCCGTCAAAACGGGGAATGCTTGGCTTGTGATAAAATCATCAGTAAGCATGACAAGGATGGGTGTGTACTTCTTGGTGGTTTATCAAATGTGGCAGCTTTGAAGCTCCGAGGGTCCTTTGGATTGGTATGCTTATATTTCATTTCAAAGCCTTGTAACAATTGTACATACTTTGATTCTTTCATTTAATGGAAAAAACAAAAAAAAAAGTAGGTCGGGAACTCCCCGACCGATTCGGGTAATATTTCATTTCAAACTGTTGCACGCAATTCCATACTGTTTATTTGTCGAAACCACCCATCTATACAGTTAGTATAACCTGGTATTATTAGCCTAGTAGTCCATATGAATTGCCATGCATCAATGCGAGGGATTTTAATTTTAAGATCATGTGTTGTGGGGAATATGTATATATAACAAGCTTTTACATATATGTATATATCCAGTACATGTGTACCGCAATTCTTTCAATTTCTCAGTTAATGTGTATTGCTAAATTGGAATATAATAGTTGTTTCACCACTTCGTTGTACATGATGAACTTATTAAGTGTGCTACATATATGAGTAAAATATATACAGAAACATCTGATTGTACAAGATGAACTTAATACGTGTGGTATGGTCTTCTATTTAATTCTTATATCCACTCATGTATCATTGTATGTGATTGCATCTTGAGTTTAGTCTTGACCTTATTATATGCACTCCTTTTCAATTTCAGTTTACTATCAGAAAGGATTTGGGATTCTGCCCTACATTTAACAAGTTAAGAACCCTTTATCTCATCGATTGGTGTTTTGACTAGTGACATCTCTGCACTTCGCTTTCTCCACCACACACCAAATTTAGAGAAGCTCACTCTTAAACTCTGTGAGGTATATGTCTTCCATTTATATATATAATTTATTAATTTTATTCAATTATTATGTTCTTCAATCTATCATGCATGAAACCATGGTTGACTTGTTTTCACTGATTCTTATGCTACAGAAAGGAATGTGCTCACAGATGGAAATTGAAGTCTGCAATCCATTTCAACCACGAATTTTGTTGAAGCAACTTAATACGATTAAAGTCATATGTGTTAGCACCATGGTTCAAAGGGTTCAGCGAGCTTTGGAGGCAATCTTTCTTACCCTTGAATGTCCAAACCTGGTGAACCTTAACTTCCAGAATATTTAGGTGACAAATTTTCAATGTATGTAACGAATCATTCTCCCACTTTTGCATTGTATTCCTGTTCACATATGTTTGATGCATCAACAACATGCTACCAGTAGTAGCTGTACTGAGAAAGACACGCCGGGAGAGAGTGAAAGGTGTTGTTTATTATGTGAAACCTTGGAGAGTATAGATCACATTTTCTTTACTTGTCCTAAAACTAGCTTTGCAGGGTGCATTATGATGGAGAACTTCAACTAGAAGGCCCATCCAATATCTGAATTAGATTTTATGAAATATTGGTTCAATCTAAAACTTCATATCTATCCCTTAACCTACATCAATGTTCATATTCACAGATTTCACCCTGGGACGTTTGGAACATGTGTAACAACAAAACAGGGATCAAGAAAAAGTTTCCAAACAATCCAGGTAAATGTGACATTATCAATTCTATCAGTTTTGCAGAAGTGGTCCATACGGCTCAATCAAAAGGACAAGGAAGGAATTGATAAGATCATGTAAATCATCTTCAACTGGATGAGTGATATAAAACCAGCCAAGTTAGCCGTTGCTGATATTGGGGAAATATGCCTCGTAGTGTAAATAATCGCTTGCTTATGCCCAGTAGTGTAGGTTCAGGTAACCATGGTGTTACCAAGGTTGTTTGAGTTCTAAAAAACTTTCTGTTTAATGAAATATATATGCACTTAGGCATGTTCTAAGAAAAGGATATTGGGAAGTATAATTATAATAAGCTAGTTTCGAGTTACTTTTAGTACTTTTGGTCTCTTAGAGCAACTCCAACAGTTTGGCAAAATCACTTGGCAAATTAGGATTTTTAGCAAAACCATAAAAAATCTCCTCCAACAACTTGGCAAAAGCACTTGGCAAATTGGCAAGCTTGGCAAAAAGAGGCCTTCCCGGCGCAAATATGCGCGCATGGGAGCACTTGGCAAATGGTGCATGCGCCATCTCCTTCACGCGAAGAGGAAGAGGAATTGCCCCAGGTACATGCGTCCCCACAAAAATTAAGACATGTGGACCACTAATTTTCAATTTGCCAAGCCCAAAATAGCAAACTGTTGGAGAATGACTATTTTTTCACTTGGCAAATGGGTTTTAGACTTGGCAAAACTAGAGATTTGCCAGCATAAATGTGATAGTTTCTTTCTTAAATATGCAGAGGAAACTCTTTTTTCTTAAAAGAAACATATATGTTTAGAGAATTTTTACGGTGCTTGGATGGAACCACCGGTTCCTCCAGTTAATCTTCTTCTGAGCCGGTTCCTCCCCCTAATCATACTTAAGGGTAGTTTAGTACTTTTTCTTATCGCACAGCTTCTGGGCTCCTAATCCCACTCCACGAATAGCCTGCTCCCCATACGGAACGTACAGTTCCGCCACCGCGAGCCTTGAGTGCGCCTCCGATCCATCGCGACCCTGCTATCGGGTTGTCGTCTCTCTGCTGCCGCGAGAACGATGTGAGCCGCGCCGCCGTTCCATATCCTCCTCCCCATTGCGCCCTTCCCCAACGCGCCGCCGATCAATCGCGGCCCTTCCCCATCGCCTGCATCGTCGTCTCTCCGCCGCCGATCCTTCTCCACCTCCCCATCATCGCCCTTCACTACCTCTAATCAGCCTGTATCATGACCAACAGCACTGACGACATGCACGAAGGCAGGCAAGGCCGCAGCAACAAGGCAAAGGAAGGCTGGAGGTGCACCTTCGTGAGCAAAAGACAAGTTGCAAAGAAGACCATGCAAGGAAAGGGAGCAGTAGGTGATCAGCCTTGAAGGATAGGAAGTAGTGACAAGAAGTCTGTACAAATTGTAGGAAGCAATAGCTAAGAACTTTTAGCTAAGAAGCTGGTTTAGATCTTTTGGTTTTTTATGTGATGCCTGTTAATACTTGGAAACATCTAATATTTCTGGATGATGCAACGGTGTTGCACAATGTCTGTCAGTTAAGTGCATTTGGCACCACTGACATTAATTTAACTGCTACGAAATGATATGAAATGCATGCAGTTGCTGCTGTAATTTGAACAAGAGCACATTTCATTCATTGAACCATTCAACAATTACATGTACAATGGCAGTGAAACTACAACCCTTTTTACATCTACATCCCAAAATAGCATTCCAGTTCTAACTGAAGGTCTGAAATTTTCAGAGATGTGTCCAGCTCCTTCATCGAATTCTTCTGGTTCACATCTCCTAATGCTTCACTATCTGAACTTCTCTACGCTTACTATCCATGAAGGAACAACTGCTGTTGCAGGTAACTGCAGAAGAAATGGCAGCCGAGAAGGTTGCCTCTAGCTGCAGGTGATGGCAGTGGCATGGTAGCCGGCGTCGAAGCCATCGAGGGGCCGACTCGGAGGAGGCCGGGGAGGCACTGACGGCAGCGGCGGCGTCGCTGGGAGGGGCGAGTGGAGTGCCGTGATGGCTGGGGAGGGGGCGACGGCAGCGCTACAGTCCCTGGGGAGGGGCGACGGCGGTGGCGTGATGGCAGGCGAGGACCGAGAGCCGTGGTCTCATGACCTGTGAGGAAGGGACGAGTAGGATTGGATGTCCTACCAATTTGAAACAAGAGAAGGATCGGCGAAAGAGAAACGTCGAAGGATGACGGCGGCACGGCGGCAGCGTCCGCGAGCGTTGGCCGTGCCTGCTGGGAGAGAAAGATAAGGCTCCGATAAGATTCGGAAGCAGCACCCTCTTTTAATTCAGCTTCTTCTTGATTCAAAGTAGAATTGTGATTCTGAGAAGCAGTTGATAAGACGTAAAAATACAGTGATACCCTTCATCCACCAGTTCCGGATCCATAGGTTTTTTAGTTCCGGTCCACAACTTGAGTTCCTCTTATTTGGTTCCTCATATTTTTAGACGTCAGATCTAAAGAAACGGATGGCTCGTATTATTTCCAAGCGTGGTAAAACATCTCGTATGTTTAATTTGATGCTGAAAGGAACTCCTAATCTAAAGATGCTCATCCAGAAGACAAACCGAAGAAACCTTCCCTGGTTTGTAGTTTTCATGCAAGTATGTTAATAATGGAACTTTGATTTACCATCTACAGTCAACCATAGTAATAATTTACACAGAACCTCAGCTGCATGTGTGGTATACTTTACCGGAACTCTCAGGCTTATCCTAAATTTAATTTGATGCATTATTAGAAGCTGCAAGTTAACGGACATTAGCTTATGTTACTTGTTACTACCTTGTACGTACAGGCTGTGATTTAATTGAGGCGTGTATCTTATTGCTTGTTTACAACAACCAAAATTTATACAGTGATCAGGACTGGGTTATCTTTATTTTTCTTATAGAGCAGTATTTCTGCAGGATGCATTAGAAGTTGATGATAGCTTTTATTTCTGCCATTTTTATTTGAGTGTTTGACCAATTTTAAACCTGCAGCTTTTGGACTTCCCAGAATTAATCCAACAACTTCCAGTAGAAAAAAAAAATCCAAACAACTTCTATAAACCAAAGACCAAAAGCTCGCTATGGTGAGCTTCTGGCTTTTGGCTTCGGCAAGCGTTTTGGCTTTTGAAAGACCACCCAAATTAAAGCTGAGGTCCAAATAAAAGGCTCTCAGAAACCAAACAAATAGACCGACATAGTATTGATTGTTCTTTATTTTAAGTTTCTATGTGAAGTATGTGAATATATGGTATTTTCACAAGTGACACTTTCTTTCATAAATGTGCCCTGGCACGTTTTTTATTAAGAGGAAGTATAGTTTGTTACACTTAAGCTGGCCATGGCAATCCACTGATTATCAAGATCAGTGATCGAAATCACACGAGGCTGTAAAATTACGCAGTAGTACTATGCGATAAACCAGCTGAGCACAAGGCGTAAATATCTTATTCAGCGTCAAACTTAGTCAAATTCGCCCAAAAACAGTGCCTGCAGTGCCTCATGGTTGGAGGTCGACAAAGCAGCCGCAAAGGTCGCCTGAAACTTTTCAGCGACCTCGGCATCCACAACTTTGGTGTTGATGGCGACACCAAACATCTGGTCAAGAACGTTCTACACCTGGAGCGTGAGTTCGCCATGCACATGTTAATTTTCTTGGCAAGGCGTTTCCTTCGACTCGGCGTGAGCCCCAACTTCAGCGTCTTGGGCCTCCTCCTGAGCTTGGGGCCGGCACACAGATGGTGGGGGGTTTGTAGAGGGAGGCAGACCTGCGACTCAATCCCTTCGTCATGCGACCTCGATTGCGCTGGGTGGAAACGGGTGCAAATCTAATTTTGTGCTTAACATTTGTTCCGGTTTTTTATGTTCGGTCATAAGGTTGTTCATCGATTGATGTCTCATTGTGACACAACTAATAATTATATGGTTTCTTTAGTCCAGGGGATCATGCTAGGTCAATTGAATGAGCACTGCAGATCATATATTAGTTCGTAGGATTGCAAAATCATATATTAATTGATAGGACTGTCCAGTAGGACGCTACCCACTAGGGTTCAAGTTCTAGTGCTCATACCTGTTCCTTGGATGTTTTTCCAGAATTTACGGTGTTATACGTTAAGTGGATAAGGACGTTCCCATCGACAACGAGGCACCAGTGGTGACTGCGGAAATTTTCAAATACTACTAATTTAAGGTTCATGGCATCTTTCGGAACCAATGGATAAGGACGCTCCCAAAGACAACGACTCAACGAGGCACCATGAACCTTAAATATTGCTAAGGTTCATGGCATCTTTGGGAATGGTACGTTCTGTGGCATTGTCTTTTACATCTACAGAAGTTGGTAAACATATAAATTAATCAAGTCAAAGTGGACTGTTATCCATCAATGGGAATTTACAGTTCAGGTTGTGGTGTGGTGTGGTGATAGGATGGTACAGTATATGCAAGAAGTTTTTACAGATTCTTTGTCCTTATTTCCTTATGAACCTAAGTTCTTTTGGTTTGTAGTTCATGATATAATTATCCAGCCACTATATTTGGTAACATAAAAAACAGAGAAGTCCCCAGTCAATTGCTATCCATGAATATTCTTTTACAGATCAGGTTCACTACCGGAGAGCGAGTTTCTGCCGATGGCGGCAGAGTTTGCCGATGGCCAGAGCATAAGCCATGGGCAAAAAAGCCAGTTTGCCGATGGCAAAGCAAAGCCATCGGCAAACATGTTTTTGCCGATGGCCGGGCCATCGGCGAACAAATGCCATCGGCAAAAAGCTTGTTTGCCGATGGCTGGGCCATCGGCAAACAAAAGCAAACGGCAGAGCCACTCTTTGCCGATGGTCTATTCCCCCCATCGGCAAACTTTGCCAGGAGCGGACGGCGGCCGACGCCGTCTGTTTTGCCGATGGCAGCGCCGTTAGGCCATCGGCAAACCGCCTCATTTGCCGATGGCCACGGCCAACGGCAAAGCGTTGCCACGTGGCTGCCTGGGGAGCGCCCAGGCCCACCTTGTTTGCCGATGGCCGGCCATCGGCAAAGCCTATTTGCCGATGGCTTTTCAAGGCCATCGGCAAACAATTCTTTTTTTTTTTTTTTGTTTTTTTCCTTCCCATTTTTTTCTGGTGTCTTCCTACACCACATACAACCCAGCTTCAAAAGTTGGGACAATTTTGAGTTTTGTGGCCATATTTCGTTAATTTTTTTTGGTTTCTTTGAATTTTTCCCGCAACTCTAAATTTGAACTGCAGGTACATGAAATAATGCAAAATTTTGATTCAAAAAATGATATTCATGATGCTCGGAGTATGTTGAGGCCGTATACAGGACCTCGCATGAAATTACGACCCTGTTGGCCTCGTAACATGGGGAGTGACGTGCCCGAAAAGTGTTTTTAAATTGTATAAAAACCAAACGAAGTCCAAAATTGACGAAACTTGACCAGTTGTGTTGTCATGGCATGTGTAGTGTGCGGTAAAAATTTCAAAAAGTTTCGAGCAAGTTGTGACGTCGGATGGTCAAAACCCAGACATCTCCACATGTGATCACAGAGTGGAGATGTTTGGGTTTTGACCATCCGACGTCACAACTTGCTCGAAACTTTTTCAAATTTTTACCACACACTACACATGCTATGACGAGACAACTCGTCAAGTTTCGTCAATTTCGAACTTCGTTTGGATTTTATACAATTTAAAAACACTTTTCGGGCAAGTCACTCCCCATGTTACGAGGCCAACAGGGTCGTAATTTCATGCGAGGTCCTGTATATGGCCTCAACATACTCCGAGCATCATGAATATCATTTCTCGAATCAAAAGTTTGCATTATTTCACGTACCTGCAGTTCAAATTTAGAGTTGCGGGAAAAATTCAAAGAAACCAAAAAAATTAACGAAATATAGCCACAAAACTCAAAAATGTCCCAACTTTTGAAACTGGGTTGTATGTGGTGTAGGAAGACACCTGAAAAAAAATGGGAAGGAAAAAACAAAAAAAATATATTGTTTGCCGATGGCCTTGTAAAGCCATCGGCAAAGACTGTTTGCCGATGGCTGGCCATCGGCAAAGACTGTTTGCCGAGGTGGGCCTGGGCGCTGCAGAGCTGCCACATGGCACCTTTTGCCGATGGCCATGGCCATCGGCAGACATAGTTTCAAACAAAAAAAACAATCGGCCCCCGCCCCCAACCCCAAACCCTATCCGCATTCCCGATTCCATCCCGCCCGCCGCCGCCACCCCCGCCCCGCGCGCCATTTCCACCGCGCCGACACTCCCGCCGCCGCCGCAACTCCCGCCGCCGCCCCCACTCCCCGCTCCGCCGCCCCGCCGCGCCGCACTCCGCGGCCGCCGGCACGACTCCCCGGCCGCAGCTCCCGACCGCCGGCGCCGCCATTCCCGCCCGCCAGTGCCACTCCCGCCAGAGCCGCCGGCCCCTGCTCGGCCCCTGCTTGGCCATAGCAGCAGGGGAGGAGGAGAAGGGAAGAAGGGAAGAAGGGAAGGGGAGAAGGAGGAGGAGGAAGAAGTAGGGCAGGAAGAAGAGAAGGGGAGGAGGAAGAAGGAGGAGGAGAGGAAGGAGAAGGGAGGAGGAAGAAGAAGGAGGAGAGGAAGGAGAAGAGAGGAGGAGGAGGAGGAGAAGAAGGAGAAAGGAGGAAGAAGAAGAAGGGGAAGAGAGGAGGAGGAGGAGGGTAAGGTCCGCTTCGTTCGTCCACCTTCTGTCCACGTCGTCGACGCAGTTCGTCCATGTCGTTCGTCCACGCGCGTCGCCGGAGGAGAAGGTAAAGCTCTAGGGTTGTCGGCCATCGTGCCGTATCTGTGTTGACGGCCTTAGTGCCGGGTTTGTTGATGTGTGGGCCATCGTGCCCCAAATGTGGACGCCGGCCTTCGAGTCGACAGTTTTCTTGCAGGTTTTGGGAACCTCCCCGTACAGGGGAGGTTCTACCGAAATTTTCCACTAATAGTGAAGTTTTTATTGCTTTGCAGAGCAGGACTTGTCGGAGGGGACCTTGACCGTGTTCGTGCACCTACCCGCCTCTGCGCCACCACCCTAGGTATAATTCACATCTATTCCTTATAGTTGTTGTAAGTACATTGCGTAACCGAGTTAGGCGTCTCCCATCTGAAAGGGATTCGCGGTCGTTGGTATGCGGATCAGTGCATATCTGCGATGGTTTCTCTTTCGGATTGTCCACGTTTTTTGGACTGCCCGAGGATGCATAGATGGGTTAGCTTCCATGTTCCGCCCCCGTCCGAGTCGGAGTTTTGTCAGCCCCTCCCCATTGTTCTCCGGATACACACTCTCCCTGTCGGGACGTGTATCGGGAGAACAGCGGGGAGGTGCTGCCAAAATTCCATCTCGGATGGGAGCGGAGCATGGAAGCTAACCTCATCTACGCATCCTCGGGTGGGATTAGGACCTATCCTTCACCTAGTAGATGGTAGGAACACCTTGTAGATGCAGATGTTGGTCCTATTACTCGCTTACGTTGGCGCATGACAGAGGATGGCTGACCGTGAGTGGATGTACACGGGATTCAAAGACAAGACCAATGAATGTGTTAAGGGGACCGGGGACTTCCTGGAGAAGGCATTTGGCCCAGCTTCTAAAGGGGCGATTCGGGTGTTTTGTCCCTGTAGCAAGTGCAAGAACCAGACAAGGAAAGAGCAACGACAGATGAGGAATGATATTTGGGCGAATGGATATGTTCCAAACTATACCCGCTAGATCCTGCATGGGGAACCCCAACGGGTTACGGAGGCGGTGGTGAGACCGGACCTCGAGGGGTTTGATGCAGATGCCGGAATGGCAGACTTGCTGGAAGACGTTGAAGCCATTCAAGGAATGGAGATGGAGGAAGAAGATCCAGAGGCGACCGCAAAGGCGTACTACGACATGATGGAGGCGGCAAAGGAGCCCCTTCACGAGAAGACCCACATTTCTAAAATGGATGGCATTTCACGCCTAATAGGGTTGAAGTCGTCACTGGGCATCAGTCGAGAAGGTTTTGATCTCGTGTTGGCAACTGTTGGCGGGCTGCTTCCGGTGGAGCATTGCCTGCCGAAAAACACGACCGAGTCATAGAAGCTCCTTCGTGCACTCAAGATGCCTTATCACCCGATCCAAGCTTGTAAGAACGGGTGTGTCCTGTTCCGGGGAGACCACGAGGCAGCAACACACTGTCCAGAGTGCAAAGTCTCTAGGTACGTGGAGGTAGAAGGCAGTGATGGCATTAAGAAACAGTCTAAGACGCCTAAGATGGTCATACAACACCTTCCTGTACTACCGAGGCTGCAACAGCAGTACATGACACTGGAGTCCACGAAACAAATGACGTGGCACAAGAATGGCAAAAGATACAGTGACAAGATGCAGCACCCGGCAGATGGTGATGCATGAAAGCACTTCAATGCCATGAATCCTGGCAAGGCACAGGAGGCTCGAAATGTACGCGTAGCGCCGGCAACAGATGGGTTCAACCCGTTTGGAATGATGGCGGCCCCGTACACTTGTTGGCCCGTGTTTGTGATCCCCCTCAATCTTCCCCCTGGCGTCATGTTCGACCCCAAGAATGTGTTCTTGACGCTGATAATACCTGGACACCCGGGCAACAAAATGGGTATGTTCATGCAGCCAGTGTGGGATGAATTGCAGAAAGCTTGGGATGAGGGGGTGGTGACGTATGACCGAGCTACGAAGACGAACTTCACGATGCATGTGTGCTACCAGTACTCAATGCATGACTTCCTGGCGTATGGCTTGTTCAGCGCGTGGTGTGTTCACGGGATGTTCCCTTGCCCAACATGCAAGGCAGATGTGATGTTCACCTGGCTGGCCAACGGTGGCAAGTATTCTTCTTTTGACAAACATCATCAATTCCTAAAGGAGGACCATCCACTGAGACGAGATAAAAAGCACTTCACGAAAGGTGTTCAAGTCACCGGCCCCATCCCTAAGGAAAAGAGCCCAGCTGACATCCTTGCACAGATAGAGGCTCTCGAAATTGATGACGTGAATGGTGGTTTCAAAGGATATGGTACCGACCACATGTGGACTCATATATCGGGCTTGACTAGGCTCCCCTACTACAAGCACCTTCTTCTTCCACACAACATCGATGTAATGCACACAGAAAAGAATATCGCCGAGGCACTTTGGGCAACACTCCTAGACATTGGCAAGAAATCAAAGGACAATGTTAAGGCCAGACTGGACATTGAAACAATTTGTGATAGACCAAATCTAGTGATGAAGACCCCTGCGCCAGGCAAGAGATGGAAGAAGGGCCCGGCCGATTACATCCTGAAAAGGCCGCATAGGAAGGAAGCACTGGAGTGGTTGCAGAAGCTAAGGTTCCCTGATGGGTACGGGGAGTAAACTTGCAGACTGGCAAAGTCTTAGGGATGAAGAGTCATGACTTCCACATCTGGATTGAGCGGATCCTTCCTGCGATGACCCGGGGATACCTCCCCGAGCCGGTGTGGCGCGTCTTGGCAGAGTTGAGCTTTTTCTTCCGCCAGCCTTGTTCCAAGGAGTTGTCTCGGGACGTTTGTCTTGAACTGGAGGAGGCTGCACCTAAGTTGCTCTGCAAGTTGGAGATGATATTTCCACCGGGCTTCTTCCTGTCCATGCAGCATATGATTTTGCACCTACCAAGGGAGGCACG
Organism: Themeda triandra; assembly: GCA_018135685.1. Taxonomy (NCBI): domain Eukaryota; kingdom Viridiplantae; phylum Streptophyta; class Magnoliopsida; order Poales; family Poaceae; genus Themeda; species Themeda triandra. The sequence goes on from JAENPR010000175.1 coordinate 561,415, forward strand.
GTTGGGGGGACCCGTGCAGCACCGTTGGTGCTATCCAATCGAGAGGTGTCTAAAGCTTCTTCGGAAAAAGTGTAAAAATAAAGCCAAAATTGAGGCTTCGTGGCGAGGCATTCATTCCAGGAGGAGGTGTCCACATGCACATAGGCGTACTATACTGAGGCACTTACGAGACCACGAGATCCAACCCCTCATTACAACATCGACGAGAATTCATGCACTCTCAGCCTTTTCAGAGGGGATCTCGGAAGAGCAGGAGCAGGGACCCCTCGTTACTTGCGGCATGATGAGTGGCACACTATCATGATGTACTTGTTGTTGAACCTTGATGAAACGATTGATTATCAAGAGTAAGTTCTCAATGAGCTTGTTTCATACGTCGCCACTATCCTCCACCTATCGATCCGACCTCCCTTGTCTATTATTTCTCCAGGGACTTTATTAATGAACACTGGAGGTGCAATAGGGATCCTACCGAGGATGAAAAAGACCATCTTCTCAGACATAATACGCCCGATTTCGTCAATTGGTTCAGCAAAAAGGTAACTATCTACCTAACCTCATTTCGACTTTGAGATTCCACTTTGCTCCTATGAGCGAGTAACGTAACTATCCACCTATCCTAACCGTGCAGGCTAATTACGATGCGGAAATGAGTCCTGCATTGAGATGTGTGGGCCAAACCTTTGATCGACATGTCAAGTCATTCGACGTTTATGACGTGAATGGCTATCGCTTTCGCACGAGAAGCTACGAAGAGAAATGGGGCAACCTAAAAACCACGTGCACCGGAGTTCGTACTCCCGGCACGGATGGGAAGGACTATTACGACATAGTCGAACAGATATTGGAGCTTGACTTTGGCAAGTTCCTAGGTTGTAAGCCTGTGGTGTTCAAATGCCATTGGTTCAATCCCGAGGTCACGAAAAAGGACCTTAAGATTGGGCAAGTCGAAATCCGACAGGATTCCATATATGGAGGAGACGATGTCTATATTGTGGCTAACCGAGACGCCAAGCAAGTTTATTACCTCCCATGGGCAAACCAGAATGACAAGCGCCTTGCGGGTTGGAGCCTTGTGCAGTTCGTATCGCCACGCGGTAAAGCGGCGGTCCCGAATGATGATGACTACAACTTTGACCCAAGGACAGATGAGTTCTATCAACCTGAGGGGCTAGAAGGTAGGTTGGAGATAGACATTGATTCGTTGATGAGTATGAAACTAAACAACGACATCGATGAGGATGAGGGTGATGAGGTGCACGATGCTGAGGACATACGAATCCTAGATGCCTGGCAGATGTGACGCGATGTAGAAGTTGGGGAACATGTAGAGTGTAATGATGAGGACTTAAGAGAGCTCGACAATATTGATAGTGATGACGATAGTACTGATGACGAGGACGAGCGCTCGCCAGCAATATTGCCATTTGCGGAGATAGTTTCTAATCCATGTAATATTGATACTGTTATTTATATTACCTTACATTTATGTTTCTTTACAAGTACTTGCAATCTACTAATACTAACTGTTTTAATCTTTGTCATTGCAGGCACTCGATAAAATGCCAGGCGGAGGATGGTCGCGCCGACAAAACGTCAGGTCGAGGTACATGGTGACCGAGCCCCAGCAGGACCACGTGGCGGCCGGCCACCACGAGGAGCACGTGGCGGCCGGCCACCACGAGGAGGAGGACGACGAGGAGCTTGAGGTGGAGCCGTCGACCAGCAGGGGTGGGAGTAGGCGGAGGGCTCCCAGGATGAGGCTGTTTGAGGATGAGGCTGTTTGTGCTGGCGGCGGTGGCGACAACGATGACGCAGAGGAGGACGGAGGCGGCGGCGGTGGCGACGACGACGACGAGGAGGACGGCGGCGGCAGCGGTAGCGACGACGACGACGAGGAGGAGACTGCAGGCACCTCGACTTCCACAGGCACCTAGAAGAAGCCCTTCCAGCACAGGCCCACTAAGCTCCCTGAGCACGTGCCGCGCCCTGACAACCACCCGCAGATCGTGATCGCTGGGAGGTAAGTATCCATTGTTGATTTCTATACTTGTTCTTATTTTATTTTCGAATTAAAACTGCATACTAATAATTGTTGTTTATGTGCAATGGCTGGGCAAAGGTGACGGCCAGGAAGAGTTCGCCCCATGTCACTAGCATCCAGGGGCGAGTGATTAAAGCAAACTTCCCTGGCTTGGTCACCATCGAGGGGAAGACGATCATGCCCGACAAATGGCCACACTACTACCTCGTCAGGGACGTACATGGGGAAATCCTCGCTGACAAGATCAAGAGGGAGTTCTGGGTGAGTCTTTCTATCGCAACGCATATCTCAATACTACGCATTTGTTGGACTTTTCTCAAACAATGGAATGATGTTTGATGCCTGTGTGCAGTTGTACTATAGGTTGGCGGAGGGGCAGGACCCCGTGCTGGCGGACCGGCATCGGGACAAGGTGTGCGAGTTACGGATCAAGGACATGTTCTACGAGGCGCACACCGGGCCGTCATCTCCTACTACGCCAACTTCGGGGGATGAAGGTGGATAAGACCCGAGCCGGGAGATGATATGTGAACCGAAGACCGACCTCACCGAGGAGCGGTACATGCGAGATAAATAAGCGGGAAAACATCCGTTGTGATTCCTTATGTGACACATTCAACTCATTATCTGGAAGATCTAATACTTGAATGTAATGCAGACACCTCCGGGCTGGTGCAGCAAGTACGCCGACTGCTGGCGTGAGATTGTCAGAGGGTGGCAAACGCCGGAGGCGTACGTGCAGCACAGAGCACGTCGGGCGAAACGCTTGGAAGAGATGGTGAGGTCCGGGGTCTCACACCACCAGGGGAGCCAGAACCTCCCAGAGTTCATGGAAACATGGGTATGCTTGTGTTCAACCATTTCTTATAGCGCTGGATTTCTTATATCTCTACTTGTAACCATGTTTTCTGTTTTCCTCGCAGAGGGAGCACCACGATGGGCAGCCCATCAACGAGTACATGGGTTGGGCCCTTGCACACAAGGGCCCAGCGAAAGCGGCCTCCACCACGTACAGCTCTTTGGACGGGCCTGAGAAGTACACCAGCCCGGTCGCGTACGGGAAGCTCACCAAGTACGCCGCCGCAGCTCGAGAGGCCCATGGCAATGACTACGACGTCACCACCGAGCCCCTGGACCCTGAGCTCATAATGAGGGTGGGAGGAGGGAAGCAGCACGGCCGGTTCTATATGGCCCACAGCGCCATTGAGCCGTCCTCTGTCCCGACGCTGACCGAGATCCGCAAAGAAGACCGGCGAAGGGGCGCACCGCGGGTCCCCATAGTGCCTCGGCAGCCGAGCAGTGCGCAGGTGATCACGGGTCTTCAGGTAAGTGGAGTTTCATTCGTCGTTCAACCATTTCACAAATACTATACCTTGCCTTCAAATACAATCAACCATGCTAGTGTAATATTGCAGTCCACGGTCCAGGAGGTGCTATCCAACCAGAAGCAGATGGCGCTTGCCTATCAGGAGCACGCGGCCGCAGTTGCGCAGCACTACCAGCAGGCGATGTCGCAGATGTCCCTACACATGCGTGCCCAGGGAATGAGTGAGCCTCCAGCCTCTGTCTTCGCTCCACCACCTGTACCTCCACTGCCTTTTCTTGTACCTCGTCCGGTGAGTCTCTACATTGTCTATTGCTTTAGCTTGTGATGCTAGTCTGCAGGTACTAATTTCATCACTTGGTCTTTGTGCAGGCACAATCGGTGGGCTCGAACCCAACTCCAGGTGCTAGCCCTCCAGCGGGTGCTTCTCCACAGGGTCCTTCTCCACAGCACGGCTGGAGTCCTTACCAGAGCCTCCCCACGCAGCCGTTCGTCTGGGGTCCTCCACCGACGCAGGGGTACTCGTGGCTGCCGCAGGGGCAGCTCGGGCCGTCTCAGTTCCCTCCGTAGCCGGGGTACTCGTGGCCGCCGCAGCGGCAGCCGGCCGTCTCGGTTCCTCTCGGCGGCGGCTCGGCCCCGGCAAGACGGTGCGGCCCCGTAGCCGAGTTGGCCTGCGTGGGAGGATGGTGCTGGGGGCTCGGGGACCCAAGGGGATGGCGCCACGAGCTAGGTACCTTCTCTTCCTGCTTTTGGACCTTGTTGTGCCACGTCGAACATGTTTTGCCGATGTTGGCCTTATATGGATGAATTTGGACTTGTATGCATGAATTGGGACTTGTATGGAGCCATTTCGACTTGTATGGATGATTTCGGACATGCTATATGGAATTCATGCTATATTATAGTTGAAATGGTGTATTATTGCTAATATATGTGATGAATGTTGTATATGTGTGCCGCTTGTGATTAGATGTGGTCGAAATGGAAGAAAACGAGAAAAAAAAGGAAAAAGAAATTCCCGGGTTTGCCGATGGCCTGGGGAAATTTTTTTTTGCCGAGGCCAGATTTGCCGATGGCCATGGCCATCGGCAAACAGACCATAACTTTGCCAATGGCCATGGCCATCGGCAAAAAAAATCTTGGAAAACATTTTCAAAAGGAAAAAAATTGTACGCCGACGGCCGTGGCCATCGGAAAAGTTAATTGTTTGCCGATGGCCGCGTGTCATCAGCCATCGGCAAACCCGCCGTCGGCCTGACGGCGGGGCGGCTGACGTGGAATAGTTTGCCGATGGCGGTCGCGGCCATCGGCATAGTTTGCCGATGGCATTGTCAGTTGCCATCGGCAAAAAAAAAAAATTTCCAATGCCGTAGTTGCCGATGGGAGTTTGCCGATGGCAACATGACTTTGCCATCGGCAAACTTTTTGCCGGCGGGTTCCTGGTGTTTGCCGATGGCATCAAGCCATCAAGCAAACACCGTGGATCCGGTAGTGGTTGTGGTGATACAGTTATATATTTAAGAAGTTACTTTGTCCTTATTTTGTCATGAACTTTAGTTTTCTTCTTTTATTTGTTCAATGATATATCTAGCCAGCTATATTCTACATTTGGTAACATGAAAAGTAATAATATGGCCAAGTTAATTGCTATATGCATCCATGTGCTTTGGAAGATTAGGTTGCGGTGAATACATGTAAGAATTTTTTATAGAAATGTATCCCAAACTTGTTATACATACGCTTAAGTTCTTTCAATTTCTCAGTGGCTGAATAGCTAACCAAGAGATATTGTTGATTTACCTTTCATTGTAAATGTCATAGATGAACTTATAATATTTAAGTGCAGTCTTATATATATTCAATGCTCATACATGTCCACCTCCATATATATCATCGCATGATAATATCTTAATTCATGACTTGGATTTATCTATTTGAAATTCAGTTTTATTTCAAAAAGGACTTTTTTTCAAATCGGGGGATCCCCATTTCCATTTCAAGAACCAAAACGGAAATACAGCAGTTTTAGACAACAAAGAAGAGCAGCAGCAGGGGGGAACTACCAAGGAGGAGGTAAACAGAGACCTAGACCTGGAAGAGGAGAAAGTGCGCTTAACCACCCCGCGCAAGAGGCAACCACAGCGTGACCAGCTACTTATTACATGATGCGCTTAACCATCCAGCGCAAGAGGAACGGCGTACAGGCCAGATACGAGTAGCAGCAAATGTTAACACAGACCAGTTTTTCAATTATTAGGCCTCAAAGATGAACGAGCTGTAACCAGCGGTCCTTCAATCGCTCCCAGCGGCGTCTCCGGTTGCCCCCTGCACACCTGTCTTCCTGGACATCTTGGATGCAAGGATACCCAGCGCCATCTTTAGCATCATGTCGACTCCGGCTTCGATCTCTTCCTTGTTGGCGTCCTTGAACAAACCTGCCCATATTTTCATTAGTGCTGCCGCATGACAGATGATGTCAAGTGGGCTTTTGATCATTTTCTTTTCAAAGCAGGCAGTATTACGAGCACTCCAAATTGCCCAACAAAAAGCAGAAACCCCCATTACATGAACACGTTTTCCATGTGGGAACCACTGGTTCAGCCACTCCCAACAATGTTCCAGATTTTCTCGGAAGATCATGGGCACCAAAACATCTTGCAACACACCCCCAAACCACCTTCGCCACTGTACATTGGAAGAACAAATGATCGATGGACTCATTACAAGAACAGAAGTAACACTCAGGACTGCCTACCCATTTTTTTCCTCAGGAGGTTGTCTTTGGTTAAGACTACTCCACTGGTCAACAACCACATGAAGTATTTGATTTTAGGTGGCATTGGACATTTCCAAATGTGTTTGAGATATGTTCCATTATCGAGATGGTTAAAGATTCATACATAGACTTAACAGTGAACTGTTTCTTACGCCAAGTGACCACTCAATTTTGTCATTCTCATCGTTAACTGAAATGCAAGTAACCAAACACCAAATTTGGGACCAAATTTCTCTCAAACCCTCGGGAAGCCATCTTCTAAAAGTTAGAACCATACCCTCACTCCTAGCTTGGGAGGAAATGTCTTTCATTTCACAAAGCTCAAAAGTTCTGGAATAATAATATATAAAGGATCATCAAACAGCCATTTATCAAGCCAAAAGCTAGTTTTCACACCATTTCCTATTTTAACTGCCCTACCTTTGAGATAGACCTTCTTAATCTTTAAGAGGTCTGCCCAAATGGGGGAGTTATTCAACTTATGTGAAACAGAATAAATGGAATCCTTGGTTAGATATTTTGCCCTTATGAGGTCTTGCCATAAACCTTCTTCACTTTCCAGTTTCCACCACCACTTGCTTAGTAGACTGACATTCAGCCTATCTAGATCTTTGATTCCAATTCCCCCTTCTTTTTTACTTTTGCAGATAGTAGTCCATTTGACTAGGTGATACTTTTTCTTCAAACTGCTCCCTTGCCAGAAGAATGTTCTTCTAGCTTTGTCAATTTTATCTATCACTGTTTTTGGCAACCTATAAACAGACATATGGTAAATGGGGGAGTTGTTTAAGCTGGCAGTAATTAGAGTAGCCCTCCCAGCCATAGTTGCAGAGTTTCCTTTCCATACATCCAATTTCTTGAGACAATTGTCAGAAAGAGGCATCCAGTCACTAACATGCAGCCTACTAGGGCTGATAGGAACCTAGGTATTTAACAGGAAAACTCCCCACTTGGCAATTAAAAATCATGGCATATTGTTCAGCCAAGTCATCCCCACCATTAATCATAATCACTTCACTTTTGCTAAAGTTGATCTTCAACCCAAAGAATAAGTTCAAAATAGTAAAGGAGCATTTTGATATTCCTAGCACTCTCCAAGTCATGTTTCAAACAAATGATGGTGTCATCTGCATATTGCAGAATGGCCACCTCTTTTGGAATTATGTGATCAACAAGACCAACAACCAAGTCATTACTCGAGCCCGCACCACCATTCGGTAAGGCAATCGGCGGTGAAAAATTGAAAAGGATTGGGGAGAGGGGGTCCCCCTGCCTGACTCCTTTACAGCTTTTGATATAAGGACCAATAGAGTCATTAATTTTTATATTCACAGTACCTCCAGACACCACTTGCTTAATCCAATCACACCACTTTTTACAAAAGCCCCTCAACTCAAGACAGTCAAAAGAAGTTTCCAAAGCAAACTTTGTCATAAGCCTTTTCAAAATCGATTTTAAACAACACACCGGTTGTTTTTTCATTTTTGTTTCATGAATAATTTCATGTAAGTACATGATCCCAGAAGTGATAAGTCTTCCTTTCATAAATGCGATCGATCTTTGGTGAATTAATTTTTCAGCAAATGGTTCAATTCTTATTGTAAGCACCTTGGTGATAAGTTTATACGAGACAATTCAGCAAACAAATAGGTCTGTATTGCTGAATTTTAGATGCATCCCTAATTTTGGGCAGCAAAGTGATTATTCCATAGTTTAGTCTACTCACATCAATTTTGCCATCATGAAATTCATGAAACAGCCCAATTATGTCATTTTTTACAATCTCCCAACAGTGTTGGAAGAATTCAATGGGTATACTATCAGGACCAGGGGCTTTGTTTCTTTCCATTTGGAAGAGAGCCCTTTTTATTTCTTCTTCAGAGAAACACTGACACAGAAACTTATTATCTTCATCAGTTAGTTTGTAACAGCCTGCCCACAGATTTGGATCTAGCTTTATATCATGATTTATTTCTGGACCAAACAACACCTTGTAGTATTGAGTGGCATGAGATAAGAGATTTTGATCCCCTTCAATAGTTATACCATCTTCTTCAAAACTTTGAATTCTAGCTTTTCTTTTCCTCCCATTTGCATATCTATGATAATATTTAGTGTTTAAGTCTCCCTTATGCAGCCAGTTCTCATGGCTCCTATTGTGCCAATAAGATTCTTCTTGCAAAAGAAGGGCCAAATTTTCAGCTAGCGAGATCAGCTTTCTTTAACCAAATGGAGGGGATAACCCAGGTCCTTCTTCCATTTGTTCAATCTCACTTAATTCACCCCGAATAGATCTTATTCTTTTTCTTAGCTCCCCTTGGAGACCGAAACCCCAGCCTTTAAAAAACTTTTTGAACAGTTTCAGATTTTGTTGGATTCTCCCAAAGCAAGTGTCAACTTTGCAATAAGTGTTCCAGATTTTTTGCACCTCCTCATAAAACGTAGGGTTATCAAGCCAACTCAATTCAAACCTGAATTGAATTGTTTTGCTTCTTTTGACCTCCCCTAAAGACAACAAGAGAGGGTTATGGTCGATATCTCTCTAGGCAGTTTTTAACAATGGCCCGAGGGAAGCAATCCTCCCACCGGGCTGTAACTAAAATCCTGTCTAACTTCTCCGGGTAGGGTCCCGATTATTTGACCAAGTGTAACCCCCCCCCCCCAACAAAGTTCCAACTCTCGAGATCATAAAAGCTAATCAAAGCATTGAAAAGATCTGTAAGTCTATGAACACCACCTTCCCCATTCTTTTCAAAATTATATCTAATGATATTGAAGTCACCCCCAATAAGCATTGGGTCTTGATTCTCATTGCAGAATTTAGATAATTCAGACAAGAAAGGGATCTTCCCCTCTTCCTGAGCATCACCATAAACTATAAGTAGATTCCATTTGATGTTGTTTTGTTTGTCCCACAAGTTCATTTGGAGCATATACTCCCCTGCTTAAAAGAACCTACATCATATAAGTCAATTCTCACACCTACTAAGATACCACCAGATCTCCCCCTAGAGGGGTTATGTAACCACAAGTAATCTAATTGAGGGTCAAACTTTTTAAGAAGAGAGTCCTCACAATCTTCAATCATGGTTTCTTGCAACCCAATAATGAAAACATTTTTGCTGAATTAGATCTCTTAAGAAGGTAGATAGGCCTCTTTTTTTGAGACCCCTGCAGTTCCACACTAAACCTTGTAAATTCATAAAAAACTATCTTTTTCTTTGTCTTCCCTTTCTCTTACCATTCTCAGGATTTTCCTAAGATTTTTTCCTTTTGTTTTGTGCAGATGGAGAGAATTTCAGGACTTTCCTTCTTTCTCTTTTTCTGCTTCTAGAAGCAGCCTTATAATCAGTTTCAGGCCCAGAGGTGTCCTCTTGTAGCCATTCTAACTAAGGAGCATTGCTTACTGTAGCCTCCTCTTCACACTCGTAATACTAACATTAGATTTCAACTACTGCTGTTTTTGATATAAACAAGCTCTAGCATTTTCTATCTCCTTAAACAAATCAAAGGATCTAGAGTCATTTTTTAAGACATCAATACCCATTTTAGTTGAAATATTATCAAACTCAGCATGGGATAAATCAACAATATTAATATTCTGAACTTGGGCAGGCTGAGATGGTAATTTACCTTCCAGATTCCTCTTCCTAGCCATAGATTCTCCTTTTTCTTGAGTAGTTTTCAGAAGATCTTGTTGCAGTCTGCTGCTCCTCCTTAGCTCCAGCTGATGATGATCTTGACCATGTAAAGCTCCCTCATTCTTGTCAGTTTGTCTGTCATCACCATTATCATTCGGAATGGAAGTATCTTGATCATGTGTAGCCTCCCCATTCTTGTTGACTTGCCCTTCTTCAACAATATCTTTAGGTATGTAGTTGTCATTCCCTAGAGTCCCATGGGTGGTAATGATACTGTCATCAGCAATGAATACATCAGGGGAGCCAAAGATAGGTATTCCACTATCCATATTGTCATCAACACCTTTCAGCTACTGTGTACTTTTCACCTTCTCAGCATTAATTGATTTGAAAATATCCTTAGGGAGAGCGTCAGCTGAGAACTGCCCAAACATGAGGACATGTTGTTGCTCATTATCTTTTGAGCCCCCTTGACCACTATCCCCATAAGCACCGATCACTTTCAGCTTATCACTTAGTGTATCACTATCAGAGTCAGAATCTTCAATGTAATCAGGAATATCAACTTTCCCCCCATAGTCATCATCCAGCTCTTGCTTCCTATAACTTTTCTGAGCATCACCCATGAATTTGTTGCTTGAGTTTTTCTGTTTTCCAACCATTGGTGGAGCAGTACCAAATGTCCTTCCTTGATACCTTCCTTCATTTCCTTCCACCATTCTGGAGAATCTGCCCCCTGATCTTTCCACTTGAGGATTGTTGCTGTTGTTAATTTTCTGGCCACTAGAATCCATCTTCTTGGGTGTACTCGACTAGCATCACCAACTTTAATCCCACTACTAAGAACTTTCTCATTTTCTTCCACTAGAACCTCTCTTTCATAGATGAACTCATAAATATGCATACCCAAGGCACTTCTGGTAGTACTAGGGACCTTGGTAATATCCATACATGCAATCTTCATTCTCACAAAGTCAGAACTGAATCTGGTTGCTTTGTCGACCTCCAAGACTTTCCCAACTAACCCCCCAACTTGTGCTATTGTCCTGACAGATCTCTGGTCAGTAGGAATGTTATGGACCCTGAACCAGGCACTTTGCAGTTGACCAATTGCACCAACACAAGGTGACCAGGGATCCACTTTCATTTGAGCATCAGCACATTCCATAGGTAAGAACTTGAAATGTTTCCATTGCTGCAAAACTTTGACACTGGGAAGCCTCATCACAAACTTCTTCTCAGTCCGTGGTTTTGCCTTCCATTTCTAGGTCTCAGATCCATACAAATTGTCAAACTCAGCCTCAACTTGCTTGCTAGTGGCATGCCCAGCAACTATGGAAATGATAGCAGTACTTTCTTTTTCTCTTGCTACTTTTGGGTCAATATTCTCGGGGATATAGAAAAAACTCTGCCCCTCCACTTGCACAGCACACAGTTCAGGACCTAAATTCCAAGGTAGGCAACTTCTGCAGTCATATGTGGAGTGATTGTTGTAACCACATATCTCACAACTCTGGAATCGACACTCATTGGTAGGATGGCTATTGAGTCCACATATGTCACAGGGCACCCTAGCTAGGTTATTCTGCATTCCTCTACCATATCCATGAGGGCCTAAATTCTCAGGAGCCATACCTTGATTTGGAGTACCAGTCTTCTTTCCATCAGCATACTGCTTATCTCTGAACTCTTTCTCAGCCCCATCCTGATCTGGCTTCTTCTTCCCCTGCTTAGTTTCCTCTTCTTTTGGAACTGGATTTGCTTGAGGCACCTCTTCTTGTGGAACCCGTGCAGCATCTTGGTCTTGTCTTGCAGGTTGAGTCTTCTTTCTTTCCCAAACATTCTCACGAACACCAGCCCGACCTCCTCCACGGTCAAAACGATCAGCCCCGAAGCCCTGTCCTCTCTCTCTGAAGTTTCTCCCATCCCGATCCATCACTTGCACCACTTGTGCAGGTGAGGATCTCAAAGCAGCTGCGTAGGAGGTAGAATGGCTATCCCCCCACGGGTGGCTTGCAATCTTGACCAGGTTAGGGATCTTGAACCCTACCCCGATTTCACCGGAGTGGTTGGTGGAGGGCGCCGCCTCCCTGGCTGTGGTGAGATGGGGATTGCCCTAACCCCTCCCGATCGACTCCGGATACATCGATCTTGGTGTTTTTCCCAAAATGCCCCCAACAATTTTCACCTTGATTTTTGGCCCAAACCATTGGTCTTTTCTGGGCCTTATGCCCACTTCTTCCCTCATTCAAACCTTTCCCGCCTTCAATCTGCTCAGTTTGTTTCACAGGACTAGAACATTTGTCAACACTTGGCCAACAAAATTGAATTGGGAAATTTTTGAGTTGCAGTTTATCCTTGCTCACGTAATTGAAGGGGAACAATACCTTCTCCTTGACCGATTCACGTTGAGGTCTATTGATTGGAAATGAGTACTTAGAGCATTTTGCTTTCTTCCTCTTGGTTTCTCTGATCGATAGAAACTCTGCTCTCCATTTCAGAGAGGCCAAATTTTCCTCAACCGTTTGTTCATGACTAATCATCCCTTTCCTCAATTTTCGTGGAGCTTCCACAATCATCCAGGGATGAGCATTAGATCGACGAAATTCAACCGGAGATAATGTTCCAAATTGAATCACAACCGAATCAGAGTTTCGTTTCCACGGATTCGACTTAAGATCAAATTTGTCAGAAAATGGGGAATCCCCAATCTCGTGACCTAGTTCATCGATTGCTGCTGAAGGCGGGGTGACGAAGGGGATCTTCCCCTCCGTGGCCCCCTCCCCTGCATGTAAATCAATCCTCCGATCAGAGGATCCGCCAATTTTGTACGGCGAGCTCTCCTCCCTGATCAATCCAATCAGTTTCCGCTCGCCCGCCGCTAGGGTTTGCGCACCGATGGCGGGCTCCGCCTGCGCACCTCGCGACGGACGAACCTGCTCCGCTCCACTACTATCCTCTCCATCCAACCCACTATCCCGGAACTGCGGCGAGCATGGGGAACGTACCGGCGGCGGCGAGGATCCCGCCGTGGTAGTCGCCGGCCGCTCCTGCAGTCGCCTCCAGCCGTCGAGACCCAACATCGGTGGCCAATTTAAGCTTGTGGTCTTCCTCTTCAAAAAGGACTTGGAATGCTGCCCTATGTTTCACAAGTTAAGAACATTTTGTCTTGTTGATTGGTGTCTGTCCCGAGACCTCCATGCATTACTTAGCTTTTCTCCAGCACACACCAAATCTTGAGAATATCATTCTACAACTCTGTCAGGTATATGTCTTTCAAACCTAAGAATTAATTATTCCCTCGATCAAGATATATATCGTGCCTAACAGTAACAGCATGGGTGATTTTTGTTTCAAGAGTCTCATATATGTGTTTGAAATATTCGCCTCCACCAATAAGTTATTTTGGTTGTGGTCGTTCTAAGCATTCGCCTCCGTAAATCCATTTAAGGAGGTGGGCATCTTATGCCATACGTCTCAGTTAATAATTGCAAAAATCAAAAACTCATAACTTTTTCACGTAAACTCAGATGATGACAAACTTTATATCAAATTGTAGCTCTCGACATGATCTACATCTCTGTAGTTAAAAATCTTTGAACTGAAATGTTTAGGGTCCCAAAATATTATTGGGTTTCAAAATTTAAAATTAGCAAATGATCTCGATGTTGACATGATCAATACAAAATTTATAGTTCAATGTTTAGAGTTCCAAATATGTTTTTAAATTTACAGATATTGAAATTTAAAATTTATAATTCCCTAATGATCTCAAATGTTCACTTCGTTAACACCAAATATAGTGGCCGATCTGATCTACATGTTTGATACTGATAAGTTTATTGTTTAAAATCGTCTAGAGTCTCATATGTGTTTCAAATTCTTTTGTTTTGTGGCTCCATTAAGCTTCAGTTGGGTTTCATAATACCATATTAAGTGTGGTTATAGTAGTTGGTGTGGTAAATTGGTCATGATAGATACTTGGATCAATTCCTTCCTATTAATTGGGGCATGCCGATAGCATGACTTTGGAGTTTTACCTTATTAAGTGCTTCTGCTTCCAGAAAGCATAATGCTAACCAAATAGGTGGTTAGTATCTTTTATTACATAGTACCTTTGCTTTGGGTGCATCTAAGAGGATGTTATTAATGTGCTGGTTCCGAAGGAGAAAACTTTAATTAGCCCTGTCCAATGCAAATCTTTGTGGAGGCAATTTAAAGCTGAAACCGAGTATAGAATCATTCAGTATTGTCCATGTAAGTATCATATGACATAACTAATTCTCAGAGTTCAGGTCCACTGCTTGTTTGCAAGTAGCATCTACTGTTACATCAATCATATTCCCTCTTCTGTCAGAGGAAATCAATTGTCTATGGATAGTTTTGTCTATGCCTTGTGAAATAATTAAATTGCTGTTTCTTTGGCTTGAGTGTTGCGGAGCAGTGGGTTGTGTAGGGTCAAAGTTCTTCCTTTCTGAAATCTGTAGTTTATCCTTACACGTAAATAAGATATCGTCGGTCCTTGTTTAATGTCTTCATAGCTAAGCAGCGAGGAAGCCAGCGGGGGGCTACCCGGCCTTCAGCCCCCCTAAAGCTAGTGAATGCTTGAAGCCCCCCGTAAGCGCCCCCCCCTAAAAGTAGTCACCATGATTGCCTTGAGAAGCATATGCTCTATATTTACCATGTATTAAGCCCTTGCTACTATTTTGTCTGGCTTCATCACTGTGGCTAAGTTAGTCATACTAGTCCTCAGTTACAATGTTAATAAGATTTCACCAACCTTCTCAATTTGTTTGTTTTTTTAATGGACAATGCTCAGGTACACCGTTTACCTATAAGGAGGTAATATCTCAAATTAATCTGAACCATTCATTTTTCTCAATTTATTGAATTACTAAATAAAGTAATAAATCCAAGAAAGAAAAAACACCCCCATGCCGCTAATGACGTAGCTGGAATCCCGCATGCCGGTTCCCCTTGTGAAGAAAAATATTCCACGGCAAAAGGATGCGTACATTTTGAATCTTGGTTCCTGATGCATATGCCATGAATTTTGGATCTTCGTTCCTGATGCATGCAAAATCAGCCGCAGCAGCTACATGCATGTATCAACCAAATCTAAAAAAAAAATCGTACACACTAACGCGCAACACGCTAGCTAATTAAAATAACGGCAATAATAGTAGTACAAAAATATAAAATAAAAAAGATTTTCCATATCATTTATATAATCACATGTATCAACCAAATCATAACAACCAAATCTTAAAAAAGATTTTTGATATTTCAAACCTTCCTTATTTACCCGTTTTTTATAAAATAAAATTTTAATAAATACTATTACCTACTAGGAGGTAATAGATGATTGTGATCGTTGGATCAGAATAAATAGACGGTCCACAGTCATTTCAGAGTACCGTAGCAAAGGCCTTTTTTTAGTTAGTATGGTTAGACTGATAGAGGTATCTTCTTATTGATGTTGTTACACCTGTCCTTTTCATGCGTTCCTTTCTAATCAATGTACATGAATTTCATTGGCTGAATATTTTGTCATCATTTTCTTAATGGCTGTATTTTGCTCATTGGACTGCAGTTAATATTTTACTAATGAAAAGATTAATGTACTGTTTTGAAACTCAACCACAAGCCAGAGAGAAGGCAGACAAAGAAGGATTTGAGGTAAATGTTGTGAAGATTAGCGTTAGCTTTAAGGCTACAATAAAGCTTTGGCATAAAATGAAGGAAATGTGATTGCTATTGTCATTCCGTTTGCTACTTCAAGTTCATGTTTTCTCCATAATTTTCACAAGTGCTTTTTCAACCTTTTCGTTTTTGTCTTTGAGCTCACTAAGGACATTGGTTGTACCTTGTAAACAATTGCCCACGGCTGATTGCTATAGTATAACTTGTATCTAAAAAGTGTGTAAAGAATTTATTGCTGAAATGGTGGCACATGTCTGATAGGATCATTGTATATAGGATCGTCCTATATGTATATAGGATCATCACTGCTTTTTCTGAAATAGTTATCAGAGACGTGTATTGGTTGGACATGTCATCGGTATTGGGTTACCAGTGACGCGTATTGGTTGGATGTGTCACCGATAGAGGGTTATCAGTGAGGTGTATTGGTTGGATGTGTCACCAATAGAGAGTTATCAGTGATGCGTATTGGTTGGACGCATCACCGATAGATGGTTATTAGTGACGTGTTTTACGCATCACTAATTGACCCTTATCACCGACGCAAGAATAGTGACGCGTTTTTCCTGCGTCACTGGTGACTGTCTATATGCGTCATTTATAAGCTTTTTTGGCATAGTGAACAACTCAACAAGAAAGAGAACTCTTGACGACCAGAAAATTTTCATGACAGTAGCGCAGGTCTCAACAGTCAAATTAACTCTCTCAAGAATTCACGTCGGGAATAGCTCCCCGACAAGAATCCATGTGTTTTCCGTGCCGTTTCAAAATGTACCTATAGGAAAAGCAACCAAACTAATAGGACTTCAATATTTACCAAATTTATTTCATAATGACTGATGTAATCCACAAAATGTCTATACATACTCGCCGAGTCACATTAAACATTGCTGATTACATAAACTCAAGAAATTACTTTGAACATTTGTGTAATGGAAGCTATGTTGTATGGACCTCAAAGTAATTTCTTGACTGTGTGCAATCAGCAATGTGGATAGGTGGCATGTAACTTAATCTCATCCATCCAACTTTTAAACCAATAGCTTAGAAGTTTCCTTCCATAGACTATACCGTTTATTTTTTCTTCTCACACCTATATATTGCTATAAGGCTCGAGGCCCATGGGCATTGTTAGATATGTGTCGAATATTATGTACAAGTTTGGTTACGCTAGGACTCTGAGTTGTATTAGGTAGTATAGGGTAGAGTTGGTGTTGGACTCTGTAACCTGGTCTCCTCATAAATATGAGAGGAGGGCTGCTGTTGTAACCATGACGACATAGCGACGGGTTCGCGGGAGGGCGGCGGCTCGTCGCCGGGATCCTGGAGAGCGGCCGGTATTGCTGGATTGGGGAGGAGCACCCATAATCGTGCCCCGGGGAGTAGGCTTTGCCGAACCTCGTTAACAAATATCGTGCCTCTGGTGTCGTATGTGATCTTGCATGTTCGTCTCGGTAGATTCAATCGACGCTTCCGCGCTTGGAGATTAGCGGACAGCTTGCCGCTGTGGGGCTAATTTTGTAACAAGTGGTACCAGCTCTCTGGTTGGATTGGATCTTGAGGCTATGCGGAAGATCATCTAGAGGTTCGAGGATTATGCATCTATAGGGCGTCGTACAGCGTACAGTTGGTGCGAAGCGGATTCGGCGTAAAGTGGAGCATGGTTGCGGCCGGAGTACGTGTTTAGATGCGCGTATGGTCACAACGGGTCGACGGCAGCGTCGACGACGGCTTGGGTATCTAGCCAGATGCCATCATCGATGGTGGGAGGAAGCTGTTGTGCGTGGAATTAACTGTGACGTGTCATCGGATCATCGCGGGCTTCAGAAGTCTTTGACGACACATGGCCGGTGCGGTGTGGTGTTCAACGGGCGGCGTGAATACGCTGCGATCAACGTCAACATTGGAGGCATCGATATGGTATATGTTGTCTTGAAGATTAGAAGAGGTGCGATGGATGAAGGCTTGTGTTGATGGCTGGTGCACGGATCGAATCGAGTCAGGAGCTGACTCGTGGTGCAAGTCGGACACAAGTTAATTATTAGTAACAGATTGGTTTGGTACACGGAAGGCTTCAGGAATCCTGGGATCACGGACACGTAGTGTGTGCGTCATGTTCATGCAGGTCAATGGAGATTGCTTGTTCGTGTTGGTTAAGGATTGGTCAGCAGCTTGGATACATATGTCTGGAGTTGGCATGACTTAAAAAGG
This sequence comes from Themeda triandra, assembly GCA_018135685.1. Taxonomy (NCBI): domain Eukaryota; kingdom Viridiplantae; phylum Streptophyta; class Magnoliopsida; order Poales; family Poaceae; genus Themeda; species Themeda triandra. The sequence continues at coordinate 579,114 of JAENPR010000175.1, forward strand.
AAAGGAAGACGTGTAGAGTTTCCGGTGGGGTAAAAGAAAGAAATTCCTTTCTTTTCATCTGGAGGTTGCGTCGCTTCAGTTTTTCCTTTTGGCGTCGTGACTCAAATCATGTGGAAATAGCTGTGAAATCCAGAATGTTGCGGACGGCATGCATATAGTGCGTGGAGCAGCTTGACACGGGTGTTTGGCGAACTCAGGCACCGGGAACTTTGGAGGACTGTCGGATTGCTACAGAGTGACTCGGCGATGGATGATTCGGTGATGAACCAGGCAGACAATCTACGGCGAGAGTAGATAGTCCGGCAAGTCAAGTCGGTCAGATCGGCATGCAAGACAGCGAGGATGTCGCGGGAGTTGTGGCAAGGCTGTGCGCACAGCGGGCTACAGGGTGCGACAAGACGTTGTGGATGCTGATGAAATTTTGCAACAGGCCATGGAAGAGCGTTCGGCTGACCAGACTTCGGTGCCAGTGTTGCGCTGCTCGTTTGCGGCGAGCGGAGGCTATTGATGGTGTTCAGTCGTGGTGCACATGGCGACTGATGGGAGTTCGACAGTGATATATTCAGCGGGTGTTCTTGGGAGCGACGGAGTCAGTGCAGATTGACAGGGTCGAGGAAGAGCAGCTTGTTGGTGATCTGTCTGTGATTGATGGATTAGGGCCGAACAGTTCGCGGGCACAATGCGAGCAGTTCATGATGGCGGGTGGACAGTTCGTTTGGAGGGCGAACATACCGTGCATGGCGGAGAGGCTAGTGGCAACAGGCTAGTCATACCGTGGGGCAGAGACGATGACAGGATCAGCGATGATGACATAGGAGCGTGCCGGCTGATGGGGTTTTCATTCTCTGTGGCGTGGCGACATGTGGCGCAAGCTCGATGCAGGTTTGCATTGGAGGAGTTTGCGTGCTTCCAAATCAGCAAGGGCATGGATCGATTCAAGTTGCACGTGCAGTGTTCTGAAGTGTGGATCGAATGACGTGAAGAAGCTTCAAGGGCTGAACTAGAGTAATCTGGTTCGTCAGTACTGCAGGAGGCTATGGTGTAAGACGTCGGGCGTAGCATTGCAGTGAAAACGGAAGAGCGCTAACGAAGCAATTTTTATATGTGATTCAGGCAGCTATGATGTTCTCAGTGTCACGAGTACAATCGGTTTAAGTTTGGTATTGGATTCAGTTAGCTTGTGTGGTGCCTAGCATAGAGCAGACGTGCTCGGAGAGTCAGGCATGTGTTCGAGCTGGAGAAGAATCTAAGTTTTACTTGATGGAGATTGTGGTGATAAAGAGAAGGGTGCACAGCTGCAGGTGGAGTCATGGAGCATGAAATTGAGGAGATAGCGGAGGCTCTTGTTTGCGGTGGGTCTGTAATGAGACTCATCGGGCAGCTCTTATGGAGCGGCGGACAACTCAAGTCAGGAGTACATGGAGGTTCGCGCATGGACGACTTCAGGATGGTAGAATATTCGCCAAGGTGGAGTTTGTTAGATATGTGTCGAATATTATGTACGAGTTTGGTTACGCTAGGACTCTGAGTTGTATTAGGCAGTATAGGGTAGAGTTGGTGTTGGACTCTGTAACCTGGTCTCCTCATAAATATGAGAGGAGGGCTACTATTGTAACCATGTCGACATAGCGACAGGTTCGCGGGAGGGCAGCGGCTCGTCGCCAGGATCCTGGAGAGCGGCCGGTGTTGCTGGACTGGGGAGGAGTGCCCATAATCGTGCCCCGGGGAGTAGGCTTTGCCGAACCTCGTTAACAAAAAACGTGCCTCTGGTGTCGTCTGTGATCTTGCATGTTCGTCTCGGTAGATTCAATCGACGCTTCCGCGCTTGGAGATTAGCGGACAGCTTGCCGCTGTGGGGCTAATTTTGTAACAAGAATACTTATAGCCCACCCAGGCATGGCACAACCTGTCGACGAAATATCGGCGATAGTCCGACCAGGGGTATGCCCTGACCGGTAATGGATTGGCGGAAGGCGCACGAGATTGCGAGCAAGACGTAAATAGGGAGCAATCACACGAGGTTTACCCAGGTTCAGGCCGCAAAGATGCGTAAAACCCTAGTCCCGCTCTCTGTTTCGATTATGATGTGGATGTATGAGTTCGTGCGTTATGCCGCATTCCCGTCCTCCGGCATGGGGGTCCTTGCTCTCCTTATATATCACGGGGAGCAAGGTTACAAGTCGGAACTAGCCTATCTCGGTACTAAGTTTACATACTTTACAAGTCTAAACTTTCCTATCTCGGCTAGGTCTTGTCCTCCTTGTCGGTCTTCGATATTCTTGCCTGTTTTTAGGCCGTCCGACCACCCGAGCCGATCGGTCTTGAAGCTTGATGGGCCGGCCTGGTGATAGCGTGTCGGCCCAAACTAGGCCGTGAGGGTATATGGAGTTTATACCTCCACAGCTAGTCCCCGAGCATCATGGATCTTGAGGGAAAAAACACCGTCTTGCTTGGTTGAGTGAGAAAGGGTGGTCGGACACACGTTCGACATATGGTCCGAGCATGGCTGGAGGACCGTCTAATGCTTCCGACCACACTTTGCTTACACTTGGTTGACGTTTTTGGTTTTGACCGAAAGATTTATGATGCTTCTGAAAAGAGAAAAGAATTTTGAAAGGGTCCCAAATCTAGAGACGTGGGCCCTCGTTAGTGTGTGATGCTTGCCATCACATGGTATCTGTCGTGATTGGTCGTTGCCTTAGCTTAGTTTTGAAACTAAGCTCTTTGTAAAGAGAAAGGATCAGGCCGAGTCATGCAAATGACGTGGGCCCACGTAGTCCCCGAGGTTGCTGTAAGATAGTATATGTTGCAGCAAGCTCTAAAAGAAGGATCTAGCCCATGTCACCTCTCAGGTGCTGTGGGCCCACGTAGTCCCCGAGCCTGAGATGAGGTGGAACACGTTATGTCGTGGTCTAAAAAAGAAGACAACTCGATCATTATATCGTGCTTTATGTGTTTCCGACCACTCTTTGAGTGAGACCGAGCAGCCAAATTTCATTTGGGCTGGTTGGTTTGAACCATGCCATGACTTTGTCATGATTAAGTTAAGGCAGCTTTGCTACTTAACTCGGCCCCCAGCCGTGGCCGTGAGACCATGGTTTTGAATCTAAACCCATGAAAATAGCTTAGCTATTTGTGTGCCGAATAACCGGTATCATTGGCCAAAAATCCCAAATTTCAAATTGTCGGATTGTGTGGGTTGAATTGTTGATGCTATACTGTACTATACTGTAACTTGTGAATCAGTTCTTCGAGTTGTTGCTGCAAAGAGAAAATTTGGTATGAGTGAATGTTTGATTTGATGTGATTTGATATAATCTATGACATAGAGTTGTATCAAGATGTGTTGTTTGAGAATGGTTTTTAGTAATCGTCTCTCCTTAGAGTTAATCAGTCAAAGGTGTGTAGGTGACCTATAGTGAATAGCGCGTTTGCCGAATCACTTAGGGCCCTATTTCCATTGGAGACGACCGCCGACACCCCCGTGTTGTATAGCGTTGGAGCCGTGAACACGTAGCGGGGTTGATCGAGAGAAGTGCACGCCTGATTGTTTTCTCGTTGGAGGGGTGACGTACTTGGCCATTTGATACAAAGAAAAAAGGTGTTTTTAACTTTATAAAGAGTTTTTCGAACGTACTTTGAAGTAGTTCATGTAAAGAAATCTTTTGTGAAAAAAGATCGGTGAAGGCATGTATGTTAGGTTAATATAGCACTTATCTCGTATTTTTTTGTAGGCCACTGTCTTCCCAATGTGGACTTTTGATCGTGCCTTTGTTCCCGAAAGAATGGTCATAAGGTATATAAAATTCTGTTATGCGGAAGGGTAGGTCATGCTTATTACAAGTTTGGAAGAAAAATTGCCAAGAAAGCACTCTTCTCTTTCTTATTCAAGAGCCGACCAGTGTTGGTATGAACGCTTGCCCCCCTACCTTCGCCGGGGTCCGGAGGAGGAGGGCGAAGGTTCCCCAAACAGAGAGTGAGATCCAAACACTTGCACAGGACAGATAATAGCCAGTGGGCCCCCTTTGGGGATTTTGCACTAATTGGGACCAAAAATGTCAAGGGTCCTTCCCCTTTACACTTGCCATACCCTTGGTATTTATAGGCCATACCAAGGGTCAAGTGGCTTTTTACAAAGAGGGTTTTAACTATGATCACACTTACAAGTGGGCCTCAACAAGGGCAATAGTGTACATTGTAAAATTAACTACATCTTCATCTAACCCTATCACAAGACGCCAAGTGTCATGCCCTCCAGGACTCCACGTGTCACCCTCCGGTGCTGCCACGCGTCAGGCCGTCGGCGCCGCCTTGCGTCCGTCGTGCATGCAGCCGTCCGGAGGTCTCCCGCCGTCTGTATGGCTAGGTGGCTGAGTACCCCCGGGCGGAGGTCTTCGAGGGCTCTGCTCATCGCGGAGGTCTTGGGAGACTCCTTCGAATCGTCAAGTACCTGCGCTGTGAGAGGTTTGAAGGGTTCGAGTGCGGAGGTATGACGTACCTTCGCCGAATCGCTAAGACGGGCCCCCGATGACCTTCGCCATCAAAGAGCATGTGACAGCGAAGGTCGTCCGTGGTTGCTTAGTAGCTTTGCTCGTCTTGGCCCATGCGGGGGCCGCGGAGCTAAGTAGGGGGTCCTAGCGGAGGTTGTTCCCCCAACAAGAGCCCCACGATGGTTCGGCCCGGCCGGCGGGGTCGGAGCAACGCCCTTAAGAAAAAAGGGGAATGGTCCGATGGCGCGTGGCCCGAGGTCCACCTCCGCAGCGACGCCCAACCGTTGCTCGCGGCCCGTTTTAGCTGGGCCCAGTTGCGTTTTATTTTAATTGATTAATGGGCCGGACTGGGCTTCGCCGCCGCGGCGGTGACGGGACAGTTAGGGTTTGCGTGGCGCTTTCCCCGTCGTTGGATCACCGGATCCTCGAGATTTGTGCCGCCTTACCGCGGTGAAACCCCCCGCTTATAAATAGTCGGGGTGGGTGAAAGGGACGCTTTTTTACCTGCTCTCACGTCTTCGCTCCCACTGCGCGCTTGCTTTTACTCGTTCATACACGGAGGTTGCGGACTCGTGCGGGGGTGAGAGGCATCAGGAAGTCGGGGGCTGTAAGCGGGAGCGGAGGTGCTTCAAGTGAGGCGGAGGTGATCCGGGAAAGGCGGAGGTAGCTGTTTGATGGCGAAGGGATCTGAGACGAGGGGGACTGACGCCATGGGCGCTGTTAGCACCGTCCCTGTCTATGAGATCGGAGCTAGTTCTGTGGCGGCGGGCGATCTCGATAGGTTCGCTGCCAGAGGTTGGTTGGAGAGGAGCAGGGCGACTGCTCCCGGAGGTGTGCTGACGCCGCACCCTGACAACAATCAGGTGGTGGTGTTTGAAGCCTTCTTTGAAGCGGGGCTGCGGTTCCCGCCTCACCCGCTGGTGCTGGGCGCGCTGCGGAAGTTCAGCGTGCAATTCCATCACCTGACGCCCAATAGCTTCCCGAAGCTTTGCGCGTTTGTGTGGGGCTGTCACTCGCAAGGGGTGGAGCCGACCGTGGAGGGCTTCGCGAAGGTGCACAGCATGCATGTGCAGAAGAGGACAAAGACGGTGACCACCGGCGACGGAACGGTGACGGAGGAGAGCCAGTTCGGGGTTCTTACGTTCCGTCGACGGAACAACGCGAAGGTGCCGGTGCAAGCTCAGAAGAACAAGTGGGAAGGTTGGCTGAGTAAGTGGTTCTATTACCGCTTGGATGAAGCGGAGGGGCGTGACTTGGCGGGCGACCTTCGCCCGCTCCCTGACAAGGAGACTCTGAAGGTGACCACCGCTTCCGACCAAGGGTCGCGGCTCGCGAGGACGCGATGCGTGACCTCTCCCGGTGCATGACTTGCGGGATGTGTTCGCGGAATATCACCGCGCGAAGGTCGTGCCTCCGAAGGCCGACCATGATTGGACAGCCTCGGTGAAGGAAGGGCCGTCATCTTATGCGGCTATGGGGTACGAGTTTTTGAAGGACCTGAACTTGCCGAACCTCCGCGTTGCATGGGCGGAGGAGCTCTCCTCCGCTTCGAGCGAGGCGGAGGCTTTGAAGAAAATTCGTTGTGTGGTGGAAGCGGAGGTGCTGGAGCTCGTCGGGAAGGTGGACGCCGAAGAGCAACGAAAGATGAAGGAGGAGATGGAGGGGGTCACCCGGGTGAACCGGGTTTATGACCTGCTTGGCATCAAGTACCGGAGGGAGGCCGAAGGCCGCCGCAGCCGAAGGAGAAGCGTAAGCGGGCTAAGAAGCGGCCGGCAACGTAACGGCCTCGGAGACCTCCGAGGTCTCGGCTAGCGACGATGTCCCCGCCCGCCGGCGGAGGTGGTCGTGGGGGCGGGAAGATCCGGAAGACGTCGGCTGGCGGCCGCGGAGGTGGGTTGGCGACGGAACAACTCGGTCCGGTGTGGCCTTCTCCCCGCGCGTCCGCAGAGGAGCCGTTGAACGTTCTCCCCGCCGCCCGGCCGACCCGCCGGCGCCTAGGGGTGGACGGGGACGGGGGAGCGGAAGAGGACGCGTGCCCTCTTTGGCTTCGCTGGCGGTGCCCAAACCTGCTCCGGTCCTAACCGTCAGCAGCAGCAGCAGCAGCAGTAGCAGCAGCGGTAGCGGGGACAAGTCTTCAGGCAGCTCGTCTCCTTCAGGTCGGTCGGGAAAGAAGGCGGACGAGGACGTGGACATCACTTCGCCCCACGTTCCTGAGCAGCAGGTCCTTGCGGAGGTCCAGCTAGAGGCTACGACCAAGGAGGCGGCGGAGGAGCCACGAAGAGGAGACCAAGATCTGGCGATGGTGGATACTGAGGCTTCCTCCGACGCTCGCGACGAGCCGCTGGAGTACGAAGGGATCCATGTCTGGGTCAATGGGGAGGAAGCTGTACCTCCGCCCCATACGGAGCCTGGAAAAAAGGGTTTGGGAGAAGCGTCGCCGAGCTCGCTGCCCTATTTCGCCCAGTCGGCGGGGGTCACGGACCCTAAGGCGCACTCCGTATACTAGCGCCGACCTCCGCGATCGCCGGTTGACTGCAGTGAAGGGGAGCGGAGGTTCCCGGTCCCCGCCTTTGACGCGTCGGTGTGCCCGAAGCGGAGCGTTGCCGGCGGGTCGAAGGTTGAGAACAACTTAACCGACATTGAGGCGAAGATGATTGAGGCTATTTTGCTTGCACGAGGCTCGCGGCGCGTTGCGCGAAGGATGAGGCTGAAACGCGGAAGAGGTTTGCGGAGCTAGAAAGGCAAAACCGTCGCCTTGAAAGGCGAAGTTCGGGAGCTCCTCGCGGAGCAAGCTTCTCATGAGATCGATATGAATAAGCTTCGCGAGGCTAACAAGAAAGCATTTGAAGATTGCGATGCCGCGTGTCGCGGAGCCCGGACCGAGGGCCGAGCTTCGAATGCCAACCAAGCCTTTGAGGACATGAGGAAGCGGGCGGAGGGCGCCGAGGGTGAGAAGGAGCGCTTTGAGAAACGCGCTACAGATGCGGAGGAGAGGGAGGCGGACTTGATGCGTGCCCTCGTATCTCGCATGGCGGAGGTCAAGGGAATCTTTGATGCACAGCTGGCACATACTGGCGGGGCTCCCACTAGCGATCTGCCCGCTGAGCCCAGCGTCGAGGGTTATGCGGAATGGTTGAAGAATGAGCTAAATTACTTGACGCCGTTCTTTGATCAGCTGGTCGAGGCGGGGATTTTCGCGGGGTTCGGCCACCGCTCGCGCCCTTAGGGATGCGGGGAGTAAACACGCCCGCAAGATCATTGGCGCGACTTCCGCGGCCCACCGTGGAGGAGGTCCGCGAGGCAAGGAAGGATCCATTGGTTGCCTCTGTGGGCCATGCGGCTTTCGACAAGTTCGCTGTCTGCGGAGGTACCAGACTGGCGTACGAGATCGTCGCTGAAGTTGCTGCGGGGGTAAGGGTCGCGTGGCTTTCTTGGTCGTGAGTTCCTGTTGTGATTATGAAGTTGCTTTGATTTCTAAAGGGACCTTTCTGGGTTTTGCAGATTGACGCACTGGCTGAGGGGACGCAGGAGTTGCCACCTCCGGAGGAAGGCAACAACACGACGACCACCGGGACGTCTGCCGACGGAGGTTCGGCGCCAGAACCCGTGAACCTGGGCGCGCAGGAAGCTGATACTACCGCCGCGATCGACCCGCCCCCGGAAGGCTCCGCAGATGAACAGGTTGGTGTTACCCCCGGCGATCAGGCTTAGAGCATCGTTGAATGGTCCTATCTTCTTTTTGATGAGACTTAGAGGGAAATATTCTTTGAACAATTTGCACTGTGTGCTTTCTGGATGGTTGTAAGATACATTGAGCCGTAAGGCTTCTCGGTTTGGCTAAATTTGTGCTACCTTCGAGCTTGCTCTTTCTTAGATTTGATCGGTGTTTTGGCGTTCAGCCTAGGTATCTCCGCTTGTTTTATGCGAGGGTTTAGTGTCGTGTGTTAGGGCGGGGGGGTTTGGCGAGCACTGATCGTGTGCCTTCGCTGCGCAGGTTCCTCTGGATTTTGGGCCTGCCATTTTTAATGTGGTTCCGCTGATGCTGAATCGTCAAGATTTTTTCATGACGGAGGTCAGCTGGATTAATCTGAGGGGCAAAAATCCTCATGCGAAATTTGATAGGATTTGGTGGTGGAGAGTAGCGAAGTATGATCGATCAATTCAAAAGTCGCGCCAACTCCTCCGGACCGCGGGGCCGTGGGAGGCGGTCCGAGGAATCCGGAGGTAGTGGCGGATTGCTTATTCCGAAGGAGGAACCAAGTGGAGATAGACACACGTGATCTCCGGCAAGTGTTTTCGCTCGAGGGTGCTTGAAGGCGATTTACCTCTTGTGGTAAAAAGTGGCGGGGTTCTTGGAGTGCCCCGATTTTTGTTGAAGAGACGGCGATGATGAGACCGACGCGAATCGGCAACCTCCCCGGAGGTAGTAGTCATTAGCGACGACGAGGATGACGAGTATGTTGCTGGTCGTGAGATAATTTTCACGGATGTGGTGGAATTTATTGGCATGGTTGCGGAGGAGCTTGTTGACGACATCTTGGAAGGGGTCGTACAATCGCGGCCGCGGAGGTGACTCGACCACGATCTCGGCGGAAGCGTGGTCGAGTGTTGCATTATTATGTCGACCCTCAAGGTCGCCTGCGGAGGTGACTTGTAAAGGAAACTTTTAACTTGTTGTTGTTAATGAAAATTGTGCTTGTTTGCGGGGGTAATGAAATGCTGTAGTGCGAGCGTAGCGACGCCCGACTTATCGAAAGCGAGGCTCACGTAAGTTTTCGGAGGTGATGAGAGCGCAGCGACGCCCGACTTATCAAAAACGAGGCTCGCGTAAGTTTTCGGAGGTAAAAGAGCGCAGCGACGCCCAACTTATCAAAAACGAGGCTCGCGCGTGTTTTGCGGATGTAGTAAAAGCGCAGCAACGCCCAACTTATCAAAAGCGAGGCTCGCGCTTGTTTTGCGGAGGTAGTAAAAGCGCAGCGACGCCCGACTTATCAAAAGCGAGGCTCGCGCTTGTTTTGCGGCCCAACTTATCAAAAGCGAGGCTCGCGTAAATTTTGCGGAGGTAGTAAAAAGCGCAGCGACGCCCAACTTATCAAAAGCGAGGCTCGCGTATGTTGACACTTCTAACACCACTTACGCTAAGTTGTCATCCCTAACATGGCGCCAGAAGTGTTAGTATAGAAACGCTCCTCTAATCAAGAAAAATATGGGATCCGCAGCGAACGGATAATACACCATCGTAGCATTTTACCGGGAAGTATTCCGGTATCGTTATTTATATTTAGCTCAAAGGAAAGAACTACGGACTTAAACAATGAGATGAACTTGCTAAACACGACTACTTATGAGTGATTGGTTACACAGTCACATACTTTGCGAGGGGTAAACCATGATAAATAAGGGAATATAAAGTAATAAGCTCGGGGTATAAATCACACAGAGATTAGATATAGACTACTCACAAAGGTAGGTTGACATCTCGATTAGTGCAAGAAATATAAATCCTATGTAGGTTCTAATCTACTAAGTCATTCATCTACTCCAACTCTACACTATCATATACAAAAGCACAAAAGACTTTTCATCTATGTATAAGGATCATTGCTATAACAAGCCAAGACATAGCAGGACTTACTACGCAACTTTGGTTCCGCTAGACCTACCAACGGGGATGGAATACAGAGGACTCAACGGAACCTGTCACTTCCGCGATCTACCACACGACCCGGCCAATAGGGTGCATTTGCAGTAAACGGCATCTAAGCACCATGCTTACATGAAATCTACCACCTAACCCCCCGGAAGAGAGCTAAGCGCTTTGCAAACATATACATAAACTTATTACCAATCATAACCATATCAAATGTAGAACTAGAATAAACTAGGAACATAATAAATAGAAACATAATGATATTTAGAATAAAGTCACAAGAATAGATACAAGATAATACCAATTCTGATGATGAAGATCCGGAATTCCGAGCACAGGCGCCCGATTCTTCCTCTATCTAGTCTAAACCTATGTAGAACTTGAAGATCTAGAGTATCTATTCTAATTCTCTAGTGGAGATCTCTCTCTAAACCCTAGCTTTGCTGATGGCTACCTTTGAATAATAGATTCTTGAATGAATTCCCTTCAGCCAGGGGCCAGGGGCTCTGAATATATAGTCCCCTAGGATGCACCACAGCCATCGGATCAAACCGACCTAAACGGACGATAATTATTCATCCTCAAAGGCGGTGGAGGGGGATCCGCGAGGCTGATTCTGATTGGTTGAGCTGGCCAGTCGGCCGACCCAAGAAGGGAGTCGGCCGACCCACCACAATGCCGTGTGGGTCCCCGCTTCCGTGGTTTGCCTTCGGAGTCTTCTAGAGTATACAATTTTACCCGTTCGGTCTTTCTCTCTATGTAATCATGACATGTGGGCCTCCTTGGATGTTTTCCTGATAATCCCCTGCGAAAACACATATTCACCAAAACTTGTGGAATCTGTCAGTTTAAACCCTAAGTCTATGATGGTGAACAGATTATACCCCTCTTTCTCTCTCTGGTTGACATATAAAATTGATCATTAACAACCGTCAACAAACTCCCCCAAGCTTACCCTTTGCTCGTCCCTGAGCAAATAGCTACAGAAGATGGATCAGGAGTTGCTGCAATGCTTTCATGCTTAACAAACACACATGCTCTAAACAAGAATTCATCCCCAGACTAGAGTGAACTATCATAACTTCCAAACTTACTCATGTTTCTTTCAACCATGGGGCTTTTACCTGCACTTGGGTCTTGAGTAGTTGCAAGACAGAACAATTAAGTCAAGCATTGTTGTCTCATGCTCTGTTGTTTCACCTCTGTTCTGGAGTTTTTACAAGATTTTCAATAAAACTCAGAGTTCCTTAATACAACCCTTTCAAGTCTCTCAATATGTGCTATTTTTGGATCCTCTCTAAGGCATTGAAAGGAGACATGCCTTCTCTCTTACTCTCAGAATATGTAGTATTTGTGGTTCAAGGCATTTATAGATGAGCCTTCACTCTCTCTCTCACCCTACTCTAATAAAGGTTTATATGGAGCTCATAGGTGTGGAGAACTAATGCATTGGCATGATCGAACTATGGATCCGAAGGAACTCAACATACAACCAATCGGTATGTGCATGTGTGGTTTTATATGTGGATGATATATATATAAAATAGAGAGAAATATTTGTGGGAGGAGAAGGGGTGCACAAAGGAATTATCAATGCTCCTTTATTTGGATGAAACTTGGAACTACTTCAACACTTGAATCTTCTTGGAACTTGAACTTGAAAACTTGACAAAGACTGGGCTCATAAATCTTTCTTTCTTTTTTTCTTTTCTCTTTTTTTTTTTTTTTTTTTTTTTTTACAATTCTTGCAGCCCAAAAAGAATAAAATACTTCTTGAATGGAACACTTCTCAATCTTGACAACTTCACATCGGGGATAACAAAATGAAACACTTGGAGCATTGATTTTGGATAAGTGGCTAGCGAAATGAACAGGGGAATATTTTTGGGTGTTCACTCTCGGTGTAAGAGTAGAACAATTTCAATGGATAATAATAGGCTTTTTGTGGTGCGTACTTCCGGGGTAGAAGTAGCAGGGGTGCATGTGAGTGTGTGAAACCAGGATTTGGCCGTATGATGAGTTCATAAGGATACAACACGGCCGACAAAGACGAGCCCTAAACAAATGAGGAGGCTTCCTATTCTAATGATCAAGTTTGGTTGTGGTAGGAATTTTAACTCTGTTATATAAGGAACTCATCATGAATCATTTATAATTTTCACAAACAAATCTCCGAATTTAGTGGCACTTTGGAACACAATGAACAAAGAAAGCTCGACTATTATCATATCATGCCCGTCAACTACCTAGACTTAGTTTAAGCATATGCTCCCACGGGTTTCAGGTGTAGAGTAAATCTAGTTGTCAAACAAGTGTATCCAAATCTTGGGAGAACTCAAATTTAAAGCTAGGTACTTGCAAAGAATTAGAGCAGAGCAACTATTCATCATTTCCATCATGCAATCCTCAAGTCTACACAATTTTATTTATAACAAACTGAATTGAAAACAAACTTACACACTCTTTTTATTTGATTTTCATCTTAAGGCAAACTCGAAATGTAAACACACTTAGAGAAAGCAAACTTCTTAAAACAAAGCAAGCAAATTTTTATTGGGTTTTTCTAGTTTTTCGATGATTTTTTTTTTTTTTTTTTTTTCAATGCATAAAACAAACCAAAGAAAAAGAAACAAACTGAAAACAAACAAACCGAAACAAAAGGAAAGAAATACTTATCTTGATAATGGGGGTCCTCCCCCAAGCTAGTCTTGCGGCGGTGGTGGTGGATAGTGGATGTGCAACAGGTCCACCAAGCCATGCAACATGGAGGCAGCTTCCTCCTGGCTCTCTTGAATGGTGCCCAGTGTCTGGGTGGTGTTCTGGTTCCACTGGAACTGGTCATTCCACCTCTGATCATGACGATTCAGAGTGGCAGTGGTGTTGTGCTGAAAGGCTACTTGTTCATCATAGTGCTGCTGGGTGAAAATGAAACTGGTGGCATCGGAGTGGCGACGTGACTCAAAGTCATGGTGGGGTTCTTCTTCTTCATCGGTGGTACCAAAGGGGTCATAAGAGTATCTTGGCGGCTGTGAGGGTCCTGGCTCGGATGGTCCTGGCTCTGTTGGGTAGTAACCATAGAATGGTTGATGTGGTTGGCTTTGTGGTGGGTACACCCATGAGTTTAGTGAGTGGTGCTGAGGTACATTCCACTCATTGAAACTGACATGCGCTGGTTCTTCTCGGGCTGTTTCGGCACCACGCCAAACCGGTTCACGATTTCTCGTTACCCTCTCCGAGCGAACTCTTCGAGGTGCTCTCTCATTCACCGGTTCTCGCTCGCAACTCAATATGATAGTTTTGCACATGGTACAAAGCCGGTTCCGGGTTAGGTAACCGGATCGCAAAGCATCACCATATTTTGCATAATAAACATCATTCACTTTCTTCGATAAGTGACCTTGGCCAAAAGTATAGAGGTCATAAAATTCTCTATGATGTTCAATGTACTCAAAAGTAGCTCCCTCTAATAATTTCAAGCTTGTGGCAATGCGAGTGATAAGCGAGCAAATGGCCACACTTCCTACTTTGTAACCAGGGACACTCATCCAATGGTTCACTAGGAGATGGACAGGAGACACTTTCTGTTTCTTGACAGCTGCGTATAGCAACTGCAAGTCGGCTACTCTGATCTTGCTTTCATCAAATCGTGGGAAAAAGGTGGCTCCTATCCAACGGTGCAAAAACCTAAGCGTAGGATGCTCTATGGCTGCGGTACGTTGCGCTAAGTGGTACGGTACTCTAGAAATGCTGCTCCAAAACCTATGTGCATCAAAATCACCTAGTGCTGCATTTAAATCTATGAGGGCATCTTGAGGGAAACCTAGGAGGTCACTAAGGTTTCTCCAAGAGACAGAATATTCCAGAGCAAACATTCTAAAATAAACTCCATTGTCCGTGTATCGAAGGGTGCTAAGGAATTCTATGGTTAAAAGCCTAATCCCCTTCTCAGTGAGGTTTGCAAAGGAAGTCCAACCAACTAGTGGAAAAATTGTATCGAATTCTTGAGCCATACCGTCGCTAGCGTAGTGTCGGATCGATGACCGGTGTGTGGATGAAACGCTTGTTCTTGAGCTTCTTGTATACATCCTTCTCCCGAGTAGTTCTCGTGGCAAGATCGATGTTCTCATGAGAACTCTCCGAGATGCCGGTGGTGGTGCGGCGCTGCTGCAGGTGCTTCGGTGCTTCTCGGGTGGTGGGTCGACACTCATGTCGGAACCAGCCACCGAGCTCCGCGAGAGGCACTTCTTGTCCCGATGTTCCGGATGGTTCCCGAGATCCCCTTGAAGACGCTCTTCATCCCGCAAGTTGCTCAAAACAAACAAACACGGTGGAGAGAAGGATTAGCACAAGGTTAGTGGTTAGCCGTCGAGTCGGCGGTCCGTAGTTTAGTCGTTCTTCATGGCAAAAAGCTCTAAACTTCGTGTCTTGATTTGGACAGAACCTCCCCTAAATTTTAAATTTTCTTTATCCTATTTGGACAGCATCTCCACTAATTTTGTGATGATCTACTCAGCACTACCTCTTCCCTTCACTTGCTACAAACTCTTCCGACTCTTCTCCTCTTCTCTCTAACTCTCTCCAGGAAACTCGAAGTCGAGAGCAGGTGGTTTGGCTAAAATTCTGGAATGTGGGTGGTGCATGGAAGCCATGGGAGGAGGCCTATTTATAGAGGAGGAGGGGGAGAGTCGGCCGACTCAATGGTGGGGTCGGCCGACCCACCATATTGGCCAATATGGCTGCCACTTCACATGCTATTGCGTGATCTTTCCTTCATCCGAGAAATTTTGGTCGGTTGAGTGGTTTTGGCGGTGGAAAAGAGAGGATAGTGGAGGTGAGTGGAAGTGGATGAAATTATGTGATTTGATGTATGTGAGGTGTAGTCTATGACATGTGGGACCTATGGTGAGGGACCCACCAAGCACTAAATGCCATGATAAAAATTATAAACAATGCAGAAATTTAAATGAAGGTAAACTAATTTAAATGCATAAAATGATAGATTTTTGTGCCACCACGATAAAATATTTTCGACGGGTTGTCACACACCGTAAAATTATTTATATGGGGCGTAGAATTTTTATAATGTAATGCTAGGAATAAATATGTCTAAGAAAATTATAAGAGATGCAATTTAAAACGCGGATAAATACATAGTTACCTTCCGGCGAGGATTCGGATTTTTAAAGTCCTCCGAATTGGACCTTCCAAAATATTTATTCCGCCGATGATCCGCAGATGCATCCTGTCTCTCGGTGGTTGTACTTGTCGATCTTCTTCTACCATCTTTGCGGATTTGTTGAGCTCTTGTTTCGACTTGAATGCGAATTGCTCTTCTTGCCCATTTATAGTGAACTTGATTTCTCCCTTCCCGACATCAATGTGTGCATTGGCGGTGCTCAAGAAGGGTCTTCCAAGTATAAGTGACACCTTTGAGTCTGGATGCATATCCAAGTACTACAAAGTCTACCGGCACGAAGAACTCTCTTATCTTGATCGGGATGTTTTCAGCAATGCCCAACGGATAACGGACCGATTGGTCGGCTAGTTGTAGACACATTGATGTTGGCTCAAGTGCGGTGGTTGAGCTTGTAGTAGACTGCTGCGGGCATCACACCGACACTTGCCCCAAGATCACGAGTGCGTTATTGAAATGTTGATCTCCAATTGTGCAATCGATAGTGGGACATCCTGGATCTTTTTTCTTTCTCGGTAGTTGGTTGAGGATGGCCGCACTACATTCTTCGGTTAGCTTGATCACTTCATTGGATGGCAAGTGGTCTCTTCTTGTTAAGAATATCTCTTATGTACTTGGCATAAGTGGGGACTGTATGGCATCCAGCAGAGGTATATTGACATATAACTTTTGAATTACCTCCACGAACTTACCAAACTGCTCATCCGTCGTTGTGGTCCTCTCTTCCTCCTAGGGAATGGTAGGTAGTTTGTATCTCGAAATTGTTGTCTTGCTTCCGATCTTGTACTCGGCTTCGTATCGATTCTTGTGGTAATACTTCTAGCTCGGGTTGGAAGTCTTCTTCTTCTCGCCACCGGTGGTAGCACGGTTGGCCTTTTTGCTCCTTTTGGGTAGGGAGGATCTCTCGGTGGAACTCCCTCTTCTTGTAGTAATAGATCTCACCGCTTTCGGGTTAGTGGCAACGAGGCAATGCAACGGCCAACTTGGCTATCTTTTCTTCAATCTTTTTATTGAACTCTAGTTGATCATTAATGGCGTAAGAGAAACTATCCATTTTAATACTTAAGTTTTCCAAGATTTTGTTATTAGCAAGCAAGCCTATCCTCCATAGATGAGTTGATCTTGGACCGTTGTAGAACCAACTCTCTTAAAGTAGGTTGCTTTGCATAATTACCCGACCGAGTACCTTGATTAATGGATGGTTGTACCCAATGTGGAACCTTTCTCATGATGGGACTTGGATTTTGCTTATATGTTGCTTCAATTGCTCTTTGATCTTCCTTGTACTTGGCTCTCTGGTCAAGCCAATGGAGTAAGGTATCCATCTTGGTTGATAATGCATTCACTTCTTCTATTGCTTCTTCACTCTGGTGACAATCTTGAATGTTGTCTTGGGACCAGCTTTGATTATCTGCTATCTTCTCCATGAGTCTTTTAGCTCTCCCAAGAGTGAGTGATAAGAATGATCCTTCAGCAGTTGCATCTAGGTGCTCACGTGTCTTCGGAGTTAATCCGTGATAGAAACCTTGCATGAGTAACCATTCTTCCATTCCATGATGGGGACAATCTTGAATGTATCCTTGCAAACGCTCCCATGCTTCTGACATGGTCTCTGTCTTCTGCTGCTGGAAATTGATAATCTTTCCTCTTAAGGCATTGGTTTTGCCTATTGGGAAGAATTTTGCTAGAAAGGCCTTGGAACACTTCGCCCATGTATTGATATCTTCTTTATTTGCATAGAACCACTGCTTCGCTCTTCCCACTAGTGAGAATGGAAAGAGACGAAGAAGTATGAGGTCTTCTTTAACTCCATCTATGGCGATGGTGTTTCCAATCTCCATGAAGTCCCGTAGATGTGTACTTGCATCTTCATGTACCTTTCCACCGAATTGGATAGCTTGCACCATGTTGATGAGACTTGGCTTGAGCTCAAACTCCATATTATTTTGTATTGCTTGGACAGTGCGGATGTTCTCTATTGTTGGAGCAGAGAACTCCAAGAAGGTCTTCTCGGCCATCTTGATTGGTGACGAGCTTCCTTCTTGATTGAACCGACTCGATGATCGAGAGTTTTGAATGAATCGATTCAATCCCGCTAATACCCCGTATAAAATATAGACAAAGAAAAACAACAACGGGGGTGAACTCGCCAAAGTAGAGGTGACTAGTGACAATCACTCATTTTCTAAGTATCCGCTTAAGCAATTTTTCTCTAAAAGTTTATTCCGTTCCCGGCAACGGCGCCAAAAATGCTTGTTGACACTTCTAACACCACTTACGCTAAGTTGTCATCCCTAACATGGCGCCAGAAGTGTTAGTATAGAAACTGCTCCTCTAATCAAGAAAAATATGGGATCCGCAAGCGAACAGATAATACACCATCGTAGCATTTTACCAGGAAGTATTCCAGGTATCGTTATTTATATTTAGCTCAAAGGAAAGAACTACGGACTTAAACAATGAGATGAACTTGCTAAACACGACTACTTATGAGTGATTGGTTACACGAGTCACATACTTTGGCAGAGGGGTAAACCATGATAAATAAGGGAATATAAAGTAATAAGCTCGGGGTATAAATCACACGAGAGATTAGATATAGACTACTCACAAAGGTAGGTTGACATCTCGATTAGTGCAAGAAATATAAATCCTATGTAGGTTCTAATCTACTAAGTCATTCATCTACTCCAACTCTACACTATCATATACAAGCACAAAAGACTTTTCATCTATGTATAAGGATCATTGCTATAACAAGCCAAGACATAGCGGGACTTACTACGCAACTTTGGTTCGCTAGACCTACCAACGGGGGATGGAATACAGAGGACTCAACGGAACTGTCACTTCCGCGATCTACCACACGACCCGGCCAATAGGGTGCATTTGCAGGTAAACGGCATCTAAGCACCATGCTTACATGAAATCTACCACCTAACCCCCCCGGGAAGAGAGCTAAGCGCTTTGCAAACATATACATAAACTTATTACCAATCATAACCATATCAAATGTAGAACTAGAATAAACTAGGAACATAATAAATAGAAACATAATGATATTTAGAATAAAGTCACAAGAATAGATACAAGATAATACCAATTCGATGATGAAGATCCGGAATTCCGAGCACAGCGCCCGATTCTTCCTCTATCTAGTCTAAACCTATGTAGAACTTGAAGATCTAGAGTATCTATTCTAATTCTCTAGTGGAGATCTCTCTCTAAACCCTAGCTTTGCCGATGGCTACCTTTGAATAATAGATTCTTGAATGAATTCCCTTGCCGGGGGCCGGGGCTCGAATATATAGTCCCCTAGGATGCACCACGGCCATCGGATCAAACCGACCTAAACGGACGATAATTATTCATCCTCAAAGGCGGTGGAGCGCAGGATCCGCGAGCCTCCACCGATTGGTGGAGGTGGGGAGTCGGCCGACCCAAGGAGGGAGTCGGCCGACCCACCACAATGCCGTGGGTCCCCGCCGGTGGTTTGCCTTCGGAGTCTTCTAGAGTATACAATTTTACCCGTTCGGTCTTTCTCTCTATGTAATCATGACATGTGGGCCTCCTTGGATGTTTTCCGATAATCCCCTCGCGAAAACACATATTCACCAAAACTTGTGGAATCCGGTTTAAACCCTAAGTCTATGATGGTGAACAGATTATACCCCTCTTTCTCTCTCTCGGGTTGACATATAAAATTGATCATTAACAACCGTCAACGGCGTAAATTTTGCGGAGGTAGTAAAAAGCGCAGCCGACGCCCGACTTATCAAAAGCGAGGCTCGCGTAAATTTTGCGGAGGTAGTAAAAAGCGCAGCGACGCCCGACTTATCAAAAGCGAGGCTCGCGTAAATTTTGCGGAGGTAGTAAAAAGCGCAAGCGACGCCCGACTTTTCAAAAGCGAGGCTCGCGTAACTTTTGTGGAGGTAGTAAAAGCGCAAAGAACGCCCAACTTATCAAAAGCGAGGCTCGCGCTTGTTTTGCGGAGGTAGTAAAAAGCGCGGCGACGCCCAACTTTTCAAAAGCGAGGCTCGCGTAACTTTTGTGGAGGTAGTAAAAAGCGCAGCGACGCCCAACTTTTCAAAAGCAAGGCTCGCGTAATTTTGCGGAGGTAGTAAAAAGCGCAGCGACGCCCAACTTTTCAAAAGCGAGGCTCGCGTAATTTTGCGGAGGTAGTAAAAAGCGCAGCGACGCCCAACTTTTCAAAAGCGAGGCTCGCGTAACTTTTGTGGAGGTAGTAAAAAGCGCAGCGACGCCCAACTTTTCAAAAGCAAGGCTCGCGTAATTTTGCGGAGGTAGTAAAAAGCGCAGCGACGCCCAATGTTGACGGTCGTTAAGTGCCAATTTTTACCGTCAACTAAACATGAGAAAGGACTAAAATATGTTCACCAACTAGATATAGGGGTTACACTAATAGAATTCCACGAGTATTGGTGAATGTCTGATATTTTTCGCAGGTGTCAGCTGAAAATACCCAAGGAAGGCCCACATGTCAGGTTTACATAGAGATAATCGGGAACCGGTGAAAATTCTGTAATCTGGAAGGTTCGAGAAGGCTCTGGACCAAACGGGAGCCCGAACGGGCTCGGTGGTGGGTCGGCCGACTCCCTTCTTGGGTCGGCCGACTGGCCAGCTCAACCAATCAGAATCAGCCTCGCGGATCCCTGTTCCACCGCCTTTGAGGATGAATAATAATCGTCCGTTTAGGTCGGTTTGATCCGAGGGCTGCGGTGCATCCTAGGGGGCTATATAAGCAGGGCCCCTGGCCCCTGGAGGAGGCATCCCTTGAAACCCTAATTCATTATTTCCAGAGAGGATCAGGTGAGGGGGTCCCTTGAATGGATCTCCTCCCTAGAGCCTAGCATTCAAGATAGATAGAGAGAGTATAGGGTGGAGGTAGAGTTGGAGGAAGCCCGGCATGTCGGTGTCTCCTCTCCGGTTGTACTGCGGGATCAAGTCTCCTAACCCGAGGCTTGGTTCTAGGATCATTCCGCAATTCAACTTCGATACTAGTAAGTTCTTGTTATTATTGCTCTTTGGTTTACGAGTTTACTTTATTCGCTTCCGGTTGGGAATAGAGTAATCGTTCGTAGCGTAAGCGTGGTGCTTGGGCTAGGTGCACTCGTAGATGCTCCCTATCTGGCCGGAACCGTGGTAGTAGCGGGGGAGATGACAGTCCCTTTGTTACCTTTGTAATCCACTTCCCGTCAGTAGGTAAGGTAGGTCCAAAAGTGCTAGGTTAAGCATCCTCTGTGGTGTCTTTTCTTAGGTGCTCCCATAGAGTAGTAGTTGCAAAGCTTGCCATAGGTTGGAAGAAGACCGTGGTAGTAATCCTCTCTATATCGCTCATTACCTTGTCTCGTAGCTCGGGGTTAAGTATAGACTTGGGTTAGTCGATGCACGTTTTCTCCTAGCGGATAAATAAATAACGATACTCCGGAATATCTCCGGGTGAAGTGCTCACCGATATCCGTGCGCTTGCGGATTATTTCTCTTTGATTCTTTCGTGTGCGTATCTAGTATCAACAAGCATTTCGGCGCCGTTGC